>LT669790.1:18527914-19727914 GCA_900128785.1 Arabis alpina
GATGCCAATCATACAGTTCTACTAGACTGTACACCAAGTCCGCTATCATCCACTCACCAGTCACTAGAAACTTCACGCCTCTCGCCCGGCCATGAATACTAGGGACTTCTCTCCTGCAACCATAACCGATCCAATCCGCTCACTAGCGCCACTCCGAATACAGCTCCACCCAGTATCTTCCGGAGTGATGAAGCAATCATGCTCCAGAATCGAACAACCCGTGGAATTCACCACTGCCCACTACAAAGGTCTCCACACAACTCACATGTGCTAAGAAACCAAACAAACTCGCCAACTATGACCCATGCTTCCACACCCGAAACATCCCGGCCATTCTACCTCAAACTGGAAGTATCCTCCCACTCCCTTTTCTGCCCCTGCACAGGCTTGCCGCCATGCCAGGTATCATCTGCTGACGCTTAACAGACTGAACAGCTGGGCTAACTACCACAGCCTGCTCTCTCGAGTCTCGACAATGCCTCCAGCAGTCTCAACCAACTATGCTCTCGCAGCATATTTAGACACTCTGCACCGTGTCTTCCATAAATCGAGGCCTTCTCAAGAACCTCTTATCCCAGGCCTCCTCGCCCTCCATGCTCCTACTAGCATGAACCAACCCAAACCATGAGCCGATTAACTCCAAAACATACCCACGAACTGATCTCTCTCACAGTACCAGTTCCAAAAACCTCGTCTCTAAACGACCCGCAGCCTCTCGAGGAAAGAACTTGGCATCACACTCTGCCCACAAGTCTGCCCAGGCCAACACTGCCTGAACCCTCCTAGCTGCAATACACCACTCGCAAAGAATCCTATACCAATCCTCTGCACCTGTTCCCTTATCCGTAGATAAGACGGAACCCTACCAACAACCGCAGCTCTCAGCCGCACCTCTGCCACTCGTGGCCTCACCGGAGCCTAACTCGTACCGCACTCGGTAACCGCTCCAAAAACTGCTGAAGCCAATCCGCCAGACGATCCACTCGACACTGAGCCTACCCGCGGGCGCACCCGCACTACCAACCTCACGAGGACCCACACCGGCCCCCGACAGCCAACCTAGGACCACACTGCCCCCACCAGCCCTCACACTGGCGCTCACACTTGGCTGCACGCTGGCAGCCTAAATGGCGCTCAAGCCGTCATGAAGCGTCTACGGATCACTCTCAGCCACTTGCGCAACACTCTGAGCCGCCCTCCTGGCCAACTCCCTCACTAGTGCCCACCACAACACCTACTGCAACAGATCTATCAGCCGATCAACTCGTCACCTAGAATCCTCCTGCGGGCGCACCCGAATAGCGAGCGAATCCAGCACTAGCTCAAGTACCAGCCCTGGCCCAACAGCCCTCACACCGGCTCTCACACCGGCACTCCCACTGGCACTCGCACTAATACTCAGACCCTCTTGATACGTCTACGGATCTGTCACAGTCTCAACGTGGAACCCTGAGCCGCATCCCAGCCGACTCACTCACTAGTCCCCGACCACAATCCTGACCTCCACAGTCACCCCGGCCCCCACGGCCACATTCTCTAGTGCCTCTAGCTAACACCATGCACTACTACAGTACAAAAGCTAAGCACTAAAGAATAACAATAAAACACACTTACCGTGGAATCTCTTTGAAGGCTCGAAGGAAGATGATCTAGAACCCCCAAACTCACAGAATTGTCAATTTAACCAAATTACAATACTAACAGTTCTAGCCCGTCCTAAAACCGTAAGGTCTCTGATACCAAACTGAAACGACCCGACCAAAACTGAAACGACCCGACCCGTTTTTTTTTTTTTTAAACAATAACCCTTGGTCTCGGACTAGCATTCCCATAAATGCTATCCTCTACAACCAAGCAAACATGCACAGACAACCAGCGGATAACTAACAACTAAACCAGAAATCAACTCCAATAAAATAACCGGTTCTACCATAATTTCCAAATCAAGATTCCACAAAAACCAACAACCTAACAGCCGTTCTAAACAGAAAAGGAAACAACAGAAATCACACAGCACAAAACCGAGACCCTAGATCATCTCCCTCTTCGTTGCCATGATTCCACGATCACAATTTGCCTTTACCTGCATCACATGGAAAAAAGAGATGCGTGAGTATTATCACAAATACCCAGTGAGACGGTCCTCACATCTACGACTGCGCACACAGACGCGATGGATCCGCTCAGGCAAACACGCATCAAACAATCACACAAAGCACAACAACGGCTCAACCACAGCCCAAACAGGCGGCCTGTCGATCGACACTACCACTAGGTGTCGATCGACACCCCTGTTCACACCTGTCGATCGACACACCCACGGTGCATGTCGATCGACAGCTCTACAGGACCCTGTCGATCGACACAACCTCTAGGTGTCGATCGACAGCTCCTCGATCACCTGTCGATCGACACAACCACTAGGTGTCGATCGACAGCTCTCGTGTGACCCTGTCGATCGACACACCCAAGTGCTGTCGATCGACAGGTCGTCTCAGATTCATGGGAAATCGATCATTATCCTCTCGGATCGATTCCTCCTCTGCGTTAACACGAAACCTGCACGAATAAACACAATCCAAACAATCCACACGCAATCCACAGACAGATTCAACACAAACAACATCAATCAACAATTTCAACCTACCACCAAACAACCCTAACGAATCCACCGGCCCAGAAGCCATGGTCACGCACTCACCTCGAGTTAATTGGAAAGAAAACGGTAGAGCTGAGGCTAGACACGAATCCACGACAATCTCCACAAGAAATCTCCTCCAAATCTCTCAAGAAACGAAACCCTAATTCTCAAAAACTCACAGGAAACAGAGAACTCCTCTCAAACTCTGTTGGCTGCGTTTTTGGGACTTGGTTCGCTCAAATGCGGCAAAAAAAACCCTTATATATGACGCCTTAGGGTTTCTCCAAACCGGTCTGGTCCAATTGAACGACTTAAATCAAACCAGAAAACCAACCAATTCGGGAACCTGTCGATCGACAACCACTAGGTGTGTCGATCGACAGCCCTTAAGAGCCCTGTCGATCGACAGACACCAAGTGTGTCGATCGACAGCCCCTCCATTTTACCCAAAAAAATGGTTTACGGGCGTCACAAGAACAACCTTGCCATATCCTGCAATCTTCGAGGTTGCGGAGTTCCCCATGAAGAGCTTCTCGTTGCTTTTATTCTTCCGGTAAGTCGAGAAACTCTCTCGGTCCATGCATATGTGCCTAGTAGCACCTGTATCAAACCATCAAGTCTTTGGGTGGTTCTCGGCCACGTTTGCTTCGGTGACAACCGCACACATGTCAACTTCGGTATGATTGTCCTCGTACTTGTTAGATTGCCGAGGGACCATCTTAGTGCGACACTCAAAGGATTTGTGTCCCACCTTATGGAAAATGTTGCAAGTTCCAGTGAACCTCGGCTTCGAAGAATCACCACCACCACCACCCCATATGCTTGAACTTTTGAGTGTGTTGAGGAGCAACTTTTCCTTTTCCCTTGTCTAGCCTTCCCTTATTCTGGCACTTTGCTTGCTTGGAAGCATTATGGTGCTCCGCCACGTTCACATTGAGATCGCGAAAGACCACACCAACTTCGAGTTCCCTCCGGTTTTGAGACTCGATACGAAGTTTCATGACAAGGTCTTCTAGACTCATCTATTTCTTCTTCAATTTGAGGTGGTTCTTGAAGTCTGTCAACCCCGGAGGAAGCTTCTCGATCACGCAAGCAACCTGGTAGGTCTCGCAAATCCTCATGCCTTCAGCATGAATCTCATGAAGAAGATTTTGTACCTCATGAACTTGTTCCATCAACGGACGAGAGTCAACTATCTTGTAATGTTCGAACTTAGCCTCTGCATGTTTCTGCGAACCAACATCTTCCGAGTGATACTTCTTATCCAAAGATTCCCACAACGCCTTAGATGTCTCAACATTGGCGTAGACGTTGAATAATTGGTCATTCAAACGACTCTGGATGTATCCTTTGCACAAGAAATCACCATGGTCCCAGGCATGAACACTCGCAAGTGCTCGAAAATCAGTATTATCCGCCGAGAGAAGGGGTTTCACTTCCTTGACATATTTCTCGAGATTCAACGTGGTCAAGTAAAAGTACATCTTTTTCTGCCACATCTTGAAGAACCTTCCATGAAACTTGTCCGGAAGCAATCCAGCAGAATTTCCCGAAGGAATCTGCATCGTTGGATACGACGGAGTGACTAAAATTTGCGCCGTAGGAGAGACCATCGCAAATGTGGCATGAACAGCCACAGAGGCAGGAGCATACATCGTCACACCGGTAGTGGGAATCGCCACAGTGACAGACGGGAAAGAACCGAACTGCATGTCTACCAACATCTCGTTAAGTTCACTTCTAATCACATCGTCGTTGGTGTTCACGGTGGAGACATTAGCAGCCGCACTCGCCGCAGCTAGAGCAGCATCAACATTGGAAACATTCTGGTTCTGAGCATCCATTTTTTTTCTGTCAAAAACAGAGACCAAACAATGGAATCAGTTTCGATTTAGTGTGATACATAAATAAAATCGTAAGTTTTCTATATTATAAAGAAAACAACAATCTCGATAATCAGTTTTAGAATCGCAATTTAAAACAGTTATCAAAGTACACAATAATATTTCAGAATCGCAATTCAAAAAATTATCGAATACAAGAATTTAAACGTTCGCAAACGTTAAACAAATCGTGTTCTTCCCAAACATAAAGCAATCAGTGAAAACGTTTATGAGACGATCGCGATACGAGCTCTGTAACAAACGTTTCTATTATCGAGTTTTTGTTATCGCAATTCAATCCGTCTGATGTTTATGAAAACAACAGCCGGATTTCAAAGGGTTAAGATTGTAGGACCAAAATTATGTAGCACTACAAATCAATGATAAACTGCGATAAGAAAGACGTTTAAGGGAAGAAGAGAGTTGCGGAGGCGAGACGAATCTCTTTCCTTAACCCTTTGAATCACCCGTAGTGCGACGAGATGACTGATTCAAGGATCCCAGGATACAACCACAAATCAACCGTATTTGCAATCACTCAAATCACGGTTCTAACGAACTGAACACTAAGATACTCTCAAGACACAAACTTACTTTTGAGAGAGATTGTTGGATAGCTTTTCTTTTTTATTTTCGTTTCTGAGTAAGTAAAATGAGAATCAGAGAGGTCATATTTATAACCTAAGGAGTGATTTCAAATTCTAAACGTTTGTAACGTTTTTATGAATTAATAGGTGAAATAATAGGTGAGTTTATAGTCAGACTTAATGGACATGACATCTTTGACTAAATTTAAAATTGAATGAAAATTCAAAATTAAAAAGGCAGAGTTCAAAACTGATACGGAAGTATCCTAAGTGTCAAAATAAAGACCACGATCACGCCCACGCCCATTCCCGGTTAGATTCGGTTCAGTTTGGTTTGACTCGCGTAAGTTTTATCTCCACCCAAGCTTCATGTTTTTAAACTATAACATGAGTTTCCTCTATTATATAATAGAGGAATATTTTAGACATAAGAGATGTGGGTCAAATTTATACACATCCTTTTTATTTATTTCATTTTCTTATTTAGCCCATAGGCTTCATACCTGTTTTTCTTCGCCACTCAACATATTTTTAATAAGGCCTTATATTAAAAAAAACGTCCCAACAGTATTCTCTTTTCAAATTATCGAAAAGATATTTTATGTGGGTTCAATCCAAATTAATTTTCAATATTCATAATATATATTTTTTTTTTCAAGACGAGTAAAATGACATCCTTCGTGTCCTCTTTTAGGCTATTGATAACGAGTTGTTTTAGTATCACAAGTTAAACTAATAAACTTTTTAATCACATAAACCAAACATTCTTAATAGAGAGAGAAAAAAACAAAAAAAGTCTCGAGTCTCGACAATGACTTTAAAAAGGGAGAAAAAAGCAAAAGTCTGATTGGCTTAAAAATTACCGTAAAAGCTGTTAAACATCTTAAAGTCTCTACAGTCCTAAAGCCAATCGGCCCCTAGACCGTTTTTACGAACACAGTTTAGATTCAACTCATCGGCCTTTCCTGCCCTTCTTGACTGTAGCACAATCCGGGCAGTACCATTTCCCCTTTGGTTGTTCTTTAAGACCGACACAGCCAAAATGGAACCACTCAATCTTGCACTGCAATGAGTTTATATTCATCAGTCTCAAAGAGTGTCTCACAATGGGAAAAGAGACGTTAGTTTCAAGATATTAAACCTCATTGTTATCACAGGCAACCATTTCGCCATAGCTAACTTGGTTGCAGATGCAGTACGTCGGTTCGTTTGGATCCACAGGCAGATCCAAATCCATCCCAGTTGAACTTATCCCTGTTGATGCTGCTGCTGTTGAGGCGGCTGTTGCTAGCCTTGTCCTGCCACAACATTAAATAGATGGTTAATGGTTTCATTGGATCTAATCTCATATTTCACAATGATATACTACATGTATGGTTTCATTGGACCTAAGCTCATGTCGCTGAAGTTCAGGCAATGTAATAGATTGAGCATAGTATACTGTGATATTAAAGGTAAGGCTATAAGGAACCTACTTTTTCCGCCCACCTCTTCCTCCTTCACCAGCCTTTCCAGCTTTCCCGCTGCTATCGACATTTAATGCAGCAGCGCTTTCTTTCTCTGATACACCGTTTTATGTTTATTAGCGAATATGTTAAGAGAGAAAGTTCAAGCTTCAAAAAAATTAAGAGCAAGCGAAAAATCGACCTCGGCGCATCTCCTCAGATTTTTTCATATACTGGTCAAGTTGCTGGACATGCATATCCACCTGAACCAATATATCATCTGAAAAGTAATGACTTGAAGGAACATTGAACTGCAAACTTAGGCTTCACGAATCCGATATCAAAACTGCAGAGGATGGCAAAATATGGGTTTATAAGAAATGAGATATCAGAAGCATACCAGATCATATGCCTGCATAGCCAATGCGACTTTCTCATCAGCAATTCTAACGCTGTGTTTCTGTTCATCAAGTGCTTCCTCTGAGAACTGTGTAAGAGTGGTATTGGGTGTGATGTTTCCAGTTCTGCCTCTTCTTATATCATCTATTTCTTTTTCACACCGTTGTTCATTTAGTCTTTGGTTTTCTACTCAAACACACAAAAAAAGATAAAGAAAGATGAAGACAACCCCGAAAACCAATAAACAAAGAGCATGAATTGCAAACTCAGTGTAGAACTGAAATTAGAACTAATATCTATCAAAGTAAACATGAATGATGTTATGCAAATACGATTGGAATGATTATTTGTTACCTTGCAAACTTTTATCCAAATCACGCAGGAGTGCATATTTCTTCTGCAAAACATGGGCCAGCGACACAAGATCTGTACAGAGATATCAAGAACGAATTGCTTCGTTACTATTGAATGACCAGATGATAACAGATCATCTCTTATCTCCTATTCAAAGGAAGAGGAAAACATGACAGAGATACAATAACAAAACCAAAAACCCAAACAAAATGACAGACATTACTGTTCGAGGATACTAGACATACAATGATCAATAGGCGATTTTCCACAACAAAGGCTGAATAGGCTTTCCCTAGCGTGGAACTCAACTTTGAAAAACAATGAATCTTGAGCCAAAATTTACGGTCACAGACATAATATGCTACATTTCAAGTAGATAGGAATCCAAAAATATAATTCAGTAAACTGCAGAAACAGATTTATTGCTTTTTTTTTCTAACTCAAACTAGTACAAGAACAAGAGCAAACACAATACTGTATGAATCATAGGTTGCAATAACTTGCCCTCAATACTGCAACAAAGCTAGATCAACAACCTAGACGTTATTCTTTATGTGATGAGATTTGGACACGAAAAGTTGAAATTCAAATTCAGTTTCAATCGACTAACCCAAGAAGAAGAAGAAAAACATCAATTATCAACACACAACTAAACTCCCGAGTAATTCCACAACTAGAGATTACAAACTAATCGAAATTTCGTCGATCATGAAATGAATCAAAGCGACTCGAGGAAGATACGACTGCTTACTAGATTCAAATTCCTCGGCGAATGACATTTCGGTATTTAGGGTTTCGACAAGAATCGTTATCTTCTTCTTATTTTAGCGTTTTCTCAGATAAATCAGTCACGTTTTTTCTCGTATTAAACACCTAATGGAAAATTAAATATTGGTACTCTTTCTTTTTTTTCTCATTTTCTTCAACTGGCATCAGCTAATTTCGAATTATTCAACCTAAACCACCATGTATTTAGCTACGACTAGTACAATTTTAATGAAAAATAATTTGGTACCCACTAAATTGAAGACTCTTATGGTACAGATAATCTATATTCTTGTAGTTCTCTTACGTTTATGTTTTTGTTTATGAAGAAAACAAATTACACTATATCTCACACAGCTATAAAGAAAGCCATTTCAACAACTACACAAAATCATTAAGTTGCAACAACTTCACAATCACCATTTCTCTATTTAAACACCATTTCCCATATCTCACACATTCATCAAACAATCTCCTTCCAAGTTCCAAAACAAAACAGAGAAACATCTAAAACAACATTCTCCATGATGATCAAGCAATCACCATTCTTGCTTTCAACAGCTATTTTGCTCTGTGTTGCTGTTTTTGCAGAAGCACTTGATCCTGCACCTGAAGACCCTATTTTCGAACTCTACATGCACGATTTACTTGGAGGAAGCAGCCCCACCGCGAGGCCAATCACGGGTTTGCTAGGGAACATTTACAACGGTCAAGTTCCGTTTGCCAAACAGATTGGTTTCACTCCTCCGGAAAACGGTATAGCCATACCAAATGCAAACGGCGCCCTCCCAACGGTTAATGGTATCAACGGTGTACCCCTTGGGACTGGTTTGTCTGGTACAGCTTACTCTGGTCAGAACCTGAATGGGATTCAGACTCAGTTGGGTCCTGATGGTTTGAGTCTTGGGTTTGGCACTATCACTGTGATCGATGATATACTCACATCTGGTCCTGACTTGGGTTCGCAGCCACTTGGTAAGGCTCAAGGAGTTTATGTTGCAAGTTCTGCAGATGGAAGCACACAGATGATGGCTTTCACAGCTATGCTTGAAGGTGGAGAGTATAATGACAACCTCAACTTCTATGGAATTTATAGGATTGGAAGCGCTATGTCGCATCTGTCAGTGACTGGAGGAACAGGTAGGTTCAAGAGTGCTTGTGGTTTTGCAGAGGTCAGGCCATTGATTCCATCGGGTCAGCATGAAGTGGATGGGGCAGAGTCTTTACTGAGAATCATTGTCCATCTCAAGTACTAAAACAAACCAAAAGGAGCCTTACCATAAGACTTAAATTATATGCATGTGTGGTGTGAATGTTCTTTTTGTTGTTGTATGTAACAGTTATTTATTGAAAGCAAAACACATAAAACCCTGAAAATTCTAAAATGGTCAAAAGCGTTTTCGGAATCTGAACATTGCAGATATCTACACAATATCTACTAAGGTTTTGAGGAAAAACAAAGCAATAAAATTCTGGCAAAAGTATATAACCATGAAACTCCTTCTATGGCATTGTAAGGTTTCCCAAATCCCTAGAGCTGGAAAATATACAGGAACTCTATATAGAGAGTAGAGGAGTCATTTGCAAAGAGATGTACAGAAACTGGATTCCAAGAAGAAGACTCTTGTACATCAACCCAACCTAGTGATATTCACACGGCTAAGCACCATAGTTTCATCCAACCCGTAAAGGGAGTCTATCAAATGCATTCTCAAAGAAGCTGGACCTTTGGACATGGCTTCACCCAACTCACCTGCGATACCAAAGACAGACATAGCGGAAACCGTAGCTTCCAGTGGCTGTAATTGATCGACAGCAAGAAATGCAGCAATCAGACCAGCTAGAGAACATCCAGTTGCAGTGATCTTTTGCATCATCTTTGTCCCGTTATGAACACCGATAACCCGTTTCCCATCTGTAACGATATCAACAGCTCCTGACACTGCAACTATAGCACCACTTGAGAAAGCTAATGATTTTGCAGCTTCTATAGCGTCTGTAGATTCATGAGAGCTATCAGCACCCTAACAAAAACAACAACAGATCATACTTAGCAAAACTTCATTATAACATAACCACTACTATAATCCAATTCAAGTTCTTCAGCCACATACACTGACTACATAATCATCAAAACCGCTCTTAACGAAATTTCTTGAATCATTGTCCTCACAAATATTAACATGCAAGCGAAATAAACTGAGATAAAGTTACCATATACTGTACCCTAGTCTGACCCGGTGAAGCGGAGGAGAGAGCAATAATCTCAGAGCCGTTTCCTTTGATTACTGTAGGTTTAAGCTCAACGAGCTCCAAACACGACTTTAACCGGAAACCGGAACAACTCACGGCGGCGGGATCGAGAACCCATGGCTTTCCAAGCTTAGAAGCGAGTTCCGCGGCGGATTTCATGGAGGGAAGCCAGTCAGGTGTAAGCGTGCCAACGTTGACACAAAGCGCGTGAATATGAGGCGTGAAATCAGGAATCTCAACGACGGAATGGACCATCGCCGGAGAAGCGCCGGCGGATAAAAGAGTGTTGGCCACGAGATCCATAGAGACGAAGTTGGTGATGCACTGAACCAGCGGCGATCGTTGCCGGACGGTGGTCAGGTGGGCCCACACGCCTGAACCCCACTCGCTGGACTCTGATTTTGATTCCATTCTCTGCTTTACTAATCGTCAAAACACGATTCAAAAATCAAATATATACACAAGAGAGGCGGTCTGGATTTAATTTGATATGTAAACCGGGATTTTATACCGGTTAAGCGTTTTAACCAAATAAATCAATGAACCGAGTCGTTACATTTCCCAGTTTAGATGACAACCAAAAAAAGCTGAGGCCTGAGAGAGCCTGGGATGTTTTTCTTTTACAACAATGAATCAACAATCTCAAACTCACAGATTACATGTGAAAGTGGAACTCTCTAAAGATACAGAAAACAAACTTAAATTACCGTATCTTCTTCGTGGCCAAGTTTATATACTTATATCAAAGGTACGGTGAGGATGATCATTCCGGTACACATTGGTGTGATCTGAACCAATCATTTGACAATAACTCAACAATTCGTCTCTCCAGCCTGTCGGAACCAGAACCGGGTCTTAAAATACCCGAGTCACCCCAGACCGAACACGAGCTTCTGTTTTGACTATAGTCTCCTAAACACCAACCACCAGGTACAACTTCACCAGATCTGCGTCCCAGAAGTTCATGATCGATGCGATCAAGTACAGTGTCGTCGCTCCTGAATCCTCTTGCAAATGCTGCTCCTGATTCAACCATTTCAGTGAATTCTTTGGGATCAAGCTCATGGTATCTTTCTTTAGAAGTGTCGTTAGAAGCTAGGTAGAGTAAGTTGTTGTTGATGATGGTCTTTTTGAACAGATTCGTGTTGCAGAGGATAGTTGGGAAGTAGTTGGAGAGAGAAGCAGGTGTATTGGACAAGTACATGAGTAGAGTCCGAGGGAAGTTGTCAGTGCCCAAGACACAGTGCTCTATGAAATTACGGCTTAAGATGGAGAAAGATGGACCTGCCAAACAAAGATTATTCGCATCTAGTTTAATCATCAAAGAATTATCTCATCCCTGCTTTTCAGCTATGTCAGTTCTGTTAAGTAGTTACAGAGATTACATACTAAAGAAGTTCCCTAGTTCAAGCAGTGACCTTTTGCATGTCATCCGAATTTAATTTGCATCCATAAGTTCCACAGATCACATTTAAAGAGGAACTATCAACTCTCAGTTGTTAACAATTAACAAACTTATAGCAATCATAAACATTGTAAGTGATACCTAGACTATGACTTCATTTCCTCGCTTACCTGCTTAAGAAGCTAATAAACGAGACAATGTGCAACAGCTATTTATTGTTATAAAGGTTTTCACCTACAGTTATCAACAATTTTCACCATCTACTTTGACAAATCTACCGACACAGATGTCACAAACAGATTGCTGACATTCTATAAAAGGGAAGGGATGTAGTCCCACTGAACAGCCCAAATTAGTAAAAAAGTCTTTGCAAATTTTCTTCCTCGCAATTTCATTACATCACTCAAGATTCAGCTATGTCAGTTCTTTTAGCTAGTTATAATTGCCTACAAAGAAGATTACATACCAAAGAAGTTTCCTAACTTAAGCAACCTCCTTTTACGTTTCATTCGAACATTGATTCACCCCATAACTTCCATTGATCACATTTAAAGGAGAACTATTTTGTTAACCACCAACATGTAATAGTAATGAGAACCAGAACCAATGTATGCGATTCCTAGACTTTGGCTTCCCTTTCCTCACTTATCTGTTTAAGCTTCTAATAGCACTACTAACAGAAACATCATGTAGTCTATAATTCTTCCAAGAACCAGCAGTTTCAAGTACTGTTACCCTTAACTTCCATAAATTTACCAAACCAATAATGAAATGTCGCAAACAAACTGAGTCAGACAACTAGTTAGTAAAAAGAATTATTGCAGAAGATATTTACTCAAACACAACTTCATCAGTGACTTCTATATGAGGTTTGCAGCTTCAGTCAAACTTATCAATACTAAGCAATCCAATTTATAGCACCAACACACACAAATTTGGAAAGAAGAAAGAAGGTGGTTATTCATCAATGACCCACCAAGAAATGCAGAGAAGATAAAATTGGAAACGAAAACGTAATGTAGCTTGGGAAAGATGAGCATAATACCTGAGAATAACTTGAAAGCCTTAGGCAACTCTCGTTTCTGTGAAGCAAAGAACATATCGGTTTTCTCCACAAGATAAAGCCCTGGATCAACAATAACAGGCTTCAACCTCCTAGACCTACGAGAAACCAAGAGAGAAATGCTCAAATTTCCACAACTAAGTTGATCCTGAAACATTGAATCTTGCCTCTAAGAAATCTAACTCGTCCTACAACACAAAGGGACTCACTAAGTGGAGCTAGAGCAGACACTAAAACAAGCAACATATAGGCTTAAAATCTCAGCAGAATCAATGTGCATAGTAAGAAGCATAATCTTACTCTCTCCAGCCAATGTAGCTTGTGTGGTTCACAAAGTTCAAGTCCTTAGGCAAATGCGACAGAATGTGAAGAATCTCTGCACAATAATCCAAGTTAGAATCTGTAAAACAAACTTCCAAATCTCGAAGAAAATCAATGGCACAAAGAATCTAACCATCTTGAGTAACGAGAGGATAATCGTCTACATTAAGATTAACAAACCAATCCCAAGCCCCAGACAATCTGAGTAGAATCGAAGCACCGTGAAGTGTAGATGCCATCGGAGACGATCCTCTCTGATACGCGAAATCAGGCTTCCCAATAACGTCAACATTCCTTGCAGCTCGAAAAATGGGTACATCTTGTACAGTTAAAGCGAGTCGATCTCGTTCGTATTGCGTCGCTAAGCTATCGAGATGAAGAAGATAACGATTTCTAGGATGGTAAGTAGCGTAGAGAAGACGAAGGATCCGATTCGAATCACCGGAAGATCCAGAGAAGAGGTAAGCTATGGAAGGAGGAGCTGTGTCGGATGCGATCTTGGAGGAGGAAGGAAAGAGTCTCGGGTCGGGTCGTAGGTCGTTGGGTCCGGTGTAGGAAGATGAAGAGTGAGAAGAGGAGGAGGAAAAGAGTGAGAGCAGGAAGCAAAGAGAGAGAAAAGCGGTGGTGAGGATTATGTAAAGAGTAGCGACTCTCGGTTGCTCCTTCGCCGTAACCGGTGGTCCGTTCTGCATTTTTTTCTCACGGTGGCGCGTTTCGAGAACTTCTGGTGAAGAAAAAGCTAACTGCAGAATGTGATGTGGTCATTCGCATCAGACCACAAAATATTTTTGGTTTTCTTTTTTTTTTACAACTTCGACAACTTCTTTTTTTTTTCAATACATAAATTAATGGTTAGTGTGCTAATGATAATGTTATTGCCAATAAGATTCGGGATTTTACAACACGATTCGAATTTTTAGCTTTAATTAAATAAAGTTTTTGATTCCATTACATCATTCCGTTTGCATTACTCTCTTTTAGATGTGATAATGCTTTTTATTGACCATTAGAATTGGAAAAAGTATTGTCAACTACATTACATCTAATATACATGACTATATATCCTCCCAACTCGCAAAACCTAAAATCGCAGAAATCATAATTTTGGGGAAGAGAAAAATGCAATTTTAAAGTTTACGTGAGTTTTGCGACAACGGTAATTCGATCTCACGATTTATAATCGCAATAAAAAATTGTCATAGTGTTATTCGTTTTATCATGGAGACGCTACATCTAGACGAAATTTATCAAATAATAATTGTTCTCTTCAAAAATAAGATAAGAGAGATGCATCTAGATGTAAATTATGGATGTGCTATAGAATAATTAGATATTTATATAAATGTAGAGTTTCAATGTACTAAATGTGTCTCAAATTACAAAAAAAAAAAAAAAAAAAAAAAAACATGAATCACACTTATAATGTAAGCCATAAAACCCCCAAAATAATATTTTCCATCAAAACCACAAATTAACATTTTTCCGCCATAATAGCAAAATCGTGTTTTCCCATCAAAACCGCAACATATTTGTTTCACCATAATTGTAAAATGGCATTTTTCAACCAAAACTATATAATGGCACATTTCCTTTAAACCCGTAAAATTGTGTTTTTTTTTTTTGCCATAACCACAGTCTATAATCATAAAAAATAATTCAAACACCACAAACAATCAAAACCTGAGTTACATGTAATCGCTTCCAAATAACAAAACTGAAACGTAACTAAACTGTACCATATTCTACTCAGAATTATGATATCAAAAACAAAGAAATTGTTCCCCATTTCATTTTCACACAAGAACATGAACCTACGTTGTCTATGCCAATGGCATTCGGGATCACACACATAAGAAGAGAAATCAAGGTGTCTAGTCAGTGCCGGTCCTGAAAATTTATGGGCCACAAGCCAAAATAAAATTTTGGGCCACTAACTATTAAAATTTTAACAAAAGAAAATAATTAAAATATTTAATAACAAAGAATTGAACTCTCCACTTCAACATTCTTCCACGAAACATTTTACCAATAGAGGTAAAGGCAAGTTTTATCTAAAAGATGGCCGATTTTTTATATAGACTTTTTATTAAAAAAATTGGGCCAGAAGCCCATGCTTCCTTTGCTTGTGGTCAGGGCCGGTCTGTGTCTAGTCTCTTTTGAAGGAGCTTTAACAATCGGTTATATTGAGTAGCTGACACTGTTTTGTGGCTTATGTGATAGCTAGTCTATCAGCTTTGGCCCGCTCAAGTTATTTCTCATGCTCCTCTTAAATTAAAAATGAAAATGTAATGTATATTAACAGATAAACCTCCTCTGCAGCAATAAAAATGTAATGTATCAAGTTCTTTCTTTTTTAATTGTTTTTTTTTGTTGATAAACTGTGGGAATTCCGAACCTTTGGTACAAAGAATCAACCTTTAGATATTCTGATTTAAAGAATAATTCTTTGTCCCAAAGGGGTTTGAACCTAAGGCACAAGAGAACCAACACCCTTGTGATATTATTAGATTTGAAATGTGTATTGTGGTTAATTTCGGTTTAATTAGCTAAGTAGATTATCTTAGGTTTACTAGCTAACCGGAAATACTCAGAGTGTATTAATGTAACAAACTCTACTCATTAATGCAATAACATAAATCCATTCTTATCTTCTTCTTCGTTTTCTCTAAACACTAAGATGGTATCAGCATTTTTGTGGATAAAACCTCATTCGATCCTTGTTTTCTCGTTTCCTTGACCTATATTAATCGATTCTTAGATCGATTAGTCATTTCTTATTGTTTTGCGAGCAATTTTTTTGGTTATTCCACCGGATTTTTGTCTCCGATTCCTTTTATCTTTGTTTTGAGCTTGGGCTTTTTGTTCCGATGGTGGTTCTTCGTAAGTCAACGCGTTGCACCGGTAAATCGGCTACTACTTCAACTCGTCGGTCTTCTATTCCTGAAGGTTCTTCACCAAAAACTCGTCGATCCTCTATTCCTGAGGCATCGGTACCACCACCGTCCGATCTACAACTTCAGTCATCGGTTACTATTGACAGTATTCATTCACCGTTTTACCTTACCAACGGCAACAATCCTGGTATTTCCTTGATCTATGAGATTTTGGATGGATCCAACTATGATAAGTGGAGTATTGCTATGTCTATAGCTCTTGATGTTAAGAATAAGTTAGCCTTTGTTGATGGATATGTGGTTAGACCTAGTGAATTTGATGCTAGTTTTCGTATTTGGTCTCGTTGTAATTCCATGGTCAAGTCATGGATTCTTAACTTCGTTTCCAAGCAAGTCTACAAAAGCATCCTTCGCTTCAATGATGCATATGACATATGGAATGATCTCCTTGCTCGTTTCCATATCACTAATCTCCCTCGCTCCTATCAGCTTTCCCAAGATATAGCTACATATTATACCACTCTAAAAACTCTTTGGGATGAATTGGATGGTGCTAATTGCGTTAAAGTTTGTCGTTACTGTGATTGTTGTACAGCAAATAAAGCTCAACAAGATCATGCTAAAGTGATCAAGTTCCTAGCTAGTTTGAATGATTCTTATTCAGTGATTAGGAGTCAGATCATTATGAAGAAGAACATTCCTGACCTCTCTGAGATTTATAATCTCTTGGATCAGGATCACAGTCAGCGCAATTTGCTTCCGGTTCAGAATGCTTCAGCCTTTCATGTCTCGTCTTCTGATCTGGTTCCTGCTTCTGCTCATGCTACTTAGTCCAAATATCTTCAGAAATCTTCTCATCCTATTTGTACTCACTGTGGATATAATGGTCATACTGTGGAAACCTGTTACAAGATTCATGGTTATCCCATTGGCTTTAAACACAAGTCCAAGTCCACTGACAAACAGGCTCATTCTCCTCGATCTTCTGGTAATCCTAAGGCTCTTGTTGCACAATTGGCTGTTGCAGACACTGTCATTCCTCAACCCAGTGCTGCTTCTTTGCCTACATTTCTCTGAAAGGATCAAATTTGTGGGGTTAATGAGTATTTGAACTCTCAACTTCACTTTCCTACAACTCCAGCGCATGTGAATCAGATTGCTTCTTCATTTGGTGGAATGATCACAACCCTTCCTGGTATGGCATTCTCCACTTCAACTTTACGTTTTGTTGGAGTTTTGAGAGCCACTAACAATGTCCTTGATTCCAATTCTTGGATCATTGATAGTGGTGCCACTGACCATGTGGCTCATGATACAACTTTGTTTGATGAATTGAATGATACTCTGAATTCCTCAGTGACCTTACCCACATGATTAGGTGTTCAAATTGCTGGTATAGGTAGGATTAAGCTAAATGATGCGCTTATCCTTACTAATGTCCTATATATTCCAGATTTTTGCCTGAATCTTCTAAGTGTTAGTAAGCTCACTACGAATTTGAATTATAGAGCTATTTTTTACCATGATTCTTGTATTGATCCAGGATCCTATCAAGGGGTTGGGAAGGGTGACCAGTTATCAAACCTCTATATTCTTGACAAAACTGATCTTACATAAGCTTCTTTTTCTTCACACCATACTCTTTTTTTTCCCACAAATGTTGTCTTAAATTCTGCCTTGTGGCACAATAGACTAGGTCATCCTTCTATGTCTAAAACAGATTCTATCATAGATGTAATTGGTCTTCAACACAAAAATAAAAAACCTTTCCATTGTTCTATTTGTCCACTTGCCAAAAAAAACACCTTTCTTTCCCCTCTGAAAACAATATATGTTCTCATGCCTTTGAGCTCGTACACATTGATATATGGGGTCCATTCTCGGTCCCAACTCCTGAAGGATATAAGCATTTCCTTACTATTGTTGATGATCATACAAGGACCACATGGGTCTATCTACTCCCGACTAAAGGTGAGGTTCTCACAGTGTTTCCAGTTTCTTAGAAGATGATTGAAATACTATACAACGATGTGGTTAAGGTGGTACGTTCTGATAATGCTCCTGAACTGCGCTTTGTGGATATTTTCAAGAAGAAAGGTATTGTCTCTCACCATTCTTGCTCTGAGACACCAGAGCAGAATTCAGCGGTTGAGAGGAAACACCAACACATACTGAATGTAGCACGCTCTCTCATGTTTCAGTCCAATGTCCTTCTTGAGTATTGGGGTGAATGCATCTTGACAGCTGTGTTTCTGATCAATAGATTGCCTGCTCCTTTGTTGAAAGGTAAAACTCCCTTTGAGCTCCTTAACTCTACAAAAGTGAATTACACTGGTTTACGAGTCTTTGGTTGCTTAGCTTATTGCTCTACTTCTAAGCATAGGCATAAGTTTCAACCACGCTCTAGACCATGTGCTTTTATTGGTTATACGGCTGGTACTAAAGGTTATAAGCTCTTGGACCTTGTTGTTTCCAGGCATGTGGTCTTTCATGAGGACATTTTCCCATTTCTCTTTGACATGCCTTCGTCTTCAATTGATGAATTCTTTTCTTTGCTGGTTGATTCTCCATCCAAGACTGACTCTGGTCCTTCAGAAGCCACTGATTCCTCTTTGTCTCTGGTTTCTGAAGTTCCTCCGGCTCCTATACAATCTATGGTTGATCCTTTAACACAGGCTGAATCTGGTCCTTCTATTATCTCTCAATCGTCTCAGTCTTTGGCTTCTGAGGTTCCTCCGGTTTCTATACAATCTGTTTCAACTGATACAGGGCAGAGGGTTTCCAAATTGCCAGCTTCCCTCCAAGACTATTACTGTAATGTCACTGAGACTGACATTCCCTTTCCCATGGCAGCATATATGTCTTTTGAAGGTCTCTCTGCAAAATATAAAGACTACTTGTGTGTTGTTGCTTTACATCTTGAACCAACCTCTTTCACTCAGGCCAAGAAATTTTATGAATGGCTTCAAGCAATGAATAAAGAACTGGTTGCCTTGGAAAGCACAAACACTTGGTCTATCTGCTCCTTACCTCCTGATAAACACGCCATTGGATGCAAATGGGTCTACAAGATTAAGGTCCATTCTGATGGCAGTCTAGAGCGCTATAAGGCTCGCTTAGTTGCAAAAGGCTACACTCAGCAAGAAGGTGTTGACTTTGTGGAAACTTTTTCTCCTGTAGCTAAGATGACCACAATCAAAACACTCCTTGTTGTTGCTGCTGCTAAAAATTGGCATCTCTCGCAATTAGACATTTCCAATGCCTTCCTTAATGGAGACTTGGATGAGGAGATATATATGAAACTGCTTCCTGGATACACACCAAAGCAGGGGGAATCTTTAACTCCCAATGCTGTTTGTAAACTCTAGTAATCCCTCTATGGTTTGAAGCAAGCTTCACGTCAATGGTTCTTGAAGTTCAGCTCAACCCTTTTGGATCTTGGTTTTATACAATCACAAGCAGATCATACTCTTTTCACTCGTAACATTACTGGTCAATATATTGCAGTGTTGGTATATGTTGATGATATTATTATTGCCAGTAATGATGGTAAAGAGATTGAGGTTTTAAAGGCTGCTCTCAAGTTTGCTTTCAAGCTTCGTGACCTTGGCTAGTTGAAATACTTCTTAGACCTTGAGATTACTCGTTCTTCCAAAGGTATCTCTGTGTGCCAGCGGAAATATATCTTGAGTCTCCTTTAAGAAACTGGTTTGCTTGCTTGCAAGCCCTCCTCCATCCCTATGGATCCTAGCTTCAAGCTTGCCATGGATTCTGAAGAACCATTCCTTGAAGATGTTGCTCCTTATAGGCGCTTGATTGGTAAACTTATGTACCTAACAATCACTAGACCTAACATAACCTTTGCGGTGAACAGGTTATGCCAATTCACTTGTACTCCCAAGCCCTCTCATCTCTTGGCAACTCATAAGGTTCTCCAATATCTTAAAGGCTCAGTTGGACTTGGCTTGTTCTATTCAGCTACTTCTGACTGCATCCTTAAAGCTTTTGTCGATGCAGACTAGGCAGCCTGCCCTGACACTCGCAGATCCACCTCTGGGTATTGTATGTTTCTAGGCTCCTCTCTCATTTCATGGAAGTCTAAGAAACAAGATGTACCTTCTCATTCATTTACAGAGGCGGAATATCGTGCTATGGAATTTGGGTCCAGGGAAGTTGTTTAACTGCGTAATCTGCTTGGTCCGGTAGATTATTCGTGGTTTCATCAAGACCCTTCACGTCCGTACTGAATATCTTCACCAAACCACTTTTCCCAGCTGCATTTCATTCATTTCTTAACAAGATGACCTTAAGTTCTCTCTTCTTGCCATCTTGAGGGGAATATTAGATTTGAAATGTGTATTGTGGTTAATTTTAGTTTAATTAGCTAAGTAGATTATATGTGGTTTACTAGCTAACTGGAAACATTCAGAGTGTATTAATGTAACAAACTCTCCTCATTAATGCGATAACATAAATTCATTCCTATCTTCTTCTTCTTCGTTTTCTCTAAACACTAAGAGATACCACTAGGCCTCCACATCTTTGGTAGAAATTTTAGTGTCTAGGGGTTTTAAGATTTGGATTGAGGAGTCTCATGGGTGATGATGACTTGTTTCGGTTCCAAATTTTTACTTTAGCACAATTGATGATTTTGCTTCCTGTGGAACTTGTTCATAAGACCTTTTTTAAAGCAAAATAATCGTTGACTTCTCTGTCTTTTTAATATGCTTTTTCACCTTTATTTTTTTTCAAACGAATAAGATACATGCTAGAGAAACCGGTTTAATATGTGCCTGGTGATAATAACCGATCTTGACCGGCATAACTATGATTCAATACGTGCTATTCTTAATTTTCATACACTGGATTTTGTTCCACTGGAGTTACGGAATTGTTTCTCATTTTTGGAGTTTTAACTGCATACCTTGAGAATCTCTCGCCAGAATCTCGTATTTATGAGGTATGACGATACTTCTTACTATTTCTTATTGGGGAATGATTGATTAGCGAAGCAGAAACCATATAGAAATGAATTGATGTCGTCTTTGGTGATAATTGATAATCTTATCTTTGTAAAAGAAAAGAAATTGGGTTAATGTCTTACATAATAGCAAGTGAAGTAGTTCTTATTTGCAGAAAACATAACCAAAAACAAAAGACCTGTTCATCGTTCAACTTAACTGTCACTCTTCCTTCTACTTATCTCAGGAACTTAATTACTAACTTCCATGAAAGTTTAAGAGTTGGTGAACCAGCAGTTTTTTTTTCACAAGGTTAGTTTCATCATCTCTTTTGCTCTTCTTTTTCTTATTATGCCGTTGCCTATTTCTCTCTATGCCAAATGTTATCTATCGTATTCACATAAATAATCAATTCCATTGACATCACCCACATGATCTTTTTACTCATTACATATTGCTAAGTTTACTGTAATGTAATCAACAAGAAAAAAGTTATAACCAAGAAAATTCTTTGGTCCAGTAAACCTCATCACTACTAAAAAAAAATCCATCTTCTCTAATGGACCAAGAACATTTCTTGGTAGTTCCACATCTATCGCTGTCTCTAGAAACCTTAAACGCCTCGAACATCTTCCTCTTCGATTCCCACTTCATTGTACACATGTAATCTGTCCTCCACGACCACAAATCGATCTTGGCCGTCCATCCAAAATCGTCTCCTTCTTGAAGTGCGCGACCACCGAGATCTCCTTGCGGCGAAGTGCACCAGATCACCAGAGGAAGAGACGAGTTGTCTCTGAAGCTGTTGATGACACGCACGTCGTATTCCTCTCCTAATAACATAGTTTGTGGCTGAAGCATCGAGGTGAAGAAGGTCGTTAAGGAGATAAAGATTAGTAGAACAAGGATTATTTTTTGAGTTTTCATGTTTTTCTTCCTCTTCTAGATAATATGCAAATGTATGTATATATAGTTTTATATTAATATTGAATGTGTTTTATATGATTCTGAAATCTCACAATAATGAACTAGATTTTCATATATTTTAGTTCATATCAGATTTTTTTCTATAAATATTATATGTTACAGGTTTAACCAATATTTTAACTTTTATTAAGGGAAAAAAACTGAAAATGGAACAATATAATTATAATACATCAAAAGGATAAAAAATAGCAAGAAAATTGAAAAATAGAAAATATTTTTATACTGGAAAGAAGGCACCACAAAGGAAACAAATTTTTAAAATCAATTTGAGATATGTATCATAACTGTTACGTGAAAATGTGAATAAAATAAAGGGAAATTTACTATTTTGTCACATTTGTGAGTTTTTACTCTTGAAAATGTCACATTGCAGTTTTTAATTCCAATAGTGTCACATGGCATATTTTCGGACGATTTTACCCTTGCTTTTCGTTTGATTTTAATTTCATTTAGTGTGTCTGCTTTATGTCAGTTTTTGCAGATTAATGTCTTCGCTTTATGTCACATCTGAGAACGTACGTACACGATAATATATTTTATGTACGTACAACATCACATATAAAAATCTCCTTTACATTTACCTCATATTATCTTGACTCTATAAAACCATCATGTAAAAATCTAATTGAATGTACACGAATGGAAACGATATGAATGTACACGAATGGAAACGATATGAATGTACACAAATATCATATGCACTCAATATAACCACATGTACACAAAATCACATACATTTGTGACACTAGTTATATACACTACAAGAAGATGACAAACGACCTCCTCAGCTCAACGTACATCAATAGCAGTACGTACATCGTCATCAACATGAGAACAATATGTACATCATCACCATGAATAGCAGTTGCGGCTATGCGTACATAACAAACGTGTGAACTTACATCAACATCAATAGATGATGTAGGTAATGGTGCAACCAATACATGGGTCGTGGGTGGAAGTGGATGTACATCGACAACAGGTGAGGTGAGGTTGAGGTGAAGGTGTACATACATAGCCGTGTACACCTTTTATGTATATAAACACCATTATCTTATCCGTCGTGTACATTATCTTCGTACACCAACTGCCAACATCAACGTTTTCTCCACCGTGTACACCATCTTCGTACATTAACATCCTCGTTTTCTCCGTCGTGTACACCATCTTCGTACACTAACTTCCTCGTTTTCTCCGTCGTGTACACCATCTTCGTATACTAACAGCATCATCTATTATGGCGTGTACAATGTGTTCGTACATCATATTAATATACATCAACGCTATATAGAAAAAAGTTTGAAAAGTAAAACCTTATATAGAAAATTCATTAAATATAAATTTGTGAAAGTATCAAAAAATTGATTTGAGCATAAAATCTAAAAGATCTGAGAAACAAAAAAAGAAGATTTGCTGATGAAATCTTAAAGAAGAAAAAAATGTAAAGGAAGAAGATGAAAGGAAGAGAGAAGAGAGAAGAAGATGACATGAGGAGAGAAGAGACAAACGGCGTAGAAAAATATTTGAGGATGAAATCTAAAAAAGGAAACAAGATCTGAGAAAAAAAAATGTAAAGGAAGAAGATGAAAGGAAAAGAGAAGAGAGAAGAAGATGACAGCAGGACAGAAGAGAGAGGTGAAAGAAGAAGTGATGTGCGGCATGTCACAAATCAAAAAGAATAAGAATTAGGGTGAGGCTATTTTCGTCTTTTTCTAGGTGAAAAGTGACAGTTTTGAGATGAGTTTCGTTTATATGACATTTTTGAGGTGAACTGCATACATTTGACACATCTGTAAATTTCCCTAAAATAAATCGATTTGAGATACTTTATCGTAATTGTTTTAACTAAATGCAATATTCTCCTCGTTCAAAAGATGCGATAGTAATTTGTCCAACCTAGCTTACTCTCCGACTCTCCGCCAATCGAATACAACAACTTTCTCATGTGGATATTGGAACGAGCATACTAGTGGAGTAGGCTGAGTATTGGAATTGAAACCATATTCCCTCTTTATAAGAGGAGAACTAATCCCGGCTTCAAAGCTATAAGAATATTCCAACTCCCTAACCGATTTATATTATTATGTAATGGTCTTTACGGGATAAGAAAATGTAACAAATTTTGTTTCGTCGAGACTCGAGGGTAGAGAATAGTTTTCAACATCACAAATCAAGGTGACCAAGTTACTCCTCTCCGGCTTTACCATAAATGTTACACTAACACATCCATGTTGTCAAAGCCCTTTAGCCCAATGGTCAAGGGTTTAAAGGTTTCTACACCAGGTATGGGGTTCGAATCCCAGACAATACAGTTTCTTGCGGATTAAGGAGAAAAAGCTTTTCGAATGGTTTCATCGTCCATGGAGACCATGTCCATCATGAGGATGTCGTACATGTAGAACCGTTCGTCGAGGAGTGTCCACCATGGAGATGTCGTACATGGAAAACTGCATCATGGAAGCGTTTGTGAAAGTTGTTCACCCTAATCGCATAAACTGCAAATATATCGAATATATGCTGTAATAGACTATCTGATAATTAAAGTATTAAATAAAAAACACATCCATGTTTGATTTTGGATTTGCTGTCGTTTAACTATAAGTTTATCTATGTTTTTCTTCTATTGCTTATGTGTTATCTTATACTGTTTTGAAGTCTGTTCGTATCAATGAATATTTAAAATTTAAAGTTGTTAAACTTTTTCCAATGAAAAAAAAGAGGGGGATTTGGCAAATTGCCCCACATTGAAATTGTGTTTGTCCCAATGCCCATTTCACTTTTTGACCAATTTTGGTCTAAAGTACCCTTTACCCAAAAATAAATAAATAGATATAAAATGTTTTAAATTTTTTAAAAAATCTTAAAATTATAAACATCTAAATAACAGTCATTTCTATATTTTTAAATGTTAAAAATTATGTTCAAAAGTAATATTATAATCTGCTTCTACGGCTCCAGAATCCACGTTCTACGTCTAAAGAACTGTTGACTTTTGGTTCTGCTAACTACAATGTTATCCACCAAGCGTAGATTTTGTGTTCTGCGAGGAGTAATATGTTCTACGGTTTGTAGAATGTGTATTCCACGATGTGTACTATTTTCTACGACAGTAGATTACGCAATCTGCCGTTTTTATTATAATCTACCAACGTTAGAATATAAATTCTACCACATCATCAAACATCTACCGAGGATTGTAGAATGTGTTTTCTACGGATTAGTTATTAAATCCTTATTAAATTCTCTAAATCTAGGAGCTAAATATTTTTTTTCCTTATTTAAAAAAAATACAATAATTACGTTTCCTTATTTAATATTTTTTTTAAACAATTGTCTAGTAAAATTTTAAAAATATATGTTACGTTTTTTAATTATAGAATTATATGACTAATTATTATATATAATCTGCAAAAAAAAAACAAATACATATTGGAGTGTTTATTGAAACAATGAACAATGAATTACCTATAGCCGAATTGGTCTTGCAACGTCATTGTTTCACTCGTAGATCACAAGTTCGAGGGTCATCCAGTGTGGTTTTTTTGTTTTTTTTTCCAGTTTTTGAATTACTCCACATCTTATGAACATATTTAACTTCCCTAATTGTAGGCGCAAAATATTCAGTTTCCTAAAACAAGAAGGTTCGAAAATATCTCTAACAAATCTAACCTATCGTCTCTTTTTTTGTCTTCTTCTTTGTTCTTTACCTTCTTCTCTTTGTCATCTCCATTCTTTGTTGTATTCTATTTATTATTATGTTGCATATCTATACAACATGCGGGGAATGGATATTGTGCACCAAAAATGGATGAAACTTTGTTGTAGACGAATTAAAAGGAGGTCGATTAATGGCTCTAGGGCCTACAAGTACTGTTGAGGAGTTGAAGGCTATGGTTTCAGAAGATTACGGAATCGAGCAACGCGATATTAAGATCGAATGCAGTTTTCTACCCGAGGAGTTGATAAACAAGCTAGGATCTCCTCCGGTTATCATCTTCAATGATCGGCAACTTAAAAACTTTGTTGGGTACTTAAAGAAGAAACCATCTACACAGTTGTGTGTGACATTGAAACCTCTGGTTGATTTAGATTTGAATAAAGAGCCCGAGAATTCAGAAGCAGTATGTGTCACTAGGACTGCAAAAAACGAACCAATCCCCGGGTTAAAGTTGAAGAAATCTGAAGAGGAAGGTGGTCTCGATGCAAACCTTAAAACCCATGATGTTGTTGACGAAAGTGATGATGGTGAAGCGAGTGAGAACTTAGTTGAGAACATAGTTCCATTTTCTGTGGAGAATGCTCTAAAGAAGTCTTAGCGTTTTGAAAGCAAAAAAGTTTTGAAGTCAACAATGGAAATGGTTGCAGTGAAGTACAACTTTGACTATAAGGTTCATAAATCTGACACTACAAGGTGGATTATACGTTGTCCAAAAAACATATGCAATTGGAGACTTCGTACCGCATCTGTCCCAGGGACAAAGTCTTTCATTATCAATAAGTATGTGGGTAAACATACATGTGCTCCTTCGAGCAAAACCAACATTGGAAAGACTCCTTCGGCAAAAACAATAGGAAGGTTGATTATGCATAGATATAAGGGGGCCAAAGAAGGACCTAAACCGAATGAGATCATTCAGATGATGCTTACCGAGCATGGAGTGGAGCTGACTTATTCTTTAGCTTGGGATGCAAGTGAATATGCAATTAGTATGGTTAGAGGCATACCGGAGAAAAGTTATGGTAAGATACCAAAATACTTGTACATGCTAAAAGCAGCAAATCCGGGTTCACATTACCATTATGAAACAGATTGCGAGAATAAATTTAAATATCTATTTTTTGCTCTTGGTCAATCTGTGAGAGAGTTCAAGAATGCTATGCGGAAAGTTGTTGTTGTTGATGGTACGTTTTTGAAGAATAAATTCAAAGGAACTCTGCTTGTTGCTACAGCTTTGGATGGTAACTCTAACTTGTATCCAATTGCATTTGGGGTTGTTGATTCGGAGAACGATCGTTCATGGGAGTGGTTTATGAGGCAACTACATGTTGTTATTCCGGACGACCATGGTATGGCTTTTGTGTCTGATAGACATGCTTCGATTGTTAATGTACTTGAAAAAGTATACCCGCAACCTAAACATGGAATTTGTATTCATCATTTACTGAGTAATGTGGCGAAGAATTATATTGGAAAGGATATTCTTGCTATGGTTGCAGATTGTTCAAAAACGTATAGGGTCCCTGATTTTGAGAAGAAGTTCACTCATCTTTGCATTGTCTGTCCAAGCATTGGGAAATATCTACTTGAAGCTGACATAAGAAAATGGGCTCGTTGTCAATTTCCGGGTTTCAGGTACGACGTTAGAACCACAAACTCTGCTGAATCGATAAACTCTGTATTGCGAGCACCTAGAGAATATCCGGTAATTCCTTTGTTGGACAGCATCAGAGAAATGTTGACTTGATGGTTTCATAAGCGTAGATTAAAGAGCACCAAGCATGAACAACCTTTGACCATTAAATAGGAGACAATGATTGCAAGAAGGATTGAGAAGGGTAAAACATTTAGTGTTCAGTCGATTAACAATCGCAATTTATTCAGCCGCGACCACGTTTGGACCGTCTTAAAGAAGTTTGTGTCCCTAATGTCTTTCATGCATATGTTAGTGTCATCCCTTAACAAATTACCCCAAAAACCATCATCATATACCCACTGCTTGAAGTTGTACTTGGTGCATTTTATGATACTAAGCCCAGTCACCGCGTAGAACTCTTGCAAAGAGAACCGAAAAGGCCTATTAGCAAACACAACTCACAGCTCATTCTTCTTGGAGACATCAATCTGCCTACACATGAAGCTGTGTATGAGTCTCGCAGAGTACTTCAAACGGTTTTCATGGATTGCTATGATGTTAGCAAACACCGAATCTGTCTTGACTTCATTATACTCTTTTGGGATCCATTTCTTCAACAATTCAAGAATGGACATCCTGCAACTGTTGTTGATTTTCAGAACTTCCGGTTCATCTCCTGAACTGAAAAGTCTCTTTGGCAACTCCACATCCATACCTACAATGAGTTAAACAACGGAAAAAAACAAAAATTAAAAATGTTACCAAACAATGAATCTTGCAAAAGAAGACAAAAGAATCCAAGCTTTCACACATTCACTTATTTGATAAAACAACACAAACATTCTATCTTGGATGCTAAACATATGCGAAACAAGCTCTTGCACACATTCTTAGCATTAATCTGAACAATTAAGCAAGATAGAATGTAAAATGCAGTACACATAACAAGCTTTCATTTACCTCAAAATTAGCTTGAATGAGGTTGATTGTCATCTCAAAACCAATTTCACAAAAAACACACTTCGCAAAAATCTTATTTCAAATTCAACAACACACAAAGAGATGCAGTAGTGAAATCAGCAACATCAACAACTCTTTGAATCATGTCTAATTGATAACTAACAAATGAAAAGAGAAACAAAGAAAAGGGAACACAACTTGTCAAAGTGAAGAGACGAAACAGAACTCGATACGATAACAAAAAATAGATAAAGGAAAAACATTCGGATACATACCTCGAAAGAACAATCTTCACACGAACACGCTTCCAAATCGTCTATGTCTAAGAACAATGAGAAACGATGGCAAATCGAGTGAGAAATTACTCGAAGATTAGGGCTTTTTATATCACAAGTACTAACTAAATTGAGATGAGAGAAATGATGAGGCTACTCGAAGATTAAGGCTGTGTTCTTACATAAAGGAGCTCGCGAAGTGAAATTGAGAGAATAAGGAAGTCGAGGAAGCCAGAGTCGACGGAGCTGGAGTTGCCGGAGTTTACAAAGTTGTCGGAGGAGTCGATCGAATTGATGAAGCTTTTTTTGATAGAGTCGGAGACGGAGAAAGCAATGTGTCGAGAGTTTAGGTTAATATAATGTCTCATTGAAATAATATCATGTACTTATTATTTATTATTTCTTTTTCATATAATCAGAGTTTAGGTTTAATATAATAAAACTATTTTTGTAATAATTAGCAATTATTTGTTTCAAAAGAAATAATTGTTTTTACTTAAAGTCAAAGGGTAAATTAGAGTTTCAACTAAAATGGAGGTTAATAGGACTTAAAATATGGTAGAATGGGCATTGAGACAAAGTGATTTTCAAAACATGGCAATTTGGCAAATATTCCAAAAAAAAAATAGTAGAAGAATACAGATCATGATTTCTATCAATTTTGAGGTCAATATTTCTATCAATTTCAAATTCATCTCATTCTTTATATTTAACTCAGTTTTAATCATTCTATCCAGCATCTTATTATTTTTATTACAATTTGAGTCTTGTCATTTTAAGTCTTATAACAATTACGACGTGAATATCCATTTCTCTCATTTTCTCATCTTCATGTCCGTTCTTTACTTGTTTTTCTGTCGGGCTTATAATTTATGATTGGGCTTAGTAGGCCCAATCAACATCTCCCAAAACGTAACCACATAATAAAACTGTTTCCTTGTTTAGTGGCCGTAGTGGTAACAACCATCGAGTGTTAATATATAAATACTCATCGATCATTTCCTAGGGCTAATCCTGATTCCCCTGCGACGATCGCTGCTATATCAACTATGGCTTTGAACAATCGGCGAAGAGCACCGAGACATCTCGCTTTAGGTTTAGCCGATCCTCACATCGCCATCCCAGAAGCCGTTTACGATGAAGCCAGTGAAACCAATCGTCGAAGTTTGGTCGGTCGAGTTCTTTCCCCTAAGAAACAAGATCTCTACTCAGTGATTCAGAGACTTCCTCATGAATGGAACGTTAGAGAATCTCGATGTCACGGCCGAATTATCGGAAGCCGGAAATTCCAGTTCGTGTTCGACGAAGAACGGGATCTTGAAATGGTTCTTTGGTCTGGTCCTTATACGTTTAACGGATGGCTTGTTGTGTTACAGAAGTGGGAAGACGAACCAGGTCCTGATTTTCTCCAATCGATTCCTATGTGGGTTAGGATTCGTGGGATTCCGATTCGGTATCTTTGTGATGGGACGATTCGTGAGATTGTTTCGTATATGGGTGAGGTAATGGAAGTTGAGTTAGATGATAAAACTTTTGATTTGCGTTCTGTTCGTGTTCGTGTTCGTGTTGATGTTTCTGTGGATACAAGACTTTGTTTTAAGAAGGTAGTTAGGTTTGGTTCTATAGAGACTAGGATTGTGAGTTTGCGTTATGAGGATATTGCTTGGAACACTGTAAGATTCAAATTCTGTCGTAATTGTGGTGCTTTGAATCATTTGAAAAAGTCTTGTACTCGAGCTTGGGTTGATGTTCCTGACCCTAATGATCGTTCTTTGTCTCCACCGCCTCCTGATGCTACTACTTCTGATGGCTCTGCTGAGAACAACGGTGAAGGTGGAAATGATGTGGAGCAGCTTGAACCAGCGGCGGATGTTGCAGTTCAGGATTTACCTGGTGGAGATGAGCAGCAGCAGCAAGGTGTTGATGGAGATGAGCAGCAGCAGCAAGGTGTTGATGGAGTTGAGGAAGCGAAGGTTAAGCAGGTGGAATCTGAGATGGTTGGGACTTCATCTGAGGGGTCTAAAAGGAAGTTTGAAGCAGTGGAAAAGGTTGATGATGTTCGGGAAAAGCGGATTCGAAGCAGCTCTGATGCAACAGAGGATTTGGGGGTTAACCTCAAACCTTTAGAAGAAGAATGATCCTTTTGTAAGTTAGAACTGTCAGGGCTCTGGGTTTGTAGACATTTCGTGACAGTTTTCAGTGTCGTTATGGTTATCCAAAAGGCATAGTTTTTCCGGGTATGTGCATAAGGGTAATCTCGTAGGTTGGTTTGGAAGCAATGAAGTCTTTTGTCGGCAAAGATGTCTTCAAGTTTGTGGAAAGTTACTTTAGGTTTTGCAATGGTCTTGGTCACAGTGGGGAGGAGATCGTATTGCGGGGATAACAGTATGGTTTACGTTGGAGTAGTGTTTCATTTTGAAACTTTTTATGGACTGGTCTTACTGTTTATCTAAAGACTCTTTAAGACTGAAGGTTGTTATGCAAAAGTCTGTGCGTGATGTAGTGAACTATAGTCTATATAATAAGTAATGAAAGTAGGAAGTTTGTTTTGTTTCATATATTTTCAAGTTATTGCTTCGAATCATTACTATTAAGTGTACTGATAAGTTTGCAAAGTCTGAAGATTATGATTTCTTGATAATGTCTCCCGTTCGTATCTGTTTGGTTCTACTTTTGCATACTTAGACCTTGTTTTCAAATCACCATTTTTATCCTCAGACTCTAGCTTGTAGTATTCCTCCATCAAATCTTCCTTGGCTCTTTGTACGTGAGATATCTTCCTACGCCTATAGTTAGTGGCCTTAGCCTAGCTGCTCGTTCATTGACCCTGAAAGAATGATCGTAACTCAAGGAAAAAGTGATGCTATAGACAGCTCTGTTTGATTTCAGAAAATGATGTGATGATCCTCTACAACATCCTCAAGGATCATTTATATGAAACTAAAGATAAGAAATACGAACGCTAAGATAAACACAAATCCCAAATGAATGATAAAACTAATAAGCTGAGATAAAGGAATTCGCATACGCCCTAAACGGAATCAGTTAGTCTCATACTCCTCTTGTGTCTCAAGAGCATCTTCATCTTCTTCATCAACCATTTCCGTTTTGTTATTTCCATATTTCTCCTCCCATCTCTTTTTCAGTAAGTAATCTCCCAAGAACTTATCGTCCCATTCTTGACGATAATACTCTTCAGCTAATTTCTTCATTAGCTCCTCATTGTCCTCCAAATCATCATCTCCTTCTTTTTCTTTCGTTCTGAAGAGCTCTCCTCCAAACTAAACTAGCAATGCACATTCAAGAGCATAAGGTGCTCTACTGTTTCAGAGGTCCCTTGCGCCATTGTTGTCTCTTGTCCCTCATGAGCCTCGGTTTCTAACCCGCATCCTCCAATTCCATACCTTCCGGCCTCAGAAACAACATTTGGAACCATGATCTATGCGAAAACGGTTGATCATCGTCTTCTCGGCTCTTGAGTTCATAAGCCGTCTTAGTTTTTCAGCGTTTTAGTGTATTGTAGGGTGTGTCTATCTTATCTTTAATAGTGTAGTAGTTGTGAAGCCCCGACCCCGATCATTTTGAGCCCTAGGTCTCCCGCCCTAACTTGAACAACAAAGAATTAAACATGCATTCACTGAAATGGATAAGGAGGGGTGAGTAATTTAAATTACCCAGTGAGGAAGTTACCCGCAGGAACTCCGATACTCGAAAACAATAAACGGTCAAACACACCAAACCAGAAATAGACCCTACAACACTCAACTTATTACTAGCATGAAATTCTTACTTAACATTTCCATAACACAATCATTTACTTAACCATTAACTCATACTTAAACATTTAACATTTCACATTCTTTACTTTACTTTCACATTCTTTACTTTTCTTTCCATTTCTTTACTTTACTTTCATATTCTGACGAAGCCAACCCTTTTCTTGCGTTTTGGGTCTGTCCTCCCCGTCCCTGGCCCTCTAAGGCATCATGGACTACAACGGGCTAACGTACGCGATCGTTCGTAGTCGTACAAGCAAAGTTCTGCAACGGGCTAACGTACGCGATCGTTCGCAGAACTATCATATACACTAACAATCTCAAACAACACTTTTCAATCTTTAACATCATTACTTTACCAAACAATTTCCACACATCAATAAATTCTTACAATCAGCAAGCATCAAGCACTCCTAGACTTAGCACATAAAACAAACATCAAATATTCTATTCTTAGACTTAGCATATAAAACCAACAACGTCAAACATTCTATTTTATTCCTAGACTTAGCATGCATGAATACCTATTGGCAACTAGTACCGAAGTAACATAGATCCCATCCTCACCTTAGCCACAAAGCTTTCCAAGTTTTCTAAAATCTGCATTCTTGAGAAAATAGCGTTTTGGGCGGTTGGCATCTGGGAAATAACGTTTTAGGACAAAATTAGCGTTCTGGATTTTGGACAGATTATGTGTTTCTTGACCATAAAGAAACAGGTATAACTCACCGTGTACAGATTGGAATGAGAAACCGAAACCTAATCTGGAATCCTTGCAACGACACCTTTCCAATGGTACCAATATCAATATCTGGATTATTTTGTAACAACAGTAAATAGCGTCCAAAGTCAGCTCTACGGAACTGGGAACATAACTGGACAGTAATCTAGGGTTAACTTCAAACACATATTACAGATTCATCTTACCTCGGAATCAGTATCTGTAAGAGGCTACGGAATCTATAAAGAGTCCTCTATCCAATGGTATGTAGATAGTTGCCTAACTCTTCACGGTTCACCGTGAAATAGCCCCGAAAGTGCACTGGTCGGAGATTCGCTTTACACAAATCAGTCCCAGTAAAACATACATAGCTTTCAGTATAAAACTCCGAATGACAAACTTCTTTCGGCTAAAGCTAGATATAAGGGTTGGCTACTTACCCAGAAAGTTTCGTCCAGTTCCAATCAGATTTACCCTTCCGTTTCTCTCCCTTCCAAGAACGAGATAGATCTGCCTACTATCACAAGTTCAGTTTCTATCCTTTCCTTTCTATTTCTCTTCTCCTTCTGATAAATTATTCTCCTCTTCACGTGGAGGCTAGGGTAATTAGACTAGGGTTTTTGGTTTAATCCAAATGGGCCATCGTCAATTTGCTTTGAAGGGGACAATTTTCATTGGGCTTTTTCAACTTGAATATTGTAAATGAGTTTTATCCTTTAAACCAAATTTACAATTTCGTTTTATAATTTTCCGCTCAAAAATTTTAAATATCCGGGTCACGGCCGTGACAGTAGTGCTTGTAAGCTAATCTGTGAGGCAATGGAGAAGAAATGAACTGTGCTAATGCTCCGTTATGAGGTTGGGAAGTTACTTGGTCACGGTACGTTTGCTAAGGTTTACCATGCTAGTGTGAAAATTATAATCAATAAACCAAGCTACACTATCACCAATTTTCAGATTCTAACTGGTTACCTTAGCAAAGGTAACATGACCAAGTAACTTCCCAACCTCATAACAGACCATTAGCAAAGTCTCTTTCCTCTCCATTACCTCACAGATTAGCTTAAAAGCACTGCTACACTATTAAAGATAAGGTAGACCTACAATACTAAAACGTAAGACGGCATATGAACTCAAGAACCGAGAAGACGAATGTGTGGAATTGGAGGATGCACGTTAGAAACTGAAGCTCATGAGGGACAAGAGACAACAATGGCCCAAAGGGAGAAGGGACCTGTTAAACAGTAGAGCACTTGTGTTCAGCTTTCAAACCATCTTCGCATCACATACAGCTTATCTCAGTTCCTCCTGCTCCTCAACGCAAGTCTTAATCATCCTCTGCTCCTGATTAGGGCAAGACACATCTTCGGAATCATCGTTCTTCATAAGCTCCTCGTATCGCTGGAGATCTTCACATCTTCTGTGAAGAGTTATGTCTTTTTATTTATACTAGGGTTGTTAGGACGGTTTCAATTACGGGTTTAGGGTTGAACCAAAAAATAACTATGTAAGTAGTTGTCTAATTCTAACAAGTTTTTTTGTTTCCATAGTTTGTTAATACTTTTTTTACTTAGCTAGTTTTTGTTATCCATGGATTGGTTTGAGTAATTTGGTCTATATATCTTTTGTAAAACTAAAAACCAATAACAATAGAAACTCATAAATTAAAATATTAATCAATTTTGAATCAACCTAAAAAATCATCAAACGAAGTAATAAAAAGTTATAACTAAAACCAATAAAAACACCATCTCTAAGACTTTAAAATAAATATATAGCAATAAACCCCAATTAACACCGATTGATATGTTCATCTAGGAAAACGACCATTCTTTTATCCCTCAATTTTGTCAGGTTTCTTTTTGACCCAAAACTTGAAGAACAAAGCTTCTTGTTGTGTGAACTATTGAATGTGTGCTTGGATTCTAAAACTCGTTCAAAAAAGAGGAGATTGAAAGTGTATTTTGGTTGAGTTTTAGAATGCACATATTGAAAATGTATCGGTTTCTGAGGTATATTATGTGTCACGAAATACCTTTGGAACCAACTATAAAGCAACTGACGTAGAGCAAGATGGACTGAGCTAGACCAACAAAGACGGGAGTTGAGCTGGACAAATTAAAGGATTCTAGAAACGTGGAGGATCAGCTTGTGTCATTCTAGCAATAATTTTTTGTTTGATATTACTTGTCATTTTGTATTTCCAATGCAAATTTATCACAATTTTTCTTTCTTTTACCCTTAATTTTCAGCTTAATAATTATTTATATCAAACAAAATAATGTGTATTAATTAGGGGTGAAACAGAAAATTTAATTGTTTTCGTAATTTGTGTGAAAACATCTAGAATGACAACTAATTTGTAACGGAGTGAGTACTTATTTTTAGCAAAAAAACAAAGTAAAAACTGAGATTTTTTTGATTAACAAGGAAGTCGAAATGTAGATAATAAGTTAAAGAATTTAAACAAATTTTAGTTTCCGCTTGTCAGACTCAAAAGGTTGAACGGTAAACGATGGCTAACATGAAAGTTCAAAGGCAAGTGGTGACTGTTCGTCTATCAACTATACAAACAAACAAGACTCATTTCTTCTTATTGAGTGGTCACACTCTTCGCTAGATTCCTCGGCTGATCAACGTTGTGACCTCTCAGAACAGTCAGATGATAAGCCAGTAACTGCCCCCAAACAAAACACCATAAACTTATTTACGAGTCGAAAAAAACCAAAAATATATAAGCAGATTCAATGACGTAGAGATTAGATTTACCTGTAATGGAACTATATTAACAACAGGCTGTAAACAATCTTCCACTTGAGGTACTTCGATTGCTCGACAAGATCCGCTCGAGCTCACAGACGCAGCATCACCCTTTGAGCACATCACTATTAATCTCCCTTTGCGTGCGTGAAGCTGCTGAATCACAGATTGTTGTTTGCTGAAACAAGCATCGCGAGTGGCGATTACAGCGATGGGGAGATTCTCATCAACTAAAGCTAAAGGCCCGTGTTTCATTTCTCCTGCAAGTATTCCTTCGCTGTGCATAAGTGATACTTCTTTTACTTTCAGTGCTCCTTCTAAAGCTGTTGCGTAGTTGTATCCTCTGCCAAACACAAGCAGTGACTGTTCGTCTATCAACAGTTGTGCGAGATCCTTCATTTCCTGGTCTAGCTTTAGTACTTCCCTAACCTTATCTGCATACAAAGTAACAATTGCCTAAAAATAATTTTTAGAAGAAGCAAGTTTTCTCTATTTTACTCTCAACTTACTGGGCAAATCAAGTAGCCCATCAATTATAGCTTCCCTTCTGCTTTGGCTGGAGATTGTGTCACTTCCGATTGCTAGAGCTAGCATTACCATCACCACAATCTGACTTGTGTATGCCTGATGAGAATATTTGGGAAATCACAAGTTGATTAAAACTCCATATCTGGAAAGATAAATATATTTAGATATTTCATGAAATATCTCTGAAAGCTATGTATTACCTTTGTACTTGCCACACCAATCTCAGCTCCTGCGTTAATATGGACACCACAGTGTGTTTTTCTAGCTATCGAGCTCCCAACGGTGTTAGTTATACCAACACATAATGCACCATTTTCCCGAGCATAATCTAAAGCAAGTAATGTATCTGCAGTTTCACCCGATTGACTCACAAACACTGCGGTATCCTCTCTGTATATTGGACCTTGCCGGTCCCAGAGATCACTAGCAATCTCCATGCTGACTGGTATCCCTGTGGAAAGACCTAAGTTAGCAGGGCCAATTCGAAATCAAGAAAATATATGATTATGGTAGCAATTACCAGAGAGTTCTTCAAGGATGGGTCTTGATGCAAGAGCAGCGTTGTAACTTGTACCACACCCAATAAAAACTATACGCCGGCTGCGTCTTATTGTCTTTAGGTGATCTTTCAACCCACCTAGGAGGACTGTTTTTGCTTTGCGTGAACCACCACGTATTAGCCGACCTCTCATTGTAGTAGTCAAAGATTCTGGCTGCTCGTGGATTTCTTTTTGCATGTAATGATCATATTTTCCCTTGTTTATTTGCTCCACCTCCATCTCTAGAACAGACAATGCACGTTCAACTGAAGCAGGTCTAGATGAACCATTACGCCTTCCCCTCTCGTTTTCAAACTTAAGTATTGACACACCTCCATCCTGTTAATAATACTGGAAGTGGTGAGCACATATCAATCGGATCTCCACAGGTTACATGATAAGTGAAACAGTTCATATCTCCTGAAAGACTATTATTCCTCCAACATGGACAATATTAATCTCATATAGTTACATGTTTCAGTGCTACTTCTGAAAATTGCACATATCCCTAGTGATCAGTCTATTAGATTCGTGAATCATAGGCTAGAAATTCAACAGTCATACTTAAATTTGGCAGGGAGTGAGTATATACTGAGTAGAACTAAAAAAACTGAATGATTGTTATGTTATACCTTGAGATGAACAACTTCGCCATCTTCAATCACCAAAACTTTCTTTGTATGCTCAACAAGGGCATGGGGATCACTTGATAGGAAAAATTCCTTGGGATGCTCATTCTTAGAAAGGAAGTGGGCATCCTGGAAAACGTGAGTGCTGCTCTTGTCTTGATCTAGCTCCTACGGAAGCATGCAAATGTGAGGTATACTGCAGTTTCTTACAAACCAGAAAGGTTTTGATTCCAGGAGTGAAAAAGGAAGCGAAAAAAACAAAGCTAGCATCATTCAAAAACGTGATCCAGTGTAAATGCGCAAAACCAGGAGTGATATGAAGCAACTCTGCCTTATTCCGTGATAAAAGAAGCAACTTTTAGTTCCATATGTATTTTTTATCTCCTTTTCATATAAGATTTGTTCTGTTTCCCTACAAGTTGTTCGAATGTTACAGAGCTTGATACATGCTAGCTAAGAACAATTCTTAAGCTACATTTTGATCGGAGTAGAATGAAAAAACAGTCTACTGATTCTGGTGATAGAGAATTACTTACTTTAACGCCTAAAAGCAATGGACTACCACGCTTGCACGCAATTAACTCATTCGGATAATGCCAGCTTTTAAATATAAGAGCATAAGCTCCCTCAAGATGTCTCATCACTTCAAAGACAACCTCACAGAAAGTTACGCTCTGCTCACCTACATAGCATATGAAACAGAAAACCCAATGAAATGTGCATGCTAGCTAAATCGAAACAAAACTACTCGAAAACATTTTAATGGATCCACAACTAACATCTACCAAAAAAAATTCCTATCCAAACTTCCCATTCATTAGTAGCAATTGTAATCTACAGAAGCATTACCTTCTTCATTTGCTTTGTCAAAAACAAATTTAGCAAGCTTTGGAATAACTTCAGTGTCTGTATCCGATTCAAAAGTAAAACCATGCCTGACTAAGGTTTCTTTCAGTACCTAAACGCAAGAACAATAACAAGTTAAAAAAACTAAATCAAAAGAGCAGACCAAAAAGAGAATCTTAAACCTAGAAGAAGAGAGACCTCATAATTAGTGATAACACCATTGTGAACAACCAAAAAATCATCTCCAGGACCAGACGATTGAGGATGACTATTCCTAGGAGCTGGTTCTCCATGAGTAGCCCATCTAGTGTGTGCAATTCCAGCATGAAAATAGAAAACCTCGTCCAAATCTAAATCTGTATTCGTAATCTCTGCAATTCAAAAACAACAACACAATTGACGAGTGATTCGATGTTCGTTGACGGAATGAGAGATCCAAGGAGAGAGGGAAAGTGAACCTTCGTTGACGGAATTGACGAGTGATTCGATGTTCCCGGCTTGACGAAAGACGAGCGGAGGAGAAGAGCTAGGGGTCGTGTTGGTGTGGCGAGAGGGAGAATCATCAATAGCGATGCCAGCAGAATCGTAGCCTCTGTATTCGAGACGACGGAGACCATTGAAGAGAACATCGAGAATGTATCGTCTCTCTTTGTTCGCGTGGAAATTCAGATACGCGAAGATCCCACACATTCTTTCGTTTTCCTTGGAATGAGAGGGAACAAGAGAGGATTTCTAATTTTGACTCAGATTTGGGTTTCATTTGTAAATAACTTTGGATGTGTCAGAAGCTATGACGTGGCTGGAGCTTATTGGACACCGAGCGAGATCTTTTTATTTTTCGAGAAAGCATTTACTTCTTGCTTCACATCTTCATTACTGGTTTTGTATATTTTAATAAAACATTTTTATACTCTCTCCGTCCCATTTTAGATGATTTTTAAGGTTTTTACACACAAATTAAGAAATCATTTAATTTTTTATATTTCCAATATAGAACACAGATTCCAAAATGATTCAACCAATAAAAAAATAATCTGCAGAATTCAAATACTCAAAAACAACAAAAACACACATAGAAAATTGGAAAATTCAACTAAAATGAGACAAAAAAAATTCACCTAGAAGATCATCTAAAATGGGACGGAGTGAGTATTCCCTCCGTTCCTTAATATAGGATGTTTTGGAAGTTAATTTTTGTTTCACAATATAAGATGTTTTGATAATCTTAGGTACTTTTTACCTTTATTGAATACTGTGAACTAATAGTATTATGCAGTATTTTTTTTCATTGGTTGATTTGTTTTACTTTATATATTAAATTTAATTTTTTTAGAAGAAAAGTTTTTGCCTTAATCTTTGTGTTTTTACTTTAAACATCTTATATTAAAGAATAGATGGAGTATATGATAAAGATTGTCAAATTCTATATTTTACTTTAGATTTAAAATTTTAATTCTCTTTTACTTTAGTTTTTTTTGTAGAACAAAAGGAGATGCAATCTCCCATTATTAAATAAAACTACAAAAACTAAATTCGAACATCTCGTGGCCGTGCCGATCCAGCCATATCCTTCAACATAATCGAATAGACACACTCCGGCCTAGACTCCAGCGAGTGAAACTCCAGCGGTAGTGAGAATGCATAGTTAACCAATCCATCGGCAAGACGATTAACCTTTCTATACACATGCGAAATACGGACAATCCAGACCTTCGAAATGAAGCCATAGCACAACCGTACTAGGAAAGACGGTGATTGAGCATCACTAATCCCTGTCGTAAGAAAAACCACCACCATCTCCGAATTAACCTCCAATTCCACCCTTCTAGCTCCATATTCCCAAGCTATAACTAGTCCATAGTAAACTCCCATAATTCTGCTAACGGAGCCGAGCATACACCGTAGGTTTTTAAATTTATGAAAATGTTTTTACTTTCATTTCAAACTGTATTTATTGTAGATTTTACGTTTAATTTATTTCTTAAATATTTAAAATGTGTTACTAAAATGGATTAATTAGCTAGTAAACAATAAACGTTTACATATTTAAGAAATTAGCAGTGAGAAAATGAAAACTCAAGTAAATAACAATAAAAAATAGGTTTGTAACGATTTTAACCTTCCACCACGTAAGCATATATATAGTAAAAGTTCGTGTTGTACTAATATATACTGCCAAGTACCCCCTGTTTTGTTCCATTAGCCGCCAGCTACCATCGATTTGCTTTTTAAGGAGAGGGAGAGGGTAAAGATAAAGATAGATATGGAAAAGAGAGAGAGGAGACAAACATAGATGAGAGAAAAAGTGGTGTTGTAAGAGATATATATAGAGATTAAAACGGTATTACTGGAAAATGCACAATGCCCGTTGTTATTTTGCCAATATGCTATAATGTGTTGTTACTAGTTACAATTACTCTACTAAAATTGCTCTTATTTTCAAAAAATAATTAATTGAATAATATTTTAACATGTAATTCAAATTTGGTGGTAGAATAATATAACTTTTTTTGAAATTTTTTTTAAAAATAAAGGATTGGATGGATGACACGAAATATTACTTGCATTGTGTTTGTAAATCAATGAAAAATATTCAATTTCACTAAAACTCTATTTCGTATGATTTTAGGGAAATTAGCACAAATATTATGGTTTTTACTCATAATTAGAGATTTAACACCATTTAAAAAAAAATTAGGTAAGTAACATTTAGATAACATAAAATGTCTATATTACCTTTAGTTTAACTTACAACTTTTATTAGAAAAAAAAAGGAAAAGAATAAAACAAAAACTAGAATTATTTTAACCTAAATTGATTTACCCTAATCCTTTTATTTTTCAATTTGTCGTCTTCTTTCCCCTTCTCTCTTGCTCTTTGTCTTCCTATGTCTCTCCTCTTCTTCTTCTATGTTCTTCTTCTTTATTATTCTTCTAACTCAAACACCATAATCGATCTCATCTATTTATGGTGATCAATAAAATCAATTCTCAATCACTTTATTTTATTTTGTTGCCATGGATCAAAAATCTCTAGTCATGGATTAAGATTGTATTTCTTCTCATCTGTTAAACTCGTCATTGTCATCTTATCTCCTTGTCAAACTGAACCACCGTTACAGATCGATATAGTTGACTATTTTCGAAAATCAGGTAACTATGTTTCTGAAAATAGCTAACTATGTATGTTATTTTTGTTATACAAACCATAAATAGGTAACTACGATCTTGCTAATAGTTAGCGATGTATGTTATTCTTTTTCATCATGCAAATTATAATAGACAACTACATGTTGAACATATAGTTAACTAGTTTTGTTTAAATAAATAGTCACTATTACATTTTTATGTAGTCAACTATGTTATGAAATCCGTAGAGTATACAACTATGCTATAAAATAGTCAACTATGTTTTTAAAATTATAATTATTTTCTGAAAAATAGTTAATTATCTTTTTGAATGAGTAGAAAATTTTAGATAGTTACAAAATACAATGAGATAGTTAACTATCTTCTCGTATTAATAGACTAGTTAACTGTTTATAACATTTTTTTTTGTCATCTTTTTCCATACCGCTGTTGTTAACCTAATTTTTTTTTTTTGCAGAGCAGATCTACTTTTTTCAGATATAAATATTATTGATGAGAAGATTTTTTTTAAAGAAAAAGTTGTTCAGAAATTTATTTTTATTGTTAATAATTATCACATTTAATAGGGGCAAAATCGTCCACTATTTTATTCTCACAGCTATTCATCTAATTTTCTCTCATGTGGTGTTAGATACCTAATTTTGCATCAAAAACCTATTATAGAGATAATTACCTGAAAGTGATTGCATAAATTTTTAGGACTGAAAGTGATTGCAACTATTAGTCTACGAATATAAAAGTAGATTACGTAATTATTTCACCATATAATTGTTCGACTTTGAATATTTCGTTACTAATATTAAGGGAAATTGGCACCAATAATAGGTTTTATGCCCATAATTAAGAATCTAATAGTACATAAAAAATAATTAGGTGAATAACATTCAGATAAGATAAAATGTTTATAATACCCTTAATTAATTTACATCTTTTATTAAAAAAAAACGAAATTATGACAAATATTAAAAAAAGAAAACCCTAGTCTAATTTCTTTATTCTTCTTCTTCTACCGTAGCCTCTTTTTTCTTTTCAATTATTGTTCTTTTTCTTTATCATTCTCCTTCCTTTTTTTCCTCTTCTTCTTCTTTTTCTTTATTCTTACACAAATATCATACGTATCTCTCATGATATACAAAACTAATTCTCAATCACTTTGTTTTATATCAAATTCATTGATCCAAAAAACTCCCATCATAGATTAAGATGATGTTTCTTTCCTCAGTTAAACTCCACACTATTATTCTCTTTTTTCGTCAAATTGAATCGTTCTTGGTGATCATCAATATAGTTAACTATGTAACTAACTATCGTAGTTGTCTATTATTCTCTTTTTTCGTCAAATTGAATCGTTGTTCGAAAATCAGGTAACTAACTATATTCTTTGATAATAGCTAATTATGTATGTTATTATTTTTAATTATATAAATGAGAATATAGGTAACTACGTTATGAAAATAGGTAACTATGTTTGTTTAAATAAGTAACTATTACAACAACATATTCATGTAGTCAACTTTATCACCAAAACGGTATAATAGACAACTATGATATGAAAAAGTTAACTACACTTTTAAACTGATAACCATATTCTAAAAAATAGTTAACTAAATAGTGTGAGATAGTTAGTTATCTTTTGAGATCAATAAAATATGTTGTTTCAACAATAGCTAACTACATATTAACATAGTTAGCTGTTATAGTTAACTATATATTAAAATAGTTAGTTGTTATAAATATGTTATTTCGACGCTTGTTTTTCTAATCCAATTTTATTTTGTTTGCAAGCTAGTTATAGATCTACTATTTCATAGATAAAAGAGGCCAATTTTCAAGAGATAAAGGATATAATAATTTTACAGATTTTGTTTTTAGTTGTCAATAATTATTATATTTAATGGTAATTATCACATTTAATATGGTGATTGATTCTTACAAATTCAGATTTTCATATTTTCTGCATAAAATTAGCCCAATTAAATAAGGGTAAAATCGTCATACAATTGCTTTTCAAAGTTACACATCTAAATATAAATTACGTGATGTTATATAGCTAATTTTTTCCCTAAAACCTATTATTCAGCTAATTCACCCCATAATTTTATTCTATTCCAAAAATTATTGGAGATAAGCTCATGCATGGCAACACCTTCTAATCGTGTTTCACGGCCTTCACATGCTTACTTATTATGCAGAGTGGATCCTCCCAGTATTTAATTAAAAATGATTAAAATCCTCCTAAACAATAAGAATAATATTCAATGTTTTTTTATTTATGAAAATTTGAACCACTAATATACCTTCCATAGTATAGCAAAATAAATGTTTGACCGACGTTATGCGTGAGCATAGTCAAATATTATTTTATTGACTAGCAAATATTTTGAATGAAATTAGAAGATATAATTAATGACATTTACAAAAATATCTTCAAAATTGAAGTTTATCTACCTAGTTTTCATTTCAACCTGTTTGAATATTATACAATATGTTAATAATTTTGTCCTATATGAGATATTAATTGGTTATAAATAGATTCAACATTGACATGCAACTACATCAACAACAAAACATAATAGAATGACTAAGTTTATTGCCGTCCTTATTGTTATCAGTTTTATGCTTGCTACTCAATTTTCCGATGTAAATTTGCTAATAACATTTACCCTTCTCTCAATTTGTCAATCGATTAGACTCATATAGTTTTGTACCTTTTTTTTTTCTTTCAGGCAAATGAATTAGAAAATCCATCAGAACCAATCCACAAGGTATTCATGAAACTTCAAACAAAGCAATAGAAAACAAATATAGTAGAAATAAGAGGAATGAATTTGGCAAATGATATAAAATATATTTATTATTACAAAACTATTTTGCAGGAAGGAGGAGAAGGTTCACTTCATATTGGAGGTAAATTAGGTTCAAAATGTTTTGTTCTTTGATAGAAATAGAACTAGCAAACGATATTAACGTTATTATTAAATGAAGTTTTATATTGGTGTATAGAATGTCCGGCGGCATGTAATATTCGATGTGCAGCAACATCACACAAGAGTGCATGTTTGATGTTTTGCAACTTATGTTGTAAGAAATGTTTGTGTGTACCATCGGGAACATATGCACACAAAGAAGAATGTCCTTGTTACAATAATTGGAGAACTAAAGGAGGTGGACCAAAATGTCCGTGATTAAAAGAAATATTTATGTTTTTGTTCTATTTTGATAAAGTACAAGTATACGTCTTCTCGTAATTTTACTAATATCTAAAATAAAATAAACAATTTTTATACTGATATCTTATTATATAAAGTAGAGTTTGTCAAAATTGTAACTCACGAGATCTTGTCATGTGTCTAATATCGATCGAGATGATGACATGTGTAAAAAGAATAAAAACGGAAAACTAACAAAAAAACTGTTAAATAATTAAGTAAATAGTGAAAATAAAAAATTGTAATAGTTTAACTTAATTAGAAAAAAAAAATAGAAAACTAACAAAACAAATTGTTAAGTGACTAATTAAATAGTGAAAAAGAAAATTTTAATAGTTCAAACTAATTAGAATATTTTTTTTATTATAGTCTAAAATAATTAAGAAATAAAATAAAATTTATAATCCAAACTACATATATAAAAAATTAAGAAAGAAATCGAGAAGATATATAAGTGGCAAAAAAAAACTGAAAGTATAAAACGAATAGTTAGTAACCTAAAGAGATTATAAAAAAAAAAAAAAAAATCTTATTATATAAAGGAGAGGTGATTTGAACTAATTTATATTTTCTATCTTGCGGTTAACAAAATCCAGTTTATGATAAATAAATTGATAATTATACGGGCTTCAACTTAAAATACGATTATACGGGTTTCAATTTAGAATATACTTATATGTGTTTTAATGTAGAATATAATTATAAGAATCATAACTATATAAATAATCAATTTTAATATCTAATACTCGCATATTATGCGAGTCCTAATATAGTATCTCTATACAACAATGAAAATTTATTTTTGTCAGCCAGTGTCATTTCATTTTAGCCCCAAAGAAAATATTTGTAGTACAAATGGAAACGAGGCCCAACAAATACTTTTAGTACAAACCGATTCAGTTTCTGTCAAACCGGATAAAAACAACAAAATTTAACCGAACCAAACCGGTAAAGAAACCGAAGTGGAGGCCTAGAAATTTCGAAAAAGAAATCCAGAGAAAACAATTCATTTCATATAAATAAATAATCGAATTAGTTTCATCAAGCTTGTTCCTTTCGTCATCGAAGATCTGATCTCCGGATCGCGGATTTCTCTGCTCAAGCTCACCATCATGACTCATATCCTTGTCGATTCGTTTGGTTTCACTCGTTTCTTTACCCGATTGATTTTTCATTCGCAACAAGTTCTAGGTTGTTCGTTTCCGTAGCTCGCTTCTCTTGAATTAGGTTTGCGTGTTCTACAAGCCTGATAATTCCTCAAAATTGTCAAATTTTAGGGTTTTGTTCTTCTAGACAGCAATTTTCATTGATTTCTCGGTTAATTTTTATTGTTTGATTTCTTAATTCCCGTTATCTGATTTTGAAGTTGTACAAGACGGAAGCTAACAGACCATGCAGATCTAAGGGGGTTTGCTAATTTTGTGTGTTTTCTTTTTTCATAAGAAGGAAATTAGTTTTGTTTTCTTTGATTCTTGGCTTTTGTTCGAATTAGCACGAGGAAGTCAGAGAGAGCGAGACCGTGAAAGGGCACAAGCTCGTACCGTAGGCAAAGGAAAGAACAAAGACGACGGTTTAACTCCGGAGCAACGACGTGAAAGGTAACCAACAATTCGTATTAGTGTTTTTCTGGTGGGAACGGGATTAATCGATTCCGTTTGTGTTTGTGTAATTTTTACTATTTAAGGGATGCGAAAGCATTACAAGAGAAGGCTGCAAAGAAAGCTGCTCAAGCAGCTAGTTCCGGAGGAGGAGGCAACAAAGGAAACACTACTAAGAAATAATTAATCAATGTTTTGTATTTCTTCTTTTGAAGTCGACACTGTTTCTGTGTGGAGCTTTGCTTTTGAATTTGAGAGTTTGATGTTTGTTGTTTAATTTGATAGACTTTTCGAGCATTTATATATGTGTCTAAACTATTATTGTCCTTGACTGAGACAGATCTTGTCATCCTCTACTTCTTCATAATTGTCTTGAGCCATCTAGATTTTTATGTAAACCTATACAACAACCATAACGCAATTTCATTATTTTGTACAACTTAGTACTCTGTTATGTACTTATGTTCATTGTGACTTTGATCATACCTAGTAGCATGAGTGAATTTAGAGAATATAGCCTTTCACAAATGTTTATAGTGATTAGTGAAGTAGAACCGCATATGTAGTTTTACAAACATGTTCATATCTCAAATTTGGCGATATAGTAATGAGATACAAACTTTGGCGATCCAAAACTATGGTTTCTTATGTTTTAGACCGGGCGTGACATCCATTTAACCCACTACCTCTCACTACCCTCAAGTAACCCTTTCCCCTTTTGCTATTGCCCTATCGAGTTCGGTGTCCACTTCAAGAAAGTGCCTTCGCTTGGCTGACATCTCCAGTGGAGCAGAAGACCTCTAAGCTTAGTAAAAGACTTATTTATTGATTGATTTAAGGAAGAATTATTTCCATGGGTTCAAATTTTCACAAAATAATCCTTACGAATTTTTTTTTGCTTTTTATACAAGTTTATTCGACAAATTTCACTATCAATCAAACATAAATAATGAATCAAACAAGCTTATAAAATCATCTTGATTATAGAGTACATAATATAATACGGTTTCTAGAGGTAAACTCTTTAATTAAGTTGTTTCTTAGCTGCTCATATAATCCTCTGCATCATCAAGACCCACCCAACTCATGAAAGCAAATAGAAACTCCCTAAACCCCACTTTCCCTTTTCTTCCCCAATCCATTTCTTCTGCACAACACAAACAAAACAAAAACCAGATGCTAAATAGAATGAGAATCCAATAAGTAATCAATCAATTTCATCTGAATAAACGCATAGCAAAAGATAAGAGATTGCGCGATTTATTTATACCAAATCTCATATTGGTGACATGTGAAGGAGATCTCTCAAACGGATAGTCTTCATTATTCAATGTTTTTATCACATCAGCCTTGTTCAGTTTCCCTTTACCATCTTTGTCCAAAAACAAGAACACTTCCGCTATCGGATCAAATATAGATTCAACCAACTTTGGACCCATCTCTCTCGATTCCTAAGAAACACACAACAAAATTTACTTACTTTCAATACCTAAAAACATTTAATATTTTTATCATCATCTCATTGATCATTACCGCGCTAGATTTAGGGGAAGGTTTTGCTAGAAGATAGATGAGACAGAGAAGTACTACAAACTCATTGAACTGTATCCCTTTGCTTCCATCAACATCACACCATCCATATAAACCTTTCACTTCTTCCTCTGACAAACTCAGCTTTAGTTCCTCTAAACATTTCTTCAGCTCCTCCATATCAATTGTTCCGTTTCTATCTTTATCTATGAATATTCCAAGAACCAAAGGGTTAAAACTAAAACGAGTGAAATCTTGTAAGCTGAAAAAGCTCAAAAAAACGTACCGTATGATTCGAAAACGTTTCTTATGTTTCTTAATCCTTCTCTCAGCGTAGGAAACTTCATGATTATTGAATCCATAGACTTTAAACTCCGATGTCCCGGATAATTCCTCCGGCTCTCCACCATTTTCCGTTCAAGCTTCGAGTCCAACTCAGCATACTTCTTGTTGTTCTCCGAGCTAACACAGCAGCAGAACATGCTTTCTACGCGTATTAAACCAAAGAAAACTTAGCAAAAATCCGTAGAAATTACCAAAAACTAGAACTCACTCATGCTTATTTTGATGGTCGTTGGAAAGGTGGATGAGAGGAACAAGAACAAGAAAAGCATAAAGAATAATGAAGAAAGGCATTACGAATAGTAGCAAAGTTAAAGGCTCACTCAAACCTTGGTGGCACTTTCATCATTTCAATGTTTAATTTATTATTACTAATAGATCTTTTTCTTGTTTCTTTGTAGTTTCATTCTACCTTTAAATAGACGAAATACCAAGGCAAGGTTAAAAGGAAACACTAAAGCTTCAACATCAAATATATACACGAGTAGGCTAAGATGAAATTTTGATGACAAGTTTGTATCGAATAATACATTCCCACAAAAGCAAGTAAATAAGAGTTGCTCTTATCTCTACCTTTTCCAAATTGATTTCTTTCTTCCTAATTTTTATCCAATGGTACTACTAGGCATAAACCATCCCGCTTCATACCCGACTCCCACATTGTCCCCACGATGCCGCTTCTTCATTGATGCAGCAGAAATCGAGCTCCCATTGGTGGCGGAAGTCAGAGAGCTTTCTACTGAACAGTTGGTTGTGATGTTGTTTTTGTTGTCTACAGCTACTGCAAGCTCAGACAGAGATGGCATTATCATCATCTTGGTTGCATCGAAGAACGGGACTGTTGTTCCTTGAGAGCCATTGGACACTTTGATGGCCAGCTCTGATAGCTCTTCCCTAGCTGCTTCAAGCCCATCAAAAGCCACAGCTTGGTCATCAAAGGCCTTGCAAGCTTTCTCAAGAATCGATTGGAGGTACTTTCCTTGTGCTTCGATCCTCAGCTGGAGTCTCCGTTGCACCTGCCCATACTAAAAGACCATTCAAAAGGTTTACACTCTAACAAGATATCCTGTTGCATAAACTCTTAAAAAGTTATGTATGACTATTGGTGCATTCTCAAGGGTGCGTTTGATTCTACTTAGGTAGAGATTCAGGGCAGATGGATACAGGAATCACTGTTCATATGAAAAGTGGAGAAAGATAAAATATTGGTAACAGCCACATCCTAATTCTACTGTAATTTGTAGATTTTTGAGTCAAGCATTCGTAAACACGATGGTTTCTATCTTGAAGAACAATAGCAAGAAAAATGAAGAAAACTAACCTCCAATTGCTCATGTAGTCTTCTTTGGACTTCCATCTGAGCGCGTAGAGCTTCAGTGACTTGGTAGCTCCTGGTTCGTAAACAAATAAGGAGGGTTCATATATTTGTAATTCGATAACCAGTAGTAGCAAAAAATAGAGTTAAAAACAAATGACCGTACTCGTTCTGCTCTTGCGCTGCAATTCTCAGTGATGATGATGAAGATGAACCTGTGTCCTGACTCTCTCCAACACAAGAAGCTGCAGGATCAAGTTCACAGAATTAGTGGACAACTGTATTCAAGAAGCACCCAACTAGACCTCTCTCTCCTATTTTTGTTTTTAATTTTCTACATAGATTTTCTGTTTGCTTTGGTTTTAAGACCTTGAGCAGTTTACTTAGATATTTTCTGACAACACCGATGATAAAGCAACAGGGTCCTATGTGTCTCCCACATGATATAGGTCTACGAAGAGTCTAACAAATATGGATCCACATAGGCAAAAGAATGAAGTGTATAACAAAGAGACAGAGATATAGGCAACAAAAAAAAAGGATCAGCTGAATAGATACCATCCTTGGAGTTGTCAGTTGATTCTTTGCAAGCTTGCCTCCCTAGGCGGAATTTCTGTCGGAGCAAAAGAGAGACACATAACACCATCAAACACCCAAATTACTTTTGAATTATAATACATGGAACCTAGGAAGCTATAACTGAAACTTAACTCTTAAGATTGTAGCAAATCTCATAATCTAAGGTTTTAAGTAATGGTTAATCAGAACCAGCTTGTTCAAGGTGAAGGAGTAAGTTGATAGACAAACCTGAAGATGCGATTTGAGGTGGTAGAGAGTGAGACCCTTCACCCCCATAGTTCTCATGATAGTTTTGGGCGTTGCTTCTGTAAGATGAGCATAAAGAAACTCAGATGGGTCTCCATTATCATGTATGAGATCAAAAAAAGACAAAGCTAGAGTAGGATCTCAAACACAGGCAAACCAATAAATTCACAAGCTTAAAAAAACCCTAAAAGACAGGAAACTGAAGAGAGAGAGAGAGGCAAGAACTGAGCAAAGAGAAGAATAACCCACCACAATCAAACTGACACATTTGATCTCGAGATCCAGAAATTTGAACAAGAAGACTAAAGAGGTAATGAGTAGAAAAAGGTACTCACTGTCGGGACCACCGAGCTGCGTGACGGCGTCAACGAACCTCTCATGGAGCTCCGCAGTCCAACGGAGACGAGGCTTAGGGTCAGTGGTTAAGACCAAACAAGCATCACCGGGAAGATTGGTTCCGTCAAGAGGTCCATGGTAGTCACCACCATCGAGCGGAAGCGAGCGAATCGCAGAGTACATTTTCCACCGGGAAAGTGAAAGAGAGTTTTAGGGGAAAGGAATTGGGTGGTATGCAGATTGTGGGACTTTCGGATCCGGGTCAAACCCGGGTTAGAGTCCGAATTTGTTAAGACAGCGAAGAGACGGGTGGATAGATTGGACGTACTCTCTCTCTCTCTGGTATGCGTGAACTTAGAAGGAACATGTTGTAATCTTATTAATAATTGTCGCTTCATTAAATAATTAATCACTATTTTTTTTATTATTATTTAGATAATTACTTTTCTTAAGGGATAGATTACCCAAGATTAAATGAAATTAGGGATAGTAGGAACTAGGAATAAAAATCCTTTATAATAGTGCTAATGTCTAATGTTAAAAATACTGTATTATATCTTGAAAATGCCATAGTAAAACAAGGAACATTTTTTTTTTATTATCTTCTATAAATAAGATTATTTTGAGGAATTAATAAAATTATTCGCATTTATAGAGATGAAAAAGTATATTACTGTTCACATCCTTAACTACTAAATCACAAGTCACATCACCAATTATGTGTTGACATGTGGTAAGTGCTTCATATTTATTTCTGCAACTTAAAATTTAAACAAAAAAAACGGAAGCATAAATTTGTTTCAAAACTTCTCTTCTCCACTAAGCCACGATCTCTTTAACCTCTCACAAATAACTTTTTCAAAAATTAAACAAATAATCGTGTATATAATTGATGTACAATTTTTCCTTCTTATCATTCCCTTACAACAATTTATTTCACAGGAAGAACTAGAAAGCAATTCTCTCCCTGGAATCAATCTTTTCACCTCTGTTAACGAAAATGGGTAAGCCGCTCATCCACAATTCCTATATCTCCTTGAATATTTTGACATTTATCTTTGTTCATCTCAGGAACTCATCGATAACAACCATGGCGTGAAACAATAATTAAATAAAGGCTTCTGATGTCGCTGCGACAATGTCACCGATGAATGGGAGAATAGCTTCCACGCGATGAGGTTCAAGAACCTCTTTGCAAAATACGAGCTCTGCTAATCGCTCCAAGATGGCCTGGCAAGTGTCACATTCACGATTTACCCTTAATTTCTTATAATTATAATTACATAAGTTTATACAATCTCACGATTCATTCACATCTCCATTATCATATCATCATTTTCATCAGCGCCTTCATTATCCATGTTATCTCTGTCGTCGTCTCAACCTTAGGCGGTTTTTGATTTTTCTCCATTACCATTATCTTCATCTTTGTAATTGGTTTCTTCTTTTGCAATTTCATAAAATAGTTTCAGTTTGGATTAAAAGGAATCTATTATACTGATTGGAATTGAGAAATTGCTTATTCTGAAATCACATACGTTTTTTAATAAAGGGAGTTTTGGTTTCAAAATAATTCTAAATTTGTATTGCACACAAGATCTTTGATAAAAAAATTGAGTGAAATAATTGTATTTTTTAGTCATCTTCTTCAAGTGGTTTGACTTAGTTTTTTTTTAATCAAAGTTTGATTTTTGAATACAGATCTTTATCGTGAAGAAAAAGAACACATGTTACTTCCCAATTTCAGGAGAAATGATTGAAATGATGCAGTAATTGATGAACACTTATGGGTATAGGTTGTTTATGATTTTGCAATTATAATAACATTATTGAAAGTAAGTGAGTAAAACACGTGTCTATTGCTTCGAATCAATGGTGATTCTTTGTTGTTTTGTTGGTCCAATAGTTAGCATATTCTCTATGATGGTTTCTTTTGTAATGGTTCTTTATGATTTCTCTGTAGATTACAAGTCATTTGCTTCATGTTTAAAATCATTAATTACTTGGCTGTCGCGTAGGAGAAGAGTTGAATTAAAGATGAAGTTTTGGTGTCGAGTTATAAAATACCGTATCATTAGTTACTGGGGATTTGGAAAAAAATAATCATTTATAAAACAGAAATTAATGAAAGCAAAAAATATACCCGTGCGTGTAGCACGGATAGTAATACTAGTACAATATATTTCAGATTGTAAAAAGTGCAATTGTTTTTAATTTTAAATCATTTTTTTTTTCTTGGCAATCATAACACTCTTGAAAATTAATGTCATCCTTTCTAGTTACATCTTTGTTTGTTTATTGAAAACTTTCTTAACAAGATAAAGTAGGAGATCCTTCTTTCAGCGGCTCAAAGAAGGATCTCCTAGCTTACATCCAAGAGAAGCTAAAGAAAAGGTTATCAGGATGGTTTGATAGGACTCTATCTCTAGGTGGAAAGGAAGTGCTTATTAAAGCAGTGGCTTTAGCTCTTCATGTCTATGCTATGTCATGTTTCAAGCTACCTCAGTACACTTGTGAGAACATTACTAAAGCAGTGGCTAGCTTCTGGTGGAATTCTCAGGAACACAAGAGGAAGATTCATTGGATGCGATGGGAAAAATTTGTCTGGGCAAAGAGCAAGGGGGTCTAGGGTTCAGGGACATTCAATGCTTCAACCAAGCGATGTTAGCCAAGTAAGCTTGGAGAATTCTTCAATTCCCAAATTCTATGTTCTCTAAAGTGCTCAAGGCCAAATACTTTGATAGCACGAATTTTCTGATGGCAAAGGAAGGTTCTAGACCATCCTATGCTTGGCGAAGCATTCTTTTTGGCAGAGAGCTCCTGGCAAGAGGACTTCAAAGAAGAGTTGGCAATGGGAAATCCCTGCTTGTTTGGATCGATCCTTGGATTCTTGGAAATGAAGGAAGATCTCCTCTGATCAAAAATGACACCATCAACCTCAACCTTAGGGTGTCTGATCTTATTGATGCCAGGTGCAGAAGATGGGACAACATGAAGCTGGCTGACTTGTTCTTTGATGCAGATGTGGAGTTGATCAAGAAGAACCAACCAGTAGCTTGGAAGGAGGATTTCTGGAGTTGGAAGCACAACAAAGGGGGCAACTACTCTGTCAAATCAGGTTACTGGCTCGCCTTTTCCTCAGCTAAAGCTGATCTCATTCAAGACTCAGAAATGAAGCCTAATCTCAATGAATTGAAAGCTGCAGTGTGGTCCTTAAAACAACTCCAAAGATCAAAGCCTTTCTTTGGAGAGTTCTCAGTGGTATTACTCCGGTTTCAGATGTGTTACTTTCAAGAGGTATGCAAGTGGATATGAGATGCCAGATTTGTGGGAATGATGGTGAATCAGTAAATCATGCCCTGTTCACTTGTGCTCTAGCTAGATAGGTTTGGGCTCTCTCTTCCTATCCCTTTCCAGAAGATGGGTTTAATAGCGAATCTGTGTATGAAAATTTTTACACCCTGTTGAGGAACCAGGAGAATAAGCGGATCCCTGAGGAGTTAAGACGTTGTTTCCCTTGGGTTCTTTGGTATCTGTGGAAGAACATAAACTCTCTTCTCTTTGAAGGGAAAGTTTACCTAGCCTCTGATACAGTCTCCAAGATCATGATGGAGGCAGAGGGTTGGTTCTTTGCCCAAGCTCTTCCAGCAGAAACAATTGCACCTAACCTTAGGCCAAAGCTTAAGTGGAAGCGTCCTCCTGATCCCTGGCTTAAATGCAACATAGACTTTTCTTGGTGTGCAGAGACTAAGCTAGGTGGTGCAGCTTGGGTATTGCGTGACTCAACAGGTAATGTCTTACTCCATAGCCGCAGGGGATTCTCTCAGACTTGCTCTCTTGAAGACGCTAAACTCTTTAGTATCCTGTGGTCTATAGACAGTGTTAAGTCCCATCGGTTAGATATAATTCTTTTTGGCGTTGAAGCTTTGGATCTGGTTGGAGCGATCTCTAGGCCAAGTGCCTGGCCCTCCTTCCTTTACCAAGCCAGCGAAGTGTGCTATAAGCTTGAAGCTTTCTCTCAATGGAAGTTTGAGAACGAAGTAAGATCAACGAATAGAGGAGCCTTTCTAATTGCTCTGAGTGTCACCAAAGATCAAAGGGTGGACTCGTATGTGGCTACGGGTTCTCCTTCCTGGCTTAAGGACCTGTTTGACTCTGAGAAGCGCTCGTCCTCTGTTTTGTAAGTGTGGTCTGATTTTTGGGTCCATAAGTGTCAATTTGAGCTTATGGATGTTTTGGCTTACTTGTACAGCCTTGTGTAAGCCTTCCTTGTTTGGTCTGTTCTTAGGTTTTGCTCGTGATGAGCTTGTAACTTATTCCCTAAGTTTCTTATTTATAAAGTTGATCCTTTTAGATGAAAAAAAAAAGATAGAGTGGGAAAACTCAAATACAACTATGCAAACTTCTTTTTAAATGAGCAGGAGGAAGCAAAGTAAACATAGGAGCAAAATGCACGAAAAAAAAAAAAAAATGCACGAAACATATCAATACTCTATCAGTTTTTTCACACTGCCAACAAAAATCACTAGATTATATATAAGATAGATGAAAACCTCAAATCGCTTTACTTCCTCTCTTTTTTTTTGTTAGGATTTTGTTATGATGTACTGAGAGATTATGTATTATTTTTTATGAACAACATTGTATTTAACCAAATGAATTTGTTGCGTTCATAGAAAGCCAGTCAAAAACAAAATTACTTATAAACTAGATTAGTGATTCGTATTTTCCAAATCATGAATCCGTTTTTACAATTTTCCATATGTGCCAATATGATAACTACAAGCTTTCACCTTCGCAATATTTGTAAATTGTGTTGCAAAAGCTGACTAAAGTTGTGGTTTCTCCAACATCATAAGTAAATCCTTACAATATATATGCGATAGGACAAAAAATAAATAGAAACGATTATGTAGAAGAATAAAGATTTTAATTGTCTAAATAAAGCTTTGTAGATCTAATATGCATAGTGGTAATTGTCCTCCCACACCATGTCTTCCACTATTTGTTGATCTTACCATCTAGTAAGGTAAAATCTATCACATTCGTTTTAAAATCAAATCCTTCTTATATAGCTCCGATAACATTTGATTTTAAGATACTTTTTCAAATTACTAGTTGAATAACAAAAGATTTCAATAGATTTTTTAAAATGCATGATTCAGTAACACATGATTTGAGAGATTATAATTAACAAATTACATCAAATGTTAGATTGAATACATCCTCCTAACTAGTACAAAATCATGGGGGGCAACGGCCCCTCGTTATAGAACCTACCTCCGCCCCTGGCGGTAAATTGTACATCATAGTGCAATTCTCTAAAGTTGTAAGAAAAAATTATATAAATATAGTTGAGTATAACATTTTTGGTATCAATTTTATGATCAATATAATTTAAAATATTAAAAAATTATAAAATGGCAACTGGCGATACATTTATTAAAATTGTTATCGATCAAAACCGATATATTTTCTGAGATTTTGTTTATAAACCTTTTTTATTTAGATTGGATAAAGTTATTTCTAATTAATATTTGGTCGATGAGAAAAAACCCCTCTTTTTGAATGAAAGTGCCAGTTTCCAAGTTTCAACAATTGTTTTGGATTAACTTAAAAAAAAATGATATAGTTGGCATTAGGCCTGGGCATTCGGGTATTCGGGTCGGGTCCAGGTTCGGATCCTAATGGGTACAGGTTCCTTCGGGTATACTAAAAACATACCCATACAGGTTCCTGTAAGACACAGGTTTGGGTCCAGGTTCGGGTCCAGGTTCCAACTTATTAAACCATTTAAATATCCAAATTTTACAAGTTTCTTCTAGATATAGGTTCAAGTCTAGGTTTTGTGATGTATTTATACCCAAAATCTAAACAAAAACCTATAACTTGAACCTGTAAAATGCATTTGAAACACAAACAAACCAACAAGACAACAATCATAAAGTATGAACTAATTTAAGAATACAATTATCAATCGAAGTTTGTCAATGTATAAAACTATATCAATGTAACCAAAGCAATTAGACAAACAAATAAGAGTCAATGACGAATCACGAATCGAAACAGATCATTTAGATAGACGAACAACGGAACAAGAATCAATGACGAATCACGAATCAATCGAAGCAAGATTAGAAAGAGAATGATGATAATTGTAGATCAAACTCAAGATGCCTATGATAAAAGAGACGAGTGTGGTCGAGCTCGAGAAAGATTTGCAAAAATCGAGATTGAAATTTTAGGGATTCCATTCCTTTGAGGAATCGATGTTTTGGTGTTGGTATTGGTATTGGAAAGTAGAACCCGTAACAACAAATAAAAGTAAAACATTTAACTCATTTGTAAAAGTTCTTTTTATCAGTATTATGACAATATTATAAAAAAATTTATAGAAAACAATATCAATAAAATCTGTTTTATCATAATCTTCGGTAGATTTGACCTACTAGGCTTAGGCATACATGTTCAAGTTCGGGTACAGGTTCAAATTCGGGTACTAAAAACATATACATACAGGTTCCTTTTAAATTTCGGGTCGGGTCCAGATTCGGGTCTTACAGATTCGGGTACGCAGGTTCAGGTTATTTTGTCTAGGCCTAGTTGGCATGTCACTATTTTGGCCCCACTATTTCCAATTATAGATATTTTATATTTTCAAATTTACTTTTGTATGCTTATGTTATTTTGTCCTCTATCATTTTGAGAGCTAGTCAACGCTAATTTCTTAGAATATGAGTATTAATGTTTATAAATTTTTTACTGCAAATTATATATTAAGAAAACAATAAACTTGTAACCAAATTAAGTCTGAAGACTATCCATCCGAATGTTTTGACAATCAATATGAAAGCAGAAATCAAAAAAGGTCAATTAGCTTAATAACCATAGAAAAAATTAAAATGTATAAACTAGCCAAAACCCCTAAATTGAGGGGAATTTGCTACATACACTCATTTTGGTTACTTTTTTATTAATCGTCTAGATTTATGAATTATTACAAATTATAAGAACAGTTACACGGACGATTTTAACCTTGATATGTGGGATCCCTCGACTCTCCTTGCACCATGTTGGAAATCTCCTGTAAATTATTCCTCTAATAATTTGTATTCTCCGGGATTCGAACTCCGTACCTTCTGGTATAGAAGCTTTAAAGCCCTTAGTCAACCACTAAGCCAAAAGAGCTTCCACATTGTTGGTTACTTTGTAAATTTTAATATTTTTTTTGTGATTATTCAACCAATTATCCAAAAAAAAATGCTCATATTAATGATCTTAGCTCGAAGTATAGAGTAGAAAACATTTCTTCGTTGACACAAACTTTTGAAGACATGATAAATGATACGGTATGGTTTTTATGCTGAAGCTTGACTCAAATATTTTTAATTATTAAGAACATTTAACGTTTTGCTTCCGGAATAGTAATTGCGTACGTGATTAATATTAATAAGTTAATACAAAGTGTTTTTCTTTAACGTTTTGTTTTATTGAAACTGATTTAAATCATATTACATGATAAAAGAATTTCAACATGTGAAATACAAAGAGAAACTAATGGTATTTTCCACACCAAAAATTAGATAAGGAAAAACAACTTTGATGACACATTAGCAATACCAATATGGTGTTGTTTGACAGTAGCGATACCAATATGGTCTTGTTTCGAGTCTAAGGTAGACAATTAGATGTTTCCGAATCCACAATAGTAGCCATACTTCTGATACTTTTTACGATAGCACGACAACAATTCTTTTAATTTAGATAAATTTGTCTTCGATTGCCTTTGTCAATTTTGTTTCGGAGTTAGCTTCTATGAAACTACCGTTGAACAACTTTAAACTGCAAAACTAAATCAGTAGATAGCCATAATTGACTAGAAACAAAATAGTAAAATCAAACTATAGATCTTCTATTAGAGAAAGAAACTTCATAAAAAACTTCACCCCCAAAATAAAATTGAAATAGACAAAGAAATCACAATAAATCATAAAACTAGATGGCAAAAACCATCACATCGTTTTCTTCCCAAAACTTCAAAGAGACCTTCTAGACTCCATGTCCAGCGTATAAACTACTAGTTGTAACCCTCTCAAAATGCCAGCCGGTAAAAACACCGGACATCAGAAAGGGAAGAAACACAAATCCCTTTTCTTTTCCTTTCCTTCTAACGGCTAGGGTTTTTCCTCTAATCGTCAGTTAATGCCAAGTGTTTAAAGAAATAAAGAGTTAAATTATAGGTGGTTGAAAAGAAAACTAATAATTAACTGCTAAATTTTAGTATCATATAGTATTGAAATTTAAAACTATCTCTATCCACCAACCCGCTTTTTGATAAAACAATATTGTGAAACATGCGTCCATAGTAACATGACTGAAGACTCGCGAGTTATTTTTTAGTTATAAATGTCGTAGTTGTTGGAAGTTAGATATTGCAAATAAACGCATATGTATACATAGGTTCATTTCGTAAGTGCAAGTGTGAACACGATTTTAAGCTTAATTAGGGTGAAACATTTTCATTCTAAACTCTTAGATTTAAAAGGTGGAAAAGAGCCAGATTTAAAGTTCGAAGGAACACATACCACCAATTTAGACTAACCAAATTAACTCCAGGAGACGAACAACGCAAACATAACGAGTAATATTTATCTTTTAAGACTTGTTTTTGTTTGATCTTTTACTGCGATTTGTATTTGTATTTTAAGAACCAATGTTCTCAATTATAGTACGTAAGATTTGAAACCAAAGTAAAAACATATCAACGTTCGATTTCTTTGACATTAATTATAATATTTTGATAATAAACATCTAATAAGACTAAACCTAAAAAGATATATATTTTTTAATCTATATATGTTGAGAAAACTGGTCAAAATCCATTGATTTAGATGTTATTTTCACCAACTCTGAACAATTTACTGTTAAAGTTAATACTGATTTAGCCCACAAGTTGATCTTTCCATGTTGTTAAAATTTGAAGCCAACCTAAAAACAATAAGAAATCTGATTTACCAACCCTTCCATCTCTTCCACATTAATTATACATATTGTTTTGATTATAAAAGTTGAATAAAACAAAGACATAAAAGAAAAAAAAAGTCATATCTTTATACTTCACAAGTTGGAGTCAAAACACATGGCTTCAAATATTTATATTGATGTCTGTACTCTCTACCAACTTCGCCGATTTATGGATATTTACATGTTTACTTTTAAGTTTTAACAGGTATATTATTATTTATTAAGTACGATTTTAAGAAAGTTGACGTTGACGACAAAGGAAAAAGGGTTGTTTACAATAAAAGGGCTGTTTCATGTTCTTCTGTTTCATTAACAAAAATTTCAACTTGAAGTAGTATACGGTTCGGAAGAATAAGTACCAAAGGTTATCTATTAGTACCAAATTTTTCTCTCCCAAACACGTTTCCCGAGAGTGGTTTTTACCTAAAAGGCTGATAAAAAGTCAACTTTACCCAACGGAAACTTTGCTTTTTTTGGAATCCTCCCTCCAATCTTTGTAAAACCCTAAAGACCAACAACCTCTCTTTACCTCTTTTGGAAGTAACCACCGTGGAAGTTCGGTTCTGATCATGTTTTGGAGTCAGCTCTCCGGAGCTTCGGGCTATTTTAAGTCTCAGAGATGATCCATCTCCTTGTGTAACCTAATATACTACCTTAGTCTGATCCCCTCAAAGGATTGCTGTCCAAGTTATTGAACTTTTCTCTATACTCTTTTCTCTTCTAAAGTTCAATAGTTCTTGTATCACTATAACTTAGACTGATCCCCTCTAAGGATTTACCCACCTTCTCGGTATAAATCTAGCTTCATCCACTATACGGATATTCTGAAACCAAACAAGTTAGTCAGCAACAAGATGAGTTGAAGATTTTCTGCAACATAGAAAGGGAAAAGACTTGCCTCAAATGCAGAACCTCCTCGTGATGCAAGGGTTCAAGTTCCTGACTTCGATCCAGCAGAGCTAGTCCATAATCATGATTGGATTCTAGTGGGGCGCATTACAAATCCCAAAATACAAAAGATGTGGGCTATACTTCCCTTCTTGGCAGATCACTGGAAAGTCTCTGCAAGACCTGTGGGAGCAGACCTGGGTCAAGGAAGGTGCCAGTATCAGTTTGCCACAGAAGAGGACCTACAGAAAGTGTTGGATAATCGACCATACCCCTTTGCGCATTGTATGATACTGCTGCAAAGATGGGAGAAGACAATGTTACCTTCCTTCCCATCTCAGATCCTGTTCTGGATCCAAGTCAAAGGTGTTCCAAGTCACCTGTGGTCCAAAGTCACCCTAGAGTGTTTAGCCTCTAACATAGGACACTTCGAAGGGTATGAAATCACAAAAACTGCAGCAAAAATGAGAGTCACAGTCAATGGATTATTACCTTTAATCACCTCCTCCACTCTTGAGTTCAAAAATGGAGATGAAGTGACGGCGGAGCTGGTGTATGAAAAGTTAGAGCGCCACTGCACCAAATGTTTCATGCTGGACCATGATCTCAAGGACTGCCCAGAGGCAGGAGTTGCTACAGATCCGAGACTGGAAAACTCAGCTAACATACAAACTGGAGGTCCTGTCCAAAGGCTTGAAAAAAGGAGGGAGAGTACAAGAGCAAGACAATACCCCACTTATCACAAGGAGCCTAGACTCCCTAAGAAATATGAACCCTCTGTCTCTTCAGCCCAAAGAAGAAGAGAAGACTCTCTACATACTCTAACTGAGAGAAAAAGAAGCTAAGAGGACTCGTGGAGAAGTCCACACATTCCTATAGGCTCCTCATATCCTGGTGCATCCAAGAACACTCAGGAACTTAATCCTAAAAGAAAAGAAAGATCACCTGTGAGACCAATATGGGTTGAGAAACGAAGAAGAGAACTCCCCAGAGCCCTGTTATCCTCTCCTGAAGGGTTTGAGCCAACAAGGGAACGCAGACCCCCTATAGAGAGAAATATACATGTAGAGCAGTTTGAAGATTACCACCCTTGGCCCTACAAGAAGCTATTGGAGAAGTCAGAGAGGTTATGACTAGATATAGCAACTGCCCTGAACCTCTTGAAATTGCTGCAAGGAAAGAGAGAGCTAGATTAGCTGAAGAAGAAGGTGAATATGAAGAAACAGCAGCCTATATGGTCAGAGCAGCAATTGAGTACGAGGAAAGGGAAAGATTACTGAGCTTAAGAATGGAGGAGGACCTGGTTCAGCTGGAAACAACTAAACAGATGGAGAAAGTAAACCTGGAACAAGCAGAGGTGGAGACTTTAAACTCCCATGAACGTATTCCAATCAGACAAAGATTGGGCCCTCTCAATGTTACTTCTAGAATGTCCCCTCCCATTGCTAGCAGCCATGCTCCTCCACTAGTGAAAAGAAAGCCTGGCCGACCTCCTGGAAAGAAGCCAAGCTCTAGTGGGACTTTGAGGTTGGGACCTAACGTCAGGAAAGTCCCAGGTGTGAAACCATCACCAAGAAAAAAGCTTATCAAACCTACTAAAAGAGGTGAGAAACCTAAGGAAGCTCACAGGAAAGAAGACCAGGCTGGAACCAGTGGAGTGAGAAGAAGATTAATACCTCAACCTCCAGAGACATCATAACCTGCTGCCACTGAGCCCTTAAGGACTCATAGGAGGACGGATTTTCAAGATCCGTCTTCTCCTCTTCCTTAAAGATTGCTGCCTGGAACTGTCAAAGGTTAGAGAATCCCGAGACAGTTCGGCGTCTCCAAGAGATAAAACGCAGAGCAGATCCTGATATCTTCTTTTTATCGGAGACTAAAAACCCTGATAGCTTTGTCCTAAAGAAAGTGGAAGAGCTAGGTTACCAACATAATGCTATTGTTTCCCCACATGGACATGGAGGCGGTGGTTTGATCCTCCTGTGGAAACAAGAGGTAAAGTTACAAATTTTGTCTTTTTGCCATAATTATATGGATACAAGAATAACATTTGAAGAAAAAGTGTTCTACTCTACATTCGTCTATGGCAACCCTGATAAAACTTTGAGAAAACAAGATTGGGATCACCTCATTGAGGAAGCAATGTCTAGGGATGCTCCCTGGTTCTTGACAGGAGATTTCAATGATATACTAGGAAATGATGAAAAAGAAGGGGGGACAGAAAGATCTGAGGGTTCCTTTGGAGATTTTCATACCTTTTTTGCTGAAGGAGACCTTTATGACCTTAGCCACTCGGGCCCTTGCCTGTCCTGGAGAGGCAAGAGAGGTACAGAGGACGATGACACTGTTTTCTGCTGTCTGGATAGAGCATCCAACAGTGCATGGGCTGAATTGTTCCCATCTGGGCGATGTGAATACTTGCGATTTGAAGCCTTTGATCATAGACTCGTCCTATCCTTCTTTGACCCTAAAAAGAAAAGAAGAAAAGGGATCTTTAGGTATGACAGAAGGCTGAAAGATAATGAGGAGGTCAAAGAACTCATTGCTACTACCTAGTGTGAGAACAAAAACCTCTATGTCACACAGAAGATAAGCAGCTGTAGACAAGCTATTATTAACTGGAACAAAACACAACAGAGAAATAGTCAGAAAGCTATAGAGAAACTAAAGTTAGAGCTAGATGAAGCTCTCACTAGAATAGTGAGTGATGAAGTGAGAATTGTATTTATCAAGACTGAGTTAAAATTAGCTTATCTAGTAGAGGAAAGCTTCTGGAAACAGAGAAGTCGCCAACTATGGCTGAATCTTGGAGATAAAAACACCAGCTTCTTCCATGCCTCTACCAGATCAAGATTTACAATTAATAAATTTTATGTTCTTGAGGATGCTGAAGGAAATGCAGTATATGAAGAACAGCAGATAACAAAGGTGATTATATATTATTTTGAGAAGTTGTTTACCTCAGAAGCACCTGCAAGGACCACCATTGAGGAGGTGTTGAGTAAAGCTGTGAAACATGTGATAACCTCTACAATTAACCAACAACTTATCTGAGAGCCTACTAGTGAGGAAATCAAAGAAGCTATGTTCTTAATCCACCCTGATAAGGCCCCTGGGCCAGATGGCTTATGTGCCTGTTTCTTCCAGTCTAATTGGGAGGTGCTTGGTGCAGACTTGGTAGCTGAGGTGCTGGAATTCTTCAGAATTGGAAGTATGCCAAGAGAAATCAATGAAACATACATTCGAATAATACCAAAATCCAGAGGGCCAACACAAATGACAGATTATAGGCCTATAGCACTGTGTAGTGTTTACTACAAAGTAATCTCTAAGATGCTAGCTAGACGAATGCAACCTATTCTTCATGAGGTAATCTCGGAAAATCAATATGCTTTTGTGCCTAAGAGAGCTATATTAGATAATATTCTCATCACACATGAAGTTCTTCACCGTCTCAATACATCTAAGGCTATAAAAGATGCTCCATGGCAGTTAAAACTGACATGAGCAAAGCTTATGATCGCTTGGAATGAGAGTTTATCAGATGTGTCCTACAAAATCTAGGGTTTCATCAGACTTGGGTTCAGTGGATACTACAATGTGTTTCTACAGTGACACTATCCTTTTTAGTGAATGGATCGCCTAGAGGAATGGTACAACCTAAACGTGGTATTAGACAGGGGGATCCAATATCACCTTACCTTTTTATCATGTGTGGGGAAGTCCTATCTGGACTTTGCAACAGCTCTCAAGCAAAGGGCAAGCTCAGAGGAATAAAGCTAGCTTCAGGCTGCCCCAGGGTCAACCACTTGCTGTTTGCTGATGACACGATGATCTTCTGTCAAGCAAACATGAAAAGCTGTAATGAACTGAAGAGAATCTTAACAACCTATGAAGCCATCTCAGGGCAATGTATAAACTACCAGAAATCAGCTATTTCTTTCTCAAGGAGAACTCCACAAAGACTAAAGGATCAGATGAAAAGTCTACTACAATTCAACAATGAAGGAGGTGCATGAAAATACTTAGGGTTACCAGAGCATTTTGGGAGGAAAAAGAAGGATTTGTTTACCTATATTGTGAACAAAATCAAGCATAAGGCTGAAAGTTGGTCCACTAAACTGCTTTCTGGAGCTGGAAAGATGGTCATGTTGAAAGGTGTCTTAGCTGCTATGCCAACTTATGCGATGACTTGTTTCAAGCTACCTCAATCCCTCTGTAAAAAGATTCAATCGGCGCTAACTAGATTCTGGTGTGAATCATCACCTAAAAAACAAAAAATCAGTTGGGTGGCTTGGAAAAGAATGGCTAGACCAAAGAGTATGGGAAGGCTAGGATTTAAAGACATAAATAACTTCAATGACGCGCTGCTTGTAAAGTTTACATGGAGGATTATGACTAAACCAAACAGTCTGTTGGCAAGGATTCTCTTAGCCAAATAATGTATGGAGGCCCCTCTACTAGAGTGTACACCAACTAAGAAGGCTTCTCATGGCTGGAAGAGTCTCCTGGCAGGAAGAGATCTTTTGGTGAAGCAACTGGGTTGGGCAGTAGGTGACAGTACTAAAATAAGCTTGTGGAACGATCCATGGCTATCAACTTCTGAAAAACTAGCCTCTATGGCTCCAACACCTGAAAAACAACAACATATGAAGGTCAATGACCTTATCGACCCTCAGTCTGTAACTTGGAATATCACCAAAGTTGAGCAGATCCTACCAGACTATAAGAATTTGATACTAGGACTAAAACCTAGTCTGTTTGGCGCTAAAGATAGGCGTGTTTGGATGCGTAATCCTTCTGGAGAATATACCACAAAATCAGGCTATTTTGCTACAGCGGAAGATCAAGATAGTTTGGTCCTAAGGGATCAGACAGTATATACTGATTGGAATGCCAATGTGTGGAATGTTAATACATCGCCAAAAGTTAAGATGTTTATGTGGAAGGCAGTACAAAGAGCTTTACCTGTTGGTGACCAAGTTATTATCATAAACGTGATCGATGACCCTAAATGTTGTCATTGTAGTGAGCCTGAGACAGCCATCCACATGTTGTTCAAGTGTCAGTTTGCGCAGGCAGTGTGGAGAGCAGCTCCTTTCAGCACTAACTTCGACTCAGCTACTGTCACCGGATTGCCCTCGGGCCTGGATACAGTCAAGGAACTGATTCCTTTGCCTCCAATTGGAATTGGGAAAAACTCCCTAAGCCCTTGGATCTTGTGGACCATCTGGATTGCTAGAAACCAGAAAGTGTTTAGCAACAGATCTTTCACGGCCGATGATGCAATTCTCAAAGCTATTCAAGATGCAAGGGAATGGAATATGGCACAAGTGATCCCACCAAAGTTGATAGCTCCAAAACTTTCAACGATCCCACAAACCCCTGACTCAGAAAGGGAAGAACTTACTATTTGCCACACTGATGCAGCTTGGATTGCATCAGAAGAAAAGGCAGGACTTGGTTGGTCGATCAAACGAAGCCATAATCGCAGATCGGAGAATTCCGCCGCTGTGTTGCACGTCGCATTAGCGCTAGTCGCAGAAGCTCTAGCGGTTCGAGCCGCAATCTTACAAGCGCTTTCCATGGGTATCTCCAAGCTTCAGCTTCATTCAGACTCGAAACAATTGATCGATGCAATCAATCACAGGAGAGAAATTTCGGAGATTCATGGAATTATTTCAGACATTGAAATTTGTTCTCGCTTGTTTAATTCAATTGTGTTTAAGTTTATCCCTAGAAAAGATAATGATAGGGTTGATTGTCTAGCCAAACAAGGTCTACAACTTGTACCAACTCAACTTTATAGTTAATAAAAATTAATGTTTTGCTCAAAAAAAAAAAGTAGTATACGGTTATGTTTCAAAAAAAGAAGTAGTAGTAGACTAGTAGTATACGGTTAACATGATTAGCATGACATAATTAAGTAGCTTGATACAATGGCTATAATACGACATCTATTTGCAAGAAAACGCAGAAACATGATGATATATATATACATATTTTTTTTTTTTGAAATGTTAACTTTATTTATCAACAAAAAAATGACAATCTTAAGGATATAATTTGTGCTCAAAAGAAGCTTACAAGAGAGGTCAAAACATGATGATATATTTGCGAGTTCTTTTTATCAAATTTCATATAATTATTTTTGGATGATATGCTTTATTTTCTTTACACGATATATTAAAATAGAGTAATTGGCAGGTATAACAAAGTAAAAAACTATAATATAGCCACCAGATGTCGTGGGCTAGTGGTTAATTGCAGAGGTTGGTCTGTTGTACTCCTAATTCAAACCCCAGTAGGCGGGATGCTTTACGCCATGTTATAAGGTTTTAGCAAAGACTGGTCCCGGGCCTTGGGGGACACTAAGGCCCAGGCCAAACTCCTCCTTTTTATGAAAAAAAAAAAAAAAAAAACTATAATAGATAAACTAAGGGCTTGTTACACTTAAAGGTACTTTCTCAAAGTTTTCTAACAAAATAGATACTTTGTAGCCATGGTGTACTTATTTGATGGTGAAAGACAAAAAACCCTTAAGACTAATAACTAGTGAATTGTTTAGTAAATGATGGTAATAATTTTCCTCATCTTTTATATTCAACTCATTATCATTACTTTGATTTGAGAAACCATCCAAAGTGTCAATTCGTCGTTGCTCTGATTTGGGTCAATTAAATCGAGACCTAAAAATCTGACATAGATCCATTTCTCATGAATCCTTTGTCTAAAAGATTTGTTTGGTTTTGATTGTGAAGAGAATCGTTGGGATCCTCCGTGTCAATTGATGGCAACCACCGTCGGCCGCCACCGACACGCCTTCTTCTTCGTAGTCTTGCCTTTTTTTGGATTTGGGTGATGTAGTAGATATGAATTAGCGATAGATCAGATTATGACGAGAGTTAATCTAAGACAACAAAGTGGAGTTATCTGAAAGAATTGACAACATGTGGATTTGTTATCCTTTCGCTACTTTGCTCATAAGCTTTTATATATGTTTGAAAAATCGGATCTGTGTGCCATTGACATATCTCTGTTGCAGAATATGAAGAAGTACTTTCTTAGGTAATATGTCCATGATAATGTGTCCACATACTATTGTACACGATTTTATCGAGTAAATAAATGTGTCCCCGATACGACGTCCACGCGTTCATCGAGTAAATACACATTCATGGGAGATCGTTCGTTGAATTTTGTTGTTGTTTTGACTAATGTATTCATAAAATTTGAGAAATTTTTGTCTTTTGGCTATATACATTCGTCATATTACGTATTTTTTGCATGATTCATCTATCGAATCTCCTATTTGTATAAGTTTTTTGTTTGAATGCTCAAGCTTTTCTTTGTTGCACTTGAACGGATATGATGCAACCATTGATATCGAGCAGTTTTAAAACCACCAAAAAATTATGTTGCTTTTGACATAAGAATATAGATGAGTAAAATAAGATTATCTCTCTTGTGTCTCTTTGTCTCTTTGCTTTGCTTCAGACTTAGTCATAACATGGTACAAAACTTTCATTCTTATCAAATAGCAAATGATTTACAGATACACCAAGAAGATTCCATTGATATAGAGCCAATTATCTAAAGGTATAGGAGAAAATAATGCATAAGCAAAAAGAATAAAGAAAACAGAGATAATACAACTAACAAGGATTCTTTATTCTTCAATATATGACGAGATGCAACTACCATCGATACCTGGCCACCCATATGTGACCATCAATACATGACCACCCATATGTGATCATCGATACATAACCATTCATATGTGACCATCGATACGTGACCATTCTATAAGACTTTCTTCGCCTCAACTTGCAACAAAGAAAAACGAAAGGATTCATTACGCTTTTGTTATTACCCTTAATCTAACACTAACATTGCTATTTCAACAAAAAAACAACAACGTTTTTTCCATAAATTAACAACAACAACAAATCCAAAAGCTAAAGACACAAGAAAAAAACATGAATACAAAAAGATGGACACTATAGAACAACTCATTGCTCAATTCTCATCAACTTAAGATAATTTCAGTAGCAAAAATACCATAAGATCTATAAGAGCGTATAATTACATAAAGGTCAAAATTTTAGAATAACGACTTATCAAAGAAAGATGATTTGATGAGTTGTTTATAAAGATTGCTTACCGTACGACAATCGATTATGTGTTTCTTCATGATGACTTTCTCTCTCTGCAGGAATTGCAAAGACGGTGAATCCAAAGATTTCCGATGGTGGAGAAGTTTTCCGACGGTGAAGCTAGAAGACAAATCAACCGACATAAATTTTCCCAAAATTAAACTTAAAAGAAACCGAATGCAAGAATTCCGTAGAATCAATAAAAGAAAAACATATATAAAGAGCAATAAAGTAATGATTCCAAAGAGTTAGAGAAAGCTTAGATCTGAAAGTCTTTAACGGAGATTTCTAATATTAATGGGAGTTATTACTTATTGTTTTGCATCCAATCACAACCATTCAATTTTAACTTATTGTTTTGCATCCAACGATTAAGATTTACGCTTGTATAATTACTTCTCAAACAACTATAAGAAAAAGGGCAGTTTGGCCATTTTTGAAAAGTTGATGCGCCAAAAGTATGGCATGAACAAAAAGTATGTTTTCTTAAAATAAATTCTCAGAAAAATATATCTGAGAGTCAAATTCTCATAAACTAACCAAGCAAGATGCATGGCTACGATATAGAGAATGTAATCTGTCATAAATACAAAAATAACCTCACGTCTCTTTTTTTTTTTTTTTTTCTTATTTTTTTTCTTTCTCCCCTGTCATATTATTCATCACAATTTTTTCACACAAATTCATTTAAACTTATAATCTAAGCGAAAAAATATAGATTTTTTTCCAAACATAGAGTAACTTAAATTTTTCAAAACAACAACTCGAAAAACGAACCCGTAAGTAGTTGAAATTTTCAATATAGTATAACCTGACAAATGTCTATATAAAAACATAGATAGACTCACAAATGTACAAATGATAAAAAAAAGTCTCCCTTTCATATTGTTCATTCCCAATGTTCAAGACTATTGACAATAACATCAACATATATTAAACACCCATTTTTGCTTCATCTGCTTGACAAGTATTTGTTTTAGATGTATATTTTCCATTTTAATGTATACTATATAGTATATATTATGTCATTTATCTACTAAAAAAATGTGCTATATTGATTGCATGGTTTGGTGCAACCGAACAAGTGGGAAGGATCAAATGGTCAAATCAAGAGCTCAATTGGTTAGTGATTTTATTTTTAATCTTCATGTCTATATTCTCTATTATAAATCTCAGATGTGTTAGTAAGCAAATTCACCCATTAAAATATGCCATAATCTTCTTTTTAAGCATGACATACCGACGAAAAAAAAAAAAAAAAAACATGACATACCGTTTATACAAATTTACGATATTTTTTTGTCATATTATAAACTTAGAACATTAAGCAAAGCAATTGAATATACACCGGAGATATAAACAAAAATTACGTAAGTAAAGTCTAGGTTACATGTTGTAGCACTATGCGCCAAACAAAATATCGGTTCATTCACTAAGTTATGAATTATTTAATTTGGAAAGTTTTCGATCGCTGAGGCGATGAAACGGCTCCTCCTCCCTTTTTGAATTTCAAAACAAGGACACGGTGGTTTGAAGCAATGACCGGTCCTCTGATGCTTTACCGCCTGTGTGGGGGGATGGAACAGAGGTGGCTGGTGGACTGGAGGACCGAATTGGTGTCTCTTCTTTTCTCAGGCGAAAGAAAGGAGAATTGGTGGTTACCTGATGTTTTCAAAAGAAGATCCTATTCTGGATTCGTAATACAACATGATTGTGATCCCGGATTTTTAGAGACAGTATCAAGATTTACCAAATCTGGACATGGTGAATTCAATTCTTTGGCTCCTTTTCGCAAATCTCAACCAAATCGAGGGATTTCCGAATCCAATTTGTTTACACTGAAAGCGATATTCAAGGAGAGGATACATGGGGCGAATCCGGAGAATCGAGGCTTTATATTCAAGCTCAGGGGAGAGCACATACCCTCACGCTCTCTACCTCTTACTTACCAGCTCAACATTGTGAAGCTCTCTTACCGGTTCTATCTCACTATGGCGTCTTTTGGCAATCTGATCAAAACAGAGGGGCTCTCCAAGCAAACAAAGCCTCTCAAACTCCCTCCTATGGATCGATCTCAGATCCTGAAGAAGTATGAACGTACGCTGATGGGAAGAGTACTTCTTCGTGAGGCACCATAACACATTGTCAGGGACCTTATCCGGTTCCTTCCTACGGTCTGGTCGTGTGCGGAGCAAGTACAGGGAGTGGATATGGGGGATATGCGGTTCTAATTTCGATTCCAGACAGAAGAGGACCTGCAGATGGTGCTTGCGAACCGGCCATATCACTATGATGGCTCGATGCTTACAATGAAACGTTGGGTTCCCACTGGTCGAAGAGACTTCCCGTCGACCATTCCATTTTGGGTCCGGATCAGAGGACTTCCGGATTACAGGTGTGAGCTTGCCACCATCACGAGTATTGGGGAGGATCTCGGTGAGATCATGGACTGTGAGGTGGAGGAGCCTCATCCTCGGGTCCGCGTTATGTTGGAATGTGACGCACCTCTAATCAAACAGAGGGAGACAGATTCCGATGGAGAATCTCTCACCTTGAATTTCAAGTATGAAAAACTACAGAAACACTGCTCAATCTGTTTCCGTTTGACCCACGAGGCGCAGTCGTGCCCGGATCGTGTCAAGAGAGCTCGTGACCATCACCGAGAGTCGCATAGGGAGCACATATACCGTCAGGATGGTGAGGAGAGGAGAAGGAGGCAGGTGAGCAGAGATGGTAGAGTCTCTGGGGAAATTTTAAGGCCTGACTAGCACCCGCAAGTGGTAGTGAGTGGTCCGGACATGGCTTCATCGTCAAAACCAAATCCGGTCCGACGCGACCTCCTTCCGGAGCTCCAATCGCCGTCGCACGAGGTGAAGGGACAGGATCCCACTCGGGTTTCCACTAAGGAATGGGTTAAGAAAGCGTTCATGATGAAGGATCAAGAGAGGGTTTCAGCTCGACGACCGGGGACAGTGAAGAGTAGAGCGGAGTGGAATCGTGCACATTGGTATCGTGACACGGAGGAGGAGGCTTCCCAGGCTAATCTGATAGAGGACCAGAACAGGAGCTGGGCTCTTGCGGGGGAAGAGGGAAACAAGATGGAAGCTTTTGACGGTGGTGAGGGAGGTTGGGACAGAGACGTAACTAGGGTTACGACCCAACCGGAGGTGGGTGATGGGGAAGGAACAAATGGAGATGGGCCAGAAGATAGTAAAGCCCATGATCCTCTTGTCTCTGATGGGCTGGACGAAAGTATACCGGGCCCAACAGAGGCTGGTCAGCTGGTAGTGGGCCATGATTTCAATCTGAGCCCAGCCGAAGTCATTTCACCACTCAAAGACTTGGTCCACAAAGGTTTGAAGCATCCGCGGGGAGTGGAGCAGCGTGTCAACCAAGCTCTGAAAGTCAAAAAGAAGATTGGACGCAGTCCCTTTGGGGGAAATCGGATCCGCAAACATATGGCCTTAGCATCATTGGCCTCTACGAGGACCACAGTTTTGGCTAGTGTTTCCCATCCGGCAATTTCGAAGGCGGACCCGATTACGGGTAAAAATTCGATAATTTGTGAAGAACCGGTGGTTAAGGAGAAACCACCGGCGGACGAATAAAATGATTCTGAGCTGGAACTGTCAGGGAGCGGGTAGTTTCTTGACAGTTCGTCGTTTGCGTGAATTTCGTAAGAAGTTTTTCCCGGGGATTCTCTTTCTTATGGAAACTAAGCGTGATCATCGGTTCCTACAGGATCTACAAGTTGAATTTGGCTACGATTTCCTGTTTACTGTTGACCCTGTTGGTCGTAGTGGCGGATTGGCCCTTATGGCCAAGTCTGAGTTTAATATTCAAGTTCTTTTTTCTAATAAAAATATTATCGATGTAACGACTACCATTCATGGCAATAAAGTGTTTCTCTCGTTTGTTTACGGTGACCCTGTTATTTCCAATAGAGGCCCTGTTTGGGAACGCTTCACCCGGATTAGTACTACTCGTTTTGCTCCTTGGTTTATGACAGGCGATTTTAATGACATTACGGGACATCATGAGAAAACAGGGGGAAGACAAAAGCCCGATAGCTCATTCCTTGAGTTTAACCTAATGCGGCAAAGCTGTGGAATGGTGGACTTTCCATACATAGGCAATTGTTTATCATGGGTGGGGAGACGCGGAACAAATGTTATTCGGTGCCGTTTAGATAGGTCGATGGGGAATGAGGACTGGTATGACCTCTTCTCACACTCCCAAATGGAATATCTTCGTTTCATGGGATCAGATCACCGCCCGGTTCTGACACATATTACTTCTAGGCGAATGGTTGGAACAAAGAAATTTCGATTTAATAAGCGATGGCTTTCCAAACCAAACTTTACGGAGGTGGTCGAGAATGGATGGATTCGAAACTCCGATAGTGCACCAACACTAGGGGACCGTATTGCTAACTATCGTGGTTCCATATCTCGGTGGCGTAAAAACGACCAAATTATGTCGGATGAGGAGATTGAGGCTTTAAAAACCCGCCTGGGGGAGGCCCAAAGTAGCGATTCAGCTACGGTGGAGGACATTGCCTCCCTACAATAACAGCTCTGTACAGCCTTGCGGGATGAGGAGATTTATTGGCAGCAGAAGAGCCGGGTGACTTGGCACCAAGAAGGAGACCAAAATACAAAGTTCTTTCAAGCGTCAACGAAACAACGGTGGGCCCGAAATAAGGTTACAGGAATAGTAACAGAGGCAGGAGAGTGGACGGAGAACGAGGAAGAAATCGAATTTACAGCGATCCAATACTTTACAGAGATGTTTTCCTCCACCTCAATTTCTGATCTGGAGGCATCATTATCCCACATTCGGAGTTCTGTAACAACGACTATGAACACAATCCTAACCCGAGAAGTGTCAGCCTCGGAGGTTAACGCGGCGGTGTTTGCTATCCACCCGGACAAGGCACCAGATCCGGATGGTATGACAACACTGTTTTATCAGAAATTTTGGCCCCTTGTTGGATCTCAAGTGGTGGAGATGGTTAAAACCTTTATGAACACTAGGAATTTGGACCCAAAAAGTAATGAGGTGAATATCTGTCTGATTCCAAAAACAGAGAGGCCTCGAATGATGAAGGAGTTCCGGCCAATTAGCCTATGCAATGTGAGCTACAAGATTATCTCCAAGGTCTTATGCCAGAGACTTCGAAGGTTGCTACCGTCGTTAATATCCCAAACTCAGTCGACTTTTGTCGCCGGAAGACAAATCACGAACAATATCCTGTTAGCCCAGGAGGTTTTCCATGCACTCATGACGAACATAGTGGCTAAACGGGATTGTATGGCCATCAAAACAGACATGAGTAAGGCGTATAATCGTGTCGAATGGAGTTTTCTGGAAGCCCTGATGCAGAAGATGGGCTTTGCAGCCACCTGGATTAACTGGATCATGAAGTGTGTCAACTCGGTTTCATATAGTATTCTATTGAATGGAGAACTAAAAGGAGCCATCACGCCGTCTCGTGGGCTCCGACAGGGGAACCCCTTATCCCCGTTCTTGTTTATCCTATGCACGGAAGTTCTGATTGCCAATATCCGCGTGGCTGAGAGATCAGGTTCCTTGTGTGGCATAAGGATAGCTCCCGCCTCGCCACCACTGTCGCATTTGCTCTTTGCAGATGATAGCCTCTTCTTCTGTAACGCAACTGGGGAGCAGTGTGATAACATTCTCAAGGTCCTTGAAATCTATGGGAATGCGTCAGGCCAGCGTATTAATTTTGACAAATCGGCCATTACCTTTGGTAAGGCGGTACCTGAGGCACAAAGAGAGATGATTAAGACCAGGTTAAATATCCCGACAGAAGGGGGTTCTGGGAAATACCTGGGTATCCCGGAACAACTCCACGGTTCAAAAGCGGAAATTTTTGCCTACGTTTAGGATCGCTTGAATCAGCGGATCAATGGTTGGTCCGCAAAATTTCTATCCAAAGGAGGGAAAGAGATTATGGTGAAATCTGTGGCACAAGCTCTGCCCACTTATGTGATGTCTACCTTTTTCCTTCCAAAGAGTATCCTTCGGAAGCTGGCTAGTGCGGTATCTGATTTTTGGTGGAAAACAAAAGATCACTCTAAAGGAATGCACTAGATTGCTTGGAAGAAAATGTGTCTCCCGAAGAGTGCAGGGGGTATCGGCTTTAAGTCTTACGAAGAGTTTAACCAGGCCTTATTGGCCAAGCAACTCTGGCGACACCATCGGTACCCCAATTCGTTAGTGGCTCGAGTGTTGAAAGGAAAATACTTTCGGTTTTCTCACCCGTTTGAAGCTACGAAATCTTCTCGTCCTTCGTATGGTTGGCGGAGTTTATACAGTGCTAAACCCTTGTTGGATACAGGAATGAGACGTACGATAGGTTCTGGAGCCCAATCCTGGTTCTGGACGGATAACTGGATCCCGGATGAAAAGCCTCGAAGGGTAAAGAACATTATTCCGTTCCCTCCTCGATACCAACGGGTATCGGAATTTATTAACCCCCGAACAGGACAATGGAATGTGCAGTTACTTCAGAGCTGTGTAGAACCAGATGATATAAGCAAGATTTTATCCTTGAGACCATCCATGTTTGGGGAAAATGATGGTTACTGCTGGCACTTTACTAGATCGGGCATGTATACGGTCCGATCGGGCTATGAGGTTGCCAGAGAAAAGTTGGATGCTGAACTGGCTTTCACCATCCAACAACCTTCGCTGAATCCCCTAAAGGAAAAAGTCTGGAAGCAGAAAACAACGAACAAATTTCGTCACTTTATGTGGCAGGCCCTCTCGGGCGCGGTGGCGGTTAATGAGAGACTAGCACATCGGCATGTGCAACGGGACAGAAACTGTGCACGCTGTGGAGATCTTGTGGAAACAATTAATCAATTTCTTTTTACATGTCCCCCTGCTAGGCAATGTTGGGCCCTTTCCCAGATCCCAAGTCTTCCGTTGATTTTTCTGTGTGATAGTGTCTGGGGCAATATGGATTATTTACTCTCGCGCATCCCATCTCGACCTAATGGTGATGTCTTAGATCAGTGTTTTCCATGGCTAATCTGGTATCTCTGGAAGGCTCGGAATGATAAAGTCTTTAAAAATGTAGATCGGTGCCCACATGATATTGTGGTGATGGCCCAAAAGGAATCGTCGGAATGGTTCTTGGCTAATGAAGATAAGGAAGAGACGACAAGAACGCAGGAGCTGCTGGAGGAGAACGTACTTTCACCTTCGGTCTTCAACTGTTTCCTTGATGGATCGTGGAAAAGGGGCGAGAACATTAGTGGTGTGGGATGGGTCCGACAATTACAAGATGGATTGACAGATTTGCTGGGCTTACATGGGATGAGACAGCAAGTGTCGCCGCTGCATACCGAGCTGCAAAGTCTACTTTGGGCTAGGGAGAGTCTACGGAAAAAGCGACGATATTGTGCGACCTTTCGGACTGATTCTCAAGAACTGGTGAGTATGGTAGCTGATCCGGAGAACTGGCCTCGTTTCCAATCAGAACTTGATGATTTCTAGGAGTTACGTAATTCTTTTCCAGACTTTACTCTTACGTATTGTCCTAGGGATAAAAATGCAAAGGTAGATCTTCTTGCAAGAAACGCTCATCTCCGTAAAAAAACATTCTCGTTTATTAACACTTCCATTCCGGTTTGGTTTACTGATACCCATATATTTATGTAATTAGGCGGAAAAGTATGTCCGTGACAAAAAAAAAAAAAAAAGTTCATTCACTAAGTTATGTTATTTAAAATATGGAAAATGGCAAAAGAACTAAAAATGGATCTTTAAAATTTTAGAAGAATGCGAATGATGTGGAAAAAGTGGATCAACCCTTTAAATCTGACACCATCATAAAAAATTTCTAAATAATCTGTCTGAAATGGCAAACTCATGATTATCAATACACTCCATCACCTAAACTCTTTTTCTAGGAGCATGATTATTCATGACACAAGTTAAAATTCATAAACTAAATTTTAATATTAAATTAATGTTAATTTCACCAATTTCTCTATAAACCAACTCAAAAGTGTTAATCCATTTTATTACAAAAACTTATTAAAATATTAATTTTTAATTCATCGAACTCAAATAACACCTTTTAAAGGATGATGGATAATCATGCTCTTAAGCTTCATCTTTGTCCCTTAATCTTCATAGGTTAATTCCACTGCCGACCATTCTCCTATACCAAATACCACTCTAAGAACAATTTATCGTATATATCTTGGCAAATTTGTCCAGATGAAGCAGACATACAATAATTGTATCCGCTACGAACAATTTTTTAGCCGCTTCGTCCAACAATTGTGTCTTCTCTCAAGCCAGTACTTCTATGAAAGCATATTGGAGGATATCCAGTAGTTTTGTTTGTCTGTTTTTTAAACATTTTAATCCATACTTTTCATAAATATCAAAGATTCTATGGAAACGATTAGGTTACAAACCTTGTTAGTCAATTGAAATGGTGATAGAAATAACTTGCTGAACTGAGCTAGTTCGCTTACAAATTGGCATATCTCAGCTCATGATGAGCTAGAGAATGTTATGGCTCAGTTTGGCCCATATCATTTATTATACAAATTCATATTCATAAGCTGGAAGATCGTAATCTAAATGAAGTTGTTGGAATAATACAAAACAAATAATTAAAAATTAAAGTATTATAAAATCCAAAATTAATTTTAAATGCTAAATAAACAAAAACAAAAATCCGATGAAATCCGAATAAATTCGGAACAAAAGATCGGACATAGCCGATAGATCCGAACAAGTCGGAAACACTATAACACATATATACAAACCACAGCGCCGGCAAGAAAGCCGGACACTGGGTACACAATCGGAAAAGTTTTAGTTGACCAGAAGAGAGAAGTTAGAGAGTTTTTGTTTAATTTTTAAGGTGTCTCTTTCTCCTTCCTCTATGCATATTTGTTAATTCCGATCTCTCTTGGATCAGATATATTATCATCCGTCCATGATTTTCTCTTTCGAATAGAGTCAATCTTCATCTCCCTAAAATTGGGTAGCCTTAGGCAAATAGATGAAGTTTCTAGGATGGGATTGAGGATCATGTTTTCGAAATTATTGGGGAGGTTTGAAACAATCTCAGAGGGGCGTTTTGTCGACGGTTTGTTTCTTCTCTTTCAAGATTCTCTACAAGTTTTCCGGTGGTATTGAATTCTGGTCAAGATGATTCGGTAAAAAGATGTGAGGAAGGCTTCTGCAGTAGATTCACGATGAGATCTAATGATCTTTGCGGTGGTGATGGAGGAAATCGTCGTCGGAGACTGTAGCTGCGGCTTGCAGAACGACAGTGGAGGAGGTCAATTTGCATGATTGCCACGTAGCAAAGTAAACCTATCTCAGCTTACACGTGTGTGTTAGATATTGTTTTATCCTTTTGTATCGTGTGGGCCTTGTGTAAAATAGTCTCATTTGTGATCTGCTGTATTATAGCTCATTGGGCTTTTCTTAATGAAATCAATAGACGACAAAAAAAAAATTAAATGCTAAATATTTTAAAAAAGTTCAAATATTAGTGTTGGTATTTCTAAAATATATTTATATTATAGAAATATAATATATTAGATCTTTTTTTTTAAAATTGTGCGTGAGCTAATTCACAATTCGCATAACTCACTAAGTTAATAAATTAAATTCAATCACTTAACTCGTTTATTAAAAGAGCCTCCAGACTCGTAAAAATTTGGACTGAGCTGAGTTAGCTCATGACCAGAAGATCTAGGGTTTGAATATCAAAAGATGCGATTTATTATTAAAATTTGTAGATTGATGGGGACAAGCTTGTATGAGATCTTCAGGGTGGGGTAAGGTAAAATCGTCTGGCGTGGATCAAGATGGAATGCAATGCATGTTCGTTGTAGAATCGTCGATGTAACACTTCTCATAATTTGTAATAGAATATTAATAAAAATGCGGTTTGAAAAAAAAACATTAGACGATTTTTTATAATAGAAATTTTATAACTGAATATCTATTAAATTTGTAAGAGAAAAAAAGGTTACAAAAACCCATGAGATACAATTCGTTCAATAGCTCAGTATCACACAATAAGTGAACCAACATTGAACCAAATCATAAAATTGGAGGACTAAGAGAACAAACCTTCTGGTTTATGTCCGTACCAACAAAATGCTACCTTGATAATATCGAACAAGTTACTCCTAAGTCTTATTTAGAGAAAATCTAGGGTTTTATCCCGAGTTGTTGGGAGAGTATTTAGTTTCACCTATATTCTAGTTTTTTAAATGATTAACATGATTTTTTAGTTAAAATTCATAGAAACAATGAAATTATGAAAAACTAAAAGTTTTTTTTTGTTGCTAAAATTAAAAGTTAAAACACATTTGCAACAAAACAAAAAGAAGAAGAGAACAGCTGGATTCCTAAAATGCTGTTCAATTACGAATTATAATAAGGGAAATTGACACTAATATTATGTTTTTTGCACATAACTAGAATCTAACAACACCGAAAAATAATTAAGTGAATAACATTCAAATGAGTCAAAATATCTATATTACTCTTATTGATTTACACATTCTATTAAGAAAAAATAAATAAAAAACAGAAATTAAAATTACTAAAACCTAAAAGTTTACTTTACTAGCCGCAATCATCTTCTTCTCTCTTCCTATATCAAGAACTCAAAGTCTCCCTTCCTTGATTTCTAATTTACTCTCTAAAATCTCTCATTCTCTTTGCTTCGATCTCTCCATAACATACATTTTCTATGAATCACTTCGTCTCCCACACTTACCCGGAGATGAGAGATCCGAAGCTACCGAAGCGATTGTTTCATTCTTCTTCTCCATAACGACTGTTGCTTCATCAAATACTTTTCGGCTATCTGCCAGAAATAGTTAACTACTTAACATAGAATAATAGTTCACTACAACAACATAAACGACAAACGAATATAGAGACAACAAAGAAGAGGGAGAAATAGTTAATTACTTAGCATAGAATAGTAGTTCACTACAACAACATAAACTACAAACGAATATAGAAACAACAAGCTTATAATAGTTAACTATTATTTACTTAGCATCTGCCGGAAAATAGTTAACTACTTAGTAAAGAATAATAGTTCACTACAACAACATAAACTACAAACAAATATAGAGACAACAAAACTTATAATAATAGTTAACTTCTTCGTCTATACAAATAGTCAACTATTGTTACCTCTCCTTGCTTCTTAGATCCGCCGACACCCGCCCCTACCATCTTCTTCATTATTGTTAGCGTCTACAAATTTCTTTAGATCTTTTCTTAAAAATGATTTGTAGTGAAGAAAAAGTTTATCAACGCCCTTTTTATAACAATCCGACCATTTGATAAACAAAATCAATTTGATATCCTCAACAAATTTCCAAAGATCAATCACCAACCCTTTTACGATTCCCTCAGAATCAATCGTAGTTAATTCATAATATTTCTTCATTCAAAGCTTCTCAAAAGATCTCAACCTAGATTTACAAAAATATTTTGATGAGAATCAATTGGAATTGCAAAAAAGATTTTTCACCGCGATTCATTACCAAGCAAACAAATATTTAGGGATTTAATTTTGCAGTCAATAATTATCCCATTAATTAGCGGTAAAATTGTCTAAAATTTTCTTCTCACAACTACATACCTAATTCTTTTTCATGTATTGTGTTACATACTTAATTTTGGGCCAAAAAACTGATATAAAACTAATTAACCCTTATAATAAATGGATAAACTCAAAATCAAACAACCCAGTACCCCATCTAATGTTCGACCGAATATTTTCTCAATACACACACAATGTAGAGTATAAATAGAAATATGATTATGTAAATATCTTAGATTGGAAGCCCTACTTGTAATCTCCTATATATATATATCTTGTAATCACAATATACTATCATCAAGTCATTAAACCTATATGGTTATCAGAGCTAACGATACCCTAAATTTTTTTAGCCGCCTCCTCTCTTATCTCCATCTTTTACAACGCCGTTCACCATCTCTCCTCTCTTACCTCCTCAAAATGACTTCGTCTTCTCCGGCTACCACATCTGAGACCATTGATGTCTCTCCTACCACCACTCTCCTCAATGTGAACATGACTAATGTCACAAAATTAACCTCCACAAACTTCCTCATGTGGAGTCGTCAGATTCACGCCTTGCTTGATGGATATGATATAGCGGGTTATCTTGATGGATCCGTGCTTAGTCCACCTCTCACCGTGACGGCTAACAACATCACCACAACGAATCTGGCGTATGGTCTCTTGAAAACGTCAAGATCGCCTTCTTTACTCGGCTCTCCTCGGTGCAATCTCGATCTCTATTCAACCGATTCTTTCCAAAGCTCTCACCATTGCCGATATTTGGATAACGATGTCATCTACATACGCTAATCCAAGCCGCGCTCATTACAAGCAACTCCGCGAGCAGGTGAAGCAATGGAAAAAGGGAACAAAATCGATTGATGAGTATGTGCAAGGCTTAACCACCCGTTTCGATCAACTCGCTCTCATGAACAATCCATTTAGTGTTGAAGATCAGATCGATGCAATTCTCAAAGGTCTTATGGAAGACTACAAACCTATCATTGATCAAACTGAGGGTCGCAATACACCGCCATCGATTCCTGAAAATCCATGAGCGTCTCTTGAACCATGAGATCAAGCTTCAACTTGCTGTTTCTGCTCCATCATCGCTTCCGATTTCGGTCAATACAGCTCAACACACTGGTTCTCGCTCTTACAATCGCAACCCACTACAAGAAAACAGTCCATAAGTGACTACCATTTGTGACTGTTTTTATTAGTCGCAAAAATGACGAATTCGTTACCGATATGCGACGCATTTGCGACGAACAAAACTGTAGTCACAAAATAGTCGCAAATGTGCGACTAAAACAATCAGTCGCAAGTTTATCTTACATTTGCGACTAATCGACGATTGATCCTCGACTGTACAAACCTAGACACAAAGTAGTCGCAAATGTGCGACTGATTTGCCATTACTATACAACAGTCGCAAATTTGCTACTACTTTGCCACTTTTTTAAAAATTGGGATAATGACAAAAGTGTCGGCCAACTGTTTATGTCGGCCTATTGAATATGTCGGCCAACTGATTGAGTAATTGAAAACGTGATAAATACGTTTGTTAGGTAATCCACCTACTTTTATGAGTTGTGACAAAAGAATGGCAAATCAGTCGCAAATCTGCGACTGATTTTATGTAGTCACAAAGTAGTGAGGTGAAATTTTGTCTATAAAAGCAACGAACCCTCACCCCATTTTCAGACACCAACTACAAAAAAAAAACGAACAAGAAAAAAAAAGAGGCAAAATTGAGAGAGAACAAAATGTGGAATTCAGCTCGAGATTGGATGTATGAGAGGATCGATCCAGAAACAAATAATCTATCCGACGATTTTTTGGAGGGGGTGGAGCAATTCATCAATTTCGCATGTAACCAGCCCTTAGCCATTAGCAGTAACGGTAAGTTACACTGTCCATGTGCTACATGTAAAAATTCGGGTAGATTAAAGGGAGCTGAAAGAGTGAAAAAACATTTACTAAGTCAAGGATTTATGCCCCATTATTATGTATGGTCTTATCATGGTGAAGACTATGATGTAATGGGAGCAAGAAGTAGTAGTCATAATTATAATCATGATTTTATTAGTGATAATCAACAAAATAATTATGATGGCGGGAACGTTTATGCTGAGATGGTCCATGATGCATTTTATGGTTCCATACCATTAAATGATTATCATGATCATAATCGTGATCAAAGTGGTTATATACCATTTAGTGAACATGGTCAAATAGGAAATGATCATGATCAAATTGGAAATGATCATGTTTATGAAGAACCTACCCAAGAGACGAGACGGTTCTTCGAGATGTTAGATGCTGCAAAAAATCCATTGTATGATGGTTGTCAAGAAGGGCATTCGCAGTTATCATTAGCTGCCCGTTTCATGAACAACAAGGCAAACCATAATTTATCTGAAGTTTGCATGGATGATTGGGCGGAATTATTTACGGAGTATTTACCCCAGCCTAATGAAGCTACTGGTTCATTCTACGAGACAGAATCATTGATGCGAAAGTTAGGATTGCCGTACCATACATTTGATGTATGTGTAGATAATTGTATGCTCTTCTGGAAAGAAGATGCGGAGTTGGAGTATTGTAAATTTTGTGGAAAAGCAAGATATAAGGCTAGCAAAGGAAGAAAAAAAATACCATTCAGTCGTATGTGGTATTTACCTATCACTGATAGATTGAAGAGGATGTACTCATCAGAGAGCACCGCATCATCGATGAGATGGCATGCTGAGCATTACTCAGAAGACGGAGTAATGTGTCATCCATCTGATGCAACAGAGTGGAAACAGTTCAATCAAAAGCATCCAAGCTTTGCGGAGGAAACACGTAACGTTTATCTTGAATTATGTACAGATGGGTTTAATCCTTTCGGGATGTCAAAAAACCATTCGTTGTGGCCTGTGATCATGACGCCCTACAACCTACCTCCCGACATGTGCATGAAGTCCGAGTATTTGTTTTTGACGATTTTGAATTCGGGACCAAATCATCCACGAGGGAGTCTTGATGTTTTCCTCCAACCACTGATCGAGGAGTTAAAGGACTTATGGAACAACGGAGTTGAGGCTTATGATGTTTCATTAAAGCAAAACTTTAATCTTAGAGCTGTTCTGTTGTGGACAATAAGTGATTTTCCGGCTTATAGTATGTTATCGGAATGGACGACACATGGAAGATTATCATGTCCAATTTGTATGAGTGATACAAATGCTTTCCAACTGCCGGGTGGTAGGATACCATGTTGGTTTGACTGCCACAGAAGATTTTTACCCAGCAATCATCCGTTACGAAAGAATAAAGTCAATTTCTTGAAGGGAAAGAACGCTGTGCATGGCTACCCCCCAGAAATGTTGACTACTGCACAGGTACTACAATAGATACTTTATGTTGAAGCGTCAAAAACATCTGATTGTGGTGGAAATGGACACGAAAAAAAACCAAAAGGGTACGGGGATTGGCATAATTGGCATAAACAAAGCATTTTTTGGGAGCTACCGTACTGGATTGATTTGACTCTACGACACTGTCTTGATCTGATGCATATTGAGAAAAACTTTTTCGATAACATCATGTATACTATTATGAATGTTAAAGACAGATCGAAAGACAATATCAAGTCAAGATTAGATATTGTAAAGAATTGCATGTTGATGGTCATGGAAACGCACCATTTCCCATATATATATAAAAACAAGTGTTAGTCATGAATTCTAAACTTTTTTCATAATATACAACTAACGCTGTTTTGATATAGGGATTGGAGCGTTTTTCCGTGACATCAGTAGTAGAACATTGGATATAAGTCGTGTCCTAATACTAAAGGAGAACATTGTAATGACTTTGTGTAATTTAGAAAAAATCTTTCCACCGTCTTTCTTTGATGTGATGGAGCACCTACCAATCCACCTGCCATACGAAGCAGAACTCGGTGGTCCAGTGCAATATCGGTGGATGTATCCGTTCGAAAGGTTTTTTAAACTTTTAAAAGGCAAAGCAAAGAACAAAAGATATCCAGCGGGATCAATTGTTCAATCATACATAAATGATGAAATATCTTATTTCTCAGAACACTACTTTCCGGAACACATTTCGACAACTAAGAGGCGAAGGTGAAATAACTTCATCATTTGTATCTTTATATTGGTTTCTACTTAATTTGAGTTCTGAAGATAAATTTTGCAGGAAAAAATGGTATGATGAAGGTGAGGTTCCCATATATTTACGGTTGTTGGTCGTCCAAGTGGCAAATGCAGTGAACTTTGGATTCCCAAGAAAGAACGTGAATGCGCACATTCATACGTTTTACGCAATTGTGGCTATTTTAGGCGATTTGAAATGTATGTAATTCTACTTTCTAAATTTCGTAAATTATATGTAATTCATTAACGTTATTTATATTTTTTGTACTTTGCAACACAGATTGTTGGAATCACAAATTTCATCTAAACACCCAGGACTAGATCATGCTGAGCTCACGGCAAAAAGAGATGCAGACTTTCCTAATTGGATTCGTCAATATGTAAGTAATTTAGCATCTAAGTAGTGTGGTTAACCGTGATATTTTTTTTGAATATATATAACATTATTTTATATTTTCTAATCAGGTGCATTTCCATGAACGAGAAGAACATTTTCCACCATGGGTTCTTGATATTGTGGAAGGTCCTGAACATAAAGTTAGATCATGGCCCAGGTATTTTACAAGAGGATATGTGTTTCACACAAGTCAACACGGAGAAGGGAAAAAAACTATGAACTATGGTGTATGTGTCCGAGGCGAAACATTAGAGGACGATTACTATGGGGCTATAGAAACTATCATGGAGCTCAAATATGTCGGAGCTGTGAATTTAAAGATCATACTATTCAAATGTAAATGGTACGACCCCACAATTGGAAAATGCACTCGGAAAAACGAAGGAGGCGTTGTTGACGTGCTAGTCAATCGTTTTTACCATAATTACGACCCTTTTATTTTAGGTATGACCATTTTATATATTTATTTAACTTCTACTATATATATATATATATATATATAAAACTTTGATAGAATTATTATTATTAATGACAGGATCTCAAGCTGATCAAGGTTGTTATCTCCCATATCCATCTACTAAGCGCCAACCTAAACCTTGGAATGCAGTTCTGAAAGTGAATCCTAGAAGTCGTGTGCAAGGAAATTATGTCAGGAATGAATTAATAATTTTGCAGCAAACAAACGATGATAGAATGGAAGAAACATTTGACGAAATTGAGGTGGATCGTTTGGTCGATGGAAACCAAGAAGGAGAAGAAATTGACTATGAAATAGAAGATGGTGAACCCGAAGACGAATTTCTTTGTAATTTATCATCGTCAGAGGAAGAAGAAGAAGAGGAAAATGAAAACGAAGATGAACTTTAAATATAATATGTCCGGGTTGGTAAATAAATGTTTATAATATATTCGAAAATATGTATAAAAATCTATCAAATTATTGTGAAATATCCAACAAATTTATGTTATTTTATTTTGAATTAATGCATATAACTAATATAATCTCAAAATCAAACTGAAAGACATATATAATTTTTTACAACATTCATACCGATTAAACACACTAGCACAACGGTTCTACACAACAGTTCAAAAAACAATTTTGTACACCTATTAACCACCGCGTCTCAAATCCGTCACAATCTGTGACTAATTTGTGACCACTCTTAATCTATATGAGAATATATGCCATTAATTCCACCAACTAAACGATTAAACACACTAGCACAATGGTCTTACACAGCGGATACTGAGTATAAGGTTGAGGGTTCGAGTACCCATAAAACAATTTTTTACACCTATTAACCACCGCGTCTCAAATCCGTCACAATCTGTGACTAATTTGTGACCACTCTTAATCTATATGAGAATATATGCCATTAATTCCACCAACTAAACGATTAAACACACTAGCACAATGGTCTTACACAGCGGATACTGAGTATAAGGTTGAGGGTTCGAGTACCCATAAAACAATTTTTTACACCTATTAACCACCGCGTCTCAAATCCGTCACAATCTGTGACTAATTTGTGACCACTCTTAATCTATATGAGAATATATGCCATTAATTCCACCAACTAAACGATTAAACACACTAGCACAATGGTCTTACACAGCGGATACTGAGTATAAGGTTGAGGGTTCGAGTACCCATAAAACAATTTTTTACACCTATTAACCACCGCGTCTCAAATCCGTCACAATCTTTGACTAATTTGTGACCACTCTTAATCTATATGAGAATATATGCCATTAATTCCACCAACTAAACGATTAAACACACTAGCACAATGGTCTTACACTGCGGATACTGAGTATAAGGTTGAGTGTTCGAGTACCCATAAAACAATTTTGTACACCTATTAACCACCGCGTCTCAAATCCGTCACAATCTGTGACTAATTTGTGACCACTCTTAATCTATATGAGAATATATGCCATTAATTCCACCAACTAAACGATTAAACACACTAGCACAATGGTCTTACACAGCGGATACTGAGTATAAGGTTGAGGGTTCGAGTACCCATAAAACAATTTTTTACACCTATTAACCACCGCGTCTCAAATCCGTCACAATCTGTGACTAATTTGTGACCACTCTTAATCTATATGAGAATATATGCCATTAATTCCACCAACTAAACGATTAAACACACTAGCACAATGGTCTTACACAGCGGATACTGAGTATAAGGTTGAGGGTTCGAGTACCCATAAAACAATTTTTTACACCTATTAACCACCGCGTCTCAAATCCGTCACAATCTGTGACTAATTTGTGACCACTCTTAATCTATATGAGAATATATGCCATTAATTCCACCAACTAAACGATTAAACACACTAGCACAATGGTCTTACACAGCGGATACTGAGTATAAGGTTGAGGGTTCGAGTACCCATAAAACAATTTTTTACACCTATTAACCACCGCGTCTCAAATCCGTCACAATCTTTGACTAATTTGTGACCACTCTTAATCTATATGAGAATATATGCCATTAATTCCACCAACTAAACGATTAAACACACTAGCACAATGGTCTTACACTGCGGATACTGAGTATAAGGTTGAGTGTTCGAGTACCCATAAAACAATTTTTTACACCTATTAACCACCGCGTCTCAAATCCGTCACAATCTGTGACTAATTTGTGATCACTCTTAATCTATATGAGAATATATGCCATTAATTCCACCAACTAAACGATTAAACACACTAGCACAATGGTCTTACACAGCGGATACTGAGTATAAGGTTGAGGGTTCGAGTACCCATAAAACAATTTTTTACACCTATTAACCACCGCTACTCAAATCCGTCACAATCTGTGACTAATTTGTGACCACTCTTAATCTATATGAGAATATATGCCATTAATTCCACCAACTAAACGATTAAACACACTAGCACAATGGTCTTACACAGCGGATACTGAGTATAAGGTTGAGGGTTCGAGTACCCATAAAACAATTTTTTACACCTATTAACCACCGCGTCTCAAATCCGTCACAATCTGTGACTAATTTGTGACCACTCTTAATCTATATGAGAATATATGCCATTAATTCCACCAACTAAACGATTAAACACACTAGCACAATGGTCTTACACAGCGGATACTGAGTATAAGGTTGAGGGTTCGAGTACCCATAAAACAATTTTTTACACCTATTAACCACCGCGTCTCAAATCCGTCACAATCTTTGACTAATTTGTGACCACTCTTAATCTATATGAGAATATATGCCATTAATTCCACCAACTAAACGATTAAACACACTAGCACAATGGTCTTACACTGCGGATACTGAGTATAAGGTTGAGTGTTCGAGTACCCATAAAACAATTTTTTACACCTATTAACCACCGCGTCTCAAATCCGTCACAATCTGTGACTAATTTGTGATCACTCTTAATCTATATGAGAATATATGCCATTAATTCCACCAACTAAACGATTAAACACACTAGCACAATGGTCTTACACAGCGGATACTGAGTATAAGGTTGAGGGTTCGAGTACCCATAAAACAATTTTTTACACCTATTAACCACCGCTACTCAAATCCGTCACAATCTGTGACTAATTTGTGACCACTCTTAATCTATATGAGAATATATGCCATTAATTCCACCAACTAAACGATTAAACACACTAGCACAATGGTCTTACACAGCGGATACTGAGTATAAGGTTGAGGGTTCGAGTACCCATAAAACAATTTTTTACACCTATTAACCACCGCGTCTCAAATCCGTCACAATCTGTGACTAATTTGTGACCACTCTTAATCTATATGAGAATATATGCCATTAATTCCACCAACTAAACGATTAAACACACTAGCACAATGGTCTTACACAGCGGATACTGAGTATAAGGTTGAGGGTTCGAGTACCCATAAAACAATTTTTTACACCTATTAACCACCGCGTCTCAAATCCGTCACAATCTGTGACTAATTTGTGATTACTCTTAATCTAAATTGAAACATATACATATAAAAATGTGATGATGGTGATCTTTATTATAAATATTCGATGATGGAGTTCTAAACGTGTAGTTTTAAGATGATTAGTGGCAAAGCAGTTGCACTTTGTAACTGACTTGTAACCCTTTACCAACTCTCCTGAATGTTTTTGAAAAAATCCTAATTTTTGAATTGTTTAAATGTTTTTTTAAAAACTATTACATATATTCGAGTAATTCTTGATACATTAGTAACTAAATGTAAACAAAAATAATCGTAAATTAAATCAAAACAAATTTTTAATCAAAACTTCAATTGTATTACACCATAAACAATATGTTTATCTTATAAATTTAGTTAAAGTGTTTGATTCTTAAAGTTTTTAGCACTTAACACTACTTTACCATATATAGTGACAAATATAGACTTAAACTTGTAAATGAGTGATACTTACCTCTAAAATTCGATTGTGAAGTTGTAAATGTTTAGGGTTTAGGGTATAAGTTTGTGTCTAATTGAAAAGAGTCGGAAATCAGTCACAATATGTGACTAATTAGTGACGACTCTTAATATTAAATCCAACCTTATACATATCAACATGTGAAGATGGTGATCTTTATTTTAAATACTCGATGATGGAGTTCTAAACGTCTAGTTCTATGAAGATTAGTGGCAAACCCGTCGCAATTTGTAACTGACTTGTAACTATATAACAACTCTTTAGAATGTTTTTGAAAAAATTCTAATTTTTGTATTGTTTAAAGATTGTTTTTAAAACAATTACATAGATTCGACTAATTCTTGATACATTTGTAACTAAATGTAAACGAAAATAACTATAAAATTAAATCAAAACCTTTTTTAATCAAAACCTCAATTGTATCATCACAAACAATATATGTTTATCTTATAAATTTAATTAAAGTGTTTGATTCTTAAAGTTTTTAGCACTTAACACTAGATTACCATATATACTGACAAATATAGACTTAAACTTGTAAATGAGTGATACTTACCTCTAAAATTTTATTTTGAAGTTGTAAATGTTTAGGGTTTAGGGTATAAGTTTGTGTCTAATTGAAAAGAGTCGGAAATCAGTCACAATCTGTGACTGTTTTGTGTCGAATTTGTTATTAATAAGACAGTTTGGCGGGAGTTTAAAACGTTTTGGCCCAAAACAGAAAAATTTGGGCTTTTAGACGCGGGATATTTACCCACCAAAACTTAGGCCCATCACTCTTTTGCGACTAACTCGTCACTACGAAAAAAAATATATATTGGAGAAGAAATCCCCAATTCCCAAATCAGAAACCCTAAATTTCATCTTCTGATTTCTCTCTCGATCGAAAGAGAATTATGTGCAATTTCTCTTCATTATCTTCAAATATCTTCTAAGCTCTTCGATTTCTCTTCAAAGCTTTCGATTTCTCTTCAAATCTTTGTAATTTCTTCGACTTCCTCTCTTCAAATTTCTTCTTTTCCTCTGAGAAATGACTAAGAAACGAGGTGGGAAAGTTCCTAAAGCCGCCGTCGCAGCTGGGAAAGTTCCTAAAGTTGCCGTCGCAGCTGGGAAAGTTCCTAAAGCCGCTGCTACAGGTGCGAAATCTACAACCAAAGCTCTACGGAGACTGGCTGAAGCCGCTGCTGCAGAGAATAGCAACAGTGGAGATCAAGCCAATGCTGGATCGTCTGGGTCAGTTGCGCGATCCAATGTTGGAGTTGGTACGACGAGACTGATCGGTGGACTACAGAACCCTAGTGGTTCAGGCAGTTTAAGGAGACAGAACGGCCTTCCTCGTTCTTCCATGGGTGACGGTACAAGCGTCGTTCGTCCAGCTTCTTCAGACTCCTCTACTCCCTCTGCTCGGCCTACTTTGTCGGGGTCTCAGACATTTATTCCGATACAGTATCCACCATCGACCCAACCTCCTCACTTGATCCGGCGTAAAAAATCGTGTACTTGTCTGAACCCTCAACGTGATGAGGAACAAGCAACGAATGACAACCACCAGAATCAACTCGAGCTGCGAGATGGGGTCTTCGATGAAGACAGTGAAGAGTCTGACTCTGATGGTGAGGAGGAAGAAAGAGAGGAAGAAAGGGAGGAAGAAAGGGAGGAAGAAGGCCAGGAACAAGTTGATGAACAAGTCGCAGATCCAGGAGAACAAGAAGAATATGACTAGTTGCTAGAGAATCTCATGTCTCTGCCTGGTCGAGGACATCTACCTCTCCTCAGTCCGCATCCAATACCAAACAAGGAGACAACATGGTAAGTTTGACTATCCCTTTTAGTTTTAGTATGCAAGCTTATTTAGTTTTAGTTTTAGTTTTAGTTTCTGAATATAAGGTCTAGGGTTTTACATACTAGTTTTAACCTATTATTGAATCTCTGGTTAACTGTTAACAATCTCTGGTTAACTGTTAACAGGTTTGGTGAGGACAACGGCGGAGTGACTAGGGACATTGATGGGATCTTGCGTCGCAAGTTCAATAAGCCGTACTACAACTGGAGCGTTACACCAATCAAGAAACGAGAACTGTTTTTTAGAACATTTGTTGTAAGTTTTCAACTTCCTCTTGTTTATGTTCAGTTCTTATTTTTTTCTCTACTAACCATTAAAACACATGTGTAGCAACTGTACAATTGGGAGGCTGGCATAACAGGCATTGTGAAAGAAGAGTTCAATGCAATTGCATCCGTGCGACTGAAGGGGATAGTAAGCCAAGCAAAGAGCAAGGGATCCAGGCCTTATTGGATTGATGGAGAGCTCTGGAACACCATGTCCCTCTACTGGAAGACTCCAACAGCGCAAACCAGGAGCAAAACTGCATCAGACTCCCGTAATTCCAATCGCAATGGTCTTGGAGCCCATAAGCATAGGTCCGGTCAGAAATCATATCCGCGTATTCAACGCGACATGGTATTTACCTTACTCCTTTCATTGCAAGTCAAGTTGTTGCATCTTATATCTAACTGGACTAACTCATTGCAGGAAAAAGAACTAGGTCGTCCAGTTTCATTTGCAGAAGTTTTTAGGAGGGCACACACATCTTCTGATGGGAGTTTCGTCGATCAGAAAGCGAAAATTGTTGCGGAGGCTTATGACGCAGCATTAGCAGAAGCGATGAACCAATTGATGGCCGAGGGTGCAGAGAATTCTTCTGAAGATCTAGCTGATCAAACTCTCACCATTGAACAACAGAATGAACTGTTTTTGAAGGTATTTTTCCACTCTCATGCTCTTACATAGCATTGTCATCATTGGTCTCTGTTTGGAATCATTTTGAGTATTGTTAATGATTTGATTAACTTATGATTATGAATCATTATGAATCATTGGTCTCTGCTTTTGCTTACTTACTTAACTTCTGTTCTCATTGTGTTATGTTTCTGTTTTTTGATTATTCACTTTTCTGTTTTTCTAGTGCACTGTAAAGGATGCGAAGGGGAACATTTTTGGACTAGGTCAGCTTCGATCCAAGCGAGACAAAGGAAGAGAGATGAAAGCATTGGAAGCTCATCTTCAGCATTCTCGGACATGCAGCAACAACTACAAGCTGCTCAATAGAAGCTAGCCGACCAAGACTTGGACAATGCCCGGCGTGATGCTCGCTTGGACAAGCTTCTCGCCATTCTGAAGGAGAAGGACCCGGCAGTAGCAGCTCTTATGGAAGAAGACTGAGCTCCCAAACCATCCTAGGCTTATCTCATCTTTGGTAACCTCTTTTGTGTAACATATATCTAGTTGTTGTTATTGCACTAAACAATGCAATTGCTTATATTATTTTCTTAAAACTATCTAACTTTTGTTGTGTCTAAATGTTTCAAAACATTTGTTTGGAATCAATGTTTTTCTTTAGGTATTCTAAATATTAGTAATGAAATTTATTTTTATTTGGTTATTTATTTGTTACTAATTTACAACTACAAATAAGAAAAACACAATAACATAGTCATGATTGCATGACCGATTTGTGACTTAATCCAACAAAAGTAGTATCAAATTAGTCTCTAATTTCGACTAACATAGATCGTCACAAAGTAGTCGTATAGCGTTCCTAGTAACAAATTAGTCACAAGTAAAGACCGCACAAGACAATCACTAATTCGTCGCAGATTTGCGACTGACACAAGTAGTCACAAGATAGTTACAAGATAAGAGTAGTAACACACTCGTCACAAATGTACGACTATTTATTTTAATCACCAATCAGTCGCTTATTTACGACTAACAGAATTAGTCACACTTTAGTTGGTAATGTGCGACTGATTAGCGACTAATAAAATTTGCGACGAGACAATTGCGACTACTTGTTTTAGTCGCAAAGTAGTCGCTCCTGAAGCTTTTACGACTAATCTGTAACTAATTTGGGAGTCACTGTTTCCCTGTTTTCTTGTAGTGACCAGCCGCGCTATGCTCACCAAAATCGCTCTGGCTCACGTCCATCTCAGACTTGGCAACAACAACAAAGTTTCTCCTCTCGTCCACCTCTCGTGGCTACCACGGTAAATGCCAATTGTGTGGTGTTTTTGGTCATAGTGCTCAGCGTTGCTCTCGTTTGCAACAACATGGGAATTTGTACAACACAACTCCATGGCAGCCACAAGCTCATCTTGCTGGCGCTAGTTCGTACAATCCGAACAATTGGATCCTCGATAGTGGTGCTACGCATCATGTAACCTCAGATCTCCAGAATCTCTTGCTTCACCATCCATATAACGGTGGTGAAGAAGTTACTATTGCGAATGGTTCTGGTCTCGCGATCACGCATACTGGTTCAAACCTTCTTCCCACTCATTCTCATTCCCTAGCTTTAAAAGATGTGTTATATGTTCCCAATGTGCATAAAAATCTTATTTCGGTTTATCGTTTATGCAACACTAACCAAGTGTCTGTTGAATCCTTTCCGACACATTTTCAGTTGAAAGATCTTAGCCCGGGGGCCTGATTACTCCAAGGCAAGACTAAGAATGAGTTATACGAGTGGCCGCTTCCATCTTCATCCATCACCTCCTTCTCCGCTACACAAACACCAAAAGCCAGTATCTCTTCAAGGCATTCTCGACTTGGCCACCCGTCCTCTCAAATTCTAAAAACAGTTGTGGTGATACCGGATTGAGCAACAATCCGAGATCGGTCCAAAGAATAGAGGAACTAGGTTTAAGCGTAATATCACAAAGAAAAGATTAAGTAAAAAGATGTGTATAAAATTCTCTATTGAAGGAGATATCCCCGTTTTGGAAGAATACATCAAGTAATTATACAAGTATAAAGTCGGTCGAAATAACCCTAAAAGATAAATGGAAAATCTCATAAAAGATAAAAGGAAGTTATACTAATTCTTAGTATTTCCTTTTATCCGAGCTAAGTCTTCCAATTTGCTTGTATTCACCGAGGTCGGCTAACGCTCCTTAACGGGCCGAGACGTCTACATGGATTCTCGCTGGCCCATTTCTTCGAGCTGACCTTTTGATCCCCGTATCGAGTCGGATCTGAGTTGGGTATGGTTACGGGTGCTAAACCCGGTACTACCAACTAATCCCCTCCGAGCTCGGCGAGTAATATTTTAATAAGCTCGGCCGAGACGTACTAAGGAAGATTTGCCCAACTCAGATCTCGAGTTGATCTCGAAAAGCTTGCCTTGACACGTGGCTCGATCAGATCCGTTTACGCTTTGAGGTGACGTTCGACACGCCAGTTGCGCTTAAGAAATTGTGATTTCTGGCTCGATTTTCGTGGAATATTTACACAAAGTCTTCTTACTTGACGATTGGGTGCTCTTGCGGCGGGGGAGAATCTCTTAAAGGCGTTTCATTTTTACCCTAGATTTTCCCTGTGCTATAAATACGACACCAAACTCTTCAGAACCTACATACTCCCAAACATGGCTTTTCTTATTCTCTCAAGAAAAGGTCAAAGCGTGGAATCGCTTTCCATTCATCATTCCAGAAAAAGAATGGCAAATTTTTCTTAGTGGTTTCTTCGTACGAAGAGGTCGATTTGAATCGATTGCGGAACTCCCAAGAGACGAAGATTCATGGTTTTCACTCATGCCAAAGATCATATTCCCAAGAAACCGTCATGTCAGAGATCATATTCCCACGTTAATAACCAGCTTCTGCTTGTTCGGTTGATCCGATATTCGTTTGGACGTCGCAACCGAACTGAAGTTTAACAATCCCTGATTGAGGTGTTGTGGCCCTCAGAGGAGTATTGGAGTGGGTATTTCCAATCTATCAGAATGGTTACTTCCAAAGCCTTAGGTAGGTTCAATACCTCGGCACCCTTCTATTGCCGCGGTTGTTACTTCGACAGCGAGGTCCGCAAGGATCTCTACTGTTACTATGTTACCAGCAAACAAGTTGACGGCGACATCGCTGCTGGATCTCGTATAAGACTTCGGCTCGCCTTGGAGCCTTTAGGTCTTTTTAGAAATCTTTCAAAGATTTATGATGCACACAAAAGTGAGATGAACAATTCAAATGAAAGCTCAACCTAGATGTGCTTATGGGTTCTAAACCTCAATTAACCAACCACAAGTGCATGGTGTAATCAATGTAGTAATCAAGGGTCATTTTTCCACAAGGACTAATGATTGTTTAACAATTGGAATGCAAGAAACTAATGAAGCTAGGTGAATCCAAATTCAAGATGTGATTTTTACTTTTACTAAATGTAAATAACAATATGAAATGATGCAATAAGTAAAATGCAAAAGCTTAAACAATGCAAAACACTAAATTAAAGAAAAGCAATGCTTAAATGAAAGTAAAACAAATAAAAATGCAATTTAAGAAAAGTCAACAAAAAGTAATGGAAAAGTCAACAAAGTCAACAAAAGTTAAACTTGAAAATCAATGAGATTAAAACATGGATCTTGAGTAAAGGTGATTGATTTAGGTTGAAACAAGTTAAGGTAGTGATGCACAACAACTAAAGATAGCTAATTTCAAAGCATGAAACCATTTAATCTAGATTAACCCACTTCCATGGAACTAATCCATTTCTTAATCAAAATCTAACACAAACTTCCATATTGTTAAAGATCAACTAAGAATCATTAAGAATATGTTCATAAAAGCTTACTAAACTCCTTAGACATCAACTTCCATTGGCTAAGATGAGAAAAGCATGATTAAAGTTCTTCTAGACATTTCCACAAACACCTTCTGGATATGAAAAAACCATGATCTAGATTTATGGTAATTACTTCATAATCTGGCATTAAGAGCTCTTTAATCAATGAAATATGAAAGACTAACAACCTAGCTTCACAAATCTAACATGAATCAACCTTAATCTTTCCTACTCAAGATCCATTAAGGAAACTACTCACTAATCATAACTAAAACACAAAAAGCATGATTAAAATGATGCATAATGAAAAGCTTAAAGTAAATAAATAAGAAATAAACTTCTTTAAAACATAAAAGGTGAAGACTTTAACCTCAAATCATCAAAAACACATAGGTTTAAGGTTTTACACAAAGGATAAAAGAAAGGAGGCTAAAGCTTAAGCATAAATCAAAGACATAAATTAAAAGCTTAAATGTAAATAAAAGTGAAACTTTTGCAAAACTCTAATCAAAACACTAAACTTTGCACAAAGACAACTAAGAACCCTAAGGTTCTTCCTTTGCACCAATGATAATAGAAAAGAGGCAATAGCTTAGGGTTTTTGATCATAAGAAGGGTATTTATAGGAAACTAGAAAGTGTACCTGGGTCAACCCGGGTCAAACCGGGTCAAACCCGGTCAAATGTGGATAAAACTGAAAATAGTGCAGAAAGAGGGCTCTGGCCTGACCGGCCGCCCGACCTGTTGGTCGGGCTGGATGGCACCGCAACTTCTATGTGCTTCCTGGCCCGACCGGTGGCTCGACTTGTTGGTTGGGCCAGTGGTCACCGCAACTTCTTCGTGCTTCTTCTGATTCCTGGCCCGACCGGCTGCCCGAGTTGTTAGTCGGGCCAGCGGCCACCGCATGTTTTTCTTTTTGTCCTTTATTCTTCATTCTTGATTCTTCTCTCTACTTTCTCCATAATTGTCCCAAAACTCCATTTGCACCTAAAATATGCAAAATATGCATGCAAATGCAAGAAAACAAGAACTTGGACTCTAAAACTCAATCTAAGGTAAATGAACAACTTATGTATCAAATTATGCAAAAACCTAAGCTAAATACCTCAAAATACTACAAAAATGCATGCTAAGAAAGGGCAATTTATGCACTTATCAACTCTCCCGGATTTGCCTTTTGCTCGCCCTCGAGCAAACAAAGAGGGCAAACCGATGGAGAGGTTTGAAAACAAAGAAAATAAAACAAAGAGATTCAAACAAAGCATTCAACACCATCGCCTAAGATAATACCGAGTTATCGCTAAGGGCTTTAAGCACAATCAATCTTCTCGCAATTTATCGCAACTTCAATCTTTTGCCTCTAGACAAGTTAATTAAGCATTCACAAATCTTCCTATTCACCAATTCTTTAACATTCATTAGGATATAATGTGTGATCTTGCTTATTGACTATCAAACAATATTCAAGGTTAGGTAAAAGAAGGGTTAATTGCGAAAGAATAGGCGGTTTTGAAATCGTTTTTTTTGTGTGACTCACACTCAAGGAAAAGGTAATGCAAAAGATCATGTAAAAGCAAGGAAGAAATGGAACAATTGATGCATACAAATTAGTGCTTCCATTCTACCCAACCCATAACAATCTTGAACTCCTAAGTTCTACCCATGACCTTGCAAAATCTTCTTCCTATTGGTGATCTAAGCCTTTTGAATCTTCTTTTAAACTTTTTAGCATACTCGAGGGGGTTTCTTTATTTGCTAGACTCTTTCATTTACTTTTAACCTTTCCTCTATGATTTCCTTTTTAACTTTTCTACTAGCCCTTTTGAGTTCTAGCTTATAGAGGGGATTTCTATTCACAATCAAATACTAGAGTCTTTCTTTAATCTTTGATAATACACACCCTTTTCCTAGAGTAGCTCGACTTCTTTTCATTCTTTGGCTTTCTTTTCATTAAGATCAACACTTTCTTTTGCTCACCAAAAACATTCACCAAACCCACCCCATAAGAACAACAAATCCTAAGCTAATACTAGTCTTAAAGCGAGACTAGCTCTAAAATGAAAGCACTTCTTTGTCGTTTCCATCTTTCAATATTTTACTTGTGTATGCATTTTCAAAAATGAGGCCTCACTCAAGAAAATACATGTAGGTTTTTATAGAAGGGTTAAGGTTATGCAAGGTAAGGGAGACCAACCTTATTCACATTAGATGTCGTGAATCGAGAAGGCCATTTGGACTAGCAAAGAGTGGTAAAAAGGGATAAAGAAAGTCCAAATGTGTATATGGTTACTTTGAACAAGCATATCAAGTCTCTAAGCAAGAAATTAAAGTCAATATTAGGTTCAATAGATAGAATTGGTTTCAAGTCTAATAAGCTTCAACCTAATCACGAGTTTCGAACGAAGAGATCAAGATGCAAATAAGAGATTTCTATAATTCACTTAGCAATATCTAGCTTTATCCTAAAGATCATATTGAATGCTAAGCTACAAATCTCTAAAACATTTTGAAATATGTTCAATGCAACCTAAATGATCATACATATGTATGAAATGCAACTATGTGGAAAATGAAAATCTTTTTGTATTTTTCAAAAAATTTAATTTTTTTAGGGTTTTCAAGCTTTTCTCATATATACTATGCAATACATGCTATGAGAGTCAATATATGATAAAAGGAAAACAAAATAACTAAAATAAGCATTAGCAACGCCTCCCCGGACTTACTTCTCATCGTCTCGATGGGAAAGCAAACCGAAGAAGGATGAAATTGAAAATGAAACTAAAGATGCATAAACTAAAAAATGAAATGGTATGTACAATGGATAGAGTGGTACATTGGAGTCTCTAGTGATCAAGTGGTGGTGGATTGAATGTTAGACGGAGAGGTAGATTGAATCGGAGAGCACGGTTGCTTGAAGTTTTTCCAAACTTCGGTGGTAATGGAAGGTAGCAACAAAGTGGCTCACCATCGTCATCGAAGAACCGGTAAACATAGTGTCCTAGCCCAAATGGTCCTCCGAAAGTCTCCTTCTCAACCAAATATTGAACATCGATCAACGGTTTTTCTTGTAAAGGCTCGAAATCATTGAGATCGATTCCCACATGTAAGAACAATGAAGTGAGCATGCCGCCAAAACATATGCGTGGTGTGCTTGTAGTTGTCAAGCAAAACCGAAACTTCTTCAATTTGGCGAAGAACATCGCGCCAAGCTCACATCCATAATAATTGTGATCTTTCTCCATAGGTTGACCATCGAAGTCATTCAAAGCGGAATAGATTCCCATGTAGAGTAGCTTGAGGTCGTCATTTGTTGGGAAATCATCGTTTCCTCTTGCGTTGAAAGTGTTGGCCAATAAGTAAAGAACATATCGAACCGTGGGATTCTTGGCTCTTGTAATGCGATTTGAGATTGCCGTGTAGCTTTCCTCGAGTGCTACATTACGCCATAATAGAGTTTCCATGTTGAACTCCATTGTTTCTCCAAGTTTCCCCGGTGGAAAACCGTAAATGTTGCAAAAATCCCTAAACGTGACCATATACTTCCATCCGTCTATCTTGAAACAAATGAGGTAAGTGCCTAGACGATCATCGAACTTGCACGTCATTGCGGCTAGGAATTGCTTGGTGAGCTCGGGGTAAGTAGCGTAGCTCATCGAGGATAAGCTACTTAAATGCATTCTTCCTAGAAGCTCATCAACTTTGTCTTTGAGTCCACTCCTAGCAAAAAATGATGGACATGCGAATCTTGTAGCCTCATACGTCGCTTGGCTCAAGATACCAATTCGAATCTCGTCAACACTTGTCGCGAACTTCTCAATTCTAGCAGTCATTGTTGCTTGATTGATCCTACAAAGAAATGTTCACAAATAAGAACCATTTTCCAATCAAAGCACAACTTGTCTAGCCAATTTTGCAAAAGATTCATCAACAATTGAAATCATATAAGGCTAGACAATGGATCAATCAATGTAACAAGCAATATTCAATGACTATTCTACTCATTTTTAAACAAATTTTAACTTTTCCATTCTTTAATAAACCTATTTATGAAAGCTCAAATCTTGAACTTGATAAATTCTCAAAATTTTAGTGAATTCTAGGTACCAACAAGGTTTAATTGCAATAAATGATTAGCAAAACTCATAAATCAACTCAATTTCATCTAAAGATTCAAGATTTAAAGCATTTTCAACTTCAAGAACTCTTTAAAAGGATATAAACTCAAATTCAACCATAAAGATTCCAATTTTGCATATGAAACCATCTACCTAAGCAATTGTAACTCATACTAAACACAAAGCAACTCAATTCAAATCTCAATGATAGTGAAATCCATAAGATTCTCATGTATGCATCCATGGGCTTCAAGAGTAATTGAAATGAGTAAAGGAAAGAGAGCATACCTTATGATAATCAAAGATTATGGTAGAGGAAATCCAAGAGAAATGTTGAATTCAAAGTTCTTTCAAAGTTTGAGAGAGAAAGTAGATCTTGATTTTGAAAGTTTTGAGAGTTTTAAAATTAACTTTAGAGAGAGAGAGGAAAGTAAGAGAGAGAGTGTTGCTAAAAAATCTTTAAAAATTTCAAAATAATTTGAAAAAGAAGGAGAGGGATTTTGAAAATCAGATTTTTAGGGACTAAACCGGTCAAAATTGATTGAAAACACTTAAAATAAATCGGTTTGGACCGAAATTGGATCGAGTCAATGCGCAGAGGAAAAAGTCAAACTTGGAGGCTCGGTGGGGTCTGGCCAGACCGCCAGTGACCACCGCAGACTTCTCTGGGTTGCGGGTCACCTTGGACCGACCAGACGCTCGACCAGTTGGTCGGGCCGGGCGCGAGGTGGCTGAAAGTTTGTTACTTTTTTTCCTCTGTCAAAATATGTCTTAAGTCCTCTCCAATCCTTTCTCTTGAGTTCTTCACCAAAATCAATCTCCAAAAACATAATAAACATAGTTAAAAAGCATAAGATATATGTATAAAGGATATCATGGGAATGCCTCTCAAGCGCGCTTGTTTTACGTCTCTAAGCTTGACGGTTAGTGAAGGCGCTAGTTGGAGATCAATGGAGAACCATCAATCTTGCTTGGTTCCCAATCCTCCTAATCAATGACAAAAGATTTTTTCATGCCCTTCTTGTACTTTTCAATCTCTTCTTTGTTCATACCGGTGGGGAAAACGATTGTGGATGCCGGAAATCGCACAATTAGATTTGTAAGGGTTTCGAGAGGAAGCATAGATTTCTATGTTAAGCTATGAAAGAGAAAAAGATGAGCAAAGAGAAAATAAGGTTTGTAATTGCTTTGTATTGCTTTTGTGATAAAAGTTATGAATACCTTTTACAAGGGCTTGTACATTGATATATCTAGCCCCCTAAGTCGGCTAAGCCTTTTCCTAAAGATAATGTCAACTTTCTTAAACCTTCGCGGATTGCCTTTTTCCCCTATGTCAGTTGCGTCTATGTGGGCTTCGTTACTGGGCTCTGATGCGGGAAACCTTCTGGAGCCTTCGTTGTTGTTCTGACGGGCGATGAAGTACCTGAAACCGATGGCAACTGCCTTGGCACCGATGGCAGCTGCCTGGACACCGATGAGGCCAGGGACATCGGTGTCACTGGGCAGTGACATCGGTACCACTGCCTGACATCGGTGTCATTGTTCAATAACGTCGGTGCCAGGCAGTTTTTGAAACGACCCGACCCGTTTTTTTTTTTTAAAAACACATTAACCCTTGGTCTCGGACTAGCATTCCCATAAATGCTATCCTCAACAACCAAGCAACAACAAACAGACAACCAGCGGATAACAATAATAAACCAAGCATTTCATTCCATTAATCTAAACCAGTTCAACACAAATTCCACGAAAACCAACAACCTAACCAGGTTCTAAAACAGAAATGGAAAACATCAACAACACACAGCACGAAACCGAGACCCTAGATCATCTCCCTCTTCGTTGCCATGATTCCACGATCACAGTTTGCCTTTACCTGCATCACATGGAAAAAAGAGATGCGTGAGTATTATCATAAATACCCAGTGAGACGGTCCTCCCATCTACGACTGCGCACACAGACGCGATGGATCCGCTCAGGCAAACACGCATCAAACAATCACACAAAACACAACAACGGCTCAACCACAGCCCAATCAGGCAGCCTGTCGATCGACACTACCACTAGGTGTCGATCGACAGCCCTGTTCACACCTTTCGATCGACACAGCCACGGTGCCTGTCGATCGACAGCTCCACAAGACTCTGTCGGTCGACACAACCACTAGGTGTCGATCGACAGCTCCTCGATCACCTGTCGATCGACACAACCTCTAGGTGTCGATCTACAGCTCTCGTGTGACCCTGTCGATCGACACACCCAAGTGCTGTCGATCGACAGGTCGTCGCAGATTCGTGGGAAATCGATCATTATCCTCTCGGATCGATCCCTCCTCTGCGTTAACACGAAACTTGCACGAAAATCACAATCCACACAATCCAAACACAATTCACAGACACAATCAATCCACAACACAATCCAATCAATCAATTTAACCTAGCACCAATCAACCCTAACGAATCCACCGGCCCAGAAGCCATGGTCACGCACTCACCTTAGATTTTCGGATATTGAGGCTAGAACGAATCCACGACAATCTCCACAAGAAACTACTCCAAATCTCTCAAGAAACGAAACCCTAATTCTAAAACTCACAGGAAACAGAGAACTCCTCTCAAACTCTGTCTGCTGCGTTTTTGGGACTTTGGTTCGCTCAAATGCGGCAAAAAACCCTTAAATACGAAGCCCTAAGGTTTACCCAAACCGGCCCGGTCCAATTGAACGACTTAAATCGAACCAGAAAACCAACCAATTCGGGCACCTGTCGATCGACAGCCACTAGGTGTGTCGATCGACAGCCCTTAAGAGCCCTGTCGATCGACATACATCACGTGTGTCGATCGACAGCCCCTCCATTTTCCTCAAAAAAATGGTTTACGGGCGTCACAATTCTCCCCCACCAAAACTGGATTCGTCCTCGAATCCTCTAACACTACTCAACAATCTACCCTGGCCTAACCCTCCATCAACACCGGAGACTACATCTCCCAGACCCTCTCGAGGTTCACATCCGTCCTATGCACATAGATCCGTCTCAGACATTGATTGCCCATAGCTCATAACCACCATCTAGCTTTCGGGATCGTCACCCCTCAGCTCTAGGTGTCTAGTATCAACCCACCTCAGTCCGCGCAGTCCTGACGGTGTTTGATACTCAATCATCTCCACACACCTCAATCCATCAAGACACACAGTCTATCAAGCTCTCGGTATGCAGAGATCTGCCAGAGGTCGCAACCTCCCAAACTATCCCCATACCCTCACGATCTCAGTCTGCGCAGTCCTGACGAACGATAGGTATGCGGGGAACCCACTGCCCCCCGGAGAGACGCATCTCTCAAGGTATGCCGGAGACTAATCTCCAAGAAAGACTGATGTCTATCTCTGAGCTATGCAATCAATTCCTAACGTCTATAATGCACCTCTGACCGGAACTACCTCCTAAGGTCTCACATGATATTCCCCTCCCGGAATACCATCACAAACGTGATCCTCACAGATCACCCGGACCATCCCTCACCTCGGATGTCCCTGCAGAGTCCCTCCGGAACTAGACAGTTCTACCTATCGTAAAACTTCTATTCCAAGACTCTCTGTCACACACACACACAAACCGTTAGAGTCCCCACCGGAACTGGCAAGTCCTATCCGCAATAAAACTTCCATTCCGAGGTTCTCTAACCGCAAACACATGACTCTCAAAGTCAAACACATAAGAAAACACTTTCTTATTCACTGGAAAAATGTCATAATCATTACAACTTAATGAAAATACAAAAATCCACAACCAAAAACCTCACCACACACGGTGATCACAACACAAAAACTGAAACTGGAAACCACAAAGAAAAACGAATTCACTCTTCTACTTGCTTCTCGAACCACTTCTTGAACTTCGTTTTCATCTTTGCCTCTGGTTCCCAAGTCTCCTCCTGAATACCGTCACAGTCCCACAAGACTCTCAACAACGGCACTCTCTTCCGGCGCAGAACCTTGATACTTCTCTCAAGAATCCTAACCGGCCTCATCCCAACAGTCAGATTTGGCTGAAGATCTGTAGGAATCGTCACTGCTACCTCCTCAGAAGCATGCAAGCATCTCCTGAGTTTCGAAACGTGAAACACATCATGAAATTTCTCCATAATCGGAGGCAGCTCCAACCGATAAGCAACTGGTCCCACACGCTCCACAACCCGGAACGGACCCATGTACCTCGTACTCAGCTTATCCTCGGATATGGACCTGTTCAGACCCCGCATCATCGCCATCTTGAGATACACTCGATCTCCGATTGCCGTGTAGCTTTCCTCGAGTGCTACATTACGCCATAATAGAGTTTCCATGTTGAACTCCATTGTTTCTCCAAGTTTCCCCGGTGGAAAACCGTAAATGTTGCAAAAATCCCTAAACGTGACCATATACTTCCATCCGTCTATCTTGAAACAAATGAGGTAAGTGCCTAGACGATCATCGAACTTGCACGTCATTGCGGCTAGGAATTGCTTGGTGAGCTCGGGGTAAGTAGCGTAGCTCATCGAGGATAAGCTACTTAAATGCATTCTTCCTAGAAGCTCATCAACTTTGTCTTTGAGTCCACTCCTAGCAAAAAATGATGGACATGCGAATCTTGTAGCCTCATACGTCGCTTGGCTCAAGATACCAATTCGAATCTCGTCAACACTTGTCGCGAACTTCTCAATTCTAGCAGTCATTGTTGCTTGATTGATCCTACAAAGAAATGTTCACAAATAAGAACCATTTTCCAATCAAAGCACAACTTGTCTAGCCAATTTTGCAAAAGATTCATCAACAATTGAAATCATATAAGGCTAGACAATGGATCAATCAATGTAACAAGCAATATTCAATGACTATTCTACTCATTTTTAAACAAATTTTAACTTTTCCATTCTTTAATAAACCTATTTATGAAAGCTCAAATCTTGAACTTGATAAATTCTCAAAATTTTAGTGAATTCTAGGTACCAACAAGGTTTAATTGCAATAAATGATTAGCAAAACTCATAAATCAACTCAATTTCATCTAAAGATTCAAGATTTAAAGCATTTTCAACTTCAAGAACTCTTTAAAAGGATATAAACTCAAATTCAACCATAAAGATTCCAATTTTGCATATGAAACCATCTACCTAAGCAATTGTAACTCATACTAAACACAAAGCAACTCAATTCAAATCTCAATGATAGTGAAATCCATAAGATTCTCATGTATGCATCCATGGGCTTCAAGAGTAATTGAAATGAGTAAAGGAAAGAGAGCATACCTTATGATAATCAAAGATTATGGTAGAGGAAATCCAAGAGAAATGTTGAATTCAAAGTTCTTTCAAAGTTTGAGAGAGAAAGTAGATCTTGATTTTGAAAGTTTTGAGAGTTTTAAAATTAACTTTAGAGAGAGAGAGGAAAGTAAGAGAGAGAGTGTTGCTAAAAAATCTTTAAAAATTTCAAAATAATTTGAAAAAGAAGGAGAGGGATTTTGAAAATCAGATTTTTAGGGACTAAACCGGTCAAAATTGATTGAAAACACTTAAAATAAATCGGTTTGGACCGAAATTGGATCGAGTCAATGCGCAGAGGAAAAAGTCAAACTTGGAGGCTCGGTGGGGTCTGGCCAGACCGCCAGTGACCACCGCAGACTTCTCTGGGTTGCGGGTCACCTTGGCCCGACCAGACGCTCGACCAGTTGGTCGGGCCGGGCGCGAGGTGGCTGAAAGTTTGTTACTTTTTTTCCTCTTTCAAAATATGTCTTAAGTCCTCTCCAATCCTTTCTCTTGAGTTCTTCACCAAAATCAATCTCCAAAAACATAATAAACATAGTTAAAAAGCATAAGATGTATGTATAAAGGATATCATGGGAATGCCTCTCAAGCGCGCTTGTTTTACGTCTCTAAGCTTGACGGTTAGTGAAGGCGCTAGTTGGAGATCAATGGAGAACCATCAATCTTACTTGGTTCCCAATCCTCCAAATCAATGACAAAAGATTTTTTCATGCCCTTCTTGTACTTTTCAATCTCTTCTTTGTTCATACCGGTGGGGAAAACGATTGTGGATGCCGGAAATCGCACAATTAGATTTGTAAGGGTTTCGAGAGGAAGCATAGATTTCTATGTTAAGCTATGAAAGAGAAAAAGATGAGCAAAGAGAAAATAAGGTTTGTAATTGCTTTGTATTGCTTTTGTGATAAAAGTTATGAATACCTTTTACAAGGGCTTGTACATTGATATATATAGCCCCCTAAGTCGGCTAAGCATTTTCCTAAAGATAATGTCAACTTTCTTAAACCTTCGCGGATTGCCTTTTTCCCCTATGTCGGTTGCGTCTATGTGGACTTCGTTACTGGGCTCTGATGCGGGAAACCTTCTGGAGCCTTCGTTGTTGTTCTGACGGGCGATGAAGTACCTGAAACCGATGGCAGCTGCCTGGACACCGATGAGGCCAGGGACATCAGTGTCACTGGGCAGTGACATCGGTACCACTGCCTGACATCGGTGTCATTGTTCAATAACGTCGGTGCCAGGCAGTTTTTGAAACGACCCGACCCGTTTTTTTTTTTTAAAACACATTAACCCTTGGTCTCGGACTAGCATTCCCATAAATGCTATCCTCAACAACCAAGCAACAACAAACAGACAACCAGCGGATAACAATAATAAACCAAGCATTTCATTCCATTAATCTAAACCAGTTCAACACAAATTCCACGAAAACCAACAACCTAACCAGGTTCTAAAACAGAAATGGAAAACATCAACAACACACAGCCACGGTGCCTGTCGATCGACAGCTCCACAGGACTCTGTCGGTCGACACAACCACTAGGTGTCGATCGACAGCTCCTCGATCACCTGTCGATCGACACAACCTCTAGGTGTCGATCGACAGCTCTCGTGTGACCCTGTCGATCGACACACCCAAGTGCTGTCGATCGACAGGTCGTCGCAGATTCATGGGAAATCGATCATTATCCTCTCGGATCGATCCCTCCTCTGCGTTAACACGAAACTTGCACGAAAATCACAATCCACACAATCCAAACACAATTCACAGACACAATCAATCCACAACACAATCCAATCAATCAATTTAACCTAGCACCAATCAACCCTAACGAATCCACCGGCCCAGAAGCCATGGTCACGCACTCACCTTAGATTTTCGGATATAATTTGTTGGATATTGAGGCTAGACACGAATCCACGACAATCTCCACAAGAAACTACTCCAAATCTCTCAAGAAACGAAACCCTAATTCTCAAAACTCACAGGAAACAGAGAACTCCTCTCAAACTCTGTCTGCTGCGTTTTTGGGACTTTGGTTCGCTCAAATGCGGCCAAAAACCCTTAAATACGAAGCCCTAAGGTTTACCCAAACCGGCCCGGTCCAATTGAACGACTTAAATCGAACCAGAAAACCAACCAATTCGGGCACCTGTCGATCGACAGCCACTAGGTGTGTCGATCGACAGCCCTTAAGAGCCCTGTCGATCGACATACATCACGTGTGTCGATCGACAGCCCCTCCATTTTCCTCAAAAAAATGGTTTACGGGCGTCACAATTCTCCCCCACCAAAACTGGATTCGTCCTCGAATCCTCTAACACTACTCAACAATCTACCCTGGCCTAACCCTCCATCAACACCGGAGACTACATCTCCCAGACCCTCTCGAGGTTCACATCCGTCCTATGCACATAGATCCGTCTCAGACATTGATTGCCCATAGCTCATAACCACCATCTAGCTTTCGGGATCGTCACCCCTCAGCTCTAGGTGTCTAGTATCAACCCACCTCAGTCCGCGCAGTCCTGACGGTGTTTGATACTCAATCATCTCCACACACCTCAATCCATCAAGACACACAGTCTATCAAGCTCTCGGTATGCAGAGATCTGCCAGAGGTCGCAACCTCCCAAACTATCCCCATACCCTCACGATCTCAGTCTGCGCAGTCCTGACGAACGATAGGTATGCGGGGAACCCACTGCCCCCCGGAGAGACGCATCTCTCAAGATATGCCGGAGACTAATCTCCAAGAAAGACTGATGTCTATCTCTGAGCTATGCAATCAATTCCTAACGTCTATAATGCACCTCTGACCGGAACTACCTCCTAAGGTCTCACATGATATTCCCCTCCCGGAATACCATCACAAACGTGATCCTCACAGATCACCCGGACCATCCCTCACCTCGGATGTCCCTGCAGAGTCCCTCCGGAACTAGACAGTTCTACCTATCGTAAAACTTCTATTCCAAGACTCTCTGTCACACACACACACAAACCGTTAGAGTCCCCACCGGAACTGGCAAGTCCTATCCGCAATAAAACTTCCATTCCGAGGTTCTCTAACCGCAAACACATGACTCTCAAAGTCAAACACATAAGAAAACACTTTCTTATTCACTGGAAAAATGTCATAATCATTACAACTTAATGAAAATACAAAAATCCACAACCAAAAACCTCACCACACACGGTGATCACAACACAAAAACTGAAACTGGAAACCACAAAGAAAAACGAATTCACTCTTCTGCTTGCTTCTCGAACCACTTCTTGAACTTCGTTTTCATCTTTGCCTCTGGTTCCCAAGTCTCCTCCTGAATACCGTCACAGTCCCACAAGACTCTCAACAACGGCACTCTCTTCCGGCGCAGAACCTTGATACTTCTCTCAAGAATCCTAACCGGCCTCATCCCAACAGTCAGATTTGGCTGAAGATCTGTAGGAATCGTCACTGCTACCTCCTCAGAAGCATGCAAGCATCTCCTGAGTTTCGAAACGTGAAACACATCATGGAATTTCTCCATAATCGGAGGCAGCTCCAACCGATAAGCAACTGGTCCCACACGCTCCACAACCCGGAACGGACCCATGTACCTCGTACTCAGCTTATCCTCGGATATGGACCTGTTCAGACCCCGCATCATCGCCATCTTGAGATACACTCGATCTCCGATTGCCGTGTAGCTTTCCTCGAGTGCTACATTACGCCATAATAGAGTTTCCATGTTGAACTCCATTGTTCTCCAAGTTTCCCCGGTGGAAAACCGTAAATGTTGCAAAAATCCCTAAACGTGACCATATACTTCCATCCGTCTATCTTGAAACAAATGAGGTAAGTGCCTAGACGATCATCGAACTTGCACGTCATTGCGGCTAGGAATTGCTTGGTGAGCTCGGGGTAAGTAGCGTAGCTCATCGAGGATAAGCTACTTAAATGCATTCTTCCTAGAAGCTCATCAACTTTGTCTTTGAGTCCACTCCTAGCAAAAAATGATGGACATGCGAATCTTGTAGCCTCATACGTCGCTTGGCTCAAGATACCAATTCGAATCTCGTCAACACTTGTCGCGAACTTCTCAATTCTAGCAGTCATTGTTGCTTGATTGATCCTACAAAGAAATGTTCACAAATAAGAACCATTTTCCAATCAAAGCACAACTTGTCTAGCCAATTTTGCAAAAGATTCATCAACAATTGAAATCATATAAGGCTAGACAATGGATCAATCAATGTAACAAGCAATATTCAATGACTATTCTACTCATTTTTAAACAAATTTTAACTTTTCCATTCTTTAATAAACCTATTTATGAAAGCTCAAATCTTGAACTTGATAAATTCTCAAAATTTTAGTGAATTCTAGGTACCAACAAGGTTTAATTGCAATAAATGATTAGCAAAACTCACAAATCAACTCAATTTCATATAGAGATTCAAGATTTAAAGCATTTTCAACTTCAAGAACTCTTTAAAAGGATATAAACTCAAATTCAACCATAAAGATTCCAATTTTGCATATGAAACATCCTACCTAAGCAATTGTAACTCATACTAAACACAAAGCAACTCAATTCAAATCTCAATGATAGTGAAATCCATAAGATTCTCATGTATGCATCCATGGGCTTCAAGAGTAATTGAAATGAGTAAAGGAAAGAGAGCATACCTTATGATAATCAAAGATTATGGTAGAGGAAATCCAAGAGAAATGTTGAATTCAAAGTTCTTTCAAAGTTTGAGAGAGAAAGTAGATCTTGATTTTGAAAGTTTTGAGAGTTTTAAAATTAACTTTAGAGAGAGAGAGGAAAGTAAGAGAGAGAGTGTTGCTAAAAAATCTTTAAAAATTTCAAAATAATTTGAAAAAGAAGGAGAGGGATTTTGAAAATCAGATTTTTAGGGACTAAACCGGTCAAAATTGATTGAAAACACTTAAAATAAATCGGTTTGGACCGAAATTGGATCGAGTCAATGCGCAGAGGAAAAAGTCAAACTTGGAGGCTCGGTGGGGTCTGGCCAGACCGCCAGTGACCACCGCAGACTTCTCTGGGTTGCGGGTCACCTTGGCCCGACCAGACGCTCGACCAGTTGGTCGGGCCGGGCGCGGGGTGGCTGAAAGTTTGTTACTTTTTTTCCTCTTTCAAAATATGTCTTAAGTCCTCTCCAATCCTTTCTCTTGAGTTCTTCACCAAAATCAATCTCCAAAAACATAATAAACATAGTTAAAAAGCATAAGATGTATGTATGTATAAAGGATATCATGGGAATGCCTCTCAAGCGCGCTTGTTTTACGTCTCTAAGCTTGACGGTTAGTGAAGGCGCTAGTTGGAGATCAATGGAGAACCATCAATCTTACTTGGTTCCCAATCCTCCAAATCAATGACAAAAGATTTTTTCATGCCCTTCTTGTACTTTTCAATCTCTTCTTTGTTCATACCGGTGGGGAAAACGATTGTGGATGCCGGAAATCGCACAATTAGATTTGTAAGGGTTTCGAGAGGAAGCATAGATTTCTATGTTAAGCTATGAAAGAGAAAAAGATGAGCAAAGAGAAAATAAGGTTTGTAATTGCTTTGTATTGCTTTTGTGATAAAAGTTATGAATACCTTTTACAAGGGCTTGTACATTGATATATATAGCCCCCTAAGTCGGCTAAGCCTTTTCCTAAAAATAATGTCAACTTTCTTAAACCTTCGCGGATTGCCTTTTTCCCCTATGTCGGTTGCGTCTATGTGGACTTCGTTACTGGGCTCTGATGCGGGAAACCTTCTGGAGCCTTCGTTGTTGTTCTGACGGGCGATGAAGTACCTGAAACCGATGGCAACTGCCTTGGCACCGATGGCAGCTGCCTGGACACCGATGAGGCCAGGGACATCGGTGTCACTGGGCAGTGACATCGGTACCACTGCCTGACATCAGTGTCATTGTTCAATAACGTCGGTGCCAGGCAGTTTTTGAAACGACCCGACCCGTTTTTTTTTTTTAAAACACATTAACCCTTGGTCTCGGACTAGCATTCCCATAAATGCTATCCTCAACAACCAAGCAACAACAAACAGACAACCAGCGGATAACAATAATAAACCAAGCATTTCATTCCATTAATCTAAACCAGTTCAACACAAATTCCACGAAAACCAACAACCTAACCAGGTTCTAAAACAGAAATGGAAAACATCAACAACACACAGCCACGGTGCCTGTCGATCGACAGCTCCACAGGACTCTGTCGGTCGACACAACCACTAGGTGTCGATCGACAGCTCCTCGATCACCTGTCGATCGACACAACCTCTAGGTGTCGATCGACAGCTCTCGTGTGACCCTGTCGATCGACACACCCAAGTGCTGTCGATCGACAGGTCGTCGCAGATTCATGGGAAATCGATCATTATCCTCTCGGATCGATCCCTCCTCTGCGTTAACACGAAACTTGCACGAAAATCACAATCCACACAATCCAAACACAATTCACAGACACAATCAATCCACAACACAATCCAATCAATCAATTTAACCTAGCACCAATCAACCCTAACGAATCCACCGGCCCAGAAGCCATGGTCACGCACTCACCTTAGATTTTCGGATATAATTTGTTGGATATTGAGGCTAGACACGAATCCACGACAATCTCCACAAGAAACTACTCCAAATCTCTCAAGAAACGAAACCCTAATTCTCAAAACTCACAGGAAACAGAGAACTCCTCTCAAACTCTGTCTGCTGCGTTTTTGGGACTTTGGTTCGCTCAAATGCGGCCAAAAACCCTTAAATACGAAGCCCTAAGGTTTACCCAAACCGGCCCGGTCCAATTGAACGACTTAAATCGAACCAGAAAACCAACCAATTCGGGCACCTGTCGATCGACAGCCACTAGGTGTGTCGATCGACAGCCCTTAAGAGCCCTGTCGATCGACATACATCACGTGTGTCGATCGACAGCCCCTCCATTTTCCTCAAAAAAATGGTTTACGGGCGTCACAATTCTCCCCCACCAAAACTGGATTCGTCCTCGAATCCTCTAACACTACTCAACAATCTACCCTGGCCTAACCCTCCATCAACACCGGAGACTACATCTCCCAGACCCTCTCGAGGTTCACATCCGTACTATGCACATAGATCCGTCTCAGACATTGATTGCCCATAGCTCATAACCACCATCTAGCTTTCGGGATCGTCACCCCTCAGCTCTAGGTGTCTAGTATCAACCCACCTCAGTCCGCGCAGTCCTGACGGTGTTTGATACTCAATCATCTCCACACACCTCAATCCATCAAGACACACAGTCTATCAAGCTCTCGGTATGCAGAGATCTGCCAGAGGTCGCAACCTCCCAAACTATCCCCATACCCTCACGATCTCAGTCTGCGCAGTCCTGACGAACGATAGGTATGCGGGGAACCCACTGCCCCCCGGAGAGACGCATCTCTCAAGATCTGCCGGAGACTAATCTCCAAGAAAGACCGATGTCTAACTCTGAGCTATGCAATCAATTCCTAACGTCTATAATGCACCTCTGACCGGAACTACCTCCTAAGGTCTCACATGATATTCCCCTCCCGGAATACCATCACAAACGTGATCATCACAGATCACCCGGACCATCCCTCACCTCGGATGTCCCTGCAGAGTCTCCCCGGAACTAGACAGTTCTAACCACCGTAAAACTTCTATTCCGAGACTCTCTCACACACACACACACAAACCGCTAGAGTCCCCACCGGAACTGGCAAGTCCTATCCGCAATAAAACTTCCATTCCGAGGTTCTCTAACCGCAAACACATGACTCTCAAAGTCAAACACATAAGAAAACACTTTCTTATTCACTGGAAAAATGTCATAATCATTACAACTTAATGAAAATACAAAAATCCACAACCAAAAACCTCACCACACACGGTGATCACAACACAAAAACTGAAACTGGAAACCACAAAGAAAAACGAATTCACTCTTCTGCTTGCTTCTCGAACCACTTCTTGAACTTCGTTTTCATCTTTGCCTCTGGTTCCCAAGTCTCCTCCTGAATACCGTCACAGTCCCACAAGACTCTCAACAACGGCACTCTCTTCCGGCGCAGAACCTTGATACTTCTCTCAAGAATCCTAACCGGCCTCATCCCAACAGTCAGATTTGGCTGAAGATCTGTAGGAATCGTCACTGCTACCTCCTCAGAAGCATGCAAGCATCTCCTGAGTTTCGAAACGTGAAACACATCATGGAATTTCTCCATAATCGGAGGCAGCTCCAACCGATAAGCAACTGGTCCCACACGTTCCACAACCCGGAACGGACCCATGTACCTCGTACTCAGCTTATCCTCGGATATGGACCTGTTCAGACCCCGCATCATAGCCATCTTGAGATACACTCGATCTCCGACTGCAAACTCCAACTCTTTCCTTCTCTTATCGGCATAACTCTTCTGCCGATCCTGAGCTTCTTTCATGTTCAGCTTCACAACACGGATCTTCTCCGTCGTCTCCTGAACAAAATCAGCCCCAAAAATGCTCATCTCCCCCACTTGGGTAAAACATAGCGGAGTACGACATGGCCTCCCATACAACGCCTCAAAAGGAGCCATTCCGATACTCGCCTGAAAACTGTTGTTATATGCGAACTCTACCAAACTCAAGTGATCCGCCCAATGACCACCCCAATCTAGCACGCACATCCTCAACAGATCTTCCAGTGTCTGAATTGTCCTTTCGGACTGCCCATCCGTCTGCGGATGATTAGCTGTACTCATGTGCACCTTAGTGCCCATCTCAGCCTGAAAAGCTCTCCAGAACACTGACGCAAACCTCAGATCTCGATCCGACACAATACTCGCTGACACTCCATGCAACCTCACAATTTCCTTCACATACTTCTTAGCCAAGACCTCCGCTCCGTCTGTCTTCTTAGTGGCCAGAAAATGTGCTGACTTAGTCAGACGATCCACAATCACCCAAATCGCGTCATAGGTCCGAGAAACCGGCAACCCTACCACGAAATCCATAGTGATCATGTCCCACTTCCACTCTGGAATAGGTAGACTCTGCAATAAGCCACTAGGAACTTGGTGCTCAGCCTTCACCAACTGACACACATTGCAAGCTGCAACCCAATCTGCCACATCTCTCTTCATCCCGACCCAATGATAATACCGTTTCAGATCCCGATACATCTTAGTCGCTCCCGGATGAATCGAAAACTTACTCGCATGAGCTTCTCTCAGAATTTCCTGCCTCAAGTCCTCATCCTTAGGAACACAGACTCGTCCATGCACTAAGATAGTCCCGTTAGCAGAAACCTGATATTCGGAACCAATAGCCTTGGAGAGATCTAACAACACCGGATCCTGCTCCTGAGCTACTCGGATCCTGCTCAATAGATCCGCCTGATCTGCCGCCGCTAACCCCAACGGTTCCTCTGAAGTAACACATAACCTCAAAGTACTAAGCACACTCACCAGATTCTCCACATCCCGCTCCTGAGATGAATCATACCTCCTCCGACTAAGAGCATCTGCTACAGTGTTAGCCTTACCCGGATGGTAAACAATGTCCAAGTCGTAATCAGCCAACAACTCCGACCATCGCCTCTGTCGTACATTTAAATTCTGCTGAGTAAAAATGTATTTCAGATTATGATGATCAGTGAACACCTGAACTCTGCCACCATACAAGTAAGACCTCCAGATTTTCAACGCGAAGACCACTGCCGCCAGCTCTAAGTCATGAACAGGATAATTGCCCTCATGCTTCTTCAACTGCCTTGAAGCATAAGCAATCACCTTACCATGCTGCATCAGCACACAACCCAAGCCAACTCCCGAAGCATCTGTGTACACCACATAAGGCTCACCCGGTTCAGGCAACGCCAATACTGGTGTACTAGTCAACATCGTTTTCAGCTTCGCGAAACTCAGCTCACAATCAGCAGACCACACGAAATGAACATCTTTCCCTGTCAGCTTCGTCATAGACTGAGCCATGCTCGCAAAACCTTTGACGAATCTCCGATAATAGCCTGTCAACCCAAGAAAACTCCTGATCTCAGTTGCATTCCTCGGTCTAGGCCAATCTCGAATAGACTGAATCTTCGTCGGATCCACAGAAACTCCTTCTGTAGAAACGATGTGACCCAAAAATCCCATCTCTCTCTGCCAGAAACTGCACTTACTCAACTTCGCAAACAGCTTCTGTTCCTGCGACTTCTCCAGAACTCTCCTCAAATGAACCTCATGTTCCTCCAGACTCTTCGAATAAACCAGAATATCATCAATGAAGATGATTACGAACTCATCCAGATACTCCTGGAAAAATCCGTTCATCAACCTCATAAATGCCGCAGGTGCATTCGTTAACCCGAATGGCATTACTACAAACTCAAAATGCCCATACCAAGTCCTGAAAGCCGTCTTCCGAACATCTGCTTCGTCTATCGAAATCTGGTGGTAACCGGATGCCAAGTCAATTTTAGAAAACCAAGTAGCCCCTCTCAACTGATCTAACAACTCATCAATTCGCGAAAGAGGATACTTGTTCTTCACAGTGACTCGGTTTAGCCCTCGATAATCGATGCACAACCGGAAGCTACCATCTTTCTTCTTCACGAACAACACCGGTGCTCCCCACGGTGAAGTACTGGGTCGAATAAACCCCTTCTCTAACAAATCCTCCAACTGCTTCTTCAGTTCCGCTAACTCTGCTAGAGCCATTCGATAAGGCGCCTTAGACAACGGCGTCGTTCCGGGTTCTAACTCAATCGTGAAAGGATCCGACCGAGATGGTGGTAATCCCTGCAACGACTGAAAGACATCTTCGAAATCCCGAGCGACCCGAATATCTCTCACAGCAACCCCACCAACAGCTTCCGGCATTACAATCGTGGCCAAGTAAGCCTCGCAACCCCTCTCAATCATCGCCTTAGCTTGAACAAGGGAGATCACAAGACTACCTGAAGTCGGTCTCACTCCTTGATAAACCAACCTGCCACCTTCACGTTCAAATACCACCCGACCCCGATGACAATCCAGATGGACTCTGTACCGATTCAACCAATCCATACTAAGGATAACATCGTACAGTTCCACCGGACTAATCACTAAGTCAGCTGGCATCAACTCTCCCGCTACCAGAATATCCACCTCCTTCGCCCGGCCATGCGTAGCTAGAAATTCTCCTCCAGCAACCATAACCGGTCCAGTCCGCTCACCAGCGTCACTCCGGATACCACTTCTCTCGGCATGATCCGGAGTAATGAAGCAATTCGATGCTCCAGAATCAAACAACACATGGGATTCACACCCACCTACAAACAAGGTCCCTACACAATTCCCAACCGGATACCACTTCTCTCGGCATGATCCGGAGTAATGAAGCAATTCGATGCTCCAGAATCAAACAACACATGGGATTCACACCCACCTACAAACAAGGTCCCTACACAATTCCCAAGTGCTAAGCAACCTAACTTTCTATCACAGGCAAAACTCTAAAACAAGCACCAAGCAATTCTACACTACTGAAAACATTACAAAGTCTGAATTAGAAAGTTACCTGTGATCGGCCTCGAGCTCGGCTCTCCCGGCGCTGCAATAGCCGGCGGACGCTCCATCGCCGCGATCTGGTCCAAAGGCTGCACCGCCCCATACTGAGCTACTGGCTGGACCACTGCCACTGCCAACGGCTGCAACTTCGGACAGTTCGGTCTGTTGTGCCCCGACTCCCCACACTGATAGCACGTCCGAACTCCTCGAACCTCACTCTGCTTCGGGCAACTCGCCCTCTTGTGGTCTAGACTCCCACAAATATAACAGCCTCGGCCACTTTGGCCCGATCCCGAAGCGCCTTCCCACTTCCTCTTCTGTCCCTGCGCAGGCTTGCCGTCTTTGCCAGGACCAAAGTCCCAAAAACGCAGCAGACAGAGTTTGAGAGGAGTTCTCTGTTTCCTGTGAGTTTTGAGAATTAGGGTTTCGTTTCTTGAGAGATTTGGAGTAGTTTCTTGTGGAGATTATCGTGGATTCGTGTCTAGCCTCAATATCCAACAAATTCTATCCGAAAATCTAAGGTGAGTGCGTGACCATGGCTTCTGGGCCGGTGGTAGGTTAAATGGATTGATTGGATTGTGTTGTGGATTGATTGTGTCTGTGAATTGTGTTTGGATTGTGTGGATTGTGATTTTCGTGCAGGTTTCGTGTTAACGCAGAGGAGGGATCGATCCGAGACGATAATGATCGATTTCCCATGAATCTGCGACGACCTGTCGATCGACAGCACTTGGGTGTGTCGATCGACAGGGTCACACGAGAGCTGTCGATCGACATCTAGAGGTTGTGTCGATCGACAGGTGATCGAGGAGCTGTCGATCGACACCTAGAGGTTGTGTCGATCGACAGGGTCCTGTTGAGCTGTCGATCGACAGGCACCGTGGGTGTGTCGATCGACAGGTGTGAACAGGGCTGTCGATCGACACCTAGTGGTAGTGTCGATCGACAGGCTGCCTGTTTGGGCTGTGGTTGAGCCGTTGTTGTGTTTTGTGTGATTGTTTGATGCGTGTTTGCCTGAGCGGATCCATCGCGTCTGTGTGCGCAGTCGTAGATGGGAGGACCGTCTCACTGGGTATTTGTGATAATACTCACGCATCTCTTTTTTTCCATGTGATGCAGGTAAAGGCAAATTGTGATCGTGGAATCATGGCAACGAAGAGGGAGATGATCTAGGGTCTCGGTTTCGTGCTGTGTGGTTTTATTGCTTTCCATTTCTGTTTTAGAACTCCGCTAGGTTGCTGGTTTTATTGTATTGGAATTGTTATTGGAATTTGAGTTGAACTGGTTTAGTTTTTATGGAATGAATTATTTGGTTATTATTGATGATTATCCGCTGGTTGTCTGGTTGTTGAGGATAGCATTTATGGGAATGCTAGTCCGAGACCAAGGGTTTATTGTAAAAAAAAAAAAAAAAAACGGGTCGGGTCGTTTCAGCTTGGTATCAGAGAAGACCAAACTGATACCAAACTGAAACGACCCGACCCGAATATCTCTCACAGCAACCCCACCAACAGCTTCCGGCATTACAATCGTGGCCAAGTAAGCCTCGCAACCCCTCTCAATCATCGCCTCAGCTTGAACAAGGGAGATCACAAGACTACCTGAAGTCGGTCTCACTCCTTGATAAACCAACCTGCCACCTTCACGTTCAAATACCACCCGACCCCGATGACAATCCAGATGGACTCTGTACCGATTCAACCAATCCATACCAAGGATAACATCGTACAGTTCCACCGGACTAATCACTAAGTCAGCTGGCATCAACTCTCCCGCTACCAGAATATCCACCTCCTTCGCCCGGCCATGCGTAGCTAGAAATTCTCCTCCAGCAACCATAACCGGTCCAGTCCGCTCACCAGCGTCACTCCGGATACCACTTCTCTCGGCATGATCCGGAGTAATGAAGCAATTCGATGCTCTAGAATCAAACAACACATGGGATTCACACCCACCTACAAACAAGGTCCCTACACAATTCCCAAGTGCTAAGCAACCTAACTTTCTATCACAGGCAAAACTCTAAAACAAGCACCAAGCAATTCTACACTACTGAAAAAATTACAAAGTCTGAATTAGAAAGTTACCTGTGATCGGCCTCGAGCTCGGCTCTCCCGGCGCTGCAATAGGCGGCGGGCGCTCCATCGCCGCGATCTGGTCCAAAGGCTGCACCGCCCCATACTGAACTACTGGCTGGACCACTGCCACTGCCAACGGCTGCAACTTCGGACAGTTCGGTCTGATGTGCCCCGACTCCCCACACTGATAGCACGTCCGAACTCCTCGAACCTCACTCTGCTTCGGGCAACTCGCCCTCTTGTGGTCTAGACTCCCACAAATATAACAGCCTCGGCCACTTTGGCCCGATCCCGAAGCGCCTTCCCACTTCCTCTTCTGTCCTTGCGCAAGCTTGCCGCCTTTGAGCGAACCAAAGTCCCAAAAACGCAGCAGACAGAGTTTGAGAGGAGTTCTCTGTTTCCTATGAGTTTTGAGAATTAGGGTTTCGTTTCTTTAGAGATTTGGAGTAGTTTCTTGTGGAGATTGTCGTGGATTCGTGTCTAGCCTCAATATCCAACAAATTCTATCCGAAAATCTAAGGTGAGTGCGTGACCATGGCTTCTGGGCCGGTGGTAGGTTAAATGGGTTGATTGGATTGTGTTGTGGATTGATTGTGTCTGTGAATTGTGTTTGGATTGTGTGGATTGTGATTTTCGTGCAGGTTTCGTGTTAACGCAGAGGAGGGATCGATCCGAGACGATAATGATCGATTTCCCATGAATCTGCGACGACCTGTCGATCGACAGCACTTGGGTGTGTCGATCGACAGGGTCACACGAGAGCTGTCGATCGACATCTAGAGGTTGTGTCGATCGACAGGTGATCGAGGAGCTGTCGATCGACACCTAGAGGTTGTGTCGATCGACAGGGTCCTGTTGAGCTGTCGATCGACAGGCACCGTGGGTGTGTCGATCGACAGGTGTGAACAGGGCTGTCGATCGACACCTAGTGGTAGTGTCGATCGACAGGCTGCCTGTTTGGGCTGTGGTTGAGCCGTTGTTGTGTTTTGTGTGATTGTTTGATGCGTGTTTGCCTGAGCGGATCCATCGCGTCTGTGTGCGCAGTCGTAGATGGGAGGACCGTCTCACTGGGTATTTGTGATAATACTCACGCATCTCTTTTTTTCCATGTGATGCAGGTAAAGGCAAATTGTGATCGTGGAATCATGGCAACGAAGAGGGAGATGATCTAGGGTCTCGGTTTCGTGCTGTGTGGTTTTATTGCTTTCCATTTCTGTTTTAGAACTCCGCTAGGTTGCTGGTTTTATTGTATTGGAATTGTTATTGGAATTTGAGTTGAACTGGTTTAGTTTTTATGGAATGAATTATTTGGTTATTATTGATGATTATCCGCTGGTTGTCTGGTTGTTGAGGATAGCATTTATGGGAATGCTAGTCCGAGACCAAGGGTTTATTGTAAAAAAAAAAAAAAAAACGGGTCGGGTCGTTTCAGCTTGGTATCAGAGAAGACCAAACTGATACCAAACTGAAACGACCCGACCCGAATATCTCTCACAGCAACCCCACCAACAGCTTCCGGCATTACAATCGTGGCCAAGTAAGCCTCGCAACCCCTCTCAATCATCGCCTCAGCTTGAACAAGGGAGATCACAAGACTACCTGAAGTCGGTCTCACTCCTTGATAAACCAACCTGCCACCTTCACGTTCAAATACCACCCGACCCCGATGACAATCCAGATGGACTCTGTACCGATTCAACCAATCCATACCAAGGATAACATCGTACAGTTCCACCGGACTAATCACTAAGTCAGCTGGCATCAACTCTCCCGCTACCAGAATATCCACCTCCTTCGCCCGGCCATGCGTAGCTAGAAATTCTCCTCCAGCAACCATAACCGGTCCAGTCCGCTCACCAGCGTCACTCCGGATACCACTTCTCTCGGCATGATCCGGAGTAATGAAGCAATTCGATGCTCTAGAATCAAACAACACATGGGATTCACACCCACCTACAAACAAGGTCCCTACACAATTCCCAAGTGCTAAGCAACCTAACTTTCTATCACAGGCAAAACTCTAAAACAAGCACCAAGCAATTCTACACTACTGAAAAAATTACAAAGTCTGAATTAGAAAGTTACCTGTGATCGGCCTCGAGCTCGGCTCTCCCGGCGCTGCAATAGGCGGCGGGCGCTCCATCGCCGCGATCTGGTCCAAAGGCTGCACCGCCCCATACTGAGCTACTGGCTGGACCACTGCCACTGCCAACGGCTGCAACTTCGGACAGTTCGGTCTGATGTGCCCCGACTCCCCACACTGATAGCACGTCCGAACTCCTCGAACCTCACTCTGCTTTGGGCAACTCGCCCTCTTGTGGTCTAGACTCCCACAAATATAACAGCCTCGGCCACTTTGGCCCGATCCCGAAGCGCCTTCCCACTTCCTCTTCTGTCCTTGCGCAAGCTTGCCGCCTTTGAGCGAACCAAAGTCCCAAAAACGCAGCAGACAGAGTTTGAGAGGAGTTCTCTGTTTCCTATGAGTTTTGAGAATTAGGGTTTCGTTTCTTTAGAGATTTGGAGTAGTTTCTTGTGGAGATTGTCGTGGATTCGTGTCTAGCCTCAATATCCAACAAATTCTATCCGAAAATCTAAGGTGAGTGCGTGACCATGGCTTCTGGGCCGGTGGTAGGTTAAATGGGTTGATTGGATTGTGTTGTGGATTGATTGTGTCTGTGAATTGTGTTTGGATTGTGTGGATTGTGATTTTCGTGCAGGTTTCGTGTTAACGCAGAGGAGGGATCGATCCGAGACGATAATGATCGATTTCCCATGAATCTGCGACGACCTGTCGATCGACAGCACTTGGGTGTGTCGATCGACAGGGTCACACGAGAGCTGTCGATCGACATCTAGAGGTTGTGTCGATCGACAGGTGATCGAGGAGCTGTCGATCGACACCTAGAGGTTGTGTCGATCGACAGGGTCCTGTTGAGCTGTCGATCGACAGGCACCGTGGGTGTGTCGATCGACAGGTGTGAACAGGGCTGTCGATCGACACCTAGTGGTAGTGTCGATCGACAGGCTGCCTGTTTGGGCTGTGGTTGAGCCGTTGTTGTGTTTTGTGTGATTGTTTGATGCGTGTTTGCCTGAGCGGATCCATCGCGTCTGTGTGCGCAGTCGTAGATGGGAGGACCGTCTCACTGGGTATTTGTGATAATACTCACGCATCTCTTTTTTTCCATGTGATGCAGGTAAAGGCAAATTGTGATCGTGGAATCATGGCAACGAAGAGGGAGATGATCTAGGGTCTCGGTTTCGTGCTGTGTGGTTTTATTGCTTTCCATTTCTGTTTTAGAACTCCGCTAGGTTGCTGGTTTTATTGTATTGGAATTGTTATTGGAATTTGAGTTGAACTGGTTTAGTTTTTATGGAATGAATTATTTGGTTATTATTGATGATTATCCGCTGGTTGTCTGGTTGTTGAGGATAGCATTTATGGGAATGCTAGTCCGAGACCAAGGGTTTATTGTAAAAAAAAAAAAAAAAAACGGGTCGGGTCGTTTCAGCTTGGTATCAGAGAAGACCAAACTGATACCAAACTGAAACGACCCGACCCGAATATCTCTCACAGCAACCCCACCAACAGCTTCCGGCATTACAATCGTGGCCAAGTAAGCCTCGCAACCCCTCTCAATCATCGCCTCAGCTTGAACAAGGGAGATCACAAGACTACCTGAAGTCGGTCTCACTCCTTGATAAACCAACCTGCCACCTTCACGTTCAAATACCACCCGACCCCGATGACAATCCAGATGGACTCTGTACCGATTCAACCAATCCATACCAAGGATAACATCGTACAGTTCCACCGGACTAATCACTAAGTCAGCTGGCATCAACTCTCCCGCTACCAGAATATCCACCTCCTTCGCCCGGCCATGCGTAGCTAGAAATTCTCCTCCAGCAACCATAACCGGTCCAGTCCGCTCACCAGCGTCACTCCGGATACCACTTCTCTCGGCATGATCCGGAGTAATGAAGCAATTCGATGCTCTAGAATCAAACAACACATGGGATTCAGACCCACCTACAAACAAGGTCCCTACACAATTCCCAAGTGCTAAGCAACCTAACTTTCTATCACAGGCAAAACTCTAAAACAAGCACCAAGCAATTCTACACTACTGAAAAAATTACAAAGTCTGAATTAGAAAGTTACCTGTGATCGGCCTCGAGCTCGGCTCTCCCGGCGCTGCAATAGGCGGCGGGCGCTCCATCGCCGCGATCTGGTCCAAAGGCTGCACCGCCCCATACTGAGCTACTGGCTGGACCACTGCCACTGCCAACGGCTGCAACTTCGGACAGTTCGGTCTGATGTGCCCCGACTCCCCACACTGATAGCACGTCCGAACTCCTCGAACCTCACTCTGCTTTGGGCAACTCGCCCTCTTGTGGTCTAGACTCCCACAAATATAACAGCCTCGGCCACTTTGGCCCGATCCCGAAGCGCCTTCCCACTTCCTCTTCTGTCCTTGCGCAAGCTTGCCGCCTTTGAGCGAACCAAAGTCCCAAAAACGCAGCAGACAGAGTTTGAGAGGACTTCTCTGTTTCCTCTGAGTTTTGAGAATTAGGGTTTCGTTTCTTTAGAGATTTGGAGTAGTTTCTTGTGGAGATTGTCGTGGATTCGTGTCTAGCCTCAATATCCAACAAATTCTATCCGAAAATCTAAGGTGAGTGCGTGACCATGGCTTCTGGGCCGGTGGTAGGTTAAATAGATTGATTGGATTGTGTTGTGGATTGATTGTGTCTGTGAATTGTGTTTGGATTGTGTGGATTGTGATTTTCGTGCAGGTTTCGTGTTAACGCAGAGGAGGGATCGATCCGAGACGATAATGATCGATTTCCCATGAATCTGCGACGACCTGTCGATCGACAGCACTTGGGTGTGTCGATCGACAGGGTCACACGAGAGCTGTCGATCGACATCTAGAGGTTGTGTCGATCGACAGGTGATCGAGGAGCTGTCGATCGACACCTAGAGGTTGTGTCGATCGACAGGGTCCTGTTGAGCTGTCGATCGACAGGCACCGTGGGTGTGTCGATCGACAGGTGTGAACAGGGCTGTCGATCGACACCTAGTGGTAGTGTCGATCGACAGGCTGCCTGTTTGGGCTGTGGTTGAGCCGTTGTTATGTTTTGTGTGATTGTTTGATGCGTGTTTGCCTGAGCGGATCCATCGCGTCTGTGTGCGCAGTCGTAGATGGGAGGACCGTCTCACTGGGTATTTGTGATAATACTCACGCATCTCTTTTTTTCCATGTGATGCAGGTAAAGGCAAATTGTGATCGTGGAATCATGGCAACGAAGAGGGAGATGATCTAGGGTCTCGGTTTCGTGCTGTGTGGTTTTACTGCTTTCCATTTCTGTTTTAGAACTCCGCTAGGTTGCTGGTTTTATTGTATTGGACAGCCCTGTTCACACCTGTCGATCGACACACCCACGGTGCCTGTCGATCGACAGCTCCACAGGACTCTGTCGGTCGATACAACCACTAGGTGTCGATCGACAGCTCCTCGATCACCTGTCGATCGACACAACCTCTAGGTGTCGATCGACAGCCCTCGTGTAACCCTGTCGATCGACACACCCAAGTGCTGTCGATCGACAGGTCGTCGCAGATTCATGGGAAATCGATCATTATCCTCTCGGATCGATCCCTCCTCTGCGTTAACACGAAACCTGCACGAAAATCACAATCCACACAATCCAAACACAATTCACGAACACAATCAATCCACAACACAATCCAATCAATCAATTTAACCTACCACCAATCAACCCTAACGAATCCACCGGCCCAGAAACCATGGTCACGCACTCACCTTAGATTTTCGGATAGAATTTGTTGGATATTGAGGCTAGACACGAATCCACGACAATCTCCGCAAGAAACTACTCCAAATCTCTCAAGAAACCAAACCCTAATTCTCAAAACTCACAGGAAACAGAGAACTCCTCTCAAACTCTGTCTGCTGCGTTTTTGGGACTTTGGTTCGCTCAAATGCGGCCAAAAACCCTTAAATACGAAGCCCTAAGGTTTACCCAAACCGGCCCGGTCCAATTGAACGACTTAAATCGAACCAGAAAACCAACCAATTCGGGCACCTGTCGATCGACAGCCACTAGGTGTGTCGATCGACAGCCCTTAAGAGCCCTGTCGATCGACAGACATCACGTGTGTCGATCGACAGCCCCTCCATTTTCCTCAAAAAAATGATTTACGGGCGTCGCAGTTTTCGCCTCTGCAACACCTCCTATTGACTCTGTGATCTCTCCGACGCTCCATTCATGACTTCTCTTGGGAATGAAGATAGCTTTGAAGGTTCCCTCACCAGGTAAAGGGGACTTAGGAAATTCAAGAGATCTTCCTCTTCTTGTTGGGGAAATGACTTAGGGACCATATCATCTCTGCACGTCAAAGTATGCTCGTTGTCAATCGTAACTTTGAACATCCAAGTTCAGCTGGTGAAATCCGACCCCAACAGTTAGCCCCCCAGCTCGGTAGTGTTAGTGATAATAGTATCGAGTTAAGGACCATTGGGTGTTGAAGTTAGCTGTTCAAAGTTATGATGCTGTTGTTAGCGTGATGTTGTAGGCTTGAGCCTTTAGTGTTGATAACACTGTAAACGTTATTTTTCATTCTTCGAAGGTGTTAAGACTTCGTGCTCTGCTTGCGAGAGCTGATAGCGTTGGTTACTGACAATGACTTTTTTGCATTAAGGATTTTAAGACCTCGCGTCTTTCTTGCTGAAGCTGCTGAAAAGTTTTTTTTTTTTTTTCTCTGGAGATTTTAAGACTCCGTGTTGTTTTTGTTGATGTCAACGACGTTTTTCGCAATGGGAAAAAAGAATTTCGAAAATGATAATGTTTCTGAAAATTTCGGGACCTGCCAATGAGAGAGAGAAGCTTTTCTCTTTTTTATAAGGATAATATTTTTTTTTTTACTTTTTCCCTTCTCTCTTTCTCCTCCACACATTTTCTCTAGGGTGTTGGATTTTCTCCTTCTTCTCCACCTCTTGCCGCCGGCGCCGTCCTCTTTGTTTTCTGGCCACCTCCGACGAGTTTTCAGATCAACCACGTCATCTCCACTCAACATCCCTTGTTTCCTCTTGCTTTGTAAGTTCTCTTCCCCATGGCTTCTTTTCAAGTGTGTAGATCTTGGTTTATGAAGAACAAAGCTTTTGCATAAGATTTGATTGTTTGGTTGAGCTTATGGAAATGTAGATTGTAGGATATCCCTTGTATTAGAGCTTTGAATTTGGTTCATGGAAATCAAGAAACCTCTTTGATTTTTGAAGATGAACACTATTGAGTTAGATCTTGATTTTTGTGAAAGCTCTTGATTGTTGTTGATGAACAAGCTTGTTTTTTGGTTGAATGTTGAAAAGCCCTTGATTTTTGATTTTTGACTTTGGTTTGGTGTAGGTGAATTGGATTTATGGAGCAAAGAGATGTTGGTTTGAGCTTTGAATCGGAACCCAACGGCGTCGGATGAGTCGTAGTGGAAGAGACGTCGTCATCCCAAGATGATTTGATGCCGACGCGGGTCACATCGGGGACGGGTGCACCGATGTCCTCGCTCGGGTTTGGTGCCGATGTCGAAGGTGTGACGTCGGGGTTCCTCAGCCCCGATGCCTCCAATGCTAGCGCCAAAAGCGCGACATCGGGTCCCCTCCGTCCCGATGTTTGATGTCTCCGAGACCCCGACAGACATGGGGAGATACGCTGATGCCAAGGTCCCAAGGGACCGTAGTAGGGGCATTGATGACTTGATCTTTGTAGATCATGAGGATCCGGACCTTTCACCTGGCCGTGCTGATGCATCGTTTTTTTCTTCTTCGTCCGGCTCGCAAGTTTCTGGTGATGATGAGGTTGAGCAGACGATGAAGGCTGCGTCAACGCAAAGGGTGAGGGTTCGTCCTGACCCTCCTGGGTCTACTCTTTCGAAAAAGGAGTCTCTGCAGCGTCTCCGGGAGAAGTGTAGGTTGTCAGAGGATATCGAGTTAGTTGTTCCTAGTTTCGTTGACAGAGCCGACGCCCCGCCTCCAGGATACATGACTCTGTTCGAGAACTACTTTGACCAGTGCCTGCTTTGGTTTCCACTGCCTGGGTTTCTCATGCGCTTCCTTGTGACACACGGTGTCTGCTTGCTCAGATTAACCCCAAGGGCATTGAGCAGAGAGTGTGGTGTCGATATCTTCACCGATCACTTGTCCTACTTGACGGATTTTAGAGTTCATGGTCGAAGTGATAAGCTCAAGCATACTATTACCAATGCGTCTGGGATGACACTCATTGCCGAGTTTCTGAGCAAGGATGACCATTTCGAGGATCATTTCTTCTTTGTTGAGATTTATGAGAAGACTGTCGAGGCGGACTGTATTGACCTTGTCAAGACGAGTTAGGAGAGACGAGGTAATTAACACTTAGTTTTTTTTTGTTTTTCCCAGAGCCTCATTTATACTAATTCTTGAATTGTTGTCTTTTGCAGTAAAGCCATCACTTCCTGAAGTCTCAAAGAAGTTTGTTAAAGCCATGCATAAGGAGCTTTCCTCCGAGAATGGCAATTGGAAGGAATCGTTTAGCCGAAAGAGGATCAAGAGAGCATTTTCTGCTCAGATCATTCCGGGGAAGATTCTTGGACGAGGCAGGGCGAGGGTGTCTTCTCGCGAGTAGGCTGCGCTTGAGGCGGCAGCGAAGGCCGCGAGGTCATCGAGTACTGACACGTCGAGGGTGGTGGTGCCGATTACCTTGACCCCAACGACGGCGTGGGCGTGGACGAGGTCTTCAAGGCCTTTGGCGCCTAAGACCCCTGCTACTTAGACCCTACTTCCTCCTCCTTCCCTTTCTTCAGGCGAGCTCGCAGAGTTTTGTAGGATGTCAGCAGAAAGAGCCCTCTTTGAAGAAGCGATGGGTGGACACAAGTCCTGCGGCTGTTGTAGACAGAGAGGCTTCGGCGAACGATGTTGCTTCGCCATTGGTCAGTGGGTTGTTTCGTGATGAAGCCTACGCGGTGACGAAGTCCAAACCTTCTGAGGTTCGCATCTTTCCTTACTTAGTATCTTTCGGTTATGCCTTAGCTTGTTTTGACGTTATGTTACCTTTTCTTGCAGCTTTCCCTCCTCTTTGACCGATTGGTTGGTGACTATGACGAAGATGTCCATTTTATAGATAGTGAGCTTCGTGTGGCCAAAGAGGCCAACGCCGCTCTGTAGTTGAGACTAGACGAGGTTACCGAGGGGAACCTGGTTCTTGAGCGCGATTCTTTTTCTGTGCAGAAGATTAAGAAGGGCTTTGATGCCAAGTTAGCGAAGCTCAAGTTGAAGTGTTCCAAGGGTGATGACGAGATAGCTTCGCTGAAGACACTGCTTAGTTCTGCTAGTGATCTTCAGAGCTCTAGGATTGGCAAGACCGTTGCTGCGGCTAGGGGCGAGATGACTTGTGGCTTTGCATGGCGAGTTAGCGAGGTTGTTGGACTACTTGCAGAGATTGGCGGGAAGGTTCAGAACAACATGTTGAACTTTGCTGAGATTGATGCGAACTTGGAGTTCATCGGGCTTCTTCGGGGATCTTCACCACCGGACCTTCCGATTGAGATCAAGGCGTTGCATGAGCGACGTCGTCCAATCTACAATGCCCGTGACATGTTCAGGGAACTTCTCGACAGGGTCCGGGAGCTACTCAAGATCCCCGAGGTTTCCACCGCTGATGAGGTCGACGACGAGACCGACGATGAGGCCGATTAGGAGCCTTGATCACTTTTTTTTTTTCTTCTTCTATCGTTGTGCTTTCCGACTTAGCCTATTTTATAACTTTTGTCTATGACTTTATGATTTTCGGACGTGATTACTAATGACTTTTGGAAATAGCGTTCGATGGTTTGTATCCATGCTATGATTTTTTACCTTGCATTGTAGCAAATGTAAGATGATAACGAATGCGGCTTTATTTTCTCGCCTCTGTTTCTTTGTCAAATCATGATTCTCGCTTTGATCAAGACTTTAATACAGGTTGGAGGTTGTTTACACCAGAAAAACCTTTTGCTATTTGTACCAACGTTTGTTGTTAGGTTTCTGCTTCTACCAATGTTGTTGTTAGGTTTTATAGAATGGCGGTGCTTTTCGAACACGTTTGTTCAGAAGTGATCACACCCTTTGATTTGACCAACGTGTTATTGGGTTTTCGGAATGATTATTCGGTGTATAAACCTAAGTAACCATTGGCAGCTGCTTTTTACCAACGGTATTGTTGGGTTCTTGAATGAACAGCCAGAGTCAAAAAGCTCTGAAGCTGAAACATTAGAATTTTTGAATGAACAGCCGGAGTCAAAAGCCCAGGAACTGAACATTAAAATTTATATAGCGCGCTTAGGATCCGATGATGGGTGTCATTGTGTTCAGGTTCACACATTATTACTGTGGCCAGCAGCAACGACTGTGGATTGAACTTGCTTGAAAAAAGTTTTGAATAATCCAAAGAGGATGTAACTGATGATCTTAGCTTGAAAAAGGCTTTGAAAAATCTATAGAAAATGATGAAATCTATGAGACTTGTGTCAAGTACCTATTGTCTAAAGCAAAGAGCTTGATTAAAATGAGAATATACGAGTATACACACCCCACTCCCCCCCTTTTGACGGAGGAAGGCAAGTTGCCTACGTACCCTTTGCAGGATCAAGTCGCCCTGTACCCTTTGCCTACGTACACATTCAGTGCCATAGACAAGTGCAAAAGGAGTTTCGCCTGTTGCAGGACGGGGAGTTGTGCGGTGGGACCATAAAACGCCTTCTAGTTCGTTTGCCCAGCGTCCCTTCTTCGCATCTAAGCGTTTCTTAAGGCCATTGAGAATTGTTTTGTTGATCGCTTCTGCCTGACCATTACCTTGAGGATAACGAGGAGTAGACTTGCTAAGTTGAATCTTCTAATTTGCACAAAAGGTCTCGAACCTGTTGGAGATGAATTGCAAACCGTTGGCTGTAACAATTTCGTATGGAACTCCGTGATGGCATATGATGTTTCTACATACGAAACTTTCAACTTGGGCGTCTTTGATACTTGTGTAAGCTTCAACTTCTACCCACTTCAAAAAATAATATGTTAGAACAAGTAAAAAGCGCTTCTGTTTCGAAGCGCATAGTGGTCCAATGATGTCCATGGCCCATCTCATGAATGGATAAGGAGAGGTGACAGAGGAAAGCATCTTCATTGGTTGATGAATCTTTGGAGCATGTCGTTGACACCTTTCGCACTTGGCTGAAAACTTCACGCAGTCATTCACAATAGTAGGCCAAAAGTGGCCATGTCGCTTGATCTTGATTGCTAAGGCTTTGCCTCCTGAGTGATTGCCACAAGATATGCTGTGTACTTCCTCCATGACTTTTCTGGCCTCTTGTCCTTCTACGGAGGTGTGCAGAGGACCGAAAATTCCCCACCTGTAGATGTTACCGTCTAACAGAACATACCGAGCGGCTTGCTTATGTACCTTGCGGGCTGCCCACTTGTTGCTAGGCAGCTTTCCATTGACGATGTAAGCACGAATCTGATTCATCAAAGGTTTATCGCAACCGTACTCGGGTTCTTCATTCGTGTCCATGGGGATGGAAGTGTCTTTGTCTTGAGGATCAAGCGGAAGGTTCTGTGATGGGAGGCCTTCGGGCTGACCTAGGCCGTCAGTGTCAGGGGCCTCGGTGTCGGGGTCCTCGGCATCGGGGACCTCGGCGCCAGTGACATCAGCGTCGGTTGCCGGCAGCGTTGTCAGAGGCCTGGGCTCTGTGTCTACAGCAGGTTCTGTCATCTCAATGTCTTCGGCTCTTGTCTCGAGTGATTCAACAATGGTTTTTGCTTGCTTCGCAATCTGAGATCGTGTTGAGATAGCGAGTGTTGTCTCTTGTTGAATACTTGGAGATTCGATGAACTCGACGGGAACGACTCGTTTCAAGGCTGGATCTTTCGGGGGAGCTGAGGAGGAGGCAAGGTTTGCCAATGCGTCAGCATCCATGTTTTCCCGTCGAGGAATTCTTGTAAGTGTAAACTCTTGAACGTTGAGGCAAGATCCTTTGCTATTTTCAAATATGCTTCCATACGATCGTCTTTCGTTGCGTACTCGCTGCTGAATTGGCTGGTAACTAGCTGTGAATCGCAGAAGGCGTGAACGTGCTCGACGTTAAGTCCCTGAGCGAGTCGCATGCCAGCGATAACAGCTTCATATTCTGCTTCGTTGTTTGATGCTTTAAGCCTAGGCGGAATGATTGTTCGAGGATATCACCTGTTGGTGATGCTAAGCATATCCCTATTCCGGACCCATTTTTGGAAGATGAGGCGTTGACGTGTAGCTCCCAGATTCCTGGTCAAACTTCCTTTGGGGTTTGGTCTTCTGGGAGTATGATGAGGAAGTTTGCCAACACTTGTGACTCGTTACACGTTCGCCCTTTATACTCGACTTCATACTCGCTGAGTTCTACAGTCCACTTGGCCAACCTGCCAGATTGACTTGGACTATGCAAGATCGAACGCAAAGGGAAGGTGCTAAGAATTACGATGGTATGGGACTGGAAGTAAGGCCTTAGCTTTCGTGATGCCATGACGACGGAAAGTGCTAGCTTCTCCAGCTGAGGGTGTCTTGTTTCGGCATCGGTGAGGGTCCTACTAACATAGAAGATAGGCTTTTGCTCGCCTCGTTCTTCGCGTACTATCATAGCACTGACATCTGTTTCAGAAATAGCAATGGAGAGGAAGAGAGGTTCTCTCCAGTTGCTGGTTTAGCGAGGATAGGCGGTGTTGCCAAATACTCCTTGAGCTGCTTGAAAGGATCTTCACACTTGTCTGACCATTCGAACTGTTTGTTTCCTCGCAGCGTGTTGTAGAAAGGTAGGCACTTGTCAGTTGAACGCGAGATGAACCGGTTGCGCGCAGCCACTCGTCCAGTCATTCTCTGTACTTCACGCTTGTTTCTTGGAGACCCCATCTGGATCAGCTCGTCAACCTGCTTTGGATTAGCTTCGATGCCACGATGAGTGACCAAGTATCCCAGGAATTCCCCGGAGGTCACCGCAAATCTGCACTTCGTTGGATTTAGCTTCATGTTATGAAAGTTGAGCAGGTTGAAGCATTCCTCCAGGTGAGAGATGTGGTCTTTCTCTTCAAGAGATTTGACGAGCATGTCGTCGATATAAACCTCTATTGTCTTGCCTAGCTGGTCTTGAAACATCTTGTTCACGAGCCTTTGATAGGTTGCACCAATGTTTTTTAGGCCGAAAGGCATCACCTTGTAACAGTAGATTCCACGGTCGGTTATGAAGGCGGTTTTCTCTCTATCTTCTGGGTGCATTAAAATCTGGTTGTAGCCTGAGAAGACATCCATGAATGTTAAGAGCTTATTCCCTGCTGTTGCTTCGACTAAACGATCGATGTGAGGCAAAGGGAAGCTGTCCTTTGGGTATGGTTTGTTTAGACCCGTGAAGTCTACGTAGACATGCTACTTCCTGTTCTTCTTCTTTACCACGACTGGGTTGGCGAGCAAATAGAGGTACTTGATTTTGGTGATTGATCTGATGCGTAGAAGCATTTCTACTTAGTGTTTACCGCTTTCGCTCGGTCAGGACCGAGCTTCCTCCTTTTTTTGCGTTACTGGTTTGAAAGTTGGATCAACATTGAGCTCGTGGCTGGCGATGCTGATGTCTATCCCATGCATGTCTTCTGCTGCCCAGGCAAAAGTGCTGATGTTCTTCTGGAGGAAAGCCACTAGCTCCTTCTTAAGTGTTTCATCAAGCGCGGCTCCGATCTCTACAGACCTATCAGGGTGCTGCTCGTCAATGCATACAGACACTAGAGATTCGCAGGTGGGTCGTTCTTCTTCTACACGACCTTCTACAATATGTAATTGCTATAAGAGGTCGGCCAGGTTCTTGACCTGCTCGGAGCTGGTTCTCGCTCTTTTTCGTGATTCTTGAGGCTCAGAGTCGTCCTTCTTCTTCTCGATATTTCGCAGCTTATGCTCGGCCATAAAACACATACGGGAATCCTTCTGATTTCCCTATATCATTTTTATACCGATGGTCGTTGGGAATTTGAGGCATAAGTGGTATGTTGAAGGCACAACCAAGGAGTTCCTATGATCATGTTGTAGATTGCTGGATGATCAGAGACTGTGAAATCGACCATCTTCTTAATGTTGCCAGCTTGAACGGGAAGGCGAATTGTTCTCATCGTCATGGTTGTCTCCATAGAGAAGCCTGTTATGGGTTTAGGCCTCCCTTTGATTGTGGATAGATCAATATTCATTCGCTCCAGTGTTTTCTTGAAGATGACATCAACTGAGCTTTTTGTATCAATTAGAACGTGAGCGACGTTGAAGTCATAAACAGTCAAGTTGATTACCAGGGGATCGCTGTGTGGTTGATCGAGACCCTCAGTGTGTTGTTCGTCGAAGGTGATAGGGTCGCTGGAAAGCCTTGGCTTTGCAGGTGCTGATATATTCGCGTAGATGTCAGCGCGTCGTTGGTAGGCGTCCTCTGCACAGCTCGTCACATTGTCAGCATAGTACTGCGAGCCTCCCATTATCATGTTGATACTTTCACGCTGGCCTCCGTTTTCCATATCGTCATCGCGAAGTTGGCGTCTGGGAATATCCACTTGCAGTTCGGTGTTAGCAGGAGTTTTTTTCTTCTGGCTTGAAGTCTGACAAGCTGTTGTTGCCTTTCAAGGTGCCCTTCGTGAGTTTGGCTATGAGTTATCGCCCTAACTCGCGACACCTTGCAGTTGAGTGTCCACTTGCTTTGTGGAAGTCACAGTACAGCTTCTCGTCATAGTCCTGGGACTCTCTAGTCGAGGTGTTGTTCCAGGTACTTCTGCCGTGACCGCGCCCGCGGCCTCTTCCACGTCCGCGACCCGATGTAAGCCCCTCCGGATCCTCCTTCGTATTGGACGTAAGCGGGATTCTCCTCTTCGGTATAGTGACCTGGGCTGGTTTGCTTGCTTGTTTGGTTTTCCCACCTTTCCTGTCTCAGACTTCCTCTTCTGTTCGAGCGAAGTCAGCATCATGGTGGAGAGCATCTTGGACTTTGTTGGAGTGTTGAGACTCATCTCTTGCCAGAACGGAGACGGACACCGAAGTGCTTCTCGCAAAGCCTCTAGGGCTGATTTGTTGAGGATACCTTTAACCTTTGACAACGTGTTCTTGAACTTTGCCATGAAAGACCGAAGACTCTCGGTCTCACCTTGCTTATTGTTTCATAGTTCGGAATCATAGATTTTCTGTTCCATGAAGATGTTGTAATGCTGCACGAACAACTCGGAAAGCTAGAGGAAAGTGTGAATCAAATTCTTAGCCAGTTTGTAGAATCATTGAAGGGCAAGCCCCTTGAGACTCTCTACAAACAGCTTGCAGTAGACGATGTCTTTTTTGGCTTCCTTGAAGTTTGATCTCCCCAAGGCCACTTCGAATTCCATCAAATGGTCCGAAGGGTCCGTAGTTCCTTCGTAAACTGGTAATTAGATTCTTCCGGGATCGGAGATTTTAGTCCTCGTGATTCGTTCGTCGAAAGGCGTGTTCCTTGCCTTTTCTAGTACTTGCGCGATGGCAGGAGCCTTCCCTGTTCCGTGGTGTATCTACGATTGGGTACGCTTCAGATAAGAGGTTACTCGCTCCATCTAAGCCTTTACTTGAGCGAGTTTTGCGATGTAAGATCGTTTAAACGCTCTACGCTCTTGCTCCTTCTTGTATCGCTCTTCACTAGAGTAGTTGGCGTACTCCGAGGTGTCTTTCACAACATCGGTCTTGGAAGAGCCTGACGCGCTTTGAGCGTCAGAGCCATGTGGTTCTTGTCAGTTGCCTTATGCACCTTCTGCTCGTGCACGCTTCGGTTGACCTGGTTCATCTCCGTCAGAGATATCCACGACGCGTTCGGGAGACTTGTCTGATTCTCGACGCAGTGGTGGTGGCGATAGGTCATCTGGGTTTCCCCGTGTGGTACGAGGCGCCGAGAAGTCGAGGCGATGAGGATCGACGCGCGCCCTAAGTCTTGTTGTGTCAGGTTTTCCGCGCTCTCTTCGCGAAAGAGCTTTCAGCTCCTTTGAAGTCGCCTCGTTGATCTTGGCTTGCTTCTTCTGCTCTATGAGGAAGGTTTTTAGCATCTTCTTCACCTCGGTTATATCGCCTTGAGCAGCGGCGTTGGTAGCAATGGCCCCGACGGAGGGTTCCTTCTCGTGGTTGTCTCTGCGAGATGTGTTTTCTTTACCGCTCACCATCTTAGATTTGGTATGTAACGTAGTTTTTTGTGTAAGAAACTGTCTAGGCCCTCTTAGTCGCCGCCAAATTGTGGATGCCGGAAATCGCACAATTAGATTTGTAAGGGTTTCGAGAGGAAGCAGAGATTTCTATGTTAAGCTACGAAAGAGAAAACGATGAGCAAAGAGAAAATAAGGTTTGTAATTGCTTTGTATTGCTTTTGTGACAAGAATTGCGAATGCCTTTTACAAGGGCTTGTACATTGATATATATAGTGCCCCCTAAGTTGGCTAAGCCTTTTCCTAAAGATAATGTCAACTTTCCTAAACCTTCGCGGATTTCCTTTTTCCCCTATGTCGGTTGCGTCTATGTGGGCTTCGTTACTGGGCTCTGATGCAGGGAACCTTCTGCAGCCTTCATTGCTGTTCTTACGGGCGATGAAGTACCTGAAACCGATGGCAGCTGCCTTGGCACCGATGGCAGCTGCCTGGACACCGATGAGGCCAGATACATCGGTGTCACTGGGCAGTGACATCGGTACCACTGCCTGATATCGGTGTCATTGCTCAATGACGTCGGTGCCAGGCAGTTTTCGCCTCTGCAGCGCCTCCTGTTGACTCTGTGATCTCTCCGACGCTCCATTCATGACTTCTCCTGGGAATGAAGATAACTTTGAAGGTTCCCTCGCCAGGTAAAGGGGACTTAGGAAATTCAAGAGATCTTCCTTTTCTTGTTGTCGAAATGACTTAGGGACCATATCATCTCTGCACGTCAAAGTATGCTCGTTGTCAATCGTAACTTTGAACATCCAAGTTCAGCGGGTGAAATCTGACCCCAACAACGATCTTAGCTTTATAGAAGCTTCCAAGCTCTCCTTTCCAAATAGCTTTACACTTAAGCCCCTCTTCAATTTTCTTCATAGGCTCAAGTATGAGCTTTTCTTTAACCTTTTCTTTGGGCATCTCAGAGCTCTTACCATCAGCTCCATTAGGCTCGTTAGCTATAGCCATAGATGTCTCTTCAATTGTTTCAAACATCGAACCAATACCGCAACCATCAAGCAAATCTAAGCTCTCCTTATTATCATCTAGCTTGGGAGCTTCTTTCATAATCTTCTTGATCTCTTCACTAGTCTCTAGACTCATCATTTCTTCTTTAACATCTTCACTAGAGACCATACCACAAATACCAATCTCAATTGGTTCAATATCGTAGTAAGTGTAAGGATCCACATTCATTAATAGAGCTTTCATGTGGAGAAAGTCTAGACTAGCTCCGGTGGTAGCCAAGAAAGGCGTACCAAGTATGAGCGGGAGTGATTTAGCCATCTCCATTTCCATAACCATAAGATCCGTCGGTATAATGCAATTACCGATCTTCAAATGATAATCTTCAATGACTCCAAGTGGTTGCTTACATGTTGCATCACCAAAGATAAGAGAGCATGGAGTCTTCTTCAGCTTAGTGATTCCCAAATGATCCATCATTTCTCGAGAAATCACGTTAACGTTAGAACCGGAGTCGCATAATGCATCTTCAATCCCTAAGTCTTCAAGTACATAAGAAATCGTAAACCTCCCGGGGTTAAGCTTCTTCTCAAGGGTTCTTGGTTTGTCCTTTTCCCCTTTAGCTTGGTACTTCATCATAACCTCTCTAACCTTTCCTTGGTTAGCCCCTACATCCGTGATAAGATCACGCTCTTTAGCGATCCGCTTGTAGTCGTCTTCCTTTTGAAACTTAATACTGATATACTCCATATCCTTCTTGTAGCTAGCCAAGATCTTCTTCACCGCCTTAGTGAAATAAGGTATTGGAAGGTCTAACTTAGGCTTGTGTTGCCTATCTTCGTAGGTTGGAGTTTCCATAGCTCTTTTTCTAACCAACTCAATCCTTCTTAAGTGTTCCTTCTTCACAATAACATTCATCTCTTGAGGAGGCTTCAATAGGTTAGCCAATCCTTCTAAGTAGACCTCATCTTCTTCATAATCTTCCTTAGTCAAAGGTCCATACCTTGATCTCCATCCTTTATCTTCTTCTAAGATCACAACATTGCAAATGTTGCTTCTAGAATTAGACTCGGGTTTACCCGGTAGAACACCGCTTGGTACCTTTGAACTTGAAGCAAATTATGCTAGTTGCACATCAATGGTCTTAACATGGGAAGCTAAGCTCGAAATCTTGCCATCCAACTCTTGGTACATTCCATCAATCATAGTGTTTACCTCATGGAATCTCTTCGCGATATCCGCGTTACTCTTGATTTGAACATCCAAAACCCGTTGAACCAACGCCTTGAGCTCTTGGTCTTGAGAAGCGAGTTGAGTAGAGGTAGTAGCTTGATTGGTAGGAGCAACTTGATTTGAGTAGTATTGTTGCTTAGGAACAAAAGCTTGTTGGGGCAGAAATCCTTGAGCTTATTGGGAAATGAAAGCTTATTGCTTGGACGGATAGACTTGGTCTTGGGAATCTCCACATTAGTGCTTCTGTAGGACAAGTTAGGATGAGACCTATAGTTGGGATTGAATCCCTTTTGATAATAACCTTGACCTTGAATGTAGCTTATCTCTTCTTATCCTTCTTGGACTCCCTCAACAACCATTTCTTGATTTCCATCGAAATCCCCAACGTAGTGGACTTGCTTCATGCTAGCTAAGATGAGCTTATCCAACTTGTTACTCATCTCCTTGATTCGTTGGTCTTCACTCTTGAGCTCGTTCTTAGGCTCCTTGTAAGACCTATCATATTCTCTATTGTAACTTTGGTTGCTTTGAGCAAGGTTCTCAATAAGCTCCTCTCCCTTCTCAATAGTCAAGCTTCTAAAGTCTCCGTTACTTGCTATATTTAGAGCTAGGTAGTACTTCTATTCTATTCCTCTATGAAAGATCCCAAGAAGAGCTTCCATAGGAACTCCATGATGAGGACAAGACCTAGTATAGCATTTCAATCTTTCCCAAGCTTCGTAGAGTGCCTCATTCGGGCCTTGTTTGAAGCTTGTGATGTCGTTTCTAATCTGTGCAGTGCGTTGATTGGAGAAAAACTTAGCCAAGAATCGCTTTTTACACTCTTCCCAAGTAGTGATCGAAGAAGTCACAGCGCTCTTCTCCCATTGACTAGCCTTGTCTCCCAAAGATAATGAAAACAAGGTAAGCTTCACAACATCCTCGGATACTCCATTCATCTTCACCGTTCCGCATAGTCTATCAAAGTTATCAAGATGCTCAATTGGGTGTTCCAAGGGTAGACCGAAGAATTGGTTGTTTTGTAACATATTGATCAAGCTCGACTTCATTTCCCAATTATTGTTAGCGCAAGGTGGTGGGCGAATACCGGTTCTTGTCCCATTAGTGAACGGTTCATCAAAATTTCCGATCCTTCTTTCTTCTCTAGGGGCATGAACAAGTACTCGATTTCCATGACCATCCACGTTTCTTCCTACTTCTTCCATTTGACGATTTCTGCCATTACCATTACCTCCATTAGCTTCCATTGCTAAACGTTCTCTTTCCTTTCTTGCTAATCTAGCTTGCTTCTCAACTTGGCTTATATCAATACGTGGATCAAAGTCGTCTAAACTCTTGCTCCTTGTTATCATGCACCTACAAACCAAGCAAAAACAAGAGACAAATAAGATAGATCGAATAACAAACAAAAAAAAACCTAGTCTACAAAAGATTCCAAATCCAAATGCTAAAAACGAAATCAATCAATCAATCCCCGGCAATGGCGCCAAAAACTTGATGCACACAAAAGTGAGATGAACAATTCAAATGAAAGCTCAACCTAGATGTGCTTATGAGTTCTAAACCTCAATTAACTAACTGCAAGTGCATGGTGCAATCAATGTAGTAATCAAGGGTCATTCTTCCACAAGGATTAATGATTGTTTAACAATTAGAATGCAAGAAACTAATGAAACTAGGTGAATCCAAATTCAAGATGTGATTTTTACTTTTACTAAATGTAAATGACAATATGAAATGATGCAATAAGTAAAATGCAAAAGCTTAAACAATGCAAAAAACTAAATTAAAGAAAAGCAATGCATAAATGAAAGTAAGACAACTAAAAATGCAATTTAAGAAAAGTCAACAAAAGTAAACCTTGAAAATCAATGAGATTAAAACATGGATCTTGAGTAAAGGTGATTGATTTAGGTCGAAACAAATTAATGTAGTGATGCACAACAACTAAAGATAGCTAATTTCAAAGCATGAAACCATTTAATCTAGATTAACCCACTTCCATGGTACTAATCCATTTTTAATCAAAATCTAACACAAACTTCCATCTTGTTAATGATCAACTAAGAATCATTAAGAATATGTTCATAAAAGCTTACTAAACTCCTTATACATCAACTTACATTGGCTAAGATGAGAAAAACATGATTAAAATTCTTCTAGACATTTCCACAAACACCTTCTGGGCATGAAAAGACCATGATCTAGATTTGGGGTAATTACTTCCTAATCTAGCATTAAGAGCTCTTTAATCAATGAGATATGAAGGACTAACAACCTAGCATCACAAATCTAACATGAATCAACCTTAATCTTCCCTACTCAAGATCCATTAAGGAAACTACTCACTAATCATAACTAAAACACAAAAAGCATGATTAAAATGATGCATAATGAAAAGCTTAAAGTAAATAAACAAGAAATAAACTTCTTAAAACATAAAAGGTGAAGACTTTAACCTCAAATCATCAAAAACACATAGGTTTTAGGTTTTACACAAAGGATAAAAGAAAGGAGGCTAAAGCTTAAGCATAAATCAAAGACATAAATTAAAAGCTTAACTGTAAATAAAAGTGAAACTTTTGCAAAACTCTAATCAAAACACTAAACTTTGCACAAAGACAACTAAGAACCCTAAGGTTCTTCCTTTGCACCAAGGATAATAGAAAAAAGGCAATAGCTTAGGGTTTTTGATCATAAGAAGGGTATTTATAGGAAACTACAAAGTGTACCTGGGTCAAACCGGGTCAAACCCGGTCAAATGTGGATAAGACTGAAAATAGTGCAAAAAGAGGGCTCTGGCCCGACCGGCCACCCGACCTGTTGGTCGGGCTGGATGGCACCGCAGCTTCTTCGTGCTTCCTGGCCCGACCGGTGGCTCGACTTGTTGGTTGGGCCAGTGGTCACCGCAACTTCTTCGTGCTTCTTGTGGTTCCTAACCTAACCGGCTGCCTGAGTTGTCGGTCGGGCCAGCGGCCACTGCAAGTTTTCCTTGTTGTCCTTCATTCTTCATTCTTGATTCTTCTCTCTACTTGCTTCATACTTGTCCCAAGACTCCATTTGCACCTAAAATATGTAAAATATGCATGCAAATGCAAGAAAATAAGAACTTGGACTCTAAAACTCAATCTAAGCTAAATGAACAACTTATGTATCAAATTATGCAAAAACCTAAGCTAAATACCTCAAAATACTACAAAAATGCATGCTAAGAAAGGGCAGTTTATGCACTTATCAATTTAGCTCGCTCGATGAACGTTTGTGTAATAAACAACTTCGTGTTTAAGATCTTATGAAATATTTAGCTCGCTTGAACTTTTGTAATCCTTTTAAGGAATAAAAATAATAAGATCTTTTGTAAGACCTACCTTGTTTCGTAACTTTTGTAATAAACAATTTTATGTTTAAGATCTTATGAAAGATTTAGCTTGCTTGAACTTTTATAATCCTTTTAAGGAATAAAAATAATAAGATCTTTCGTAAGACCTAGCTCCCTTCGGAACTTTTGTAATCCTTTTAAGGAATAAAAGTAATAAGATCTTTCGTAAGACCTAGCTCGTTTCGGAACTTTTGTAATGAACAATTTTATGTTTAAGATCTTATGAAAGATTTAGCTCGCTTGAACTTTTGTAATCCTTTTAAGGAATAGAAATAATAAAATATACCGTAAGACCTAGCTCGCTTCGGAACTTTTGTAATAAACAACTTCGAGCTCCGAGCTCAGAATCCAGTGCGAATTCTTAATTTTGGACTTTTTGCGATGCATGAACTCGACCTTATTAACACCTTATCATTTCATAAGAAACTTGAATGATCATGAGCTCATGGGAAATCGGCTTATTAGAACACCCAAGGATTACTTTCATAAGGATCCTTAAATGGTTGCGAGCTATGGAGCTCGACGTTTAGTCACTAAGATTACTTTCAGAAGACTCTTCAGTGTTTGCGAACTATGTAATTCGGCTTATTGGAAGTAAGATTCCTCCAAGACTCTGCTGCTTACCAGCTCGGTAATGGTTCTTAGAATTTGCACTTAAGTATGAGGCAGGCTCTGTTTGGGGTATGAGAGTGCAAAGAACTAGTGCTTTGGCTTAGCTCAACTTTTGCCTTAGGACGAAACTTCACTATGCGATCGAGAGTCGGCGTGTGATTTACTTGGTTGTCCTAAGCGCGAGGTGCGGACCTGGCTCCGACTTAATAAGATTGTGGATTATTTCACCATGACACTTATGAGAAGCGCGTTGATCAGATACCTGGCCAAGGTTCCGATGTGTGACAATAGACGAACGGATAGTACTGTATAATGTTATTTTTTAAGAAGCTGTAGACTAAATTCTCGAGCTGATCAGACTGAGTTTTTAATGAACACTAACATACTTTCAAAAGCAAGTCTTTGGTTTAAACCAAAATCTTTATTTTAAAAGATATATATATATATCGTATATAATATTTTAAGGTTCCACTAAGTTGAAGCTTTGACAAGTTGCCATGTGTCACTTTTGGTGTTGGTAATTATGAGATTTACCCTTCTAGAACTTAGAATTTTTGTATTGATTTTTTAAAAGAAAAATGTGATATCAATTTTAATATAAAGTAAACATTTAATATCAAATTATCTGCATAAATTAATTAAAAATATTTAAAGCCATAATCTGATAGATATATTTTTTTCAATATCTCTTCACAATTAAGTTAATTTTTTCTTATTATTCTATAATAAAATAATAAAAATTGATAGCATGTTCTAATATGTTTCAATTCACGATATGTGCCATAATATCACTATATAATTTTTTTATCATGTTTCATACATATCATTTATTTTAATAATATCATAGATTTTTATATATTTTAAAATAATTCACATAAAATAGCTTAAAATTATCGTTTAATATTTAATCTTAACTTCACTAAAGTTATAAATTGTGAGCATAAATCTTAAACATCACTTAATTAGCTATATATAGAGAGAGGAGATAATTTGTCATAATATATATCAACAATGTTCCATCTTAATTTGTTTTCTACAATTAACATTGTATATATCTAATAAATAATTTGCTAAGAATATTTAGTCTCTGAACCTAGATAATTTTTTACTATAAACACCAAAATTCTGTAATATTAAATATAAAAATAGTCAATAAGTTAAAAATTATTGTATATTATACCATGTTAATTTTTAAATCCACGCAACGCGTGGACATACCCTAGTATTTTTAGTTGTGTCACTGCACTTTGACTTTTATGAAAAAGCAAGTTGCCTACGTACTCTTCTTCAAAGAAATGATCAATTCACTCGTAGTTCAATACAAAGAGGCTCGTTCAAACGAGTATATATATATTTTTTTATATTATTATTTCAATAATAATATCGCTTGAGGTTCCAAGCATTCCAAGAATTTTGGATTTCGGTTCCACTCATCTCGAGGAGTTCGTACACGCCAGGTTTCACAACCTTTGAGACTTGATACGGTCATTCCCACTTGATTCCAAGCTTCCCGGCTTCGTCCTCTTTAGTGTTTTTATAAAAAAATTGGAGTACGAGGTCGCCTACGTCGAAAGATCGATACTGTACTCTTTTGTTGTAGTACTTCGCGGCGAACTATTGATAATTTTGTATCCTCAGCAAGGCACTGTCTCGAACTTCTTCGAGGTCATCAAGATGGTCACGAATTCTTCGTCCGTTCATCTCGGCATCTTGAGTCATCAAAACCCTTCGAGCGCAGTCAATGTGAGCTTCAGCCAGTACTAGCGCTTCCATTCCATAGGCTAATAAGAAAGGGGTCTGATTTGTCGATCGTCGAGGCGTTGTTCGATGAGCCCAAAGTACTCCGGGGAGTTCATCCGCCCATGCTCCTTCTTTTCTCATAGGCGCTTCTTTAGCCCGGTTATTAGCGTTTTATTGGTTGACTCGGCCTGTCCATTCCCTTGCGGATAGTAGACAGTTGTTGTGGACAGACGGATATTCCATCTGTCGTAAAATTTTGTGACAACATGATAGACAAGGTTGGGACCATTGTCCGTTACGATTATGGAAGGAACTCCATGTCGACAGATGATGTTTTTTCAAATAAACCTTTCCACATCTGGTCCCGTGATTTGAGGATATGCCTCGGCTTCAACCCACTTAGTAAAGTAATCCGTCATCCCTAGAAAATTCTTTTTTTCTCGTGACGTTACCAGCGGTCCGACCACATCTATGGCCCATCTCATGAACGGGTATGCGACGGTTGCCGGGGTGTACTCTTCTGGTGGGGCCAGCTTTCTTGGTGCATGCTTTTGACACGCTACGCACTTTTGCGCGTATTTTGGCAATCAGCCAACATTGTCGGCTAGTAATTGCCAAGCTTTTGGAGCTTTAGGGCTAGTGATCGCCTTCCAGAACGGTTACCTCCGTCATTTCCGTGAGTATGATGCAAGACTTCGAGGATTTTCTCCCCATAAATGCATCTCATCATATAGCGAGATGCACTCCATCGGTAAAGCATTCCTTCCAAGATAGTGTAATGGGCACTTCGGGTTCACAACCTTCGGGCTGCCCATTTATCTTCAGGTTGATTTCCTTCAGTTATATACTCTACAATCTCTGTCCGCCAGTCTTCCTAGGGGATGGAATCATCTTTCATTTCAGTGGATTCTTCATCCGTTTCACCATCCATGATCTCGCAGACCATGGGCTTTGGATCTATGCTGGAATTCGTTATACATTATGCATGTATAACTAGTCACATGTGCTAGCTCGAGGCTAGTGCGGCCAATGCGTCCGCGACCGAGTTCTCGTTGCGGGGAATTTTTACGAGCTCGAATCCATCGAACCCGTCTGTAATCTCGCGTACTACCTTCAGGTAGGCATCCATCATGTTATCCTTTGCCTCATACGACCCGCTAAACAGACTGGTAACAAGCTGAGAGTCCAAGCAAGCCCGAACTCACTTAGCTCCGACACCTTTTGCCAGTCGCAGTCCGGTAATCAAGGCTTCGTATTCAGCGGCGTTATTCGGTGCCGCGAATCAAGACATAATGATCATTCAATCACCTCTGCAGTCGGAGATTTGAGACATACTCCGATCCCTGATTCTCTTCGGGATGATGACCCATCCACTTCCATCGTCCACCACAAGCTTTCTTCTAAACTCTCTGTAGAAGGCTCGTTGGGTACCTCGGCGATAAAGTCTGCTAGTACTTGTGACTTCATAGTCGGCCTTATTTTATAGATTATATCATACTAACTAAGCTCGATTGCCCACCGAGTTAATCGTCCTGACTGGTTTGGGCTGTGCAAGATCGAACGAAGTGGATGATTTGTTAATACCTCGATGGTTTGGGATTGGAAGTATGGCCTGAGTTTCCTTCCCGATGTTAGGAGTGCCAAGGAAATTTTTTCAATCGTTGAGTATCTTGACTCTGCGTTGTTTAGGGCTTTGCTGATGTAGAAGATGGGCTGCTGTTTGCCTCGGTCTTCTCTCACTAGAACTCCATTGACTGCCGATGCTGAAACCGCGTGATACAAGTATAGGGTTTCTCCTTCCTCGGGTTTAGCCAGCACGGGCGGCGAGGTGAGGTATGCATTGTTCAGACCATTCAAAGGTCTTGCTTGCCTTTCTCAGCAGTTAATAGAATGGAAGACTTTTGTCTGTCGATATACTTATGAATCGATTCAAAGCAGCTATCCGTCCGGTTAATTTCTGGATTTCTTTCCGCGTTTGGGGAGAAGGTAAATCTAACACGGCAGATATTTGCTTTGGGTTTTCTTCTATCCCCCTTTATGTTACCAAGTAACCCAGGAATTCTCCCGAAGGTACAGCGAAGATACACTTGGCAGGGTTCAGTTTCATCCCATACAGATTGAGTGTTTCAAAACACTTACTAAGATGATCAATATGATCCTTGGGCTTCACCGATTTAACCAACATATCATCGATGTAAGACTCCATAGATTTGCCGAGCTGTTCTGCAAACATCTTGTTTACCAGCCGTTGGTAAGTTGCCCTGGTGTTCTTCAAGTCGAAGGGCATCACCTTATAACAATAGATTCCTCGATTAGTTATGAAAGCGGTCTTCTCGCGGTCGTCAGGATGCATCAAGATCTGATTGTACATGGAGAAGGCATCCATAAATGACAAGATCTCGTTACCGGCAGTTGCTTCGACAAGTCTGTCGATATGCGGTAATGGAAAGCTATATTTGGGACAAGCTTTGTTGATATCTGTGAAATCAACACAGACTCTCCACTTCTCGTTTTTCTTTTTCACCACCACCGGATTAGCTAACCACTCTGGGTACTTTACCTCGGTGATAGATCCAGCATCGAGCAGTTGCTCGACCTCGTCGTCTACTGCTCCGGACCTCTCTGGGCCAAGTTTCCTCCGCTTCTGTTTAACCGGTCTATAAGACGGATCCACATTCAGCTCGTGAAAAATTATCTTTGGATCGATCCCCTTTATGTCCTTAATGGACCACGCAAAAGTCGATGCGTTTTTTCTTAGAAGTTCAACAAGTTTGTCTCGTATAGGGTCGCTTAGTTATGACCTTATTCCCACACATTGATGGGGATGTTGGAAGTCCACGATGATCTGTGTGATTTGTCGTTCCGACGACACTTTCTTCTTTTCATCGTGGGGTGCCTTCTTCTGACTCCCTGCTATCTCCTCCGAGGCCCGTTCGGCCATAGCGGCTCGGGTCCTGTTTTTCCTTTCGAGGATGAAACAATTACGAGTTTCGCTTTGATTACCTCTTTCGGTATGAATCCCGGACGAGGTCAGGATTTTCAAACACTGATGATAGGTCGATGCTACGACTTTCATCAAGTGGAGCCGTGACGTCCCCATGACAGCGTTATACGTGGTGGGAGAATCCACGACGTCGAATTTGACGTAATGCTTTATCTCGGAAACTTTGACCGTTAGTTGGATTATTCAAACTGTAGGGATCATTCGACCCGTAAATCCCGTTAGGATTTGGTTCTGCTCGTGAATACGTTCGCGAGTACCCATCCTTTGTAGGGTTTCCTTGTAAATCAGATTCACAGAGCTCCCGGTGTCTATTAATATGCGATCAATCGTCTATGAATAGTCTGACCACGAGCGGATCGTTGTGCGGTTGGGTCAAGCCCGCCATATCTTGTTCGCAGAAAGTTATCTCTAAGTTTTCGTAGTGGTTGATTGTTTCTTTCTCTGACTCTTCGTACGACTAGTTATGTCTTACCTCCTCTTCACGATCTTTCATGATCACGAAGATCCTTTTCGTGGGTTTCGCCGTTTCTTTCGAAGTAACTAGGGTTTCTTTTTTGAACATCTTTGAAAGATTTCTCTCGTGAAAGTTACGTTGTAAACCTAATCGGTCCCCTTAGTCGGCGCCAATTTGGTGATACCGGATTGAGCAACAATCCGAGATAGGTCCAAAAATTTGAGGAACTAGGTTTAAGCGTAAATTCACAAAGAAAAGATCAAGTAAAAAGATGTGTATACAATTCTCTATTGAAGGAGATGTCTTCGTTTTAGAGGAATACATCAAGTATTTATACAAGTACAAAGTCGGTCGAAATAACCCTAAAAGATAAATGGAAAATCTCCTAAAAGATAAAAGGAAGTTATACTAATTCTAAGTATTTCCTTTTATCCGAGCTAAGTCTTCCAATTTGCTTGTATTCACCGAGGTCGGCTAACGCTCCTTAACGGGCCGAGACGTCTACATGGATCCTCGCTGGCCCATTTCTCAGAGCTGACCTTTTGATCCCCGTATCAAGTCGGATTTGAGTCGGGTATGGTTACGGGTGCTAAACCTGAGACCACCAAGTTGTTTCTCATTTTAGTTTATGATAAGTGCATAAATTGCCCTTTTTAGCATGCATTTTTGTAGTATTTTTAGGCATTTAGCTTAGGTTTCATCCACTTTCTTTCTCTTTTCGGTTCCCTTTAGTATATATCGAATCTAGAGTCCAAATCCTTGTTTTCTTGCATTTGCATGCATATTTTGTCCATTTTAGGTGCAAATGGGGTCTTCGGACAAGCATGGAACAAGTTAGGAGAAGAATCAAGATGGAAGAATGAAGAACAACAAGAAAAAGTTACGGTGGCCTCCGGCCCGACCAACCACTCGGGCAGCCGGTCGGGCCAGGAAGCAAGCGACGAACGAAGAAGTTGCGGTGGCCTCTGGTGAAACGACCCGACCCGTTTTTTTTTTTTTTTAAAACACTAAGCTCTTAGTCTCAGACTAGCATTCCCATAAATGCTTGTCCTCCACAACCAAGCCACACAAACAAGCAACCAGCGGATAACACACTAAAACCAAACATGCAAATTCCATTAATCCAGCAACCTAACCAGGTTCTAAAACAATAAAAGAAATACAATAAACCACACAGCATGAAAACCGAGACCCTAGATCATCTCCCTCTTCGTTGCCATGATTCCACGATCACAATTTGCCTTTACCTGCACCACATGGTTAAAAGAGATGCGTGAGTATTATCACAAATACCCAGTGAGACGGTCCTCCCATCTACGACTGCGCACACAGACGCGATGGATCCGCTCAGGCAAACACGCATCAAACAATACACAAAACAAACACAACAACACGGCTCAACCACAGCCCAACAGGCAGCCTGTCGATCGACACTACCACTAGGTGTCGATCGACAGCCCTGTTCACACCTGTCGATCGACACACCCACGGTGCCTGTCGATCGACAGCTCAACTGGACCCTGTCGATCGACACAACCTCTAGGTGTCGATCGACAGCTCCTCGATCACCTGTCGATCGACACAACCTCTAGGTGTCGATCGACAGCCTCGTGTGACCCTGTCGATCGACACACCCTAGGGCTGTCGATCGACAGGTCGTCGCAGATTCATAGGAGATCGATCAATTATCCTCTCGGATCGATTCCTCCCCTGCGATAACACGAAACCTGCACAACAAACACAATCCAACAATCCATACACCACAAAACACACAGAAACAACATCAATCATCACAATCAATCAGTTTTTAACCTACCACCATACAACCCTAACGAATCCACCGGCCCAGAAGCCATGGTCACGCACTCACCTTAGATTTTCGGATAGAATCTACTGGATTATGAGGCTGGAAACAGATTCAGCTACAACCACCACGAAATTCCACCTCAAATCGATCAAGAACGAAACCCTAATCACAAACTATCAGGAACAAGAGAAACTCCTCTCAAACTCTCTGTTTCTGATTTTTGGGACTTTGGTTTGCTCAAATGCGGCCAAAAACTCTTAAATACGAAGCCCTAGGGTTTACCCAAACCGGCCCGGTCCAATCGAACAACTTAAATCGAACCAGAAAACCAGCCAATTCGAGCACCTGTCGATCGACAGACACTAGGTGTGTCGATCGACAGCCCTTAAGAGCCCTGTCGATCGACAGACACCATGTGTGTCGATCGACAGCCCCTCCATCTTACTAAAAATGGTTCACGGGCGTCACATCTGGCCCGACCAACCACTCGGGCTGGCGGTCGGGCCAGGAAGTGAGTGTAACAAGGAGAAGCTGCGATAGCCTCTGGCCCGACCAACCACTCGGGCTGGCGGTCGGGCCAGAACCCCCTTCATACGACCAAATTTCTATTTTACCCATATTTGACCGAGTTTGACCCGGTTTGACTCAGGTTGACCCGGTAACACCCCTCTTTTTCTATAAATACTTGTAATTTCATTAAAACCCTGAGCTCTTACCCTCTCTTGTTCTTATGTTATGATTTTGAGTTTAATTCTTGAGATTTGAATGCTTTTGTTTAAGTTTTAGATCTTTTATCCTTCAGGTTATCTTTGCATTTCTTAATCTTTCTTAATCATGTTTAATGCTTTAGTTTTCATGTCTTGTTTTAATATGTGTGAGTAGTTATCATATGGATTATGGGTTGAGTAGATTAAAGTGATTTAGATATGGGATTGTGTTGCTTATGCTTAGATCTTGTTAGATCCTTCATTTGAATTGAATTTAAAGCTATGATTGACTCGATCACTCAATTTTTAGAACATGGTCTTTTCACACCCGGAAGGTGTTAGTGAAAATGTCTAGCAGAGATTCAAATGAGCTTTTCTCATCTTAACCAATAGAAGTTGATGTTTAAGGAGGATTGTGAGTAAATGAGCTTCCTTCTCCTATCGGCATAACTCTTCTGCCGATCCTGAGCCTCTTTCATGTTCAGCTTCACAACACGGATCTTCTCCGTCGTCTCTTGAACAAAATCAGCCCCAAAGATGCTCCTCTCCCCCACTTGGGTAAAACATAGCGGAGTACGACATGGCCTCCCATACAACGCCTCAAAAGGAGCCATTCCGATACTCGCCTGAAAACTGTTGTTATATGCGAACTCCACCAAACTCAAGTGATCCGCCCAATGACCACCCCAATCTAGCACGCACATCCTCAACAGATCTTCCAGTGTCTGAATCGTCCTTTCGGACTGCCCATCCGTCTGCGGATGATTAGCTGTACTCATGTGCACCTTAGTGCCCATCTCAGCCTGAAAAGCTCTCCAGAACACTGAAGCAAACCTCGGATCTCGATCCGACACAATACTCGCTGGCACTCCATGCAACCTCACAATTTCCTTCACATACTTCTTAGCCAAGACCTCCGCTCCGTCTGTCTTCTTAATGGCCAGAAAATGTGCTGACTTAGTCAGACGATCCACAATCACCCAAATCGCGTCATAGGTCCGAGAAACTGGCAACCCTACCACGAAATCCATAGTGATCATGTCCCACTTCCACTCTGGAATGGGTAGACTCTGCAATAAGCCACTAGGAACTTGGTGCTCAGCCTTCACCAACTGACACACATTGCAAGCTGCAACCCAATCTGCCACATCTCTCTTCATCCCGACCCAATGATAGTACCTCTTCAGATCCCTATACATCTTAGTCGCTCCCGGGTGAATCGAAAACTTACTCGCATGAGCTTCTCTCAGAATTTCCTGCCTCAAGTCCTCATCCTTAGGAACACAGACTCGTCCATGCACTAAGATAATCCCGTTAGCAGAAGCTTGATATTCGGAACCAGTAGCCTTGGAGAGATCTAACAACACCGGATCCTGCTCCTGAGCTACTCGGATCCTGCTCAATAGATCCGCCTGATCTGCCGCCGCTAACCCTAACGGTTCCTCTGAAGTAACACATAACCTCAAAGTACTAAGTACACTCACCAGATTCTCCACATCCCGCTCCTGAGATGAATCATACCTTCTCCGACTAAGAGCATCTGCTACAGTGTTAGCCTTACCCGGATGGTAAACAATGTCCAAGTCGTAATCAGCCAACAACTCTGACCATCGCCTCTGTCGTACATTTAAATTCTGCTGAGTAAAAATGTACTTCAGATTATGATGATCAGTGAACACCTGAACTCTGCCACCATACAAGTAAGACCTCCAGATTTTCAACGCGAAGATCACTGCAGCCAGCTCTAAGTCATGAACAGGATAATTGCCCTCGTGCTTCCTCAACTGCCTTGAAGCATAAGCAATCACCTTACCCTGCTGCATCAACACACAACCCAAACCAACTCCCGAAGCATCTGTGTACACCACATAAGGCTCACCCGGTTCAGGTAACGCCAGTACTGGTGTACTAGTCAACATCGTCTTCAGCTTCGCGAAACTCAACTCACACTCAGCCGACCACACAAAAGGAACATCCTTTCCCGTCAGCTTCGTCATAGACTGAGCCATACTCGCAAAACCCTTGACGAATCTCCGATAATAGCCTGCCAACCCAAGAAAACTTCTGATCTCAGTTGCATTCCTCGGTCTAGGCCAATCTCGGATAGACTGAATCTTCGCCGGATCCACAGAAACTCCTTCTGCAGAAACGATGTGACCTAAAAATCCCATCTCTCTCTGCCAGAAACTGCACTTACTCAACTTCGCAAACAGCTTCTGTTCCCGCAACTTCTCCAGAACTCTCCTCAAATGAACCTCATGTTCCTCCAGACTCTTCGAATAGACCAGAATATCGTCGATGAAAATGATTACAAACTCATCCAGATACTCCCGGAAAACTCCGTTCATCAACCTCATAAACGCCGCAGGTGCATTCGTTAACCCGAATGGCATCACTACAAACTCAAAATGCCCATACCGAGTCCTGAAAGCCGTCTTCCAAACATCTGCTTCGTCGATCGGAATCTGGTGGTAACCGGATGCCAAGTCAATCTTAGAAAACCAAGTAGCCCCTCTCAACTGATCTAACAACTCATCAATTCTCGGAAGAGGATACTTGTTTTTCACCGTGACTCGGTTAAGACCTCGATAATCGATGCACAACCGGAAACTACCATCTTTCTTCTTCACAAACAACACCGGCGCTCCCCACGGTGAAGTACTTGGTCGAATAAACCCCTTCTCCAATAAGTCCTCCAACTGCTTCTTCAATTCTGCTAACTCTGCTGGAGCCATCCGGTAAGGCGCCTTAGACAACGGCGTCGTTCCAGGTTCTAACTCAATCGTGAACGGATCCGACCGAGATGGCGGTAATCCTTGCAACGACTGAAAGACATCCTCAAAATCCCGAGCGACCCGAATATCTCTCACAGCAACCCCACCAACAGCTTCCGGCATTACAATCGTGGCCAAGTAAGCCTCGCAACCCCTCTCAATCATCGCCTCAGCTTGAACAAGGGAGATCACAAGACTACCCGAAGTCGGTCTCACTCCTTGGTAAACCAACCTACCACCTTCACGTTCAAATACCACTCGACCCCGATGACAATCCAGATGGACTCTGTACCGATTCAACCAATCCATACCAAGGATAACATCGTACAGTTCCACCGGACTAATCACTAAGTCAGCTGGCATTAACTCTCCCGCTACCAGAATATCCACCTCCTTCGCCCGGCCATGCGTAGCTAGAAATTCACCTCCAGCAACCATAACCGGTCCAGTCCGCTCACCAGCGTCACTCCGGATACCACTTCTCTCAGCATGATCCGGAGTAATGAAGCAATTCGATGCTCCAGAATCAAACAACACATGGGATTCACACCCACCTACGAACAAGGTCCCTACACAATTCCCAAGTGCTAAGCAACCTAACTTCCTATCACAGGCAAACAATCTAACACAAGCACTAAGCAATTCTACACTACTGAATTTACAAAGTCTGAATTAGAAAGTTACCCGTGATCGGTCTAGAGCTCGGTTCTCCCGGCGCTGCAATCGCCGGCAGACGCTCCATCGCCGCGATCTGATCCAAAGGCTGCACCGGCCCATACTGAGCTACTGGCTGGACCACTGCCACTGCCAACGGCTGCAACTTCGGACAGTTCGGTCTGATGTGCCCCGACTCCCCGCACTGATAGCACGTCCGAACTCCTCGAACCTCACTCCGCTTCGGGCAACTCGCCCTCTGGTGGTCTAGACTCCCACAAATGTAACAGCCTCGGCCACCTTGGCCCGATCCCGAAGTACCTTCCCACCTCCTCTTCTGTCCTTGCGCAGGCTTGCCGCCTTTGCCAGGACCTGCCTGCTGCACCTGCTGCTGCTGAGGCCTCCAAGGCTGAACAGCTGGAACCACGATCGCAGCCTGCTCCCTCAGATCCTCCTCGATCTGTGCAGCCACCTCTACCAACTCTACTCTGCTCGCGAACCTGATGCCTCTGCACCGAGTCCGTAAATCCGGTCGAAGTCCTCGCAAGAACCTCCGAACCTGAGCCTGCTCATCCTCGAAGCTCCTACCAGCATAACCCAGGAGTCTGTTAAACTCCACGTCATACTCCCGCACCGATCTCGTGCCCTGAGTCAAGTCCAAGAACCTCGCCTCTAAACGATCCAACGCCTCCTGAGGAAAGAACTTGGAGTTGAACTCCGTCACAAAATCCGACCACGCCATCGCAGTCCCGGCCCACCTAGCCGCTACACTCCTCCACCAGAGATGTGCATCACCGTCCAAATAATGGACCGCCAAATCAACCTTGTATCCCTCGGGACACCTAATCGAACGAAAGTTCCGCTCCACTCTCATCCGCCACTCATCGGCCTCCTCAGGCTTCACACTACCCGCAAAGGGACCCGTACCGATCCTCTGCATCTGCTCCATCATACGGATATATGACGGAACCTCCTCAGCAATCGCAGCCCTCGGCTGCACCTCTGCCACACGTGGCACCACTGGAGCCTGCACTGGCACCGCACCCGGTAACCGCTCCAACAACTGTGTCAGCAGGTCAGCCAGACGATCATCTCTAGCTTGGGCTACACCCGCGGCCGCAACCGCACCCACAGCTGGAACAGCACCACCAGCCTCAACAGGACCCAAACCAGCCCCTACAGGACCCACACTGGCCCCCACACTGGCAGTCACACTGGCAGTCTGCCCATCATGCACCGACTGCTGACCTGCCGCAGGCCCATGCGCGGAACTCTGAACCTCGCTCACGACTGGCTCCTCAACGAGTCCGCGACCCCGGCCTCGGCCCCCACGACCACGTCCTCTAGTAGCTCTAGCCATCTCACTGCATTCACAAGCAGCCTAACTAAGCACTAGAAGGACTCAAAACACAACAATCAACACTTACCGTGGAATCTCTTTGAAGGCTCGAAGGAAGATGATCTAGAACCCCCAAACTCACAGAATTGCAATTTACCAAATTTCAATCCTAGCAGTTCTAGCCCGTCCTAAAACCGTAAGGGCTCTGATACCAAACTGAAACGACCCGACCCGTTTTTTTTTTTTTTTTAAAACACTAAGCTCTTAGTCTCAGACTAGCATTCCCATAAATGCTTGTCCTCCACAACCAAGCCACACAAACAAGCAACCAGCGGATAACACACTAAAACCAAACATGCAAATTCCATTAATCCAGCAACCTAACCAGGTTCTAAAACAATAAAAGAAATACAATAAACCACACAGCATGAAAACCGAGACCCTAGATCATCTCCCTCTTCGTTGCCATGATTCCACGATCACAATTTGCCTTTACCTGCACCACATGGTTAAAAGAGATGCGTGAGTATTATCACAAATACCCAGTGAGACGGTCCTCCCATCTACGACTGCGCACACAGACGCGATGGATCCGCTCAGGCAAACACGCATCAAACAATACACAAAACAAACACAACAACACGGCTCAACCACAGCCCAACAGGCAGCCTGTCGATCGACACTACCACTAGGTGTCGATCGACAGCCCTGTTCACACCTGTCGATCGACACACCCACGGTGCCTGTCGATCGACAGCTCAACTGGACCCTGTCGATCGACACAACCTCTAGGTGTCGATCGACAGCTCCTCGATCACCTGTCGATCGACACAACCTCTAGGTGTCGATCGACAGCCTCGTGTGACCCTGTCGATCGACACACCCTAGGGCTGTCGATCGACAGGTCGTCGCAGATTCATAGGAGATCGATCAATTATCCTCTCGGATTGATTCCTCCCCTGCGATAACACGAAACCTGCACAACAAACACAATCCAACAATCCATACACCACAAAACACACAGAAACAACATCAATCATCACAATCAATCAGTTTTTAACCTACCACCATACAACCCTAACGAATCCACCGGCCCAGAAGCCATGGTCACGCACTCACCTTAGATTTTCGGATAGAATCTACTGGATTATGAGGCTGGAAACAGATTCAGCTACAACCACCACGAAATTCCACCTCAAATCGATCAAGAACGAAACCCTAATCACAAACTATCAGGAACAAGAGAAACTCCTCTCAAACTCTCTGTTTCTGATTTTTGGGACTTTGGTTTGCTCAAATGCGGCCAAAAACTCTTAAATACGAAGCCCTAGGGTTTACCCAAACCGGCCCGGTCCAATCGAACAACTTAAATCGAACCAGAAAACCAGCCAATTCGAGCACCTGTCGATCGACAGACACTAGGTGTGTCGATCGACAGCCCTTAAGAGCCCTGTCGATCGACAGACACCATGTGTGTCGATCGACAGCCCCTCCATCTGGCCCGACCAACCACTCGGGCTGGCGGTCGGGCCAGGAAGTGAGTGTAACAAGGAGAAGCTGCGATAGCCTCTGGCCCGACCAACCACTCGGGCTGGCGGTCGGGCCAGAACCCCCTTCATACGACCAAATTTCTATTTTACCCATATTTGACCGAGTTTGACCCGGTTTGACTCAGGTTGACCCGGTAACACCCCTCTTTTTCTATAAATACTTGTAATTTCATTAAAACCCTGAGCTCTTACCCTCTCTTGTTCTTATGTTATGATTTTGAGTTTAATTCTTGAGATTTGAATGCTTTTGTTTAAGTTTTAGATCTTTTATCCTTCAGGTTATCTTTGCATTTCTTAATCTTTCTTAATCATGTTTAATGCTTTAGTTTTCATGTCTTGTTTTAATATGTGTGAGTAGTTATCATATGGATTATGGGTTGAGTAGATTAAAGTGATTTAGATATGGGATTGTGTTGCTTATGCTTAGATCTTGTTAGATCCTTCATTTGAATTGAATTTAAAGCTATGATTGACTCGATCACTCAATTTTTAGAACATGGTCTTTTCACACCCGGAAGGTGTTAGTGAAAATGTCTAGAAGAGATTCAAATGAGCTTTTCTCATCTTAACCAATAGAAGTTGATGTTTAAGGAGGATTGTGAGTATATGAACTTGTAGGTAAAGCTTTTAAGTTGTTTAATTGCAAAATGGAAGTTTGTATAATTAAAGAATTTAGGAAGAGATTAGTACCATGGAAGTGGATTAGTCTTAAATTAGTGATCTTTGCTCTAGGATTGGTCTTGATTAGAGCTTTGCAATACTCTCCAATAGCTAATGAACTTGAATCAATTCCTTAAACCCATGATCCATAGCCTTTTAAACCTTGATTATCTTTGCTTATTTAGTTGACTTGTTTTGACTTTTAGTTGACTTTTGTTGACTTTTCATAAATTGCATTTCTTTGTTTTGTTTTCTTGTTTAGCCTTGCATTCCATCATTTCATCTTGTCATTTACTTATTGTCATTTCATATTTGCATTAAGCTTCATAATTGTCATTAGGAATTATTAGAAAACTCCAAAATCATTGATAGATTTAGCTTACTAAGTTCTTTGCATTCTTATTGGCTTTTGTCATAATCCTTGTGGAAGAATGACCTTCGATTACACAATGACATATTACCATGCACTTGTGGATTAGTAATTGAGGAATTGAAACTCATAGCACTTTTTGAGAATTGCATTAGCATTGATCATTTAGTGTGCATTAAGTTTTTGGCGCCGTTGCCGGGGATTAGTATTAGGCAATAAGATTTGAGATCTTTGAAAGACTAGATCATTTATTTTACTTATCTACTTTGTATTTGTTTGTGGATTTTCCTTCTTTGACTTTGTAGGTACTAATCTACAACTATGTAAAGGAGGATTAAGGATTATGATGAGCCATCTACAAAGATCGAAAAGATGGGGATTAGAGCACCGCCTAGTGATGGAGTTGAATGGGATATAAAGCCGAATTTGGTCACTATGGTGTTGAATCACCGATTCTTGGGTTTACCGGAAGAGAATCCCATCGAGCGTCTTGCCATCTTTGATTGATTAAGCTCAACCGTTAATAGAAGTGGTGTATCCGAAGATATCGTGAAGCTTACTCTATTTCCCTTCTCATTGGATGATAAACCTAGTGAATGGGAAAGAAGCATCAAGTCTTCTTTGATAACCACGTGGGAAGAATGTAAGAAGACCTTTCTTACGAAGTTTTTCTTGCCTCAAAAGACTGCCAAGATAAGGAACGATATAGCTAGATTCGAGCAAGGCGAAGAAGAGAGTTTGTATGATGCGTGGGAGCGTATGAAAAGCTACACAAGAGCTTGTCCTCATCATAGGGTACCTATTGATGCACTTCTTGGAATTTTTCATAAGGGATTGATAGAGAAGCACTATACCGTATTGAATATTGCTAACAATAGTGATTTCGCTAACCTTTTGACCGAGCAAGGGGAAGAGCTTATCGAGAACTTAGCTCGAATGTGGGAAGGTATGGTAGAGGTCATGAATCACTTAAGGAGACCGAGAAGGGCAAGGAAGTAAAAAGACTAGAGGAGAAGCCAAATAAGCTCATTCACATGAATGGAAAGGATGTGGGTTTGATAGTAGAACGTGAGATCAAAAGCGAAGAAGTTATGGCCATTGGATATGAGGAATCGAATCATCCGCAAGAGTTTAGCTATTGTCCAAGATTCAAGTTCCTACCAAGAAGATTTCAAACTACAGAAAATCAACCTTATTCCCCACCGATTTCACCTCCACTAGATGATACAATAGCGTCCATGTTTGCTCGTATTCTAGATGGTCAAGATAAGAGTGTTTCGAGAATGCAAGAAGAAGTAAAGGTCATTCAAGAGAAGTTTGAAGGGATCAACAATGAGCCTAGAGCCAAGATTGAATTGTTGGCTTCCCAATTTGAGTTGGCAAAACAACAAAGAGAGTTTGAGTTGGCACCAAGAGAGTATTGTCAAGCTACTTTGAGGAGTGGAACTAAGATCCCACCTAGAGAACCGCAAGTAGTTGAGAAGAAGAAGGATAGTCTTGAGAAAGATGTTGTAGGAAAACCAAGAGAAGAGGTGCATGAAAACGAAAAAGAAGACTTAAGCAAGAAGCCAATCTTGATTGAGGAAGAGACACCAATACAAGAGTTACCAAGGGATAATTGAAAGAAGAAGGTAACCTTTGAGTTGCCTCCTTATGAACCAAAGCTACCATTTCCTGGGCGTTTCAAGAAGCAAATTCTAGAGAAAGAGTTCGAAAAGTTTAAGGAAGTTCTTGACACGGTCGAAGTAACTATTCCTTTCACAGATTTGCTATTGAAGTGTCAAATCTACAACAAACTCTTCAAGGATATCATGACAAAGAAGAGAATTCTACGAGAATCCATGCTTCTAATGAGTGAAGAATGTTCCGCGGTTATACAAAGCTACCTCCCTAATAAGTTACAAGATCTGGGAAGCTTTACATTGCCTTGTTCATTAGGACATTTGTTCTTCAAGAGAGGTTTGGTAGATCTAGGATCAAACGTGAGCTTAATGGCACTCTCCATTTCAAAGAAGCTTGGTCTAACGGATTTGAAAAAGACGAGAATGACCTTAGTGTTAGCGGATAGATCTTTAAGGTATCCGGTTGGAGTTCTCGAAGACTTGCCTTTGAAGCTAGGGAAACATGTAGTTCCCACCGACTTCGTCGTACTAGAAATGGATGTTGAGTCAAATGATCCTATAATTCTTGGAAGACCATTTCTAGCAACTGCGGGAGCTATAATAGATGTAAAATGAGGAAGGATCAAGTTGGAGTTGGGTGGAATGGAGCTCAACTTTGACATGGTCAAGGCTATCAAGAAGCCAACCATAGAAGGCCAAACAGTCCATGTGAAAACTTTTGACGAACTAGTTGAAGACTACATGGATTTCTTCAATGACGAGGATCCTTTGGAAGCGGCTCTTACCTTGGATGGCGATGAGCTTGAAAGAGCTAGTGAAGAAACTATTGAGTATGGAAAATTGCTTGACTCTCAAAAGGGCAAGGAAAGTGCGGTTTTACCTTTGAAATTGGATGGCAACGAGTTATATCACGACCAAGAGGGGGCTAGCGATGGTAAGACTAGCGTGGAAGACGATTGGAGCGAGCTAAAAGCACCACAAGTGGAGCTCAAACCTCTACCAATTGGATTGAGGTACACGTTTCTCGGCTCTAACTCTACCTACCTGGTTATTATAAATGATGATTTGAGTGAAAATGAAACCGAATTGCTTTTAAAAGAGCTTAGAAAGTATAGGAAAGCCATTGGCTATTCTTTAGATGACATTAAAGGCATTTCACCATCTTTGTTCATGCATAGAATCTATCTTGAAGACGAATCTAAATCATCAATTGAACATCAAAGAAGATTGAACCCAAATTTGAAAGAAATAGTTAAAAAGGAAATCATGAAGTTGCTTAAAGCGGGGATCATCTATGCTATTTCGGATAGTCCATGGATATCCCCGGTCGATGTTGTTCCTAAGAAAGGTGGCGTGACCGTTATTGAGAATGATAAGGATGAATTAATACCAACTAGAGTAACTAGTGGACATAGAATGTGCATTGATTATCGAAAATTGAATTCGTCTACTAGAAAAGATTATTTTCCTTTACCATTCATTGATCAAATAGTTGAGCGTTTAGCCAATCATTCTCATTATTGCTTTCTTGATGGATATTCAGGTTTCTTTCAAATTCCCATACATCCCCAAGATCAAGAGAACACGACTTTTACATGTCTTTATGGTAGCTACGCATATCGTAGAATGCCATTTGGATTATGTAATGCACTGGCAACCTTTCAACGGTGCATGATGTCGATCTTCTCGGATCTAATAGAAAATATAATGGAGGTCTTCATGGACGATTTTTCCGTCTATGGAAACTCCTTTGGTGGTTGTTTGTCTAATCTTTGCAAGGTACTCAAGAGATGTGAGGAGAAGAACTTGGTCCTAAATTGGTAAAAATGTCATTCATGGTTAAAGACGGTATAGTTCTCGGTCCGGAGAAGGGTATTGAGGTTGACAAGGCTAAGATAGAGGTTATGATGAGTCTTGAGCCACCATCAACGGTTAAGGGTATAAGAAGCTTCCTTGGTCATGCGGGTTTCTATAGACGGTTTATCAAAGACTTTTCAAAGGTTGCAAGACCATTGACTAGACTTTTGTGTAAAGATACTCCGTTTGAGTTTGATGAGGAATGTCATGAAGCATTTTTCAAGCTAAAGCACGCTCTTGTTAGTGCACCAATAGTCCAAGCACCGGATTGGAGTTTACCATTCGAGATTATGTGTGATGCTAGTGACTATGCGGTTGGAGCGGTTTTGGGTCAAAAGAAGGATAAGAAGCTTCACGTTATCCACTACGCAAGTAGAACACTTGATGATGCTCAAGTTAAGTATGCCACCACGGAGAAGGAACTTTTAGTCATCGTCTTTGCTTTCGAGAAATTTTGGTCATACTTGGTAGGATCAAAGGTTATAGTGCACACGGATCACGCGACTCTACGAGATCTCTTGTCCAAGAAAGATGTTAAGCCTAGATTGTTGAGATGGATTCTACTACTCAAGAGTTTGATCTAGAGATCAAGGATAAGAAGGGGATTGAAAATGGAGTTGCGGATCACATATCTAGGATGAGGATCGAAGATGGAATTCCTCTAGATGATCAACTTCCCAAAGAGCATATAAACGATATAAAGGCGCTTTACTTTGGAAATGAAGGTCTAGAGGAGCAAATCGCGGCGACTACTATCAAGGAGAATGAGAAAGAACCTTGGTACGCGGATATTGTCAACTACTTGACACTAAGAGTCTCACCGCCAAGTCTTGAGTCGGGTAATAGGAAACGGTTCTTCAAGCAACTTAAGTACTACTATTGGGACGAGCCATATCTATACCAACAAGGAAAGGACAAGTTGTTTAGAAGGTGTGTAGCGGAAGAAGAAGCTCCGGGTATCTTATTCCATTGCCATGGTTCGGAGTATGGTGGACATTTTGCTACCTTTAAGACGGTTTCGAAGATTCCACAAGCGGGTTTTTGGTGGCCAACAATTTTTAAAGATACTAACGAATACATATCTAGATGTGATCCTTGTCAAAAAGTTGGTAGCTTGAGTAGGAGGCATGAAATGCCACAAAGCGGGATTTTAGAAGTTGAACTATTCGACGTGTGGGGAATCGACTTTATGGGACCTTTCCCTACATCGTATGGAAACAAATACATTTTGGTGGCGGTCGACTATGTTTCTAAATGGGTCGAAGCCATAGCTAGTCCGACCAATGATGCGAGTGTGGTGGTTAAGCTATTCAAGTCGATCATATTCCACGATTTGGGGTTCCACGAGTTGTGATAAGCGATGGTGGAACACATTTTCTCAACAATGTCTTTGAAGGGTTATTAAAAATGTATGGAGTTAAGCATAAGGTAGCTACGCCCTATCATCCCCAAACTTCGGGTCAAGTTGAAGTTTCTAACCGTCAAATAAAAGCCATTCTCGAAAATACGGTTAGCAAAATTCGAAAGGATTGGGCGAACAAGCTAGACAATGCATTATGGGCTTATAGAACCGCTTACAAGACACCCATTGGAACGACACCTTTAAATCTTCTATACGGGAAGTCTTGTCACCTTCCGGTTGAGTTGGAATACAAAGCTTTGTGGGCTACCAAGTTACTCAACTTTGATATAAAGACGGCTACCGAGAAGCGAATGATACAACTTGAGGAGTTAGAAGAGCTACGCCTCGATGCTTATGAGAATTCGAAGAATTACAAAGAACGGACAAAGGCTTTTCACGACAAGAGGATATTGAGACGCGATTTCAAACCGGGAGATCAAGTTCTACTAGTCAAGATGGTCGGGTCCTTTCACCATAAACGAAATGAAACCGTATGGGGCAATTGTGTTAGATAACAAGTCCGGAGGAGATTTCACGGTTAATGGTCAACGATGCAAGCTCTACCACGTGAATGTCCCTATAGAGGAGGATGTTAAATTTTTTCTCTCGGAACCTATAATGACGCCTAAGGGGCTATAACCGTCAAGCTTAGCGACATTAAACAAGCGTACTTGGGAGGCATTCCCATGATATCCTTTGTATATATTCTTTTCTACTTAGCTTTGCACTAATTTTTATGGTTCTTTTGAGTTTATTTTCAATATAGACGGCTAGAGGAAGTTCGGAGGTGATTCAATATCATTTACAACTTGGAAATATGGGAAAATAAGTGAAAAAATGTTTTGTGTGCCCCAGCCCGACCAACAGGTCGAGCAGCTGGTCGGGCCAGGACCACCCGCAGCATCCAAGCAGGGCGGGACACCCCCGAAGTTCAAAATTCAAATTTTGAATTTTTTGGCTCCAACTTGCAACTGGTTTCACTTTGGCACATGGTTTGAACTCTTACCACCTCTTTTTCTACCCCACGTTGTCCCCTATCGAGTTACATGAGTAAGTTATCTCCACTCACCTCCATTCCTCTATATAAGCAAGCACCACCTCCTTCACTTCATTCCACACACCTCTCTCTATCATTTTAAAGTAGCATTTGCATTTTCTCTTGTCTCCACCAAGGAGCCACGAAATTTAGCTTCATTTTCTCTCCTAATTCCTCTACTTTCACTTTGGTATGAATCTCTATCCCTTAGTCTTTTCAAATCATCCAATGGTATGGTCTTCTATGAATTTTCTCTTGAATTATTTTAGTTATCAATGTAATTTACTTATGGATAACTTAAAATCTTGCTCTTTACTCTTACAATTAAGCTAATGAATCATGAAATCTTTATTTTTACTCATCTTGAATTTCCATGTTGAAATCATTATGATATCTTAGCCTTGCTTTATTCTCTTTATAAGCTTGACTAATGATTACTTATAAGTTTAATTTGCTTTGAAATGAGAATTGTTAGAAGTCCATTTATCTTTAACTTCTATTATAAAGTTTATAATCTAAATTTGCTATTTTAAATTGCTTTAGTTGCATTTTAAATTTTATATTTTCTATCTCCATTAAACCTTCGAAAGGCTTAAAAATTGCGATGTCCAACCTACCATGTTCGCGGATAGAGAACTCCTTGCGAAAATGGGAATGCTTAAAGACTTTGATGCAACTATGGAGACGATAGGAATCAAATCTTTCGCCACAATGGACGAGTTTGCGTACAAAGAGGCGACTTGCGAGTTTCTTGCAACGGTTCACGTGGAGTATCAAAGCCAATACCGAAAGGTTGCACCGGAGGGACTCGTTTGTTTCAAGATAAGATCTAAGGAGTATGGTCTCTCACTCTTCGATGTTTGTGACATTTTCGGGTTTCATAAGGGCCACATTGTCAAGCTATTCAAGCTAGATGCGATAAATAACATTTGGGCGGCTATCGGTAGAAAAGGCGGATATGAGTCTAAGGCCGCCAAGAACACTCTCATTTGTAACCCGGTGTTGAGATAGATTCACAAGGTCTTGGGGCATACGTTCTTTGCAAGAAGGGAACCTAGTGATGTTTCAATGGAGGAAATGTGCTTCCTCTTTCAAATCATCAAGAAATTGGTGCAAGATCCCAAGTACAGCCTACCCGCGGGCTTTCACGACCCTCTCCAAGACAACATCAACTATGGCGCTATTCTAATCAACAATTGTGTCAAGCTAAGGAATACGAAGAAGCCTTACATTAGAATTGGAGGAGTCCTAACCGTGATCTTTAGAAAGATCAATCTCAAGCTACTTAAGAGGGATAGGATTGATGCGAAGAAGTACTTGAACATTGATCATCTCGTTCGTTCATCAATAATAGCATTTAAGAAAAAGGGATATCCACCATACAAGTACATTTTCTTCAACAAGAATGGCGATCGGCGTTGCGTGCTCTTACCACATCCCAACATGGCTCCAAGAACCAACGAAAACATCATCTTTAACATACCGGATTTTGGTTGCATAACGGATGCATGGAACGATGGAACGAATTTTGACCAAGATGAAGACGAAGAAGCAGCTTTCCACCCTTCCAACGACACACCATACCCCAATGTGCGTTTTCCTCCATACCTCTACAAGCCAAGAACAAACCGCGATCGTGATATCGATGATGAGTTCAAAAACCAAAGAAAGATTAGTACTTGGTGTGCGAAGTGGATTGGTAAGATGAATTGTCGATTCAAGAAGACCAAAGGCGACGATTATGAGTCCTCCGAAGAAAACCCAACACCACCGGATGAGGAGCCAACAAACTTCGATATGGTTCGCCATAGCTTCTATGACAACTCTCGCCGTGACCATGATGATGAGGGCAGGGCGAGCTCAAGTGGTGCGCGTCATAGCATCTCCTCTTTCCCACCCAACCACTAATCCAAGTACAACACCAAACCATTGTCTCATCCATTCCTTGCTTTGAACTCCTTGCTCGTTTATTTACTTCGACCATTGTATTATTTCATTTTATACTTTCCTTTCGCTTCCGTTTGTTTAGCTATCTTTTTCTCGGTTTACTTATCATACCGAGAAATTGCTAATGAAATTGTGTGTTTGTTTTGTTCCTTTGCCTTGTCATTTGATCATTTCGCATTGCATACCTTTTTAGTCAAAAATTTTAAAATTTTCACTTGAATTTTGAAATCTTCATGAATCATTTAGTAAGCATTGCATTTACCCAAGTTAATCATATAGGTTGCTTAAGTTTAGTAATTGCATTTCATATACCTTTGAGTTTCATTTTAAAGAGTCCTAAATTTTTTTTTTTAATTTTCAAAATTCATATAGTTGCATTTGATACACTTATATGATCATTTAGGTTGCATTGAACATATTCCAAAATGTTTTGGAGATTTGTAGCTTAGCACTCAATATGATCTTTAGGATAATGCTAGATATTGCTAAGTGAATTATAGAAATCTCTTCTTTGCATCTTGATCTTTTCGCTCGAAACTCGTGATTAGGTTGAAGCTTATTAGACTTGAAAGCAATTCTATCTATTGAACCTAATATTGACTTTAATTTCTTGCTTAGAGACTTGATATGCTTGTTCAAAGTAACCATATACACATTTGGACTTTCTTTATCCATTTTAACCACTCTTTGCTAGTCCAAATGGTCTTACCGATTCACGACATCTAATGTGAATGAGGTTGGTTTCCCTTACCGTTGCATAACCTTGACCCTTCTTTGAAACATAAATGTATTTTCTTGAGTGAGGCCTCATTTTTGAAAATGCATACGCAAGTAAAATCTTGAAAGATGAGAACGACAAAGAAGTGCTTTCATTTTAGAGCTAGTCTCGTTTTAAGACTAGTAATAGGTTAAGTTTTGTTGTCTTTAAGGGTTGGGTTTGGTGAGTGTTATTGGTGAGCAAAAGAAAGAGTGTTTGATCTTAAATAAAAAGGAAGCCAAAGAAAGAAAAGAAGTTGAGCTACTCTAGGAAAAGGGAATGTTTTGTCATAGTTAAAAGAAGACTCTAGTGTTTAAAAAGAAGAGTCTATAAGCTAGAACCCAAAGGGCTAGAAGAAAAGTTTAAAAAGAAAACTATAGAGGAAAGGATTGGAGTAAATGAAAGAGTCTATCAAGTAAAGAAAACCCCCTAGAGTATGCTAAGAAGCTTAAAGGAAGATTCAAAAAGCTTTAGATCACCAAAAGGAAAGAAGAGTTTGCAAGATCATGGGTAGAATTTAGGAGTTTTAAATCATAAGGGTTGGCTAGAATGGTAACACTAATTTGTATGCATCAATTGTTCCATTTCTTCTTTTCTTTTACATGATGTTTTAGATTACCTTTTGCTTGAGTGTGAGTCACCGAAAAAAAAAACGATTTCAAAACCGCCTATTCTTTCGCATTTAACCCTTCTTTCACCTAGCCTTGAACATTGTTTGATAGTCAATAAGCAAGATCACGCATTATATCATAAATATTGTTAAAGAATTGGTGAATAGAAAGATTTGTAAATGCTTAATTAACTTGTCTAGAGGCAAAAGATTGAAGTTGCGATATATTGCAAGAAGATTGATTGTGCTTAAGGCGATTACCGATAACTCGGTATTATCTTAGGCGATGGTGTTGAATGCTTTGTTTGAATCTATTTGGTTTATATTCTTTGTTTTCAAACCCCTCCATCGGTTTTCCCTCTTTGTTTGCTCGAGGGCGAGCAAAAGGCAAGTCCGGGGGAGTTGATAAGTGCATAAATTGCCCTTTCTTAGCATGCATTTTTGTAGTATTTTTAGGCATTTAGCTTAGGTTTCATCCATTTTCTTTCTCTTTTCGGTTCCCTTTAGTATATATCGAGTCTAGAGTCCAAATCCTTGTTTTCTTGCATTTGCATGCATATTTTGTCCATTTTAGGTGCAAATGGGGTCTTGGGACAAGTATGGAACAATTTGGGAGAAGAATCAAGATGGAAGAATGAAGAACAAAAGAAAAAGTTGCGGTGGCCTCCGGCCCGACCAACCACTCGGGCAGCCGGTCGGGCCAGGAAGCAAGCGAAGAACGAATAAGTTGCGGTGGCCTCTGGCCCGACCAACCACTCAGGCTGGCGGTTGGGCCAGGAAATGAGTGTAACAAGGAGAAGCTGCGGTAGCCTCTGGCCCGACCAACCACTCGGGCTGGCGGTCGGGCCAGAACCCCCTTCCTACGACCAAATTTCTGTTTTACCCATCTTTGACTGGGTTTGACTCGGGTTGACCCGGAAACGCCCCTCTTTTTCTATAAATACTTGTAATTTCATTAAAACCCTGAGCTCTTAGCCTCTCTTGTTCTTATGTTATGATTTTGAGTTTAATTCTTGAGATTTGAATGCTTTTGTTTAAGTTTTAGATCTTTTATCCTTCAGGTTATCTTTGCATTTCTTAATCTTTCTTGATCATGTTTAATGCTTTAGTTTTCATGTCTTGTTTTAATATGTGTGAGTAGTTATCATATGGATTATGGGTTGAGTAGATTAGAGTGATTTAGATATTGGATTGTGTTGCTTATGCTTAGATCTTGTTAGATCCTTCATTTGAATTGAATTTAAAGCTATGATTGACTCGATCACTCAATTTTTAGAACATGGTCTTTTCACACCCGGAAGGTGTTAGTGAAAATGTCTAGAAGAGATTCAAATGAGCTTTTCTCATCTTAGCCAATGGAAGTTGATGTTTAAGGAGGATTGCGAGTATATGGACTTGTAGGTAAAGCTTTTAAGTTGTTTAATTGGAAAATGGAAGTTTGTGTAATTAAAGAATTTAGGAAGAGATTAGTACCATGGAAGTGAATTAGTCTTAAATTAGTGATCTTTTCTCTAGGATTGGTCTTGATTAGAGCTTTGCAATACTCCCTAATAGCTAATGAACTTGAATCAATTGCTTTAACCCATGATCCATAGCCTTTTAAACCTTGATTATCTTTGCTTATTTAGTTGACTTGTTTTGACTTTTGGTTGACTTTTGTTGACTTTTCATAAATTGCATTTCTTTGTTTTGTTTTCTTGTTTAGCCTTGCATTCCATCATTTCATCTTGTCATTTACTTATTGTTATTTCATATTTGTATTTAGCTTCATAATTGTCATTAGAAATTATTAGAAAACCTCAAAATCATTGATAGATTTAGCTCACTAAGTTCTTTGCATTCTTATTGGCTTTTGTCATAATCCTTGTGGAAGAATGACCATTGATTACACAATGACATATTACCATTGATTACACAATGACATATTACCATGCACTTGTGAATTAGTAATTGAGGAATTGAAACTCATAGCACTTTTTGAGAATTGCATTAGCATTGATCATTTGGTGTGCATCAGTTTACCCGTTTCAGATTCATTAAACAAACTTTCTTCTTGTTCTGATTTCTTAATCAATATAACTCATAAATTACCTTTTTCTACAAACACAATTTGCTCTCAAAAACCCCTTGAATACATCTATACCGACGTATGGACTTATCCACTTTTGTCTTTTGATCACTACAAATACTACCTTATTTTGGTTGATCACTACACTCGCCATACATGGTTCTATCCACTTCAACATCTCAAGTTTGAGAAACATTCATAGCATTCAAGGCTTTAGTAGAGAATCGTTTTTAAACAAAGTACGTACACTCTACTCGGATAATGGTGGTGAATTTATTGGTCTCCATTCATTTCTCATTGCTAATGGCATTACTCATCTCACCTCGCCGCCTCACACACTGGAACATAACGGAATCTCGGAACGCAAGCATCGTCATATCGTCGAAACTGATCTCACTCTTCTCAAACATGCCGATATCCAAAAATCTTATTGGTCTTATGCGTTTGCTACTGCCGTGTACTTGATCAATCGAATGCTGACTCCGGTGATCCAAAATGAGTCCCTTTTATGCCAAATTCTTCAACCAGTCACCAAATTACTTGAAGCTTCGTGTATTCGGTTATCTTTGCTTCTCGAGGCTTCACCTATATAAGAAAAAACAGAATGGAAGACTGGTCTTCTCTGTGTGTGTTCGTTGGATACTTGTTGACTCAAAGTGCGTACTTGTGTCTTGAACCTAAATATGGGCGCATATACTCGTCTTGTCATGTCAATTTTGTTGAAGATTCATATCCTTACCTCCAATTGTCTTCGCCGAAGCCAATACCAACAGAAAATGCTCTCATACCCTCGCCATCACTTCCCACCGTTACACCCGTTCCCTATACACCTCTCGTATCTGCTCATTCTCAGTCTTCTACGGACAAATCGGTGCCACCGAGCCCAGCTCCTCACCATCATGTGTCGCTGCCAGCTCAGCAAGTTCGTCTATCCCGATTCACTTACATGATCGTGGAGACCAGATGGACGTGGAACTGAATTTAACAGGCCCATCAACCAATGGCCCAAATCCAGGTATAACTTCTCCTTTATCTCAAGGTAGTTTAGACACCGCATAATATATAATACGTGGGTATTAGATATTAAAATTGATTATCTTCTATATAGTTATCATCCTTATAATTATATTTTAAACTAAATCCCGTATAAGTAGATTCTAAATTGAAACCCGTATAATTATATTTTAAATTGAAACCCGTATAGTTATGAATTTATTTATCATTAAATTGTATTTTGTTAACCTCAAGATATAAAATAGAAATTAGTTCAAATCACCATAAAATTATGTAAATTAAGAAAATTTATAATTTGTATTGACACATGTCACAATCTAATTTAACAATAACAAATGTCGCGATCTCGTGAGTTACAATTTTACTTACGTGTCATGCTCTCATCGAACGAACTCTCCTTCTTTTAATAAGATTTTCCTTGTTTCTAATTAGTTTTCGGCTATTATAATGTTTTCTTTTTATTATTTGTTGAATTACTTGACCATGATTTTGTTAGTTTTCCATTTTAAAATTTATTTTTTTAATTTATTTTAAGTTTTAACATATATCACGATCTAAATTAGCATTAACACGTGTCGCGATCCCATGAGTTACAATTTTGACAAACTCTCCTTTATACAGTAGAACCTCGATAAATTAATACTCGATAAATTAATAAACACCATAAATTAATAAATTATCCCGGTCCCGAGTCGGGCCAATGTAAAAATCAACTCAATTTGATAAAATGATAAGATAATAATTTTTTTGAAACTCTTATGTAAAATATGGTCCCAATAATAGCATAAATTAATAATCATATATAATTATGTATATATATATATGATAATGTACTAAACATGGTTTTAGTGATTTTTGTTTTAACTTAAAAATGAAAATCTCATTAGACCTTATCTTTTAATTTAAGTGTTACATCAAAAACTTTTATAATTGTTTTTTCGGTCTTTACCATAAACTTCTAAAAATTCTAGGCAAAATAATTGATTCTTTATAATAATGCTTTCTAAATGTATCCATAGATTCATTAAATTCCATAATATAACATTATTCGAAGAAACAAATTAAGAAGAATCTTACCTAAAACGGATTTCTCTCTATATATTAATAATTATTAATTTATCGATAAAATAATATTCTCTTTAAATTAATAAATGATCTCGGTCCCAACATTATTAATTTATAGAGGTTTTACTGTATAATATTTATAAATCAACCACCACAAAGGCCCATTAACCAAACTGTTTCTTCTACACCTCCGACAACACAAAAAAATCCACCACCGTCAACCTCCATGAAGATGTTATATCTTGTGTGCTTAGTGTTGATACACTAGAAGCTTTGAACCGAAGTGAAGCTTGAAGATCATCCAAGTGTATGCGACTAAGTAAGCATATGTTCTAAAACTCTGTAACAAAGGGAGAGATTGAAAGTGTGATTGCTACAGGTTTTAGACCCAAGACTGAAGATACTGAAGAGCTGAAGCAGGTGAAACCGAGCTGAAGCAGAGGCTGAAGCAGTGCAGATGCTGAAGCAGTTTTTGATAAGATTGGCCGTGGGCCTTGTCGTTCATGGGCTTGAAGCCCACGTGAATTGGAGAGTCCTTAGGGTTTAGGGCGTGAGTATTTATACCTAGAGGCGTAGACGAAAACACTTACGCACCTAGGGTTTCATTGAGAGAGGCACACAGGTGTGTGTGGCGTCGTCCACCAAAGAAGATCAGAAAAACAAGATCTGTCTGTTGGTGTTACTGAGAGATCGTGATGATTCTCAGGTTATGATCCATGTTATAGAAAAGAGTGGTGTGGTATCCATATAGCAATTGTAGGTTGCTTCTTTTTATAATGAATTTGTTCTGGACGTGGTCCCGGGGATGTAGGAAACGAACCTCGTTAAAAAACTCCTTGTGTCAATTTACTTTATGCACGTAAAAACTCCTTGTGTCATTCGATCTAGCCCAAATATGCACTTACAATTGGTATCAAGAGCCTAACTCGTTAGAAGTTAAGCTTATTTTCGGGTATAAGATTTGAGTTTTTGTGGCTAGATTCAAGTTAGAGAAGAGAAGAAGAGTTTTTGTATCTCTGAATTTATGAAGTTCTGTGTTTCTGAGATTAGGGTTCAATCATGTTTTGTGTTAACGAAGAAGAATCTTGAGCTAATGGTGGCCTCGAGAGAAGACAAGAGATGAATCAGAAGAAGAGAAGAGAAAAAAAAAACGGAACCACTGCGACAAGCCATATTGCGGGCTGTTTTCCCGGCGGACCAGAACAAACCAAACGATGATATTGGTATGGTTGCAAAGATAACGAAGTCATCTTTCCACAGAAGAAAACGGAACCCAATTCGAAGGTAAATTTTGGAAGTTGTGAGTGTTTCTTTCTAACCAAATCTGCAGAAAATCCTGCAAATTAGTGAACGAGGTGTTTATCTTTGAGATCTTATTTCCGATGAGTCAAGAGGTCCCACTCCACGTTCAAGCTATCCCTGGAAAGATCCCACTGCAAGGAAAACATAGAAGCTGACGGATTTGTCAATCAGAGTTATTATCCATAAAAAAATCATTGTGAAAGTTGACCGATAATCATTCAAATCTGAAAATTTTCGGGAAAAAAAAACGGGTTCGATGGAGCATTTTCGTGAGTTTGTTTGGAAGGTCAAATGGATTTCGATCCTTCTGAAATTTTGTGAGTTTAATGATTGCATATCAAACTTCATAATCAACGGTGGGATTCGTAAGCTAACGGTTAGTTTGAGATTTGTTGTTATTTGTTCAAAGGCTGTTGGTGAAATTAGATTATGGAACCTTCTGCTTATTCATCCATCTGATTGAGTTTGGTGCTGAGATGAAATGAGTCTGTGGTTGAGCTTCGTTCAGACTGGAGTAGTGTCTGAAAAAGACTAAGGTCAAGTCAAAAGAAAAGAGGTGTGAAAAAAAAAAAACGGCGGGATGAAGTACTACAAGGGCTGTCTATGATCAACATGAGAATTTTTAACTTAGTTGTGCACTCAAGCAGGGGGAGATTGTTTATATTGGCTAAATCAGCTTGTCAATGAAGCATTGTGTATGGGGGAGCAAGAAAGAAGAAGATGCTTGAGTATCAAACTAAGTTAAAAAGGGGGAGAATGAAGATGTTATATCTTGTGTGCTTAGTGTTGATACACTAGAAGCTTTGAACCGAAGTGAAGCTTGAAGATCATCAAAGTGTATGCGACTAAGTAAGCATATGTTCTAAAACTCTGTAACAAAGGGAGAGATTGAAAGTGTGATTGCTACAGGTTTTAGACCCCAGATTGAAGATACTGAAGAGCTGAAGCAGGTGAAACCGAGCTGAAGCAGGTGAAACCGAGCTGAAGCAGAGGCTGAAGCAGTGCAGATGCTGAAGCAGTTTTTGATAAGATTGGCCGTGGGCCTTGTCGTTCATGGGCTTGAAGCCCACGTGAATTGGAGAGTCCTTAGGGTTTAGGACGTGAGTATTTATACCTAGAGGCGTAGACGAAAACACTTACACGCCTAGGGTTTCATTGAGAGAGGCACACAGGTGTGTGTGGCGTCGTCCACCAAAGAAGATCAGAAAAACAAGATCTGTCTGTTGGTGTTACTGAGAAATCGTGATGATTCTCAGGTTATGGTCCATGTTATAGAAAAGAGTGGTGTGGTATCCATATAGCAATTGTAAGTTGCTTCTTTTTATAATGGATTTGTTCTGGACGTGGTCCCGGGGATGTAGGAAACGACCCTCGTTAAAAAACTCCTTGTGTCAATTTACTTTATGCACGTACTTGCTCGTTGTCATTCGATCTAGCCCAAATATGCATTTACACTCCACCATCATACCACCATTATCAAAATCCGTACCCAAACCACCAAAAACTTAGAAACCTATACCACCACCGAGCCACACCATGACAACCCGAGCCAAGAATCAAATCACTTGTCCTACAAATAAATTGTCTCTCACCATAAACACCAAACCTATAATTTCTACCACGGTGAACCAGGCTATGGGTGATCCAAAATGGAAGAGTGCTATGTTCGAGGAGTTCAATGCGGTCACTCGCAACGAAACATTTGATTTGGTTCCTCCTACACCTCATCAAAATGTAATTGGTACTAAATGGATTTATACGCTCATGTATCTTCCTAACGGTGCTCTTGACAGGTATAAAGCTCGTCTAGTTGCTCGTGGGTTTAATCAACAATACGGTCTCGACTATGCTGAAACCTTCAGCCAAGTGATCAAATCAACGACAACTCGCGTCGTCCTCGAGCATGCAGTGAGATCGAATTGGTGCATTTGTAAACTTGATGTGAATAACGCATTTTTGTAGGGTACTCTTGAAGATGAAGTCTATGTCTCACAACCACCATGATTTATTGACAAATATCAACCTCATCATGTTTGTCGTCTCAAAAAGGCTCTCTATGGACTAAAGCAGGTCCCTCGTGCATGGTATGAAGAGCTCAAACGGACGCTCATTGCCGCTAGATTTCAGAACTCAGTTGCAGACACGTCACTCTTTGTGTTGAATACTGGTGGACACCAAGTTTGTATTTTGGTCTATGTGGATGACATTAGTAACGGGCATTCAAGAAATGATGGTTACCAACATGATTAGTCACCTTGCAACACGCTTCTCCATTAAAGACCTTGGCAATCTCTCATATTTCTTGGGAATTGAAGCTCATCGCTCAGCCAACGGTCTACACCTCATGCACCGGAAGTATGTTATTGATCTTCCCACTAAGACCAATATGCTTAATGCTAAGCCGGTTAGTATTCCGATGTCGTCTAATCCGAAACTGACGCTTCACTCCGGTTCTCCACTACAAAATCCAACAGATTATAGGATGGTTGTTGGTAGCTTGCAATATTTGGGTTTCACATGACCCGATATTGCATATGCGGTGAACAAACTTTCACAATATATGCACAAGCCGATGGATGATCATTGGCAAGCGGTCAAGCGTCTTCTCCCTTACTTGGCAGGCACGATCACTCATGGTATATTTATTCGACAAGACTCTCCAATTTTGTTACATGTGTTCTCATATGCAGATTGGGGGGGGGGGGGTTAATATTGATGATTATGTCTCCACAAATGCTTATATTATCTACCTCGGCACTACACCCATCTCTTGGTCCGCAAAGAAACAAAAGGGTGTAGCTCATTCAACAACCGAGGCAGAGTATCCGTTGCGAATACAGCCTCCGAGCTTCGATGGGTATGTTCACTACTTACTGAGCTTGGCATTGTATTACTAGCAACTCCCGTGATCTATTGTGACAATGTCGGTGCGACGTACTTATGCGCCAACCCCGTGTTTCATTCTCGAATGAAACATGTTGCTCTAGACTATCATTTCATTCGTGATAACGTTCAATTCGGTGCTCTTCGTGTCTCTCATGTCTCTACGAAGGATCAGCTCGCCGATGCATTAACAAAACCACTCACCCGTGCCCGGTTTCATGAACTCTTCTCTAAGATTGGAGTGATATTCACCCCTCCATCTTGCGGGACCGTGTAGAGTATATATGGAAATATGATTATGTAAATATCTTAGATTAGAAGCGCTACTTGTAATTTCCCATATATATCTTGTAATCACAATATACAATCATCAAATCATTAAACCTATACACAACTAGGGTGTAACTGGGGTAATGAGTTTTAGAAATGATAGACTTTGTGCTTAAGGCTTGATTGGTTTACCCGCTACCATCCGCAAACGCTGCGTTTGCGGGCGGTTGCAGTTGGTAGCGTTTGACAACAATCATGGAAAACGCTTTCTACCGCTCCGTACCGCTCCAAACCTCTCAAATCCAAAAGCTCATTCCTCGAGCGTTTACGGTTGCGGTTGGATGTTTTAAATTTTTTTTTTTTTAAATTTATTTTAAAATGAGAATATATATTTAAAATTAAAAGTTTAGATATTATAATTACAAAATATATAACTAATTTGATATTTTCAATAATCCATCACAATTTTAGTTATAGAATCTTTAAACTAAAATACTCTAGATAAATTTTGATTGTAAACATACATAAATTTAATAATTTAAATATAATATTAGTCTCTCCAATAAAAAATAACTTCTTCATTAAAATCATAACTTTCATCCAAACAAAAATTCTTTTTAAAATAAAAATAAATATTATATAAATAGTTTTTTTATTATTAATTATATATTGAATTAATGATTTTTATACTTTTTATAATAATATGAGTTTTGATGTTATTATTACTGTATAATGTCTTTATGTTGTAAATTTATTGTTTAACCGCTACCGTTCCGCTAGTCAACCAGTCATAAACATCCCGCAAACGCACCAATTTTCAACCGTTGCACCAGTCGTATAAACGTCCCGCAAACGTTTCAAACCGCAGTCGCCCGCTTTCGCAAACTCCCGCAGCCGCAACCGCAACCGCAACCGCTGCGGCTGCGGCTGAACCAGTCAGACCCTAAATCTATACATATCACAAATATTCCAGTATGCACCGCTAACATAGTGCAAACAAAATAAACGAGAATTATAATAACAATCTTGTTCTCCTTGTTTGGTTCTGCTCTTAAATTCCCTAATATACATTTTTAAGTTCTGCTCTTGTTTGGTTCTGCTCTTAAATAAATGAGTAATGTTTAAAATAAATCAAATTTATTTTTTATAAATTCGTAATAAAACATAATTTTAACCACTGAAAAAATAATTTATAGAATATAAATGGTTAAAAACAATAAAAAAATAATTAATTATCTATGAGTAATTGGAGTGACAAGCAATAGACTTTAAGGTAATTTGCAATATAACAAAGAGAAAATCTCTACACTATTTGGATAAGTTTTATGACTCTTTTACCCATGAATCTATTTCTCTCTTTTCTCCTTCTCTCTTCTGTGAACATGAGAAAACATATCTCAAAAGCTTTCTCTCTACTATTTTTTCATCGCAAATCCCACTTTCTGTTTCCAATTTTTTGTTTCTGGGAAAGTTCTCAGCGACTAGTGGAAACTATGATGGTTATCGGTGATGTATGGTGGCTAGTGGAAACAACGACGGATCCCGGCGATACACTGGGGTTAATGGAAGTAGAGAATCACATCGGTGGTCTGCGGCGGCTACTGAAATCAACGACGGATCTCGGCGATGCGTTGGGGTTAGTGGAAGCATAAAATCATATCGGTGGTTTGTGGCGGCTAGTGGAAACAATGGCGGTTATCGGCAATGTGTTGGGGTTTACTATGGCGGCTATGGTTAACCATGGCGGCTATGGTTAACCATGGCGGCTAGGGTTAACTGTGGCGGCTAGGGCTAACTGGCGGTGAATCGAATATGTGGATTTACTATGGAGGCTAGGGTTATATGTGGCGGTGAATCGGAACTGTGGCGGTTAGGATTTTTGTTTCTAGGAAAGTTCTCAGTGACTAGTGGAAACTACGGTGGTTATCGGCGATGTGTGGCGGCTAATGGAAACAACAGCGGTTTTCGGCGATGTGTGGCGGCTACTTTGTCTTATGAGAGAGAGATATATGTATAAACTATATATGATCACTTATGAGAGGGTTAAAATCGTCATAATTATTCTTTCTCACTGCTATTTATTTAATTTCTGTTTTCCACCGCTAGTTTCTTAAATAGGTAAAAGTTCATTGTTTACTAGCTAATTCACTCATTATCTATCTACTATAAATTAAAAATATAATGCAGTTTGAAATAATTTATTTCTCGTAACACATCACTTACTATGAAATGAAAGAAATATTAGCAATTATTATTTTATGATATTAATGGGACCATATATTTATAGGGGAATTAGGTGGAATAATATGTTTTGACATATAAATTAATAAAGTAACATGTGCAATTGGAAAATTGGGTAACTAACAAAGAGAAAAATTAAATTTGACTATTTACCAAAACAAAATTCAATTAATGTTGTCAATTTTCGCCACACTTAATGATAATGTTGTCAAATTTCATCACATTAATTGTTAATTTATTTATAATAAATAAAAAATAATAATTTCCTCTAGAAATAAATTTAAAATTGACATATATAAAAAATATTTCATTGAAATAACATTTCTTTTTCTTTTTTCTACATTATACGTTTACTTAAAATAGCAATAATTTCAAAATAATTAATTATTGTTTGTATAAATAAATTATATAGTGAACTATATCATAAATTGAAAACTATTGATATAAATAGTGAACTAACTACTTGCTTGATATAATGAATTTCACACCAAAATTGCATAATAGTGAACTATTTATGACTATATTTAACTATATATAATAATGAACTATTGTTGAATATAACAAGTATAGTTGATTGTTTGTGAATAAAGTTAACTATATAAATGATTAATATTTATTGGGGTGGTTTCTAAAATGACTCAAAATTTGAAGTCAATTACAAATATATACCCCATTTTCTCTCTCATCAATTTTTTTTCAAATAAACCAAAACATTCATCTTATTTACGGAAATGCCATTATATCTGAATTTTTTTTTTTTTAAATCAGACATTTGATTTCACAAACAAACACCCAATTATATCAACTTATTTACGAAAATGCCATCACCATCAAGTTTCACAACCACCATGAACAACCAAATTGAAGCTCTTCAATGCTTCTCCATCTAATTTTCGTGCACAAATACATCACAAATGAACTCATAACTTCTTCAACTACCATTTTATCTCTAATTTCATCCAAAACACTATGTAAATGAGCATTTGAAAAATTCTCTCACTCACAATCTCTTGAATTTTAGTGGTTTTTGCGATATAATGTCTGGGCTTCGAAGTTAACAGTTAGAGTAGGAATTTTGTGTGTTTAAACGAGCTAAAAACTGAGATCTACGGCGAAACGGAGCTAAAAACCGTATTTTCCGATCTGGTTCAGAAGAGTAGACTTCGTCGGACGTCTGTTGGTCAATGAGAGGTTAGATTTGCAATTGACTTTTTTCAGATTTTTGACGTAGACTTCTCAAAGAAGTGTGCTTGTTCTCCTTTATTCTCCTTTGACAAAAAAAAAATCAGTAGACTGCACGGGAAGTCTACTTAAAAAATGGGTTAGTTTCGCATTTGACCAAAATGTTGACTTTTTTTAGCAGACTCTGTAAGAGATGCTAATAGCAGACTTCCATCAGAGTCTGCTCGACTATGTTTAGGTTATTTTTTGCAATTGACTTATTGTTGAATTTTTTTAGTATACGCTATTTAAAGTCTACTCTATACGTTGAGGTTAGTTTTGCGTTTGACCAAAATTTCGAAAGTTGACCTTTTGAAAATATTAAGACTAGACTTCCCCAGAAGTCTGCTGAGAATTGAATTTTCAGCAGACTTCTGTAAAAGTCTACTAGTTAATTAAATCGATATTAATTCGATATTTGGTCAAACACAAAACTAACCTGTTTTTTAAGTAGACTTCTTTTAGAGGCTACTCATAAATTCAACAATAAGTCAATTGCAAATGTAACCTCTACTGTTTTAGTAGACTTCAATCGGCAGTCTACTAAGATGCGTAGACTTCTGTTGGATGTCTGCTATATATTTATGATATTAGAAGTCTATCGCAGAAGTCTACTGAAAAAGTCAAATTGCAAATATAACCTATTTTTATAGTAGACTTCTGGAGGAGTCTACTACTAAAAGTCAACATTTTAGTCAAATGCAAAAGTAACCTCGGTAGACTTCAATTAGGGTCTACTTAGCCAGAAGACTTCTGTGAGAAGTCTACTGGGTTTTGCCGTAATTGCAAAAACTAACCCATTCGATAGACTTCTACGGAAGTCTACTAGTTAACATCAAACGCAGTCTTCTGCGGCAGACTGTTGGTGAAGTCTGTGTTTTTACGTTTTTTAAAAACGAATTTATAGCTTATATATAATACATTTTGAAGATTTTCTTGCTCTCACATGTGTGTTTTCTAATATGTGATCTTCTGTATGGGTTTGAGATATTTAAATGCAATATTTATGGTGTAAATCAATTTTCTTGTTTGAGTAGTAATTAGTTTTTCACGGTACACTTCTACAAGAGTGTACTAGTAGACGGCATGGGAAGTCTGTATTTATATTTTTAGTAAAACATTATTTTAAAATTATGTATAACAAAAATTTAAGATTTTATTGGTTTCAAATGTGTGTTATATTATTGTTGTTTTTATGTACTAGTTTGACATCTTCAGTTGTAATGAAACCATTTATTTTTGATTAATTAGTTTTTTTCACATATTAGTAGACTACCGTTGAAGTCTATGAGTAGATTGCGTATGAAGTCTGTATTTTAATTTAAATGCAATTAAAATTTGTGTATAATGTACTTTTTAGATTTTTTTGACCTAAAATGTGTGTTAATTGTTATTTTTGCTTTTGCATGAGTTTCACATGTTCATTTGTAACACTTATGGATTAAATCAATTTTCTTGTTTAACTAGCATTCAAAAAAAATTCTCCCTCAAAGTACTATCCCTATTACACAAAAAGTCTTTGATATAAGAATATATGAAAGTATAAGACTGAAAAAATCCCAAAATTGCGGTGATCTATTTGTAATTTTAACACAAGTGTGTGTTTTATGTAATCATAAATCAAGTCAATGTTCATATCATTATTTCACAAAATGATATGGGATGAGGTGTATGCATTTTAGCTTCAAGTTTGATTTGGTTCTTTTGAGTGTAAATAAAGAACATGCATGTTTCAGTTTGCTATTACTAAGGCATATTATTGTGAATTGGTGCTCTCTCTTCTTCCTTTTAGCCAGGTATCCTACTCTCTACAATGTCAAACAGCAAGCTATATTACTATCTTTTGGGATCGACGAAAAGAAACATGTATTTTAAACTTTTAAATAAAAGTAGATGTTTAGAGTACAACAAAACGAGAATCCAACCATATTACATTTGTAAAAAATTGAACAAAATGCACAAGGCTGTTTTTCTTTTGATTTTCAGAGAGAAGAATTAGAAAGAGTATGAGCAATCTTCCTAAAAGCATCGTTACACCTACATGACAACTGCAATAGACATCGGTTTCAGGCTCGTACAAAGATAAACTTGCACCAGTTGCTAGCCTGTTGCATGATATTTACTCTTTGTATACTCTTCAACTCATCTACAAGGCCATACACCAGTGTGTTTGAATCGACAATGAGCGACGGTGGCTCCTTAGTTGTAAACGGTTAAGAACCCTCTTGATTTTTGGGCTTATATCATTCTTGCTGGTTATCAGAACGAGAAGAAATGAGTAAAGTTGGTAGAGAGACCGAGGAAACTAAAACCATCGGAGAAAAACAATTACCCTTGTATGCGTATGATGAAAACAAGGTCTAATTTTACAGGTGGAGGAGATGACTTTGGCCACTTAACCCTCTGCTTCATCCGAATAAGATCTATTTCCTAGAGGAAACAAAAGTAACAAAGCAGAACCAATCAGATTACAAAGAATGATGCACTATCAACAGAACAACAAACCAAAGAATAAACACATATTATTTGTAGAATAGTTACAGTCTAAGAGGAAACTCCGAAGAGGCCAAGAAAATCTAATACATAAACTTTTAACTTCACAAGACTAGAAGCAAAATTAGAACTTGAGCTAAAAACAGTGACAAAAAACGATGAACAAATGTTTCTGAATATTAAGTGTTTCGTAAGCAAGAAAAATCATCATTTGACTCAACCAAAGAAACAGAGACAAGAGAAGAGTAAGAAAGACGAAAAAGTACCGATTGTGATTGAACTAACACGAAGACCACAAGCTTTAAGAAGAACACCAATACCACTTCTGTTTTTCCTTTACCTAATCCACTCAAAACACCACTCCATTGGTATCAACATCGCATGTGGTTGCTCTTCTGTCACCATTGATCCACAAGCTTGCACCTGCTCAAACAAAAGAACATCAAGTAAATGAACTCTAGCTTGCTACCCAATCAAACAAGAAACACCATAAAACTCAATACCTTGATAATATAATCCAATCCAACTAAAGTTAAAACCTTTACCTTATTGTTATCAGTTAAAAGAGACAGAGGCAAATTCCTCTCTTTCAAAATCACATTGAACTTATTCTTCTCCCCCTTCGTCTTATCAAACTCTTCTCTAAACAACTCAAGCTTCTTATGATCAACAGTACGTGTGTTCACTATTGATATGCTCAAAATTACCTTGAGCTACTCTCTCAAATTAAGAGGTCGTCGTAGTAGGGGTCGAATCACTGGGAGTCAAATCAAACGATATGAATATTGACTTCAAATTCGGCTAAGTAAAATAATGTAAAATAAATAACAAAAGCAATTGGTAACAGGAAAGATTATTGATTTAAAATTCAATTAAACAAAGTGCTAGGCTTTTGGGTAATTCTCAGGATGAATCAAAATTGCAGGTTAAACAGAATCAGGATTTAATTAAGAACCGTTCTAGAACTTGGAACACTAAAATATAATTAACCAACTGTCGTTGCGAAAACTACCTATGTCTAAACCCTAGAAAACCAAATTTCTTTGTGAATTCAATCAATATAAACAAGCATTAAATTCAAGTCCAATTTGTTCACAAAATCCCTAAACCAAATTTCTTTGCGAATAAGTAATTTTGCTCACCTAAGATCTAGTTCTGGCTAATCAATTACACTTTCGTGTCAATCTATCAACCTAAGATATCCAAATTCATGGTCGCGAATCCTAAACCAGAGTTAAAGCAATCTAGGTGAAGAACCTAACAGATAATCCTAACAAGTGAGTTTACCCTAACAATTCATCATCATTCCATTCGAATCACCCTAAACCTAAAAAGCAAACTACTCAGACATGGAAGCAAAGCAAATCATAGCTGAATAATAATGCATAAAGTAAGAGTAAAAGAAGAATTACAATAGGGTTCGAAGAATCTCAAAGTAATGAAGTAAACTTATCTCCCTAAAATCCCTAAAAATCTCTCTCTAAACTTTGTTAAGTAAAATCTAAGATTCCGATCTAAAAACCTAAAATAAACTATTTATAGAGGTAAAATTCGTGGTAGGCTTTTATGACGGTTTATTGGTAACTTCTGGCCCGAAAAGGAACAATTTTCCTTCTTTAAAACGTATTAGGTTGGCTTTAGAAAAGTGCCTGTCGATCGACAGTGGTTGTGTGTGTCGATCGACACGCCAATCTGACGGCAATTGAAAATCCGTTCTAACGACTTCAGCTCCTCTTTCCACAATGCTCCAAAGCGTTCCATAATCATCAATTAAGCTCCACACGTACAAAAACCTGCAAAGACTCTAAAACACTCGAAATACACCGAAAAGACTCGATAAAACCAGGTTAAATCATGGTCAAAAACGGGTAAAAACCAATGATATATCAACTCCCCCAGACTTAGCTTTTGCTTGCCCTCAAGCAAACTAGAGACTAAGAATGAAGTCGAGGTTTGAAAATCGCGAGAACTTACTTATCTTCGGGAACATTGCTTTCGCTGCATGTAAACAAAATACCTTTGGCGGTCACGAATCTCAACCATCATAGGTTGGGCCTCAAATCTTAACCTGCAAACCGATCAGTTTCACATCCTCCTAACTGTCGCACACTTAATCGAAGTGATGATGGAATTCTCTCCAATGATATCAACCAAGTAAAAGGCTAGGTGTGATGTTAAAGGCTTTTGTGTTTAAGTGGAGCTAAAGAGTGTTTAGGGTTACCGGATTTTATTTGGTCGATGCAGACATTATGCATAATCACAAGAGAGAGTCGGGTCCAGTTGATGCCCACAGTTTCTCATTCACATTGCACTCCCTCCTCCAAAACGTTATCAGGAACCAAACACCTTCATATAATCACGTTCCACTTTCCACATCCAACTTCTTCATTCCTTGGGATTTTTCTTTTGAAGCTAGAGACTTATTTAAATAATCATTTCCCTTTCCCTTACTTATTTTTCGAAATAATTTTTTTTTTTTTTTTTTTTTCAAGACTCTAAGGGGGGAAATGATTTTACAAAGATATTAGTCTCGAAAATTACCATTGTTGTGTATTAAGTCCCAAGGAATGCTTAGCATTTCTGCTCTCTTTCAAGTACTCCTACCAAATCCTTTTCCTGTGCAATTTTTGTGAATGAAAAACTGCGTCGGACCTCTTTCTTTCCGGAGTTTATACACATGCCTGCACATAAAACTAAGGAAAAGAGACTGCATGAGGTTTGAACAAAAGGTTAAGGTTAGGGGTTGGGTACCAACTAAAAATGAGCTGACCATTCAGGATCAACAAAGAGTGGTAAAGAGAATAAGGAGTCCTGAATGTTTTACTGTCGTGATATTATCAAAGAGAATATAGCGAAATGGAGATCAAGTGTGCTAGTCTGGAATTTGATCTACTTCGTTCTGCAAATCGCGATAAGAGGGGAACCTGTACTATCATCTGATTTCGAATTCGTTCCATCCAAAGGCTTCATCGCAACAGCTAAAAGTTTCAAAAACTAAGCTTTATTCCTAAGAAAGATCATTATTCCCTACATTTTGACTCAATAAAAACAATTTTTTGACTCCAAAATAGAAAACAATGTTAGTAATTACCTCCCCCAGACTTAAACAATACTGTCCCCAGTGTTATTAAATCTGAGATTGGTGAAAAGAAAAAAAAAAGTCAGAAAATTTGTGAAAAGAACGAAATTCGGACCTGTTCTGCTGGCCTGTCGATCGACAACCACCAGGTCTGTCGATCGACAGGGCTTCATTGGGCTGTCGATCGACAGGTTCGTCGAAAATCTGAAATCCTAGCTTTGACGACTGATGTTGTTGGAGTAATCTAAAGAAAAACTGAAGATCACTGAAACAAAATACCATCAAAGACCACAGCGAAGAGTCGCAAACAACAAGGTTCACAAATCCTAAAAATTAAAAGGAAACAAAGAACAAACTGACTCAAAGAAAGAAAAATGACTCAAAAGAAAAGAAAACTTACAGGTGGGTTGCCTCCCACCTAGCGCTTGTTTTCAGTCATTAGCTTGACTACGGATGATGATCAGGCTGGAGGTGGATCACTGAAATGCACTCCCCCAGACTTGCAAGAAACAATACCAGGAAAGAGCTTCATAGTATTGTCCAACATCTCTTGGACAACTACCTCTCCCTTCTCCCTCAACTCCAAAGAAATGACAATTCTGAACTTGGAGAATGGTTTAGAGCTCTTTCTGCGCTTCACCTTGGGGGACACTTTGCACTTGAGATTTGCTAGAATGTTGATGTCATGACGTGGAGTGGGAGGAGCCAACTTGAGAACGTTGTGAACCTTCTTTGTCTCATTTTCAAAACCCAGCGTATCTCCAACATTGACACTCATACAGGAAGCTGATGTGACAAGAACTGAAGGATAGAAGACATTCTTGTTGATGTTCGAGAAGGAGATTCGCTTATTAGGAAAATCCACCATTGCTCCCACTGTTACAAGGAACTGTGCACCAAGAACCAATGGTTTACAGATATCATCCTTTCTCTCAATGATGTAGAAGTCCGTAGGAACAAGACAATCTCCTATTTGAATCAACACGTCAGGAATGAAGCCTTTAGAAATTGTACATGATCTATCTATGAGCTCGATATAAGTCCTTGAAGGTTGTAACTCCAAGATTCCTAGCTTCTTTGCGATAGCCTCACACATAACATTCACATTGGCTCATGTGTCGCATAGAGAATCCTTCAATTCTACACCATTGATCGAACATGGAACCACAAACATCGCCGGATTCAACAACTTTGGTATCTTCCTCAACGATGTTGGAGCTTGTTTCCCTTCCTCCTGAGGTGCTTTGTCACTGCCTTCGTTGGTGCATAAAGGATACAGACTCATTGGGTACGGAATCTTGGACTTGTAGATACGTTAAATGGCGGTTTCAGACTGACATTCAAAAATTTCTGCATTTTCCGGTGCTGTCGATCGACACTCACTGAGTCTGTCGATCGACAGTGCTGCTGAAATCGTGCTTATACAGAAATTTTCTGTAGCTGTCGATCGACACTCACTAGGTCTGTCGATCGACAGTGTTTGTTTTTCGATTGCCGTCAGATCTTGGTGTCGATCGACAGCAGGAGGCCTGTCGATCGACAGGCCCTCTGAAATCTCAAAATTAAGGTTTTCTTCAAGAACCACGAGCAAGGCTTCATCTTCGCACTTCTCAATAGTTGGAAACAGTTGTCCTTCACTCTTCAATGTGATAGAATTGGAGAAATGCTTTGGGTTCATGTCTGTTTTCCCTGAAAGATAACCTTCTTGTCTCCTTACACTTTCAACAGTCTGAGCAACCTGAGTATCAAGCTTCTTCAAGTGAATGTTGATGGTTTCTATTTTTCCATTAAGATCAGTGTAGAACCCGTCAATCTTCTCATTGAGATTAGTGTAGAGCCCGTCAATCTTCCCATTGAAGTTCACTGTCTGAGTTTGTTGCCCCTCAAGAAGCTGTTCGAGCATACCCTTCATGTCGTTTTCTGAAGACTTAGCAAGAATCGGTTGATACGATGAAGATCCGTAGTTCCTCTGATTGCTGCTGCTGCCAAATGGTTTCTGAAACTGTGACTTTTGAGCATAGCTTGGAGAACCTGGAGTCCCAGAGAATGAGTTCCTCTTATTGTAATTGTTGTAGCCTTTGTTCTCATATTGATTCCCATATTGCTTATTTTGGTAGCCATTCTGGTTGATGTAATTAACATCTTCCTCATCAATCTCAGCTCCATTTGTTTGACCAGCTCCTCGTCTCCTTTCCTCATCAATCTTCTTTGTACTATTGCTAGTAGACACGTTCTTAATGAGCTCAAGGCAATCAGCGGGGAACCTAGTTTTGAAATTCCCATTACTTGAAGCATCTAAAGTCATCTGATGTCTCCAATCCATTCCTCTTTAGAATATACCCAACAATTGAACCTCCGTAAACCCGTGATGAGGACAATCTCTCTGATATCCCTTGAACCTTTCCCACGCAGCTTTGAAAGATTCCGTCAGATTCTGAACGAATGTTGAGATCTTAGCTCGTAGATCTTCTGAGCGCGACTCATCGTAGAAGTGACTCAGGAAAGCACTCTTAGTGTCTCTCCAAGTAGTCAATGAGCCTGGCTCCAACTGCTTCAGCCAAGAGGCTGCCTCTCCAGCAAGAGAAAATGGGAAGAGCTTACACATAATGTAGTCTTCCGACACGTTGTTAGCCTTGATGCTAGACGCAAGATCCTCGAACATCTCAAGATGATCCATGGGGTGCTCTGATGGGTGCCCATGGAACTGATGTTGAGCCACAAGAGAGAAGTACGGAGGCTTCAACTCAAAATCTCTCCGCTCAAATCTAGGAGGTCGAATCGCTGCTCTATTGGCATAATGTTCTTCAGGACGGTAGTAGTCTCCCAAAGCGCGTTGGTTAACTACTGCCCCCTGAGGTCCATGATTTGCCTGAGCCAGATGCTCAAGCTCAGCGCGTTGGCGCTCCCATTCAGCCCATTGACGATCGAACTCAGCACGTGCTACTGCAACCGGATCCTCAACCTCGATGATATTACCAGCTTCATCAATGGGGTCTCCCAAATTGTTGTACCGATTACCATCTCTGTCAAAAAATTCTCCCTGAGCATTCGGAAGAGCTACCAATGCTCGATTAACCATCTTGGCTAACTGAAACACAAAAACACAAGAAAAAGCGTAAAAACGAACAAAAAAAATTTAGTCAGAATTCTAGAATCAAAATCCTATGGAAGATTTTAACTCCCCGGCAACGGCGCCAAAATTTGATATGCTCAAATTTACCCTGAGCTACTCTCTCAAATTAAGAGGTCGTCGTAGTAGGGGTCGAATCACTGGGAGTCAAATCAAACGATAGGAATATTGACTTCAAATTCGGCTAAGTAAAATAATGTAAAATAAATAACAAAAGCAATTGGTAACAGGAAAAATTGTTGATTTAAAATTCAATTAAACAAAGTGCTAGGCTTTTGGGTCATTCTCAGGATGAATCAAAATTGCAGGTTAAACATAATCATGATTTAATTAAGAACCGTTCTAGAACTTGGAACACTAAAATATAATTAACCAACTGTCGTTGCGAAAACTAACTATGTCGAAACCCTAGAAATCCAAATTTCTTTGTGAATTCAATCAATTTAAACAAGCATTAAATTCAAGTCCAATTTGTTCACAAAATCCCTAAACCAAATTTGTTTGCGAATAAGTAATTTTGCTCACCTAAGATCTAGTTCTGGCTAATCAATTACACTTTCGTGTCAATCTATCAACCTAAGATATCCAAATTCAGGGTCGCGAATCCTAAACTAGAGTTAAAGCAATCTAGGTGAAGAACCTAACAGATAATCCTAACAAGTGAGTTTACCCTAACAATTCATCATCATTCCATTCGAATCACCCTAAACCTAAAAAGCAAACTACTCAGACATGGAAACAAAGCAAATCATAGCTGAATAATAATGCATAAAGTAAGAGTAAAAGAAGAATTACAATAGGGTTCGAAGAATCTCAAAGTAATGAAGTAAACTTATCTCCCTAAAAACCCTAAAAATCTCTCTCTAAACTTTGTTAAGTAAAATCTAAGATTTTGATCTAAAAACCTAAAATAAACTATTTATAGAGGTAAAATTTGTGGTGGGATTTTATGACGGTTTATTGGTAACTTCTGGCCCGAAAAGGAATAATTTTCCTTCTTTAAAACGTATTAGGTTGGCTTTAGAAAAGTGTGTGTCGATCGACAGTGGTTGTGTGTGTCGATCGACACGCCAATCTGACGGCAATTGAAAATCCGTTCTAACGACTTCAGCTCCTCTTTCCACAATGCTCCAAAACGTTCCATAATCATCAATTAATCTCCACACGTACAAAAACATGCAAAGACTCTAAAACACTCGAAATACACCGAAAAGACTCGATAAAACCGGGTTAAATCATGGTCAAAAACGGGTAAAAACCATGATATATCAACTATACACAAACCCACAATCAAAACAGAGTACAAAAAATTTCAACAAACACAATCAACTCTATAGAAATCAAAACAAGATTAAAAACACAGAGCAAAAGAGTTGATCATAGTACAACAACAAACACAATCAACTCTATAGAAAGTGAAAGATTCTGAGATATGTGCATATGTAAACCTGAGAGTTGTTCCGGATTTCAACATCTTGAAGAACAGCTTCATCGTCAAGCAACATTACATTATCACAAGAGAGGCAGAAGTTTGACCATACATGCTTCCTGCATATTCCCAGAAACTCCTTATAATGATCAATTAACTTGAAACTAAGTTAAGATTCCGACAAGAAAAAGATGAGAGCTCACCAAGAAATGTGGCGATGACCTATGTTAGCTTGTTCAATTTCGTTAACTTTCTTCTTAATCAAATCTTTCAAAGTAGTTGAATTCATGACCGCAACATCTAACAAGAATGAGACAGAGAAAGTAAGGAACAAGACATAATCAATGTAAGAGTCTACAATGCACACCACATGTTCGACAAAATGCCCATATGAAATTACATAGAAAGAGATTAAGAGTAGTACCCAAGGAGGAGCCGTCGAGCTTGACGACGAAGAGACGCATAACACTTCTTTTTCAAAGCTGACAAGAGTGACAACATCGGAAAGAGTTTGATTTTGAACAAGCTGCAAGAGTATCGACAAAGCAAAGGATTCAAGAACAGCTTTTGTTTGATTTCAGTCAATTTTGTTTGATAAAGACAAAACAAAGGATTCAAAATAATCAGGTCGGAAAAATAACTTCTTGAGACTTTAAGATGGCGATGTTGACCAAGCCTTTGGAATGACATCAATATCACAAACGATATTTATGGATGCGTTTTTAGCGAGAAATCGAAAGAGAGAATGGAGGTTACTAAAACTGTGGAGGTCGGAGCAAAAAACGTTAGATTTGAAGCTGATTTACATGAGATCTATGCTCATTCGAAGTAGATGGAGAGATCGATGTGTGCTGGTTTTAACTATTAGAGAAAGAGAGAGAGGTTAGAGAAAAATATACACGCTATGAGAAGGAGAGGAAGAGATGATGGTTGCTAACCTTGGCGGAAGTGGACGCGATGGTGGAGGAGGTAGTATCGAAAGCCATAGCTCTCACCTGAGAAATATTGAATTAGAAACGGAGAAGGAGGCTAGAAGATGATGGAAGAGAGTCAGAGGGAGAGAGAGGCTGAGGGATTTTCAACTAAAAAATTAGGGCTTCCAAATGTAATTTTCGTTTATATAAGACGATACTCAAATCCGGTTAGGTTAAAAATTTGGTTAGGTTAAAGATCCGATTAGGTTAAAAATCCGGTTCGGTAGACTTCGTTTGTAGTCTGCTAAATCTTATACTTTCCACGAAACCCTAAATTTAAAGTAGACTCTATCAGAAGTCTACTTATTTGAGTAGACAACTAATGAAGTCTATTATACTATTAACGAAACCCTAAATTCAAAGTAGACTCTATCAGAAGTCTACTAGTTTGAGTTGACTACTAATGAAGTCTACTATCCGAAAACGTAAATTGACTATTTTCAATGATTATTCAAAAGTCTAAATAAAAACTTATACAAAACGGTCAAAAAGTTTAATATATTCACAAGTTAACACTTTTATGCAAATTTAACATTTTAAAGATAAAAATGATAAACCCTAAATCTAACCCTAAGTGTAAAAACATGTTTGCAACCTATAAATGTCACATTATTACCCATATTTCATACTCGTAACTCTGCCAATTACGCCAAATGATGAAAACTTTGTCAAAATTTTACATCACCTTATAGTTAATTCAACTTAAAAAGTCAAACCCTACACTACGGTTTATAAAACGAAACCCTAAACCATCCAAACACTAAACCATAAACCCTAAACCATAAATAATAGACAAGTTCCTAAAATAAACCACTACAACCGTAAATAAAGTCATAAAACCTATAAATATCATACATTAAACTACCAACATATCACCACATCAATATCTAAACAAATGGTTATGAAGTACCTTGTTTGGTAACTCTTTGTTTAGTATAGTATGTATTTCATTCATAACCTAATTTGTCTTTCTAAGTTTAATTTGTGAAATTTTATAAAATTTTATTTTTCATACATCATAATTATTTATATTTTGGTCATCAACCAAAATTTTTTATCAAAATTTTTTTTGTTAATTTATAAATTTAAATTTGAAATATAATTACTATACCATAAAGTAGACATAATTTGTCTTTGTAGGTTTAATTTGTGAATTTTTATGAAATTTTATTTTTCATACTTCACAATTATTTATAGTTTGGTCATCAACTAAATTTTTTTAGCAAAATATTTTTTATTAATTTAGAAATTTAAATTTGAAATATATTTATCTAGTAGACTTCTTTGGAAGTCTACTATACCACAAAGTAGACATAATTTGTCTTTGTAGGTTTAATTTGTGAATTTTTATGAAATTTTATTTCATACTTCACAATTATTTATAGTTTGGTCATCAACCAAAATTTTTTATCAAAATATTTTTTGCTAATTTATAAATTTAAATTTGGAATATAATTATAAAGTAGACTTTTCAAAGAAGTCTACTAAACCACAGAGTAGACTTCACATAGAGTCTACGAGTTGGATATCGGGTGGAAGTCTGATAGTAGACGTCTATATTACGTAGCAGACTTCGATAAGGTTAAAACGGTCATTATGAAATTTGTTTTTTTATTTGGTCATAAATGTTGTATTTGTAATTTCACTACCCCTTTGGGTTAGTTTTCGCAAACATGAGATATGTGGGTTACCCATGTAGTTAAAATCAAATTATGGGTCAAACCAAGCAAATTCTCCATATTTATTTGTAGCTAACTAGTACAGATGGATATAGTTATATATATACAGTATATAATAGTGAATTATCTTATGCGTAAATATAGTTTGTGAAAAAATTAACTATATACATAATATATTCATAGTTTCTAATTTGTGATATAGTTCACTATATAATTCATTCATTGAGTAAACGTATAATGTAGAAAAAAAAGTTTTCTTTATGTCAATTTTAAATGTACAAAAATAATTTATTTTTATATATGACAACTTCAAATTTATTTATAAAAATTTAAATGTGATAATTATTATAAGGCAAATTTACATTAAATTTGCATTAAATGTGATAATTTTGATTGAATGTATAGAAGGATATAATCATTTAATTTTATTTCTCTTTGTAACTTACTAAATTTTCATATTACACATGTTACTTTATTAATTAATATGCTCAAACCTATTATTCCACTAATTAACCCTATATTTATATAGGACTTTTGAAAATTTATTATCTTATTATTTTGTCGATTTGTGTTAAATTTTGCACTGATTAGACTCGAAACCGGCAAAATTTATTACTTTATTGAGTTTATTACTTTATCGCATATTACTTTATAGAGTTTTTATTGTATTAACCAAAAAAATTCAAAACTGCAATAAAAATATATAAAAACAAGCTCGTTGAAATGTTTAGTTGTTTTGAATTTTAAAGTCAAGCTAAATGATTACACTTATTAATTAAAAATGGGGGTGATCAATGAGAAATCTTAAAACAAACATTGAAAGATCAAACAGGGATAGGCAAATCTTCAACCCATCCACCACGATTAATGAAGTTGAGATCAGCCAAATTTTGAACGGCGGATCCTTTCAGCTTCTTAGCCCACTTCACACGTCTTTCAGTATTGGATCCACTTCCATAGCATCCATGTTCCGCATACGTCAACTGGTTTTCATGTCCCACGAAGTTCCATGCGTCCCAACCGTCAGGAACAACCACATCGGTAAGATTTGAGTTGTAAAAGATCACTCGCGAATAACCCCGCCACGGTCTGCCCAAGAAAGCCATGCCCGTTCCATGAACGAGGCTGTTTATGAACACGAATCCGTTTGCATCGTACGGGTTGGTCCGTCCTTGAGCCGTTATGTAACCAGCTAACCCCGGTTGTAGCAGCCCACCTAGCACTTGTATCACACAGCTCTACAACAATCCACCAAAATAAAGCTTTTATTTAATTAATTAATAGACTAGACCGCCCGATTGTTTGGAATTTAGTTCTAGCTATATATAATGGGACATTCATGTGAAAGCCAAAAGACTAGAAGTTGGTCCTTAGACTCGAGTAATCTTGGACTGAACACCCCCAACATCTACGAACATCGACTTCTTGTCAATTATAAATGCAAATTCCGCTTTCTAGAAGATTCAGGAGTAATTTGGATGTAGGTTTGGAATCACAGAATTATGATTCAATTTAAAACTAACATTAACTATTATGTGAAGAATGTAACGGACCTGGTAAATAGATTGGCCGCTACCAAAGATGAAATCTACGGCTCCTTGGATGGTGCAGCGATGGAAGTAGTGACGGCCATCCGAATCCCACAAAGTATCTTGAATCCCGGCAAACCCTACCGAGTAAAAAGCCGACTTATCGCCGCCAATCAACGCAGCCACAGCAGGAGTTCTAGGATTCGTGTTCGTTTTCCCTTTGCTCGGAAAATTATAAGAATTCTATGAAATCATAAAAAAACAAACAAAACCCACGATTAAAAGAAAACACTACAGAGATAATCAAAAACAGAAGAAAAAGGGGAAAAATAATATAAAAAAATATCAACGTACGACGAAAGTCATGCTTTTAACCACAGTGTTATCGGCAAGAGTAGCAAAGGTAGGGCTTTGAGCAACCGAGTCATGGTCGTCCCATTCAACTCTCGTTATTCTCTTTCCAGCTCCTATTATTACTATGAACGGTTTCTCATACGGTATCTTTATTTTCTCTCTTTATAATTTATTTTCCCGGAAACAATACGTAGAGATACGTAGAGAAAAACAAAACGTTACTAAGCATTTTAGAATATATATATATATATATATATATATATATATATATGTGTGTAATTTCATTTGGAATCGATCTAATGTGGCTAAACTGACCTGTAAAGACCAGCTTTAACGTTAATGAAGAACCAGTGACGATTGTTGGTTGGGACCGAATCGATAGCTTTTTGTATTGTCGTGAAATTCCCATGGCCCGATTGATCCACGAACACTTGTTGTTGGTACACTCCGTATGGTTTAGCTTCTATGCGATGAGGTAGACAAAAACAACAAAGAGCGACGAGACCAATGAAAATCCCACGAGTTCTCATTATTACAGCTTCTGTTAATATTAAAACGTAAGAGTTTAAGAGAGAGAGGACAAAAGAGAGTAGTGGAGGACATGGATTATTTAACAACGCCGTGGAGATTAATATGCTTTTTAATTCTCGTAAATATTTTGATGAAGATTTATTACTTTGTTTGCTTGATTTATGGGTTTTGATTGTGTAATTAATGTAGAATCTACATGAAACTGGAAAGTTTAGCTTTCTTTCTAGATTTGGTGATCGTATCTTGGTTTTTTGTAATATGTCAGAAACCTAGATAAGGAATTGTAATCTTTGTAATTGTGGTAACTGTAAAGTTAGTGGCCGAGACTTTTATTCGTTTGGATATTATTGAAATCGGTGTGAAACTTTTTTTTTTCCTTCAAAAATTGGTATGAAACTTATGACTTATGAAAAATGACCTAAAAAAGGCAATCAAAATTAAGCAGTAATCACAATATAATCATAACAAAAATTTATTACTTTATAGAGTTATTATTTTATAAGTAATGGTTAAAATAAATCAAAACAAGTTTTCAATTAATATATTCATAATAAAACACAATTTAACTATTGATAAAACAATTTATAGAATACAAATTGTTAAAAACAATAAAAAATTAATTAATTCTCTACTAAAAATTGAAAATATATTATAGTATGAAACAATTTATTTTTCCTAAACCATCACTAACTATGAAATAAAATAAATAAATATATAGCAGTTATTATTTTATGATATTAATTAATGGGACTATATGTTTTTATAAGACTTTTGAAAAAAAAATTTATCTTATTATCTTATTGATTTGTGTTCAATTTTACATAAGCCTGACAAAATTTATTAGTTTATCGAGTTTATTATTTTATCGAGTATTATTTTATAGAGTTTTTACTATGTATGTATTACAAGTTTACATTTTTCTTTCTCCTTCGGTTTTTTTATCCTCATTAACGATTGCTATTTCTTCTTCCATCAACACTAGAATAGTACCCGCGTTTTGCGGGATAAAATATTTATCAAATAAATGTAATATAATTGTAGTCAAATAATCAATTGTAATTACTGATAGATGAACAATTTTACATATTTAATATGCGATTTATTTTTATAAAATTTGTTTCACCCGTGAAGTAACTGAAATCAAGAAAACATATTTTCTTAAAGATAACAGTATATGACTCAATGATACAAAAATGAAAGATTGCGTATATAACCAAAAACTTGTCTCTAATTTTTGATCTTATAAATTAATTATTATTTTAGTGTTTATTTCGTAAATAATTTGTGTTTCGAAATTGTTTAGTAATATGCATTATAATAGCCAAGTTAGTATTGTGTGTTGAAATAGTGATTGGTAATAAGATTTTATGTGTATAAATTTAATAATATTAATTACGTTAATTATATGAGTAAACTTATATAATTGTTATTTAAATATATATATATATATTAAGGTATTTGGAGTGTTTGGATAGTAATATAGTAGTAGTTAATAATAGTTATAGTTTATTGGGAATAAGGATTAAGTTATTTTGGAGTGTTTGGATATGAGTATAGTAGGAGTTAGTAATTGTAATTAATCAAATCAAAAAGGTGAGGAAAAAGAAGAGCTAATATTAATTACGTTAATTAGATGAGTATATGTATTTAATTTTTATTTGAATATATGTATTAAGGTATTTGAAGTGTTTGGATAGGAATATAGTAGTAGTTTTTTTTTGGTGAATGACCGAGAGATAAATCTCCCAACAATATTATTAAAAGAAACAATTACACTTAAACTTGTTTTGGCCGAGACGGTCCACCAACATCCTCGTTCAAAATCGAAACAACATCTAAAAGAGCAGAAACAAAAAGTATGCAATCCTAATGGTAAAGAAAACGCATAGTTCGCTAATCCATCCGCTAGACAATTAGCCTCCCTATACACATGAGATACTCGGACTATCCAGTCCTTCTTCAGAAAGCCATGACCCTAACGTACCAGGAACGACAGCGGATGTGATTCACCAATCCCTGTCTAAATAAAATCCACCACCATCTCTAAATCAATCTCCAATTCCAAGTGAGTAATTCCCTTATCCCAAGCAATGTGTAAGCCATAAAACACTCCCCACAACTTTGCAAGCGTTGCAGTGCACTTGCCACTGTTAAATGAGAAACCCTCACACCATTCCCTTCTCATTCCGTAAGACACCATCAGCTGTTGCCAACCCTTGTTACCTCATGAGGCTCCATCCGTGTTCATCTTATACCATCCCAACTCAGGAACCCGCCACTGTATCATTCCCTCAATACGTTCTCTCTTACTTTCCGATTCTTCATTGCCCAATTTCACCCAACCCATCTCTTTAGCAGCTTCCCTAATGAATCACACTTTGTCTATACATACTCTACTCTCACCGAAAGCATCTCTACACCGTCATTTCTAGCTCCACCACACTGCCACCGCAAAGCTTGTAGCCCATGGAACGTCATTAATTTTAGTTTCCTCGCATAAGTTATTATATAACCACTCAAATAAGGTCTTCTAAAAAATAGTAGTACTTAATAATAGTTATAGTTGATTTGTGAATAAGGATTAAGTTCTTTTGGAGTGTTTGGATCATGTATAGTAGGAGTTAGTAATTGTAATTAATTAAAGAGAAATTTACATGTAGAGGTACTTTTTGGAAGAGTTATTTCAGAAATAGATACGTATGGAGGATGTCATACTTTTTGTGTGGTTATTGACAATTTTATCCTCTTATTAAAACTAAACAACAAACTAACATCAATATTCTGAAATTATCTCTTTATTATTTATTATCTTTTTTTCTTTACTTTCTCTCCCATTGAGACGATGCAGCAAATGAAGAAGAGAAAATTCTCGATGCTTTTCAAATTCACGTCGTCGACGATGAAACCACGGATTCGAAAGCAAAAATCAATTTCAATCTTTTATTTTTGTCAAATCTATGGGTTTTGAAGCGATGAATTTCATAGAATTTGGATATGATTTTTTTTCATAGGATTTGGATTTGATTTCCATGAATTTGCTATGTCCATTTGATTTCATTGATTGTCCTGACTCTCTGCTTTTTTGTCTCTAACCTCTTTGTTATTAGTTTGGATTTTCTGTAATCATACTCTCTATAAGATCTCTTGGTGTTTCTAATGAAATTATCTTAAACTGATGAGTCTTGAGCAATGGGTTGTTTCTACAGTTTGATCATTTGTATTCATGCTCTATTTTGTGTCTTTAGCTTATGAATTTGTTGTTGTTGTTATAATTTGTTAGGAAATGTTGTTGCTTTTGGGTTAAAACGGCAATGCTAGTCTTAGATTAGTGACAAAAAATAAACCTTTATGGTGATATAAATGGTCACGTATGAATGGTCACGTATGAATGATCATGTGTTGATGGTGAAGTATGAGTGGCCATATATCAATGGTAATTGTACCTCCTCATGTATTGAAGAATAAACAATCCTTTTGTTTTTCAGAATGATGAGCTCTTGAAGTACAAAAAGAAATTCACTTAGCCTACATAAACAACTTTTTGTGGACAAATCATAATTTGTTTACAAGGTACCTCTAACTCAAGTATTGTGACGACCTAAGCCACATCAAGTTACGTTGGAGACAGTGGCTTCTATATAATTTTGGAGCCATATCCTAACCAATTATTATAGTTTTACATGGTTATGCATTGTCCCTATTATGATTTGGAATATGCAAGATTCATGTAAACATGTTATAACAATGCTTGTATTGTCCAAATTATATTGTTTATGTGGATACACAATTTAGGAACATACAAGTTAAACATGGAATATATATAAGAGATTTCTGTGAATAACACAATTAGCATGAGATTGTGGATAAATAATGTGGACAAAGTATTGTGGACAATCTGATTATCATCATGGAAGGATTAGCTAGTGTGAATCCAATACATAAAAATTAAAACCAAGAAAGACACATGGATCCACTACATCAAAATTGTGGATAATGGAATGATCATTGAGGGGGACAATACCAAGTCTTGAATCAAAAGCTAAAATCAATATACTACCATCGACCATTATAATACATCCACCCAAATTTATCCGTGAAACATTGTAAATTACATTCTCTCATCATGGACGGCTTTACCTTTGTGATTGTGCCTATTAACATTTATAAACAGTTTAATTCCAATCATGCTACTTAAGATGACAAAATTAGATTCATACCAAAATCCAAATACAAACAAGAGAAGAAATTGAAATGCTCGAGCTCTGATTCCATGGTTGTTTTGACACCTACAACAAACGATCCCACGACAACCGCTGAGTCATCACATATTACCATGTTTTCATAAAAGTGAAAAATCAACACTGACCATAATTAGTTATCCACAAAGACGAATCCAATACTTTATCTAATCGACTATGAATAAATGGTGTTTAAATCCTTCCGCAAAACAAAGACACATCCAATACTTTTGCAATTCTCTGTTTTCTAGCATTAAAATCATTGGCCACATCACATCTCTAGAGACGAGACGAGACGGAAGAAACGAAGACTATCAGTGGTGATTGAGAAAGATAGAAACGTGACGGATCAACCATTAAATTATAAGCGTTTAAAGCGGTTGCGAATCATTCTCAAATTATAATAAACGCCAAAGATCGCATTCTTCTTTCAAGAGGATGCAAAAAACGAAGGTTTTGATGTTGGAAAACTTCAACCCCAAACTGTTTCGTCGACAAGGACGAATTTTGTAGATTCACAAATTTGGGTTGATGGGTCATTTAGATTTTGAGTGTTTCAATTTTAAGAAACTTAATGAAGGGAGACTCAAATAATTATAAGATCAAATTGGCTCACCATTTGATTTGGCATAAGCATACGAGGAAGAAAGAGAGGAGAGAGAAGGAGTCAATGAAAGAAAATCATATCTGATTTTATTTTACTTGCTTTTTCTAAACCACAAGATATTTATCCCTTTTTCTTAATAAACGGTTCAGATCAGTTCTCGTGTAACTAGATATTTTATTTCTAACTAAACCATCCCCTATCTTTTGAAGGTAATATCGTATTGATAAAAATCTTTTAGTGGAATAAGTACACCATCGGTAGAAAGTATGTATTATGAAAGAAAACTTTTAGAAAGTACCTCTAAGAGTAAGAAGCTCTTAATTAAATCAAAAAAGTGAGGAAAAAGGAGAGCTTGACACATTAAGGTATTTGGAGTGTTTGGATAGTAATATAGTAGTAGTTAATAATAGTTATAGTTTATTGGGAATAAGAATTAAGTTATATTGGAGTGTTTGGATATGAGTATAGTATGAGTTAGTAATTGTAATTAATCAAATCAAAAACGTGAGGAAAAATGAGAGCTAATATTAATTACGTTAATTAGATGAGTAAACTTATTTAATTTTTATTTGAATATAAGTATTAAGGCATTTATAGTGTTTGGATAGGAATATAGTAGTAGTTAATAATAGTTATAGTTTATTTGTGAATAATGATTAAGTTATTTTGGAGTGTTTGGATGTAGGAGTTAGTAACTCTAATTCATTAAATAAAAAAAGTGAGGAATAAGGAGAGGTAGACACAGAAGCTTAAAAGTTAAAATACTTCTCCTTTGATATATAGAATATTTGCTCATTTTGATATACTCGGACCAAATTTATTTCCTTTTTTCAACCAAATCAATCATAACAACAGATCCGTCGAATTTGATGATTTGTCGTGAATATGCTGTATGCATGTTTGATTCGACAGGACTTGATAAATGATTTGGAAAGTGCAAATATAATTTGAATATTGTTATAAACCCATTTAGTGGATGTCCATTAGAGGCCCATGTTCTAGAATATCCCTAAACCCTAATTCCTCTCCAAGTATTGTATCCCTATATATACTCTATACTTCTCATGGAATAATATACAACACAATTCTCTCTTTCTCTTCTTTACTACAACACGTTATCAGCACGAGCCCTAGCCATCTGAGCACGGAACCCTAGCCATCTAAGCACAAAATTCTAACATGTGAATAAACCCTAATTGACGTTACCTTCATTAATTCTCCGACGACGTCACCGGTCTATTATCTTCGATTTCTCAAGATAAGTTACCGAGTTATTCTTGAACCACATCTCCTTTATGTGTTAGAAAATACAATTGTTCGGTACTTTAATAATTAGTCATGTTCGGAATATTAACGTAGCCATCTATTTTGCTTTATGACATTCATCAGATTATACCCTCGTCTTTGTCCACGATGATGGACCGAAACTAGTGGGAAGACATTAGCTAGCCAATGGTGTCTCTCTTTCATGACGATGAGTCCGTCTCCGATCTGAATTTTTGAGATAAGTATTACCTCATCCTAGAACTGAATCATGATTCATATTATGGCGTGAAATTCATGCATAGTTGCTTGAAACCAATTCGATATGATATTAAATATTTATAGTGCTTTATAATTATGAGAAACAGTATAACTATCTCGATCTGGTGGTTTATACTCACGTTTCTTAATATTTAATTTTGATCGGCTAGACATACATTATTGGTTTCGCCATGATCGCTTAATATTTGATTGTGACACATGTTTCATTGATTCCTTCGTTACTCTGATGCTTCATTATAAGAATCATATTTGATTTATAGATCTACACATGCATTATTAGGATTTTAATTGAATCATGCTTATCGTTTCATACTTCGCATGTTTTCATTGACCCATGACATGTTAATCATGTTTGGTCCAAGATATTTCTCATGTTTCATTATTATAATTGATATATGCAAGAATCACTTTACGGTTCTCGATCGATTTAATAAGATGATCATAAAATTATATTTGTTCATCGTGAGATTCAATTTGAAAAAGAAACTTGAAGTTTCATCATCTCGAAGAAATTTTTTTTTAGAGAATCTCACAAAGACCATAAGTGACAAATCTAGAAGATTATGATCACTATTCACTATTTCATTATGAAAGCTCACTAAGGTAACATATCTAAAAGATTATGTTCACCGCTTGACCATAAAGATTTTGTTCAAAGCAACTCTTAAAGAAATTGTATGATCACCAGAATGTGATATTTTCTAAAGCCTAAAATGATTGGTTGATATAACCTACAAGACTTGAAGTCTTTAAGTGAATATAATTCACCTATGTTCAAAATTACTTGCAATTTGATATCTCTTAGAGAGACATACTTAAAATTTCATGCAAGTAATGTTGTCTTGCGGACGCAATTTGTGAAAAGAGATTTAAGGAGTTTTCAGAACTTATATCTTATCTCATTCAGACTGAACAAAATAATGAACTATTGATAAAAATCATAGATCATGTATTTGTTGTTAAGCACCATTCCCTGAAGCGAATGTGATATCATATACTAAAGAAGAAAAGGGAAATACCAATAGTATTTGTTGAAGAAATTGCTATAGAACTGGTCATAAATGTTAAAGTGGATGTGAATGTGGTTATGGTCAAGATTGAAATCGAGATCAAAGAGTCTTTGCTAAAAACTCATATTTTCACCATAAGTTAGAAAATAAATACAGTACTAAGTCAAAGATACTCGAATCATTTTAAAAATGAAAGAATCTAGTGAGAGTATAATACAAGGTAGTATAAAGCTTATTGAATGCTCCAGAATATCATATATATGAATACTCCAGAAGAGCATGAATATTATTGCATATGGGAATGTATTTGACATATTTATGCATTTATTCTCATAAGTCTCAAAAGTTAGAAGGATCTTAGATAAAATACATGTCCCAAGTAGGGAATGTTATTGATTCTAAAAAGGGATTCAATATAAGATTGATAAAATAAGTGTTATCATCTCGAGGGGGAGAGTTAAAGAATCTCACATACCATAATAAGTGAAACATCCAGAAGATTATGTTCACACTAAAACTAAGTAAATGAATCAAGAAGATTCATAAGACTCTGTTCATACGAATCCTTCATAACATAAATTCATGAGATTTTTAGAAAAAAATTATGTTGAGACAATAAGTAAAGGAATTGTAAATACTTTTAAATTACAAGTATTTTCCAAGAGCAAAAGTATTTTCGTGAAACTACTTGTATTGTACTACACAAAGATTCATAGAATGGAGATGAAAAGATACAGTAAACCAGAAGTTTACAAAACATATCATTGTTTGGCATTAATCGGTTAGACCATTACGATTCAATAGTGATGCGAAAAGTAATATATGTAAACAATCATTGAAGAACCAGAAGATTCTTCATAATGATTTGTCATGTGTTGTTTGCTCATAAGATAAACTAATATATGGTTTTAATGAGGCTAGTAGAATTGAAATCTATGAATTTTCTAGAATGTTGAGATATTGCAGGGCTGATCACCCATCGTGCATCTTAATAACTCTAGTGAATTCATGAGCCTTTGAAGATTACAACATCCATTGGGATAAATTTTGAACATCCGATAGCACATGTTTATACATAATTCGCATTATGCCAATAAATAATTAATATGTGTCCCCTATTGTAATTGGTTTTGGGTCATGACTAATTATTTTTCACCTTGGATTTTTGGATGTACAATATACATTCCAGTTGCTCCACCACAAAGTTTTAAGATGGATCTTTAAATAAGAATGGAAATATATGTTGGATATAAATCTCCATTGATATTAATAATCTAGAGCCATCCTTGAAGGATTTAAGTAAGACATGATTTGTAGATTGTAATATACTAGTCTTTCCAACATTAGGGGAGAAAATAGACAGCTGGAAAAGAAAATAAGCTGTAATGAATTATCATTGATCCTCGGACAAAAAAATGTAAATTAGAAGTCCAAAGGATAATTCATTTCAGAGCTTATAGCATTGATTGCCAAATGCTTTTATGACTCATATAAGATGATAAAGTCACTTACCAGGTGTAATGCTCCAATTATAATTGATGTCCCAAAAGGACAATATCAAACAGCTAATGAGTCTAAAGATCGCATGAAGCGTGATAGACCTATTTGGTTCCAAATAGAAGAATCCTCAAAAAGAAAAGGAGCATAATTCACAATGGTTAGATTGAGGAAACACTTATATATATGAATGATCTCCCGAAGAGAAACATGACATAGACATAAATTCAGGTACCTGAGAATAAAGAGATCTCAAATAGTTATGTCATGTCATAAATAAAATGGAATCGAATAGCAAAATCGACGTCGTAATATTTTTGCATGCATTGAGAAAGCAGTTGATATTATGAAAAAGAGGATCAAGAAAGTCTATTGAAAATTGTACACAAAGTAATGATTGGCCAATCATAGAAAGGAAGAAATAGACTTATAATTATAATCTCTTCTAGAGAATTTTGGACTAGTAGTCCATGCACCTGAAGTGTAAAACCAGTGGAAGATAAACAAGTCTTTGTGTGAAAGAATAGTGAAAATTTCACAAGATCTTGAACTTATTATGAAGAGATTTACTCTCTTGTGGTGGATGCAACTACTTTCAAGTTCTTTATCAATATGGCAAGAAAAATAATGACTTGATTTATGTTTAATGGATATAGTCCATATCTTATTTATACAACCCATTGGATAATGAATTTCTATGAAAATCCATGAAGGATATATCCCCGTAGGATTAATTATGTTCCTGGGAAATTTTATTCGATCGAATGAAAGACGTAATATGGGGTATAATCATGTAAATGTTTACCCATGTAGACTTATCAAAAGATTCTGATAAAGTGATTTTTAATTGAAAATCATCGAAACTCCGGCAGAGTTATCATAAGTAGTACGATGATAATAATATATGATAAAAGATCACTAGCTATTGATATTTATATGAAAATCCCAGATGGATTTCAGTTGCTAGAAGCAAACTCATTTTTGATTTTAAGAGTTTATACATTCTTAACGAAATTTGGAAAAGGATTTGTTATAATGTATGTTGATGATTGAACATCATTATAACTCCTGAAAAGATCTTTATATAGTGAAATATCCGAAGAAAGAACTTGGGAAAATAATTTTGGAAAGATAAAATTATCTTCACATATCTTAAGTTGAATATCTAACGAAAAAGATGTTGACTTAAAAGATCCTTGCAGGATATTACAGAAAATGCTCATATGTATTTGGTCATGAAGCACCATTCATAAAATGAGATTATAGCAATTCAATGATTTATTTCATGATTGAAATATGTGTTTGACAAATGGGAAAGTCAAATATAATAGCTTTTACAAGAAGAGTATGAATATTATGTACAAGAGAAATGTTATAGAAAATTGTACATATATGAGATTCATGCCTTAAGTTCAAATAGATCAAAATATGATATTCTATAAGGAAATGAGCTATGGACCAGAAGTCCAATAATATGAGATATAATATGACAATCATTTGAGTTTGTTCATTAAGGCTATGATTATAATAGTTCAAATATATGATCGGAATTCATCTCCTGAAGAAGATGTCTCCGAGGGGGAGAAACATAATGCGTGGATGTACTCTTTTTCCCTTATCATAGTTTTTATCCCATAAGGTTTTTCTATGAAAAGGTTTTTAGCGAGACATCAAAGAACACGCAAATGATAGACACTTATAGAGGAATGTTATCATTATAAGGATATATTAAAGTCTATCAATCTCCCATAAGCATGTCATCCATGAATGATATCTAGAGAAATAAAGAGAATGATCCAGATGAATCATCTAGAAGACCGATGAGTTGCAGAAGAATGGCGGTGTACAAGTTCTAAAGGTTGTTCAAGCGAAACTTTGGCAGATTTATTTTCAAGACACTTCCAACTACTACTTTCAAGAAACAAGTTTGCAGCACCAAGAAGATCTCAAGTTATGCACTCATCAGGGGGAGTAAAACGCGTTGCACTCTTTTTCCTTAACCATGGTTTTGTCCTAATTGGGTTTTCCTGGTAAGGTTTTAATGAGGCAATATCTTATGCGTATTAGAATTATTTTTACTCTAATGGCATCCAAGGGGGAGTGTTATAAACCCATTTAGTGGATGTCCATTAGAGGCCCATGTTCTAGAATATCCCTAAACCCTAATTCCTCTCCAAGTATTGTATCTCTATATATACTCTATACTTCTCATGGAATAATATACAACACAATTCTCTCTTTCTCTTCTTTACTACAACAAATATTTAATTTATTGTTGAGAATCTGAATAATTCATCATTTGCTATCTCTCAGTGTTGATAGGCGCAAAATAGTCTCATCGCACACTTACATGGTGTGCTTTACAAACCCATTAGGATAGTTTTTTTGGGCAACAAGAATCAAGAATCTTCATTAGCTTAATCAAACGGATCGGTTACAATGACATAAACGGTTTTAATGGAACAAAAACTAAAATAAAAGAGGATAAATTCATGGAATAACCCATACAATTTAAAAACTCTAGAGCCGAACGATGTGACTCGCACTGATTGAAAAGATTCGGATTCTACCAAAATTGTCCTTTCTCCTTCTTTTAGAACTTCTCGGGCTACAATTTGAGTCACCAAAAAATCAAAGTTTCTGGATTTATACTCAATACCTAAATGCCACAAATTGGCCCCAGTCACAACTATTAAAACTAGTGATGTAAATAATCTGATATAAGCAGTTAAACTCAATAATTCTTCTAGCCTACAAACAACTTCCATAACCACTACACGACCCTTAAACAACCCTCTTCTAGGCTCATTAACTCAAATCCAATGGACGAGAGACTTATGATGGGAGATCGGATGGTGAGAACCATGATCGGCAGAGACACCGGCGAAGTTGAGTACCACCACCACATAGATGATTGTGGTAGATTAACGTATGGCTGAGACTCAAACGAAAGAGGCTTGGTTAAACCATAAGCCAATCCTTGACGCGTCGGCCATGGAGAACGGGATAGGGCTAATACCTATCGGAGATGGAAGTGAGGAAGTAGGTTGCTGGAGTGGTGGTTCTTTGGATCAGTTAGCAGAAGTGCAGATCGATGGTCCGAATTGGGAGAGAGATTTAGTGGATCCAGTGGCGGATCTGGTGGTTCCGGCGGTTGTGGAGGCTCGTACGGCTTCGAGAGAGACTGGTATGGTGGTTTTGGAAGAAGAGAAGTCGAGGGAAACTGCCTTGTCACCACAAAGAGCCAAGCATCAATGTCATTAAATAAGATACGGTTCATCGGTGGTATAGATCCTGACGAGGGAGAGAGGCGACCAAAGGAAGAACACGACTTGCAATACAACTCGAGACCACGCTCCACCGATGATTTAGATCTCCGGTTGATTGTCGGCGACGTTTCCAGGGTGAGAAGTATGGTTCTGAAATAGCAAGAGCGGCATAGGAGGCGGCTCGATGAACCATGAAAAACGGTGGCTGCCGGTGGAGGACGACTGACTAGGCCCGAGAGAGATAATTAAGGCGAGCTCATATCCAATTTATCCACGTTTTAAAAGTAAGTACCCAATGAAATAGCTATATTATAACCTATGTTGCATGGAATCGGAAACAGGTACGCAGAAGCGAAACGTTAGGAAACGCGGAAACGAGTTTCCCAAAAAAAAGAGGAAACGGGTACGTTTTAGAAACGTCTATATATATACAAATATATATATATAATATTATCATGATACAAAAATTATTAAAAATCAAACCATATTAAAAAGTATTTGAAATAACAAAAATCCAATACATAAATATTAAATAGCTCAACTAAAAATTAAACAAATAACATTCAAATTCAAATATTTAGACTATCATCTTCATTTTAGGTTATCATAATGAACGATTATAGAAGAAAAATAATATGAGTGTTTCATAATATGTTTTTAAATTTATTAAATAACAAATAGATCCATATATTTTTAAAATATTTACTTAATTTATTTTCAAAAAATCAAAAATCGTGTTTCCAAAATGAAGAGTCGTGTTTCCAAAGTGGAAACTAGCGTTTCCAATGCGTTTCCAAAATGAAGAGTCGTGTTTCCACTAGCGTTTCCAATTCTGAAACGTTTCCGAAACGGGAAACGCTCCTTGGATGGAGTTTTCATGCAACCTAGATTATAACTAGAAAGTCAGACTATTTACCAAATTTACTCTTAGGTTTAAAATTTTGTTGATGATTTTATCTTTATTTTAATATTATTCTTGATAATAGATATAAATTTTAAGTAGATTATGAATACAAAAACTATGTCTAAGATATGTTATCTAATACTAGTTGTATATTACAGTTGTCTAAACCTGAAAAATGTCGAGCATTTGTCCGAAGGAGTTGGACTCATCTCTAGCCGTGTTGAACCAGTACTGCAACATTTTTGAATTGTCATCTATTTGTGAAATTGTTTATCCTACCGGTACAAATAGTATGTTTTGAAAATAGTTAGGTTTTCAGATAGTCAATATAAAAATCGGTATGTTTGGCCTTGTATTAAAACGATAAGCCAGACATGTGAAGAAAAATATGTTATAAGGATATTGTTGATAGTTAAGCGTAAGGGTGGTAAGGGTAAGGGTAATGAAGGATTACATATGTTATAAGACTAAAGACGTAAGAAACCAGGACTAAATGCATTTTGTGTTTTAAAGACAATTTAATCGATAATATAATTCCCATTTTTAGTTCTAAAGAGTCAGGAACTTTTTTGGAAAAAGAAAACACAACAAATAAATCAACAATAAAGTTCAAAATACTGAAGATTTGATACACCAAAGTGATGACAAATAAGTGCCACATGATTACATAGCATCTCACTATATCACTCACCACGATCATCCATTCTCGCCTTTGCTATGAATGGAATGCATACTTTTCGAACGCAAACCTATTCACAAGAAAATAGTCAATTCACGTATGTCAGCAGATCACATTAGACAGTCTCTCGTTGTCTTATATCTGTTGAACATATTTTACATTTCAACACCATTGTCTTATTTGTTTTTTTTTTTTTTTTTGTATGAATGTTAAATTTATTCAAACCAAAAAACCGTTTTTTACAACTAGTGCGACTTTGTTGAATCTTTATTCTGTTATATCAAATGTTAACTCGTTTGAAATGTGAACCAAGTCTCCATGCCCTTCTCATATCTTTGATCACCAATTTCCCGAATAGTTGATAGTTGATTTCGTACTTGTTTATCGATGAACTGGATCAGTTGCGTTGCCATGACTGGAGCTGTTCCATGTCTTCGATTGTTCCGTTCTCTCCATATTGTGTGGATCGTTGCTTGAAACACATATCTTAGGAGAAAGAGATGGATGTGATCTCGTGAAAGATCAACCAATATCACCATTATGAGATTCCAATCCCTAGTATAGTTTTGCCCAAGGAGCTTACCCGTTAGGCCTTTCCATACCTCCGCTGAGAAGACACAATCAAAGAAAAGGTGGTCTCTACTCTCAATATTACCTTTGCAAAATACGCAGCTGCCATCAACACCAACATTCCATAGAATCATTCGATCACCTGTGCTTAATCGGTTCCGTGTAGCTAACCACGCATGGAAAGAGTATTTAGGAGTTGCGTGCAGGAACCATATCCCCTTCCTCCATGAGGTGAGAGGATTAGCTTCACGTACAAGTTCCCAAGTTGCTTTAGAATTGAATTTTGGTTTGAAAATACCTTCTTTTTTCCTCCATAATACTATGTCTTCCTCATGTGATGGAGTTTTGTTTCGTTGCTCCTCTATTACCTCTTCTATGGTGTTGTATGCCTCTAGCCGGTGATTTCTCCTGAGATGGTTGCGCACCGCATGATCAACCGTCGAGTGGTAGGGTATTCCCAGATCGATACAGCCTCGCATTCCCACTATATCGATTAAACATCCTTTAGGTGACCAAATATCAAGCCAAAAAGAAGTGGTTACACCATTGTGAACCTCCATTCGTGTAAAGTTGTGTGCTAACTCCCTGTACTTTAGGAGTTTCCTCCACATCCAAGAACCCAAAGAAGATTTCTCCTTTACTGTCCAAAATGATCCTTTGCGGATTAAGTGTCGGCGTATCCAGTTAACCCACATAGAAGAGTGAGCCGATAGAATTCTCCATATAAGCTTTAAACAACTTACTTTGTTAGCCTCTACTAGTGGTCTCAAACCCAAGCCCCCCTCTGCCTTAGGTTTGCAAACTTCACTCCACGAGATTTTAGCCTTGTTTCCATTTAATTCCGGACCTGACCACAAGAATGCAGCGCAAAGTTTGCTTTGGGCAAACGAAATGCTGAGATCCAAAAGTTGGTAAGACTGTAGATAACAGAGCCGATGAGTTGAAGACGTCCTGAGAAAGAGAGATATCTTGCTGTCCACCCACTTATTTTACCACGAATTTTTTCTAACAAGGGAGAGTAATCATGGGAAGTCATACGCTTGGTCAGTAGTGGAAGCCCCAAGTACCTTACTGGCAATAAACCTGAACCAAATGGGAACTGATCTAGAATGGTAGTTTGATTCTCTTCGGAAACCCCAGCCATATAAAGTGTGGACTTCTCAATACTAATCAATAACCCCGAGAACTTGGAGAAATCATCGAATACTTGTAGAATTCCTTCAATAGATCGTTTAGTTCCATCAGAAAAAATGAGCAAATCATCCGCAAAACACAAGTGCGTAAGTTTCACATTCTTGCACGTCGGGTGGTAACCAAATTTTTGAGCACAACCCGCCTGATCCAGCATTCGAGATAGCACGTTCATACAAATAACAAAGAGGTAAGGAGAGAGAGAACAACCTTGACGAAGACCACGTTCGCTCTTAAAAAAACCTGCCAACTCTCCATTTACTTGGACTGAGAATGATGCTGTAGTAACACATAATCTGATCCAATGTATGAATGTCTCCGGAATCTTTAGAGCTGAGAGAGTGGATAGCAAAAACGGCCAATGGATTGAATCGAAAGCTTTTGCAATGTCAATCTTAAGCGTACATCGAGGTGAAATTGTGACCTTGTGATAGTTCTTTACCAACTCAGAAGCTAATAGGACATTCTCCATTAACAATCTGTTTTTGACAAAAGCTGATTGGTTCGGTGCAATGAACTTTGGTAGAACCATCTTGAGTCGATTCGCTAGGATTTTTGAGATAATCTTGTACAAAACATTGCAGCAAGATATCGGTCTATAATCTTTCATTATTCTTGCTTCTTTTTTCTTTGGTATGAGTGCCAAAATCGTCGAATTAACCCCTTTTGGAAGAAAACCCTTATCAAAGAAGGATTGAATAGCAATCACTACATCTTTCCCTACAATTGACCAAGCTTCTCTAAAAAACTCTGTTGTATAACCATCTGGACCCGGTGCTTTGTTTCCCGGCATCGCAAAAACAATTTTCTTTATTTCCTCCTCTGTTACCATACCACTCAACATTGCAACATCCAAGTCACTACATTCAAATTGTAATAAGTCTCGAAGAGCATCCTCCGAGATCCCTTCATGTTGTTCTTGGTGGGTTAAGAAATTCCTAAAGAAACTCTCTGCCTCCACTTTAATCTCTTCTTGTGTTATTGCAATCGTGCCATCACTTCTTACCACTTCCCGAATCGAATTACGTGCTTCTCTTTTTTTCACCGCATTGTGAAAATATTTATTATTACCATCTCCCACTTTTAACCAATGGAGTTTGGACCTCTGTCTGAGAAACTTCTCTTCAAGAACCGATAAAGCTTTCCACTTCGAATACGCTCGAGTTTCCTCTGACATTGCACCTTGGCTAGGATTTGACATTGTACGGGATTGTAAGTCACATAAAATATCATAAGCCTGCTTAGTACGCTTTGAAAGATCTCCAAGATAATCTTTACTAAGTTTCCGCAGGTCTGGTTTTAGAGCTTTTAGCTTTTTTGAAAGCCGGAACATCGCTGAGGTTGAACTGAACAGGACATCAGTACTATCCCAGTAGGACTCAACCAATGGCAGAAACCCAGGGGATTTGGTGATAGCGTTTGTAAACTTGAAAGGTCTCCGAGGTCGTAATGGTTGGTTTGTTATGTGAATTCGGCTCCGTAGATGGTCTGAACATCCCCCTGCTTCAAAAACAGAGTATGATTGTGGATAATAATTTTGCCATGCCTCATTTATCAGAACTCTATCCAATTTCTTACATATCAATCCCTCCGCTTCCCTCTTATTACACCAAGTAAACTGCGGACCATGAAATGACATATCAGCAAGTGAGTTATAACGAACCAATTCTTGGAAATCTCTCATTCCGGTTAAAGGCGTTGAAGAATCCAAATATCCAGAGTGTTCTTCTACATCTAGTGTTTCATTGAAATCCCCTAGAATCATCCATGGTTTATCTCTAAACAATGGAGAATCTTGGTGACTCCTCAAATCTGACCACAATTCTTTCCTCTCGTCCATAATATTAGAAGCATACACAAAAGAACAGAAGAACTCCTCACTTCTGCCTTCAAGTAATATCGAACAAGTAATAACCTGTCCACTCTTAAAAACCGGAGTAACTCGGACTGTAGGACTCCATACCACCCATATTCTACCAAGCCGGTTGTACTCGTAGTTTGATAGAGAAGACCATCCTTGAAATGTAGTTTCAGCAATCCTCATGGCTTTATTTTCTTTAACTCTCGTTTCCATGAGTGCACCGAATTGGAAAGAATTGTGTTGAATCCAATCTCGAACCACCAAATGTTTATTAGATTGATTAAAGCCTCTCATATTCCAGAAGAAACCTGACATTATTCCGGAGTAATGTCTTATTTGTTTTTATTTTAGCAATATATGTTTTTCTTCGTATCCACAAAAGTGATGTACGTCTAATGTCATTTAAAATAGGCTAAATTAGTTAACAAACATCTATACAGGTTATCTTGATTGCAAATCGCAAGTGATCAGTCATCATTCCGAAAAGTGTTCTCTTAAAATTTTATAATATTATTATTGCCTTCTTTTAGTTAATTAGGGTTACTAAAGTATCTATATCGTATGAATCAAGTTACAATAGGTACCTATATGGAAGAGGTTTTGGCATTAGTTTTTTTGTCTTACTTCTTACGACCAACTTTGTTTGAACCTACAAAATACTTTCATATGGAAAATTAGCAGTGAAGATAATCATTAGTTATAGTGACGATATAATGTTATTATATATTTAAAATTATTATGATACCTTATTTGTCTCTTTAAATATTGTTGAATATTTCCTTGTAGACGATGTTTGTAATGCCTTTCTCCGAAGATTTTTCAGTAGCCTGGCTTTTGATTCTAAGGCCTTCCATTGAAGTCACTCTCGACAATGCAACGTACAGCTGTCCGTGGCTAAATACTGGTTGTGGGAGATACAAGCCAACCTTCTCTAAAGTTTGCCCTTGGCTCTTGTTGACTATCATAGCGTAACACACACGGACCGGGAACTGACGTCTTCCATTTGGTAAGGACAGTTTGTGTCTGATGTTGTTAGTTAGATCCTTGGTACAACCACTTTCTCTCCCTTGTTTGCGTTGGAAAATATTTGAGCTTCTATGACTCTTTCTCCTAACCGCGTAACCAATAACCTTGTTCCGTTGCACAAGCCTTCCTTCTGATTCAGATTTGTCATTAAAAGGATCGGGACATTTTTCTTAAGCCATAGTTCGTGGTTTGGCAATCCTGAACCTTTAATCTCGTTCAAGTATTCGGTGGTGTGAAACGTGTTCTCCACCGCCTCAGAAATATCGTTGTTGCCTATGCTGTCGAGCTGAAATACTCTTTTGTTTCGCCTTCAACTTTTGTAAGTACGTAGGCATTGAACTCATCTACTGTTTCGTTTCTTGGTGTTAGAATAGCTCTTCCCCTTAAATATCCATGATCTGCAAAATTTCCAGCAAAATCGTTGTAGGTCGAGGTAAACATCTCTTCTATCGGGTCTGTGTTTGGATGAAAAAGGCTTTCATCGATCTCTTTCACATCTTTCTCATAACCATTCGTAGTCCTTAGCCTTGCTTTAGTTGCCAATCCGTCCCCTACTTATAGAATCCACTTTGAGAACATTTTCTCCTCTTGGTTTAAACGCATATTCTGGCTTAGAATGCAGACATTATGATGATCCCATAAATACGAGTGGTTGATTGTTTCTATGATTGTATCTTGCCTTGTACCTTGCAGAATGACATGCAATATTTGTCTAAAATCACCACCAAGCAACACAGTAATTCCGTCGAAACTTTTATCAGCAACTTCAGAGTTCTTTCTACTCATGATATCTCTGAGTGTTCGATCAACGGCCTCGAAAGTATGCATGTGGGCCATAGGTGCTTCATCCCATATAATTAGTGATGTTTTTTCTATCAGCTCCGCAAGCATGGTCTTGGGCTTTATATCACACATTCACTACAAGAAAACAGTCAATTTGTGACTACCATTTGTGACGCTTTATTCCGTCACAAATACCTGTGACTCTTCTGTAACGGTATTGCTACGGTTTTGCGACGCAAGAAATGGAAGAGGCGAAAGCGTCGCACATATGCGACGGAAGGAATTCGTCCTAAAACCGTCACGAGTTTGTGACGGAATTACGACGGCATTATGACAGATAAAAGATCGTCGCAACAGCGTTACAAAATGTGACCGCTTTGCGACGACTTATTTAGTCAGAACAGAGATGTAAATTTCGTCACAAATCCGTTACAAATAGCGACGAAAATATTCCGTAGCAAAAGCGTAACAAAATTAATGTCGGCAAAAAAAAACGTGATAAATTTCACTACAAGAAAACATAGCAAAATGGACGAGCTATTCCGTCATATATCCGTTGGAAACAGCCATTTCCGACAGATTAGTAACGCATAATATCCGTTGGTTCCATCTTGTTGGTAAAACACAATCCGTCGGTTATCCATAGGACATTTCGACAGATTACCAAGTAGATATTTCCGTCATAAAATTTGACGGAATATCGAGTATAACTTTCCGTCATAAACTTTGACGGATTACCGATTATAAACTTTCGTCATAAACTTTGACGGATTACCGATACTCAACACTAGTCAGAAAATCCGATGAAAATCCGACCATGTAATTGTCGGAAAACTACCGAGGGATTTCCAACGGAATATAATCGACGGATTTTTGATGGCAAATCAAAATTGATAATATTTTAAAAATCAGACAAAACAAATCTAAAATGACTAAACAAAAATTCTTTGAGAATGTTTTCATTATAATATCAAACTAAAATCTTTTACAACATAACTGAAACATTGTTTTGAAAATAAAATAAAAAAACAAAACAGCATTTAACATCTAAAATTCTTCCCCCGCCTTCTCGAGAAATGCTTTCATCTGTGCCACAATAACATCATTTTCCTTTTCTTTCTTCTCTCGCTCTGTCCGCTCCTCGTTGAGTCGCTCGTTGAGTCTCTCGATTTCTTCCGCAAGATACGCAGCAGAGCCATGAGACGTAGAAGAAGATATCGCCTCGTCTCGTTCTGGAAGTCTACCAATCCCAAACTTACGGCCTTTTTTTGTTGGAACAAGCTACAAAAGAAAGAGATGTATTAGTTTTGAAAAGTTTTAACATTTAAGAAAAAAAAAATTAACTTACACTCATCACGATACGATTCATCTCATCGTGTGGTAAGTCTTCCACGTTTGACCCGGCTTGAGATAATTGAGTCAATTGAGCATGCCGTTCTTCCTCAATCGCAGCGAGTGTCTCCTTAGCCACCTTATCTTGAACAAGCTTTGTCTTCTTATTAGTGTGCGTGTCCCTCAATCACATATCAATTATATACCTAAACACAATCTAATCCACGAACATGAGAGAGAAGGAGAGACTTACATGTTGATTAAGGAAAGTAGCAGGGACTTAATCGGAAGTGATATGCGAGAGAAAGTTTCTCACAAGAAGTGAAACCAATGTAATAGAAGCACCGAGTCAAGTACCTTAACTTAACACAAGATTTGATTGGGTCAAGCCAAAACACAAAGAAAAACCGATGCCAAAAGACAAGTCTTAAGTAAGACAAGCCAAAACATATGGTAAAACCGAAAATGCAAGTCTTGGAATCAAAAGAACACAACTAGAAACAAAATAAACAATGGCATCATTATGTCCAGTCTTTACTCCACTTAATAAAGTACCCCTGCAACAACATGTATTTTACTTATAAGTCAATCCGTACTAGGAAGAAGTAAAAGAAACAGAACCATTCATGAGTTTAAAAGTGTTACCTTTTATCACAAACACATCAAACTCATCACAAATGCATCTTTTGGGAAACAGAGAGCAAAAACTATATCATATAGTGAGTTCTTCTGTGTATAATATAAGTGTGTATATATAATACACATGCACACAGTCACGAATTTATTGGTGGATAATATTTTTTAGCTTTACTCACAAACTAGAAGACTCATATGTCACAGGAAATCTGATATCCATATTCCGACTCACAACAAATTCAACATCAAATTGACATAGTATTGTAAATGGTAAAGCTAATTCTGACTCACTAACACATCAAACTTAACTTCAAACTCTGAAATCAAACACAAACTCTATATGTAATTGTGAAATCAAACAAAATCTGAAACAAATTGATTTCTAAAATCAAAGGAAGGAGAAAACTCTTATCGATTTGAGTTTCTGGTTTTACGAAAACTAAAATTAGATGAAGAGACAACTCTAATTGATCATAGGATATGACTCAGAATCACAATTTCATATAAGGAGACAAAGGAGTAGAACGAAATCCTGCAATCGCCTATGAGAAGTCACATACGGAGGCTATGAATGGATTTCGTAAAAGCTTAAGATCTCCAGCTTGGACGGTTTGGTGGATTCATATCATCTTCTATGTTCTTTGATTTCGGCAAAAGCAAAGTCCTCTCGCAGACAAGAAGTGAAAACGGCTCGAGCATGGAAGACACCTACGAGCCGGAGGCAATGAAGGAGTTAGGTCTAATGTGTGTATTTGATAGGATCTTCAGAGGAATTTGGTATGGAAACCTTTGAGAAATCAGAGAAATTGATAAAAGAGCAGAGTTATGAAAAAGCCCTAAAACGAAAAGTGAAAACAGAAGAAGAGATCCGAGCTTTGTACGTAGGATATTTATCACTAAACCGTCGGTAAACCAATTATTTCGTGGGTTCTCTAAATTAGCCGCGTATCGAAAACATTTGGATATTTCGAGGGGAAAATTGACGCGTGGCGAGTATCCCAATCCTTCGAAAACTCGTCGATATAACCGACATATTTCCGATAGAATAAATTGCAATTTAGAGTTTAAGGTATCAAGTTTGGGTAATAATTTCAATCCGTCGAAAATTCGTCGATATAACCGACAAATTTCCGATAGAATAAATTACACTTTAGAGTTTAGGGTATCAAGTTTATGTAATGATATGTTACATTAGCTTCCAAGTCATTTATGGTCTTATACACTCAGTTCGTTTTCAATTTACACACTTTCAAACCTTTTTTGCTATTACACAATATAATTTTCGTAAATATGTATTGAACTTATCTAAAACACTAAATAGCAATTAAAATAATTTTTAAAATTAATAAATATTTAAGATAAATCGATAGTGTCAAATAAATCGATGAATACAAGAAATTAAGTCGACGAACATAAAAACAATAAGTCAATGGTTATATAAGTCGACAAAGAAAAAAGTCAAATATGTCTATTCGCAGGATAAGAGCTCTAGTGACTTTATAAGCATTAAATCATATCATTTAAACTAAGAAGACACTTTCCACAAGCTATCATTATCGTAAAACGACGTATTTATAACCCCCAATTCCTAAATTGTTTAATATCCGTCGAAAAGTCGTGGAAATAAGCGATGGATTTCTGACGGATATGATATTATTCTTTAAATTATGTCGGTAGAAAACATTCGTTAGATATTCATCGAAAATCCGTCGGAGATGAACCGACGGATATCCGACAAAATCAGAATAATCAATTTAAGTCGGAAAACCATGAGATTTCCGTCGATAAAACTGACGAATTTCAGGCGGTCGGTAATCCGTCGAAAATTTTCGACGGATTACCAACGGTTTGCGTTCTGTCAAAAATACGTTTGAAATATGTCGAAAAAATATCCGACAGAATAATCCGTTGGAAATGTTGTTGGTTTATCTAATGTTTTCTTGTAGTGTTTTGTCTTGAAAACTCTCACCTAACTTCCACCAAACTGTCACCTAACTTCCACCTAACATTTGGAGGTAGTCATAATAGTGTTGTAATTCCGTCACACTTTGTGACGGAATCTGGGACGTCGCAAATGCGTCACAAAAAAAAAGCCTATATATAGAATGAGTTTTGTTCTTCTATTTTCACAAATTCTAATCTCCCATTTCCGAAAAATCAGAGAGAAAAAAGTTTTAAAAGAAATTTGTTAAAAAAATTATGTGGAATTCATATCGAGAATGGATGTACAACCGGATCGATCCACGTACTAATAATCTATCAGCCGAGTTTATGGAAGGAGTCCGACAATTCATCGCATTCGCAAGCAACCATGACATGGCTTTGAGTAGTGGCGGTAAGATGCTTTGCCCATGTAGTAAATGTAAAAACTCTACTAGGATAAGACCAGCTCGAACTGTGTCAAACCATTTTCTTAGTAAAGGGTTTATGCTCGGGTGTCATGTATGGTATAATCATGGAGAGGATTATAATGTTACTGGGGCAGGATCTAGTAGCCATTACGGAAATATATATTTTAATACTGATAATCAAGAATTTAATTACGATGGGCCGGGAGATGTTCATGCTGGAATGGGAAATGATGATGGGGGAAATGTTTATGCTGGGATGGAAAATTATGGGGGTGAGGGGTTTTATGATGGGATGGGAAATGATGGGGGGAATGTTTATGCTGGGATGGAAAATGATGGGGGGAATGTTTACGGTGGGATGGTAAATGATGCGTTTCATGGTTCTACACCATTAAATGATTATCATCATGATCATGAACATGGTCAAAGTGGCAATGATCATGTTTATGAAGAACCAACCCATGAGGCGAAAAAATTCTATGAGTTGTTAGAAGCTGCAAATACGCCATTATATGATGGTTGCCAGGAAGGTCACTCACAGTTATCGTTAGCTGCGCGGTTCATGAGCAACAAGACAGACCATAATCAGTCTGAAAATTGCATGGATGATTGGGCGGAAATGTTTTCAGAGTATTTACCACAGCCTAATCAGGCCACTGGTTCATACGACGAAACATAAACTTTGATGTGAAAGCTAGGATTGCCATATCATATGTATGATGTATGTATAGATAACTGTATGCTCTTCTGGAGAGAAGATGAGGAGTTGGAGGAATGTAGGTTTTGCAGAAAACCAAGATATAAGGAAAGTCGGGGACGAATGAAAATACCGTTTAGTCGTATGTGGTATTTACCTATCGGTGACCGATTGAAGAGGATGTATCAATCAGAGAAGACTGCCGCAGCGATGAGATGGCATGCTGAACACGAGTCAGAAGACGGAGTTATGTGCCATCCATCTGACGCAGCTGAGTGGAAAAATTTCAATGAAATTTATCCCAGTTTTGCAGCGGAAAAACGAAATGTTTATCTAGGATTGTGTACAGATGGATTTAATCCATTTGGTATGTCCAAAAACCATTCCTTGTGGCCTGTGATAATGACACCGTACAACTTACCGCCAGATATGGCCATGAAGAGTGAGTATTTGTTTCTCACGATTTTGAATTCGGGACCAAATCACCCACGTGCCAGTCTTGATGTGTTTCTCCAACCACTGATCGAGGAGCTAAAGAATTTATGGAATTACGGAGTTGAGGCGTATGATATTTCCTTACAGGAAAACTTCAATCTGAAAGCTGTTCTTTTGTGGACGATAAGCGATTTTCCGGCGTATGGTATGTTGTCGGGCTGGACTACTCATGGAAATTTATCCTGTCCAATTTGTAGGAGTGATACAAATGCTTTTCGATTACCGGCTGGTAGGAAACCATGCTGTCACAGAAGATTTCTGCCCAGCGAGCATCCTATACGGAAGAATAAAGTTAAATTCAAAAAGGGACAAACCGCATTGGACGACGATCCACCAAGACTGTTGAGTGGAGTTGAAGTTTTGCAGAGTATACGGAATGCTGGGGCACCTAAAACTTCTGAGGTTGGTGGAAATGGGCATGAAAGAAAACCATATGGATATGGAGATTGGCATATTTTGGGAGCTACCTTACTGGAAGGATTTGGAACTTCGTTCCAATCTTGATGTGATGCATATTGAGAAATTTTTTGAAGATAACATCCTGTACACTGTTATGAGTGTCAAAGACAAATCAAAAGATAACACCAAGTCAAGAGTAGATATCGCAAGATTTTGTGCTCGGAAAGAATTGCATTTGGATGCTCGTGGTAACGCCCCATTTCCTATTTGGAGATTATCTACAAGAGCAAAGGATTCTTTACTTCTATGGGTGAAGAATGACGTAAAATTCCCAGACGGGTATGTCGCAGATTTAGCTAGTTGCGCAGACGTCAACGGTGGGAAGTTATCGGGAATGAAAAGTCACGACAGCCACGTATTTATGGAAAGATTACTTCCATTTATATTTGCAGAACTTCTCCCTAGCAACGTGCACCAAGCATTATCAGGTATATATACAACTCTTGTTTCTCTGTATCTATTATTAACGCGTATTTGTAGTATATACTCATCATGTTTTTTTTTACAGCAGTTGGAGCATTTTTACGTGACCTTTCCAGTAGATCATTGGATCAAAACCGTGTCCAAATTCTGAAGGAGAACATTGTGATGATTTTGTGTAATTTGGAAAAAATCTTCCCCCCTTCCTTCTTTGATGTGATGGAGCATCTACCTATCCACCTACCATATGAAGCAGAGCTTGGTGGTCCTATGCAATATCGGTGGATGTATCCATTTGAAAGGTTTTTTAAACGTTTGAAAGGCAAAGCCAAGAACAAAAGATACCCAGCGGGAACAATTGTTCAGTCGTACATAAATGATGAGATATATTATTTCTCACAACACTACTTTGCCTCTACAATTTCTACAGCTAGCAGAAGAAGGTAAATTGACCTTATAGGTTTATGTTAAAATTGGTATATATCATGTTTGAATTAGTTTAAATGTTAAATGTTCTGCAGGATAAGTCGGTATGACGAAGGTGAAGTACCCGTATATCCCATTAAGGTGCCTGATATATTCAAAGCTGTAGGTCGGCCAAGTGGCCAATGCAAAGAGTATTGGTTAGGCGAGACTGATTATCATAGCGCACATTCATATATTCTGCGGAATTGTGAATACTTTAGGCCCTACGAGAGGTAACCGAAGTTAGAATGTAATTTTGAATTTTTTATTTATATTTTTGTTCAACTTCCATCTTTTGCTTGAATACAATATAATATAGGATGTTGGAAACACATATACGAGAAGAAAACCCGGATCTATTAGATGAAGAGGTCATGGCGAAAGTAGATGCAGACTTCCATTTGTGGATCACTGAATATGTATGTATTTCGTTAATTATGAAATAATGAATTGTAAATTGATATAACTACAATGTATTATCTATTTCCAGGACAATTTCACTAAGGGCCAACAAATATTTCCTGCGTGGGTTTTTGATATTGTGGAAGGCCCTATAAATCAAGTTAGAACATGGCCCATGTATTTTACGAGGGGATATTTATTTTACACAAAACAACACGGAGAAGGGAAAAAAACAATGAATTATGGGGTAGTCGTCCGAGGCCAACATTATTCCGAATCAAATTGAGAGGATGATTATTATAGGGAAGTAGAAAAAATCATGGAGTTCCAATATCCCGGATTTCTGAATCTAAAAGTCATACTTTTTTATTGCAAATGGTTCAAACCCTACGATCGGAAAAGGCATCCGGAGAAGCCAAGGTGGTATTAATTATGTAACTGTTAAAGAGAAATATCAAACCTACGAACCTTATATTTTAGGTATGATTTTTTTTTCCATTAAATATTATTCATACTTGACATTTTTTAAAAAAATCTTTATGTCAATATTAATTGTACTAATGGCAGGGTCTCAAGCAGATCAAGTTTGTTATCTTCCTTATCCAACTATTAAACGTCCTCGGAAAGAATGGCATACTGTAATACAAGTTAATCCGAGAAGTCGTATTCAAGGAAAATTTGTCCAGAAGGAGATAGTGATTTTGCAACAAACAGAAGATGAAAATCAAACGGAAATTGTTGCAGAAATTGATGTCGATACATTGGTTGAGAGAAATAATCCAGTACAAAGAATTGATTCAGAAATTGAAGATAGTGAACCAGAAGATGAATTTCATTGTAACTTATCAACTTCAGAGGAAGGTGAACAAGAAGAGGGAGATGAAGATGAAGATGAAGAAATTTGAAGAAATGAAATGATTATGGGACCAAATGTTTGAAATATATTGATTGTTTGATAAGTATTAGATTTTCATAATAAATTATTTGTTTTCAAATTTAAATTAACCAAGTCTTATTTCCATAAATATATCCAAATACGAAACATAACAAAAGGATACAACAGCCTAGTGGCAAAGGACTGAGTTATTATAGCATAGGTTGTGGGTTGGATTCCTATTAGTTACATTTTTACCAAAATATTTCTGTTTAATCTATATTTACGCGGTCATATAATATTATTGGTACAACCATACCAGATTATTAATTTAGCACGATGGAAGAGTATTTGTCCTACTTCTACAAGGTCTCGGGTTTGAGCACACAATTTTTCCTTTTTTAAGGAATTTTTCGTTTAATTAATAACAAATGCGTCGCACAAGTGTGACGCTTTCGTAACTAAAGGAAAAATATTTGTGACGCTCTTGCAACTGTTTAGCAACGGACAGCTACAATTTTGAAGATAAATTGAATTTTTTACACGTAAAAGGCTACAAAGGATTAATTTACACTATAAAATTGGTTTTTAGGCGACACAACTATGGGGCTAATCATTTAGGGTTTAGGATATGAAGTTGTGAATAATAGAAAGTCACAAAAGCGTCACAAATACGTTACAAGTTACGACGTTTTTGTGACCTTTCGTAAGTAATTTGGAGAATTATACATAGTATTTCATTAGAAAATACACTTTTTATAAATGTATATCATTAAATTATAGTACTTACATGATATGAAGGTATAACACATTCTATCATTTACAAGTTTTCAATTTTCCAAACATCTCACATTGCTTTATAAACTTTCATCATAAACTTCATAAGTATTCACTCATACATTTGAAAATCATGATTCCTTGGTGAAAATTTGAATTTATAACTTTAAATGGTTCTTAATACCTAACAATTAAATAAAATGGAGATTTGAATGGGTTTTAGGCGACACAACTATGGGGCTAATCGTTTAGGGTTTAGGGTATGAAGTTGTGAATAATAGAAAGTCACAAAAGCGTCACAAATACGTTACAAGTTGCGACGTTTTTGTGACCTTTCGTAAGTAATTTGGAGAATTATACATAGTATTTCCTTAGAAAAGATACTTTTTTATAAATGTATATCATTAAATTATAGTACTTACATGATATGAAGGTATAACATATTCTATCATTTACAAGTTTTCAATTTTCCAAACATCTCACATTGCTTTATAAACTTTTATCATAAACTTCATAAGTATTCACTCATACATTTGAAAATCATGATTCCTTGGTGAAAATTTGAATTTATAACTTTAAATGGTTCATAATACCTAACAATTAGATAAAATGGAGATTTGAATGGTTTTTAGGCGACACAACTATGGGGCTAATCGTTTAGGTTTTAGGGTATGAAGTTGTGAATAATAGAAAGTCACAAAAGCGTCACAAATACGTTACAAGTTGCGACGTTTTCGTGACATATGTTTTATTTGTGACACATTTGTGACTTTAAACAATTTTGGGTTTCGAAGCCAAAATAAATTTTTGGCCCATCGCGCCAAAATTTGGGCTTAGGCACCAAATATTTTGACCCAATTTTTTTTTCCTCTGCTTTGCGCAAAACGTCGTCGTTTAGGGGTAACACACGCAGACTTCCCAGATCCCCAATTCATTTGACGCACAAACCCTAAAACTCGTTTTCTCTCGACTCCAAGGTGATTCAGAGAGAAACCGAGGTTTTCCGATCAAATCTTCCATTTCTCGTTTGTTTCTTCATCAATTTCTTATCCTCTCCTTGTTCTTCTCTTTTTTCTTCTCTCTTTCGGTTCGTATCATCTTCTCTCTTTTTGTTCGATTCATCTTCTCTCTTTCGGTTCGAATCATCTTCTTCTCCAAACACAATTTGTAATTCTCTCTTTGGGTTCGATGCCGCAAACCGTTAAAAATCCCATCCGTAAACCTCCAGCTCGAGAGGTTACCGGCGGTAGAGGAACCGTCGTTGATCGTGGAAGAGGAACCGTCGGTGGTCGAGGAAGAGGAACAGTCGGTGGTCGGGGTAAAGGTGGTCCTGCTCGTGGAGGCATTACACAAGCCCACGAAAGAGCAGGTACTTCGAGACTCGGTGGTCATGGATCTGCCTCAAAACGCAAAGCTGTTTTAGCAGAAGACGTTGGTGGTGGTAATGGCTCTCAACGGAAGTCATTTTTATCAGCCGTTGGTGGTAATAACGGACCCAACATAGCCCAGTCCGAGACCTCAGTCGGACAAGGGCTAAGGCAAAGGACAGGCCTAATCCGAGCTGGTGTGTCTGAGGTCGCTGGGACCAGTGGAAGTCGTGCGAGGGAGGGTCGTTCTTCTGAGCAAACACTCTCGGGGCAATGTCCAGAACAAGTTATCCGCCTCAAAATCCTCTTCAGAGACACCCCCTTCCTCTTGTCAACCAGCCTCCTCCTCTGCAAGCTTCTGACGAGGAGATGAACAATAGCGAAGAAGAGGTAGATTTCAACATCGCGTTGGAATTGGAGGACGAGGAAGAAGATGAAGTTGCTGCTCCCAATCTAGATGATGCTCCCAATCCAGTTGATGCTCCCAATGCAGAGGATCAAGACTTCGACCAGCTGCTGGATGACCTTCTGCGGCTTCCTGGTCGAGAACAGTTGATGCGTTTGTCTCCGCATCCAATCCCACCCTTGCAGTCAATTTGGTATGTGCTTTCACTTGCTTCACTAGTTTGATACTTGTCTTATTCATTACTGCCTATAGTTGCCTCAGTTGATACATACTCCTGTGTACTTGATTAATTGTATTTGTGTGTTTATACTCATAATTTAACTGTTTCTTAGCCTTCTGTTTAAATTTTAACCATCTTTTCATACTTTTGTCTAAGGTTTGATCGGGACAATGGAGAATTGTCTAATGTCATTGGTCAAATTCTGCGTAGTAAGTTTAATAAAGCTTACTACAGCTGGAAGTTTACTCCTATACCCGTCCAAGAACGCATGTTTAGAACCTTTGCGGTAAGCTTTCCATGTAAATGCCTCTTTTCAATTTAAGATGTAAGTCACAACCCTAAAGCATTACTAACATACCCACTGTCTGTAGCGGATGTACAACTGGGACCTTGGGATTACGGCAAATGTGAAGTGGCATTTCGTGGAGATTGCGAAGAAAAGATTGAGAGGGATCGTTAGCCGGGCTAGGAGGAATCGTCGAAGGCCAAACTGGATCCAGCCTAAACTTTGGGAGACAATGAACTTGTACTGGGAAACACCAGAGGCACAGGAGAAGAGTATTACTGCTTCAGAGTGCCGGAGATCTGATTGTGGAGGTCTAGGCATCGCGAAACACACCTCTGGTCAGAAATCATTCCTTAGACGTCAACAGGAAATGGTAATTCCTCTACACTTCCTCTGATTTTATAATCCACATATGTACTCTAACACTCTTATGTATCATTACAGGAGCAGGAATTAGGTCGTCCTGTGTCTTGAGGTGAAGTGTTTCTGAAGACGCACACCAAGGCAGACGGTACGTTCATTGATTACAAGGCGAAAGAAGTTGCTGAGGCGTATGACAAGGAACTTGCTGAAGTTATGTCTGAGGAGGATCCAAACGGCCCAGAAGTTTCACTCAATTCTTCTGAACACTCTACTCAACGCACACTTACAATCAGTCAAAAGAATGCTATATTTCTCAAGGTATTTTGCTATCTATTCTACTTTGTTTAATATTCTGTTGTAGTTAGTTTCTTATGTGCTCTTATGTGAATGTTGAATGTTTATAAATTGCTATATTCACTTTGCATTATTCTGTTATGGTTTCTTATCAACTCGTTTTGCTATTGCACTGATTATACTTGTGATTGCTTGACTGAATAACTATTTATGGACTGCCCTTGTGTCAATTACGTCTGATCAACTTATGTCCATATGTTTTCACTTTTTCAGTGTACAATGAAAGATCCAAAGGGGACACCATTTGGACTTGGCCAACTGTCTGGCTCGCGTGGCAAACGAAAGCGTAACGAGAGCAATGAAACCTCTTCTATGACAGGCCTAGCAGAGATCCTTCAACAGCTTGACGTAGCAAATCGTAGGATTGCTCAACAAGATGAGGAAACTGCTCGCCGGATTGCGCAACAAGAAGATGAAAATGCTCGCCGGATTGCTCAGCAAACAGAGGATAACGCTAAACGTGATGTTGCTCATCGCGATGATCAGGATAAGCTCTCTGAAATGGTTAAGCTTCTCAACTACTTGAAGAATTCTGATCCGCGCATCGCAGCTCACATGGCCGACACTTCCACCACTGAACCAGTAGCCGCAGCAGCCAACACTCCTCAAGTCCCACCTTAGTCATTCTAACTTTCTTACTTTCATGCTTTTAAAAACTTTTAATACTACTTAAGCAAATCTTTTGGACCAAATGATACATTAGTAATCTTTTGTAATGACTTAACTTTTTGGTATATATTATTTTGGTACTTATGCTTTTATTATTTGAATCAAATATACAAACTCAATATCATATCAAAACATGCTTTCAAATCAGGTTTATACATTTGAAAGTAGTAACAATTTGTGACGGATTTGCATCAATTCCAATTACACATTTGTGTCGGATTTGGGACTGCTTTACCACTAGAAAAGTGGTCACAAAACCGTCTCACATTTACGACTCAAAACATCATCTCAATTTCGTCACAATTACGACAAAATAATGAGTACCAAACCAGTCGCAAAAGCTACGGAATGTCACTTTCGTCGCTAAATTACGACAACAAAATAACGACACGAATCCGTCACAAATTTGCGACACTAAAAACGTTGACCCAAATCCGTTACAAATGTGCGACGCTTTTGCGACGTTTTGTATTTGCGATGAACTTTTCGAGACGACTTTTTTCCGTCACAAATACGACGCTCTTATCCTTTTTGCGACGGATTTGTGACTGTTTTGGGAGTCACAAAACAGCGGTTTTCTCGTAGTGATTGAATGTTCGTGTAAATCTATAGGGATCTTGAAACATGAATGGGCTGTTTTGCCATTCCCGAGGAAGCTACTGGTAGGAGGATTTTCGTTTCTGATCTTAGCTTTTGCTATGATTGTTTTATATTCATATGTTTTCCCTGTTCCGCCTGGCCCGTAGAGGAAGAATAATTTCCCTTCTGAATTGTTTACGAAGCTAGCACAGAACTAAAAACATATGTGCATGTTCTCGTTTTAGCTCGTGTACGTTGTAGCTTAACTCTTCTCGGAGGAGGGTGTTTTTAAACTCGTTCATGATGTTCCTTTCTGGGAGCGGCAGTTTGGGAAAATCAGCAAGGGATTTGTGGTTATCAACCAACATACTCTGTAATTTAACAAGGGTAATCGTCTGTTAAATTGTACTCATCAAAGTCGAATTTTTTCCTCATTTTGTGTGGCATTTTCTCCCCTAACACCGGCCAATAATGACTCCACAATGTTTCCGGTTCTTTGACTTCACAGTATAGCAACAACGTAACGAACATCTCCCTTAACTGGTTAGCAAATGCCCAGTTTGACGCCTCATCCATTGCTTCGTGCCACTCTTTGTCTCCATCTAACAATCTCATGGCATACAAGCTTCCTTGTACGTTTCATATGTTACATCTCCCACAGTACGTAAGCTCTCATAGCTAGTTGCTCTTTTCCCGTGGGTCACCATCATCCTTAAATAGTATAGTTCCCCTTGCAACGGTTGAATGTTCACCACCCTGCCAGTCGTATCTCCTCGTTGTCCTAATGTCCAAACTTTATCCTGAGCATTCCATACTAAGCTTCTTGGGAAATGTGGATAACTTAGCTCTCTTGTGACAGCATAACGTTTGTTCGCTTTAAAATGTTTTGTGAACATTGTCTCATGTATTCCCCTTTTCAAGGCAACATTCTCCGGACAATCTGATTCCTCAAAGACAACACACTGTTTCCCAGGTAAGTTAACAAGGAGTTTTTGTACAGCTGACCACTGGTGGTGAATGTCAAATGCAAATATTTGCCAAGTCGCTTCGCATGCGGATAAATAGCGACATTCTTGGTAGTTTGTTATCTCATCGACCGCTACTACCGCCTCGGGTGTTTCTCCTGGTTTTGTCGAAGAATCCCTACTTCTCTCGAACATCATTGTTGCTTTGTCAACTCCTTTGGTGATGTACTTGAATAGGTATTTTATTGCTTTCGAATTGCAACACCATTCGACATTGATGTGCAATTTGTATTTTTTCAACAACTCTATATTATGTGGGATCACATATCGGTTGTCTAGTGTTGTTCCCCTTTGAGCATGGTGTTTCCTCGTCCTCCTTCCTCTTGTAAATGACGTACCCGTTCTTATCGCAAGTTGTACTTTCCGTAAACGATCTTGGGTATTTCTTGGTGCATATTCCATTCAGGGAGACTATGTACGATCACGTCTGCACGGGCCATGCATCATGTGTTTCTGCACCGGCTCGTATCCTTCTAGATCCATCTTCTCATCCGGTATTGTAGCTGAGATTATGCGAATTAGTGCTAGATGTTGTTTCTGTTCAGAGCCACAACAATATGTGGGCGTGTGGAAGTCCTCTTTTTTGGAATTCTATGGTATAGACCACTCCCATAGAAATTGAATCAAGCAAAAATGGTTACTATACTATTTTATCAGTCCGAAGATGCGATTATGCGTTTTTGCAATATTGTCCAATATATTTAGGAATACGACTTCAAACTGGTTACTAATATTTTACTTTACCGAGCTGATGTAAGTGAGTTAACCAATGTGAAACATTAAATTTGTATGAAAATGGCTGTGATGAGAAAATGCCTACTTAACATGGTAATTTGGAAAACATTTTTTAACTAATTTTCTTTGGACAACATGTTTTTAAAAGAAAACTGAGGATTAGCGTTGGAAATTTAATGTGCTAGAATCTAATTCAGCCTTTTGCAATCTGGTATTTTAATTTACGGGTAAGAAGAATAAGACTGAGTGTTGTTTTGTTTAATATATACTAAAATAAGGGTGAGAACTGGTACATGCTCGAACATATCTGAAGAATCTTCCTTTCTTGAAATCTGAGATCATCTCATCTAGCTTCATTTTAAAGACACGAGAAATAACATCTGGGCGATCGTTTGGGGAGTTTCCATACCGACCCAAGTGCTCTCTATTTCTTACAATGCCGGGTTCGTGGTAAACGTGATGAAGAGATGTGGGTTTCCAAAGTTTTTGCAGATTGCAATTGCGTCGTGGTAATTGTCTATCATGTATCTTGGCCATCCTGTAAAAGTCGCCAGCAAGATGAATTTTTTCCCGAGTTCCTTTGAATCAGTATCATTACGACACACTCCATCACATAAGTTATTGTATAGCTCTGCTCTAAGTTGTTTCTGGTTTAACCTATGAAATTTTAATCTTTCTTCCTCCATGGCCGTGTATACGTCGACGACATATTGATGAAACAGCCTGCCTCCTTGTATCAGTGTCTTTCCCTCTACCAAACGAGTAAGGAGCTGGTAAGCGTAGTATTCACAAATGGTGACAAATTCTCTCTTAATCTTACATCCAGACGCTGGTCTGTACAGGATGTCCAAGTGAAAACATGATTCTCCATAGGGGAAAAGAATTGGGTATTGCAAAGCAATGTAGTACTGGTTGAGTAGGGTTGATCCGTTGTAAGTGGTCTGTTTTAGACGTGATGATTATATCGCTTTCCCCATGCCTTGATTCGTTATTCCCTATAAACAAACCAGCAATTTCGTCTCCCGTTGGCAAGTCATACTGTTGCCCTTCTCTGGTTTACCAACGAGGCGTATCGTGATCTTCAATTTCTCCCGACTCGTACATGTCTGTAGCTGTCCTAAACTGTTTAGCGAGGTGATTATGCTCGTCCATTATGGGAAAAAGTGTTCTAACCATATTCTCGTCCAGCTTATCTGACTTCTTCCTCGTTGTTAGTATGTAGCCGATTTTTAATCTCGTTGGCCGTATCAAATATAAAGAGCTGGGAAAAGTTTGCTGTCCCAGAGTTATAGGGAAGCAATCTGCCTATCTTATGGTGATTTTGGCCTTAAATCATGTAGCAGTAGGGGCCATTCCCATCCATAACTGTATTGTTAACCTTCCGAGGTCTCGAACAAGTCGGAAGCCGAGGTTACGGCCGATCCGAGGATAACACTGAGGGCGTTTCTCTTCCAAATCAGTAGGAGACCCCAGCTGTCAAAGATGGTTCCTAGAAGATTCCTTCTGTGACCGATGCGACTGATATGCAAAGGGCCGATGATGTGTCAGTTCGGTGGTCAGTCCCTGGCGAGTTCAACGAACCAAAGGGTCCTGGCGATGTTTCCCGTTTGAAGGAAAAAGGGAAAGTTGATCCTGTAGATAAGAAGGCAGAGAAGAAGAGGATAGCGGCTAAGGCTAAAGCCGACCTCGAAGCGGGAAGGATTCCAGCCTTCCGGATTGTCGGAACTTGTGAAGTCCTTCCGTCCGAAGCACTCGTTGCTCAAAGTTTGGGTGTCACACCTCCTGTTTCTCTTCCTGTCAGTTCTGACAATGCGGCGATTCCACCATGTCCAGCTGTTCAAATAACTGTTAATGTTTCTCAGCTTTCTCCTCCTCGTGCTTCTCTCACTTCGTCGTCAAGACCAACCTCGGAGCTTTCGTCCGAGTCTTCTCTTCCAAAGAGAAGACGCACTACTGAAGTACCTCACCAAAGGGCTTCCGGTCCTTTGGGAAATTTATCAGTTTCGGTTCCTCCACGTCATGACAATCGTTGGTCATTCTCCCATACTGATGATGAGTTACCATTGGTTTCCTCGGGCATCAATATTGGGGCCGAGCTGATAAGGAGAATTGGTGGGATCGAGGTCAAGTTTCCAGCAAATCTCGAGGACCTCCTCGTGCCAGATCGCTTCCTTGACTGGTCACGAGACCTACTTAACGTTCGTCCCCCACTTAAATCCTTTTCGAATCATATCTTTCTGTGGCATGATTTGATATCCTTTTTCTGCAGATAATCAACGCGGAGAGTCGTATTGTCGGTGCGTATGAAGCTGTGGTAGCCGAGAAAGAGGAACAAATGAAGTCCATGTTGGCTTGAACTGATGCTGACGCAACTCGAAAGGAGCTGGATCGCCATAAAGTTCGTGCTAATTCCTGGGAGGTTTCTGCCACCGCAAATCGACAAAGTGCGATTGATTACGCGGTTCAAGTCGAGGTGCTGAAGGGGGAGAAACAGAGGCTGGAGGATAAAGAGAAGAAAAGAGATGTTCATCTCGAAGTGGCTTCTGCCGAGATAGCTGAACTTCGAGCTAGTCTGGAGAAGTCTCACCTTAGAGAGGATCGTCCCAGGAAGGAGGGTGACGGAGCACACCGCCGAGCTGATGAGATCGCGGGTGGCAGTTCTGCCCAGAGGGCGAGACATTCGTCTCGTTTAGAGCGGATACGTTCATATCTTGTAGCTCTTCACTCTCAAGAAGAGGTAAAAGCTTAACTCTGTTACAGGCGTGGAGCCCGAAAAAGCTTGAAGAAGATGGTGGAGGCTGAGTATGAAATTCCTCCTGGTCTTCTTGAGAATTATGCTAAAGAAGAAGGAGAGTATTTTGCTAAGGTTGAGTCCCTCGCTGCAGACTCCCTTGGCGATGATATTCTGTTTTCGACGCCGCCGCCTCCTCCTGCTAGTCCGCCTCGGAACGTTTCATCCCAAGTTCCAGAAGGGATTAGCGAGCACGGGTCGTTCCTCTCTCCTCAAGATAATAAAGATGGTGACCTTGTTTGAGCCTCACGTGGCTCGTAATTCTATTTTTTGTTGCTTTTGAACACGGTGCCCACTTTTGTGGGTTTTAATTTACTTTCGTAAACATTGCCCTTTTTCCAGGGTTTACTTTTAAGTATTAGTACTTTTCTTGCAATCTCGTTTTAGGAAATTGGCTTGTTTAGTATTTCGTAAATACTTATGAAGTTTTCTTTTTCTGGTGATTTCATAGGAGATCGGTTTTAAGTATTTGCTTAATACTTTTCTTTTTCTTTCTTGCGATCTGACGAGAGATCGGCTTTTAGTATTTCATAATACTTTGATTTTTTTTTGCGATCAAACAAGAGATCGGCTTTTAGTATTTCATAATACTTTGATTTTATTTTGCGATCTAACAAGAGATCGGCTTTTATTATTTCATTATACTTTGATTTTCTTTTGCAATCTAACAATAGATCGGCTTTTAGTATTTCATAATACTTTGATTTTATTTTACGATCTAAAAAGAGATCGGCTTTTAGTATTGCATAATACTTTGATGCAAATCAAGTAGCTAGACTGTATTAACACGTTTCGCTTCTAAATAAGCTTAAGTGATGGCAAGCTTTATGGAGTTTGGCTTATTCTTTACAATTTAGGCTTGCTTTCGTAAGAACCCTTAACTGATTGCGAGGTAGGAAACTCGGCTTAAACACTAAGATTACTTTCAGAAGACTCTTTAGTGTATGCGAAATATGTAATTCGGCTTATTAGAAGTAAGATTCCTCCAAGACTCCTCTGCTTACCAGCTGGGTAAAGGTTCTTAGAATCTGCACTTAAGTATGAGGCAGGCTCAGTTTGGGGTCTGAGAGTGCCAAGGACTAGTGCTTTGGCTTAGCTCAACTTTTGCCGTAGGACGAAACTTCAGTATGCGGTCGAGAGCCGGCGTGTAATTTACTTGGTTGTCCTAAGTGCGAGGTGCGGACCTAGCTCCGGCTTATTAGAGTTTGTGGGTTATTTCACCACGGCACTTATGAGAAGCGCGTTGAATGTCGGATACCTGGCCAGGGCACCAACGTGAGTAATCACAGTCCGAACAAAGTGAGTTCGCATTTTTGTAAGGGCATGCGTTCTTTCATCCGTCCAACTTTTGAGGGTCGGATTGGTCAGAAAAAATTTATTTTCTTTAAAAACTTAAAGTTTTTATTAAGGGTGTGACTGCGTTTTTGCAAGGAGCTGCCTATGTTTCCTTAAAGAGGAATCAAGTAACTCGTAGTTCATACATTTGTTTAGGCTCGTTTATAACGAGTAGCTTTTTTTTTTTTTTTTTTTTTTTGCGACCTGAAGTAATCAGATCGGCTTTCATGCTTGACTCTTCGTCATGGCTCGGAATTTCTTGACCTCTTTTTCTTTTGGAACGTCGACCTCGCCGTTCTTCAAGCGTGTTTCAGACTCGACCTTCAGTTGATTCTTCTTTTCAATGGCAAAGCAATTGCGAGCTTCCTTTTCGTTGCCCTTGATTGTGTATGTTCCGTTATCAGTAGGAAACTTGACACATTGATGATAGGTCGAGGCCACCGATTTCATGGCGTACAGCCAAGGTGTCCCCAAGATCGCATTATAGACTGAAGGTGTGTCTACGATGACGAACTTGACAAAGTGAGTAACTCCAGCCACGTAAACTGGAAGCTTAATTGTACCGACTGTCGAGGTAGTATAATTGGCGAAACTAGTGAGTGGTCTGTTTCCGAACTTGATGTTTTCGTGAGTTACTCCCATCCTCTCGAGGGTGTTTCGATAGATCAGGTCTACCGAGCTTCTAGTGTCAATCATCACACGACCTACTTCACAATCGTTGATGACGAGCTGAATTACCAAAGGATTATTATGAGGTCGATCCAGACCCTCAATATCCTGCTCATCGAATGTAAAAAAAAGGTCTTTCTTGGCCAACACCGGCCACTTTCGGGCGGTCTCGGCCCTCCTTTCATGTTGTTGTATCGATCTCACAAAATCGTTACATTCTTCAAGCCTGCCCATAATCATGTAGAGCTTTTTCCGAGGTGCCGAAGGATTCTTATCCCCATGCAAGTCGTTTCGGTCCCGTTTGGGGGGTTGACTCCGGGTGGCAACTGATTTGGCTGGCCTTGATCATCTTCCCGCTCGGCCGGGTTTACTTTCTTGGGGAAGTTCTTCTGAAATTCCATATCAGGAACTCTTCCGGCTCGGTAGCGTTTCATCAATACGTCCAAAAGGTGACGACATTGGGCCGTTGAATGTCCCGATGTTTGGTGAAACTCACACCAGCTCCGGGCGTTGCTTTCCTCCATGGGTCGGCTATTCTTAGGCCAATGCTTCTGTACGGGTTCTTCAGCGTCTACGCTGATTTGAAAACTCTGTCCCTTTCTTTCGCGGCTTGATTTATCACCTTCTTTGACCTCCAGCTGATCCTCTTCTAACTCCATAAAGTTCGATGCTTTTTGCAAGGCGTCTTCCAAAGTAGCGAGTCGGTTAACAGTCAGTTCGTTTCGGAACGGACTTTTCAAGGTGTCTTCCAAAGTAGCGCATCGATTGCGGCATCATCTGTTACAGCCAATTTGGAAACGGTTTTTTTGAACTTTCCCATGAATTCTCTCAAAGGCTCTTCCGGTTTCTGTCGGAAGGCCCAGAGATTGGCTGTCGAAGTCTTTTTCTTGATGTCCATCGAGTAGTGCTTCAAGAAAGCCGTCGATAACTGGTAAAAGTTATCGATTGAATTTTGGTCGAGCTCAGAGAACCTGGCCAAAGCATTGCCAGCGAAGTGTTCTACAAACAGTTGACCTTAACTAGCCTCTTTTCTTCGGGAGAGAAGTGAGCTCGGCCCATAGCGATGTTAAACACCGTGAGATGTTGAGTGGGATCGGTCTTTCCTTCGTAGAATGTGATTCAAATCTTAGCTTCGGGTTTGATCGGAGTGTTTACAATCCGGGTGGTGAAGGGGGTCTGTTTCGTTCCCTCAAAGATTTTATCGAGCTCGGGAGCCAAGCTTACTATGCGATGCATCCTTGAGTTCATCGAACGGATGGTCTCCTTCATGGCTGCTATCTCATCGTCTCTTTCCTCCAAACTTTGTGAAGGCAGTGTGACATGAGTCGCAGATTGACCTCCCACCGATAAAACTCTAGGCGTTATCTCGGTTGGAAACAGATTTCGATCAATTTAAGTTGTCCTAATCCGGGAACTCTGATCGGTCCGTTCCATGAAGAGAGTCATCTCCTCACGGAATTTTTCATGATCGCTTTGTTGCTTATCGTACTTTTCCTGTAACGATTTCAGCGCGACTGGAACATCAAGTTCCGTATCTTGGATCAAGATTACCTGGGGTTTGATTTCTCTGAGCGGGCCTCCGGTTGTTGATCTTTCTTCATACTAGGGATCTCCGGGGTAGGACCCTGTTTTTCTGAGGCTTTCAATGCCCCTTGAGGATCGCTTCCATCGGTTGGATTCTTTTCCGTTCTGGCTACGTTCGTAACAGGTGGAGTCAGAATTTTGTCTCCGAACATCTTTAAAGGATTCCTCTCGTGAAAGTTACGCAGTAAACCTAATCGGTCCCCTTAGTCGGCGCCAATTTGGTGATACCGGATTGAGCAGCAATCCGAGATCGGTCCAAAGAATAGAGGAACTAGGTTTAAGCGTAAAATCACAAAGAAAATATCAAATAGAAAGATGTGTATAGAATTCTCTATTGAAGTAGATTTTTTTTTTGAAGGAATACATCAAGTTTTTATACAAGTACAAAGTCGGTCGAAATTACCCTAAAAGATAAATGGAAAATCTTCTAAAAGATAAAAAGAAGTTATACTAATTCTAAGTATTTCCTTTTATCCGAGGTAAGTCTTCCAATTTGCTTGTATTCACCGAGGTCGGCTAACGCTCCTTAACAGGCCGAGACATCTACATGGATCCTCGCTAGCCCATTTCTCCGAGATGCTTCCCAAAGCTTTAAGTCGAATCAGATATGGGTCGGGTATGGTAATCGGTGCTAAACCCGATACCACCAGTTACTCTCACTGTTGTTCCCCTGTTTTCATAGTTTCAAAAACACGATGGTCAATTCATAAATAACATATTTGTTTTTCATGTATATATATATATATATATTATCATAGTTAGAATGCTTACTCCTCAAGCAAAAGAAGCATGACAATTTTCTGAGTAGAGGTTGGGTCGTGAAGATTAAATCCTTGAACGCTTAGAATTTGTCCTACGACATCAAGATAGGAATAGTGTTTAATACCTTAACTTACTTTTTTTTAGAACTATGTAATAAATAAATAGTAAAATATGTGTTTTGAAATTTTTATCCCCGTACACCTATGTTTTTCACCATAATGCCTAAAGCATGCCTAAACTAATGTTTTCACCCTATACCTAAAGCATACAGTGGTTAGTAATGAGACAGATGCATGTCAATCTTACAAAACAGAGGTTATATTTATTGAAAGGTTTCTCTTCGTAATACAAAAATCCTCATAAATAATAACACGAAAGGTTGCAATAGTTGGAACAGGTACTTACCAAGTAGTTGGATGTTTGTATTTGATAATGCTAAGTACTCAGGATATGTGCTCAGCCTAAACGACTCCACCTTGATTGGGATTTCGTTAGACACATCTTCTACGACTTCAGTTGTGTCTGTGAATCTTATTGAGCTCACATTGTTCGTGACCTTGTAGCGCTCATATGCGGGTACAACTTCGAAATTAGAGATGGTGTAGACTTTACCAACTTGAACAAGTTTCTGAAAGTGTGGGATACGCTGATGGTGGATAGATGCATGAATTAGAGAATCCTGGTAACATGGAAAAAATCATTAGTATTTGTTTGTAAGAGTTATGTTGTTTCTATACTTTTTGTTTGTTTGGAGAAGTTATTTGAATAAGCATCAGCACAGGACCTTGGCGTTGATGAGCAACGCGTCCAAACTCACGAGTTCCCCTTCACGCTCGAAGTTTCTGACCTCCCACGTCCGTAAGAAGCATACAGTTATGTGTCGCATGGTCAATCCGAGTAAGAGTTTCTCAATGCCGACGTGTTGGGGGATGTGGATTGTTGAAGAGAGTTTAGTCGCAGACATGGTTTGCTTCGTCGATGTAAACATCTGGGAAAGGAAAAGATACAGGTTCTTTGCTTTTTGGGTAATGGTGTTGTATGATGTGAGGTATTGACTGTAATGTGTTGTGTGTGTTAATGGGATTTTATAGATATTCTGTGATGGCACACGAACGGACCTCGGAACGGGCTCAATTAGTACGTCCATAATTATTTATAGTAGTTTTTAATGTTGGTGAGTAACGGTCTGAACGTGGCCTTGCAGCAATAATTACGGAAGCTTAATCATCAAACAACCATAGATGTTAATCCTCCACTAACGTTTATGGCATTAATTACAGGTGAAGGTTATCATCGTGATGAATGTTGTGTTATAGTTACCAGGCCTGGGCCTTGTGTTTCTATGCAATCGTTGTCATTTTAAGAGCCTAGAATTCTATCCGCAAAAACGATGTCTAATTTAATGGACATATTCTGGAAAACCCATATTTGATATGTATTCCGTAAAGTTCATATTGGGAAACAATATTTTTGGCCACGCGTTTGTATAGATCGTTGTTATTTACAGAGGCCTACAAATATGAAAATGACTACAAAATTTTATGAAAATCGTTAAACTTTTTGAGAATAATTATTATGTTATTATTTTGTATCACACATTTAGATGAAAAACTGAGAACAAATTTTCAAAAAAACTCAGGAGGGCCAGTTGACATAGGTAAAAAGTCAATAAGCAAGTACTAAGTATAATATCTTTTTCCGCAAAGAGCATTTAGTCATAAGCTAGCATAGTTTTGTATTTTTGTATTTGTTGTTACATTGAACTGGAATTAGGTACATCCAATGTAGTTGTGTTGGCTCTATAACATATTTTAGTATAAAACCATATGTTATCTGATTTCAAATAGAAAGAGTGATAAAATGCCTAATAACATATTCAAAGGAAGTCACGACTATCTAAATTAACGAAATAGACGTACGAAAGGAGACATTATAAACAGACGATTAAATTTATTCGAGGAGAAACTTTTAATTGCAGGATTAAGAGAAATATTAGATGACTTCATCACTACCACTACAAAGATCCTTGATTTCATCTGGTATTGGCACTATTGTCTCGAAACCGAGTGTCTACCACTGTGTGTAATGTGCCTCGAGAACATCGAGATCACTTTTATTACACATTTGGCCAACTTCCAATTTTCTTCTCTCATCCTGGAGTGTCTTCTTTCTTTATAAATTTTTTTTCTGGATCTTGATTGCATCCCTATGATCTTTCTTAAGCTATATGAGTACGTGGAGAAAATGAAACAGGATTAAAACCATATAAGTCCAATGTTTATTAGTAAATTTATCTAAAGATGAAATGAATAGAATCAAAGACATATAACTCCTACCTTATAAATGTTGTTAAGAGCATGATTAACGGTGGGTTAAAAGGAGGTTTATTTGGTGGGGTATAATTAAATATTGGGTATTTGGTCTGGTTTGAAAAGAATCGGATCAATTAATTGATCCAAAAGAACCGTGTGTTAAAGACACGTGTATCGTTTTCATTGGACCGAAAAAATTGAGAGGGGCCAAAGCAAAGGCGGAAAATCATTATCGCGAAAATTTTCTTTCTCTCTTGTTTCATCTCTCTCTGAGGCGATTTTTAGGCGATTTTTATGCGATTCTTCGTCGCCGTCGTATCGCCGCCGTCGCCGTATTATCACCGTCGTCATCGTCTTCCTCTTATCATTCCTTCTCTGTCTCACTCTCTGTCATCGTATCTCTCTCAAACCCTAGATTCAGTTCCTCTTGAAAACCCTAGATCTAGATTCCGATCGATTGAGGGTTGCGTTATATCATCAGGATCCTCAAATCTTTGTCGATCCTTGTCTGCTTGAGTGGTTGGTAAACATGGAGATGAATCGCCGTTGGTAAGTGAACTCTAATCATGATCGTGTAACTCATAGTTGTTGTTTTAATTGGTGGATACTGATAAAATTGATCTCTCTCTCCCCGTGTTCAGGTTTTCTTCACCGTTGGTGGTTCGAACGGCGTCGGAAGTGGTAAGTTATTCTCAATCCTATTGCATGTCTATATAGATTCCTATTGCATATATATCTATATTAGTCTATGCTTGTTCGTTGTTCCTTTGTTTGTCAAACTGTTCTTGTTCTTTTTGATATGTATAATATGATTTGTATTAGTTTAATAGTTTCAGATACAAATTGTATTGGTTTGTATGGATCCTATTAATATGTTCCCTCTTATTTTTGTATGGAAAATGCGATGAGGATCTGTGAAGCTTGGATGGTGGTTAGGGAATTTGCAGACAGACGTGTCTAGCCGGATCTCTTTGTCATTGTAACAGGTTAGTATTTTGTGTCTCTCCTAAACTAGTATTGAGTGTTTGTGTTTTTGTTGTTTGTTGTTTTAGTTCATAGACGATTGTAGGTTTCTTGTTTGTTGTTTATGTTCATAGAAATTGGTTAACAGAGTAGGTGGTTTGTGTCTTTGTTGTTTGTTATTTGTGCTCATAGAAATTGGTTTTTAATTTGATGAAAACGGATAAGTTTAGATTGGTTCTTAATTTGATTGTGTATAACTTTGATGATATATTAAACTAAACTGATGAGAACTGATAAGCTTAGATTGGTACTTAATTTCATGAAATTGATATTTAATTTCATATTGATCCGTTTTGATTTGGTAAGCTTAGATTTCTGTATGTTTGAAATATAACTAGAAGCTTGATCAAATTGTAATGACTAATACAAAATTATAATTGATAGAAGCTGAACTAAAGTAAAGGAAACTAAACTAGTTTAGAAAACATAAATGAAGATAACTACAACTTTGATGTTGATGGAGACAGTAATCAGTATATCAGAGTAATCACTTCTTCCTTTAGTTTGCAGTTGTGTTTGGTCTGTGTAGGTAATAGAAGTTATATGTGATGGTTGGTGGTTGTGTCTTTGCATTTGTTGTTGTGATAAAGTAAATGAAGTGATTTAAGTGATAGAGACATTAGTCATAGTCTGTTTGTTGTTTTAGTTCATAGACGATTGTAGGTTTGTTGTTTGTTGTTTCTGTTCATAGAAATTGGTTAACAGAGTAGGTGGTTCGTGTCTTTGTTGTTTGTTAATTGTGCTCATAGAAATTGGTTTTTAATTTGATGAAAACGGATAAGGTTAGATTGGTTCTTAATCTGATTGTGTATAACTTTTAGGGTTTTTAATGAAAAAACCCCTCAAGTATAGTTTGATCCATTTTAAACCCCTCAAGTATAAGATTAATGATAAAACCCCTCATGTATTAGTGTGTTAATGAATAATCCCCTCCGTCTACACATACGTTAAAACTTTGAACTACCTAACATTAAAATATAATTCTACGTTTTATCTCTAAAAAACGACATGATGTTTGCGTAAAATCCCAAATTCAAGAGTTCTTCCCATTGATGGACTTAAGTTCTAGAATAATTAGGAAGTATTGGACCATTAACAATTGTGTTGAGCCCTGTAGAAAATTTTAGTTTCAGAGACAAGATATGCTGCTTTGGTTGCAGTTTTAGAGAGAAGAAAAAAATCAAAATATAATAGCACTTGAGTTGCAACATGAAATTCTCAAAACAATAACATTGTGTAAAATCCAATTTAAGTTTAGTTTAGAACAGAAAGCGTAAACATGAATAAAATATTACCTCGTCATCTTGCAAGCTAAAGACGAATTATATCCTCTTAAGGAAATTGCAGTTTGCTCGATTTTGGTTTTAATCTGAACAACCAAATCTTTCTTAATCCTCTTAATTAACCTTTGCCATTTAGGGTTTATTGCGTGTCGATTTTTTAGAGCCAAAACGTAGAATTATAATTTAATGTCATGTAGTTTAAAGTCTTAACTTCAGTGTAGATGGAGGGGATTATTTATTAACAGACTAATACATGAGGGGTTTATCATTAATATTATACTTGAGGGGTTTAAAATGGATCAATCTATACTTGAGGGGTTTTTTCATTAAAACCCCTAACTTTTATGATATATTAAATTAAACTGATGAGAACTGATAAGCTTAGATTGGTACTTAATTTCATGAAATTGAGCTTTAATTTGATATTGATCCGTTTTGATTTGGTAAGCTTAGATTTCTGTATGTTTGAAATATAACTAGAAGCTTGATCAAATTGTAATGACTAATACAAAATTATAATTGATAGAAACTGAACTAAAGTAAAGGAAACTAAACTAGTTTAGAAAACATAAATGAAGATAACTACAATTGTTTGATGTTGATGGAGACAGTAATCAGTATATCAGAGTAATCACTTCTTCCTTTAGTTTGCAGTTGTGTTTGGTCTGTGTAGGTAATAGTAGTTATATGTGATAGTTGGTGGTTGTGTCTTTGCATTTGTTGTTGTGATAAAGTAAATGAAGTGAATTAAGTGATGGAGACATTAGTCATTAAGTCTGTTTATTGTTTTAAATTAAATCAACTCAGAATGGGTTATTTATTTACTGAGTTGTGTTGTTCAAACTCACTCCATACTTTGTGGAGTAGAACACACAAACTCATCCATCTGTATAATGAATATCAATTTTATTAGTCTATCGAGCTCTTCTCAGCCACAAAACCCTGCAAACAACCTCACTTTCACTGATCTTTTGAACAGCCAACCACCTATATTCTCTTCAGAAACCTTTTCACAAACAGATTCCCATTTTAACGAAACAGATTCCCTTTTTTCAGAAACACATTCCCCTCACAACCAAACAGATTCTCCTTCTAGCCAACCACTTGTAGGTAAACGTAATGGACCAAAAACGAGATGGAAGATCCCTGAAGAGAAAGCACTTGTAAGTGCTTGGCTAAACACCTCGAAAGATCCAATTGTGGGTAATGGTCAGAAGGGAGGGACCTTTTGGCAGAGAGTTGCAACCTATTATGCAGCATGTCCTGATGTGGCCAATCGGCAAACAAGGAGTGCCAATGTATGTAAGCAGAAATGGAGGAAATTGAGTGAGACTGTAAGCAAGTTTTGTGGCTGTCTTAACTATGTGACGCGTAACAAAAAGAGTGGCAACGACGATTTAATGGCGCAAGCTTATGATTTGTACTATGTTGATCACAAAGTTAAGTTTGGTTTGTCCCATCGATCAATCCGCTAGGTTACACTGTTGACCTTTGGTTGACTTTTTAGGTCTTGATCACGAGTGTCACAGTAATTGTCATGGCCGGCAAGTATTCATGATTTAGAATGGTGTACACTTACCTGGTAAAGCGAGTTTTGTGTTGGCGATTCCAAGTAGGTGATCATGGCTGGCTAAGTTAAAGGCATATGTTGGTATAGGGATTGAGTTGCGGGTCTGTATGAATGTAGTACGGCCTGTAAATTGGAGGACAAAAGTAGTGTTGTGACTTTTTACATTTTGTTGCAGGTGCGTAGCTCAAATTGATGAATGTTGTAAGTGGCTCGTTCCCTTAGATATCCTAGATACCCCTCTCCTAGAGCTGGAGGTATGTTTCCGTGTATGAGAGCGCCCTGTATTGGGATGGACAGAAGAAGCTAGCAGAATTAGCTTGTGATTAATGAGTTGAGTCACACTTGTAAAAACTCAAGACCTCTTCCTAGCTGGTTAATTATTGCGCAAGTGTCTTATAGTTTTGAAAATGAGCTGCTAAACAATGTGTAATATACATAGATATAATATTAGCATAGTTTTGGACCTAGAAATCTAACTATGTTATCTAAAAGTGCATGTTTTAAAGTGTTTAATACTCCTTAATACAATGACAATGTCAGATGGAGGATTTTTCTTTTCTAATGATGTCAGCCAGCCAAATACAGCACGAATATTAATCATTAGAGTTTCATCAAGCTAATATAACGTTATTTTCAATGGATGCTAATACGTAGGATGTAAAAGATAGGCGACTCATATACTCATAAAATACAATTATATGAAGCATGCATCGCAGTGGAATGAAGAAATTTAACATTTGTAAGTATAATGTTTATTAAAAACGGGAAAGTTGTAGCAAAGTTTCTCCTCTTAGTCAAGGAGAGCGAAACCGGAAACTGTTAGAATAATCTTGAAAGTATACCTTTATATCAATGAGGAAGAGAGTGACTCCAAGAAAAGTTGTTGGGTCTTGGTGATTGGTTATTTCCCAGTATGTTAGAAGGCGAGCATAAACTTTTCTTGTGTTAAAACCTAAAGATAGATGTTGGAAAGAGCCATCAAGAGAAAGGTTTTTGCTTGAAGCGAGCATTATATAATATGTAGCTCTTTTATTGGTGATGTTGAAGCTTGTTAGTTTCTGGAGGTTAGTGATTCCAACTACCACAAAAATATAAGCGAAGCAAACAAAAGTGTATGGTATCAAACAGAGGCACCTTGGATGGGATGAAGCACATGAAGTTGGTATTCTGAACCATGGAACAGAAGAACAAAATAGAAATGCTTGTGTAGAAGCCGTGAGTCCAGAAAACAATCCCAACCATTACAAGACCAACCATTAATCAATGTCCTGAAATCTCTAATAACCAAGATTATTTCCTAAAACTTTGCAAATCTTATTATACACCAAAAGAGGCACGTGAATCTTAGCACACTGGTCATCAGAATATATACCAAATCTGAGTCCATTCGAATGAACATGATAAGATCTTTTGTGTGTAATTTGATCAAATCCTTTATTGCCTTAGAGAATTACAGAAATGAGTAGGCAGATTACAAGAAAATCCATGAATGAAATCCTATTCTCTACTGAGTTCTCTTTATATGACTCGAGACTCAGTAACAACCTTATCCATTCCCTAACGGCTACAACAACCAATTAACCGATTGGTTTGATCTTCTCTTCTTCAGTTTGTATTAAACCGGTCATAATCAAACCGTCTTCTTTTAAACAATCTTCTTTCCCTCCTTAACCCATCTTCTTCTTCTTATACACGTAAGCCTTCATGGGCTTATCAATACCCCCTCTGGACAAACCAACTTGTCCTCAAGGTGGAATTCCGGGAACTGAGCTTTAACTTCCTTTGCCTTCATCCATGTATGTTCATTTGCTGGCAAATTAGCCCACTTCAACAAAACCTCCAAATCACCCTCCATGTTATAACGAGTGTCAAGTAACTCCAAAGGTTCCACAACTAACTCTCCTTGATCCAGCCACTGTTTTGGTAACTCCGCAACCACATGATCAGTACCTAAGACTGGCTTCAACTGTGAGATGTGAAAGACAGTGGATCTTACAGTCTTCTGGTAGCTTAAGTTTATAAGCTGCTGGACCTATTTTCTCCAAAATCTCAAACGGGCCATAGTATTTAGCTGCTAGTTTATGAAAAACTCTTCTAGCCACTGACTGCTGCCGATATGGCCTGAGCTTGAGGAACACCAATGATCCTACCTCCAACTGTAAATCCCTTCTTTTCTTGTCAGCGTTATTCTTCATCAACTGTTGTGCTCGGATCAGATTACTCTTAAGTTGAGCCAACATCAAATCCCTTTCCTTTAGCAACCCTTCTAACTCCATGTTGGTTGTAGAGCATGTCTCAAACCTCAACAACGTAGGTGGATCCCTTCCATACACAATCTTAAATGGGGTGGCTTGAGCAAACGTATGGAAAGAAGTATTGTACCATAACTCAGCCCAGCCTAGATATTGTGTCCATTGTTTTGGTTGGCCTGATGAATAACACCCTAAGTATGTCTCTAGGCATCTCACTACAAGAAAACACTGAGTTTGCTACTCCGGAAACAGTCGCAAATGACCAAATTGCGACTATTATGTGACTGAAAAAAGTAGTCCCAAATTGTTGGTCGCAAATTTTGACGGTCACAAATCAGTCGCAAATTTGTGACTAAAATGTGTCCGTTTATTTCAGTCGCAAATATGTGACTAATTTGAGACGAATATTAGTAGTCGCATATTAGCGACTACTTTATGACTGTTTTTTTGTTGTGGCAAATTTGAGACTACTTTTGTAGTTGCAATTTCGTCACTTATTAGCGACTATTGTGCCATTACTTTTTTCTGATGTTTTACCAAATTAGTCAAGTTTCAGTCACAAATTAGCTACTGTTTTGATACTCCTTTTTATGTGTATATATATATTGTATATATGTATTTACACTTCTAAGCTAATAAAAGAAATTAGAAACCTATTATAATTGAAACAATAAAACAAAAGTTGTACATAATCCGAAGTAGAAGTTACATATACCCAAAAAGTTAAGAGGAGATTGTTATGTACACCAAAAAGTAAGTTTCAACACATAGCAAGTTTAAAATCATTGTTCTAAGGCCTTAACTTAAGTAGCAAGTGGGTTAGTTGGTGTCACATTGATCGGGACGGTGGTTGTAGCAGGTGGAGAGGTTGTTGTAGTAGTTGCGAGCTTTGCTTCGACCATGTAAGCTGTAAAGCCATGACCCTAATATTTCAGGTGAGAGACATCAATTCAAAGCTTGGGAGCTTGGTTGAGCTTCTCGATGCTCTGCATCACCGCGAGCATTCTCTTCATCGCGTCGAGCATTCTCCTGGTCCTATTCTTTGATTTTAAGCCGAGCGCGTTTAGGTTCATCCTGCAAAGGAAATAAAGCTACTTAAAGTAAATCATAAGAAGATCTAATAAAATGAAATACTATCGAGACCAAACACATGAATTTATTGGCATTAAAGTCTGTAAGGGATCTAACAGAATATGGGATTCCAATTTGAAAAGTCTGTAAGATCAAGCAATTGAAAATTGTGCAGCCAAGCTAAGCAAAAATCCAAGTACCTTCTTAAGAGACCTATTCTCAGCAATGAAAAATTCCCCATACGGATCATCAATGATCCCTTCATAGACCCACCTTAATTAAACACTAATCCAAGTCAGTTGACACATCTGAGAATACCATGAGCTATGTAACAAATAGGGCAAGACAAAAGATAACAAACATGTTCTCTTATCAGTTCTTACAAATAAATTAAAAAAAATAGCCACATGTTGGACTCAGATGATCTGAGCATTCCCACAAACAATAACAAAGGAGAGAGGCAAGGGCTCAAGAACAACTTTTTTCTAGCTATTAATCAAGTTATGAGAAAGAGGCATGGGAAATCAACCTTTCCAATATGCTCAGGTATGCATTGCTTGCACACTCGGTCATTTTCTCTAACAAAGACCTCACTGAATTATCACTAGCCATCGCTTTAGCCTAGGCATGACAATTTTAAAGATTAGGACATATAATAAGAAAGCTAATTCCAGCACAACAAAATATCTAAAAGAAATTAGTATGAATAAAGTAAGAATCTACCTGACTCTGCAAGAGATTAAGAACACCAGAACCCACAAAATGCTTCGCCGAAGCCTGCTGAATCACTGCAGCCAATGCTTGGCTGCACAACCTTTTCAAATTGGAATCCCTTATTCTTGATCAAGGGATATTGATGCTGATATCTTATCCTCTAGACTCCAGCTTTACTAGTGATTCAAACCAAAAGAAAACGTCAGTTTCATTATCTGTTTGGTTTGTGAATAGCTTATTTAAAGTGAAGAAGAACCTCAGAATTTTAAATGGTGGCTTCCGTTTTGTATTCTGCTGACATAAAGCATTAGTTAGTCACAATCTAAACTTCAGGAGTTAGTCCTAAAACCAGTGATGAAAATTTAAAATACTAACCCATTAGAATTAGTCCTTTTCTCAAGTAGCTCAGCAATAGCTTCTACAGCCTTTTCTTTCACAAAATCGTACGCAGGCTCGTCTAAGTTATTCATGAAACAGTTGACACGTAGATCGTTCCAAACATCATTCTTTGGAACCTAAAGTAGGAGTTGAAAATAGCTGAGTGCAATGCTCACTCTTGAACACACAATTTAATCAAAACCCTATAGTTAAAAAATAAATCAGAAACATACCCAAATGGTTCAAGTACCATAGCATTCATTATGAGCATATGCTTCACATACTTTTCTCTCGAAATGCAAAACCTGATCAACAACAAAACCAAATGCAAAATGTTCAAACCAAATCAATTAACTAACAAAAGTCTCTACAAATTCGATTATCTGTGATGTATAATTCAATACCAATTTCTTGGTTGGTTCATTGATTTCTCCATCTTCTACACAAAAATTCCCTTACTTTCTGTATCCATGATTACATTGCAACTTTCCTTGGTTATATTCCCCATTCGTTGGACATGGTTCACATAAATCTGGGGCAAAGAAATTGAACTTATCCATGGAATTACAATATTCAAAAATTTATTGATTATGAATCTCGATCTTACCCAAGACTGAATCGATGGAATCAAAGTTACTGGGGTTATAATCCCACACTTTTTTTACGGCGGTGGTACGAGAGAGTGCGGATTCGGCGGCGAATCTACCGAGGGGCTGCGAAACATGAACAAGCTTGAGTATTCTCCGGTGCCGTTAGCCATACCCGAAGAAAAGAAGAGAGACCAAGGAGGAGAATCGATAGTAAAAGATAACTCGGATGAAGAACAAGAAACCCTAGATCTAAGAATCTGATAGAGGGATCGAAGAAATATCGCAAGAGAATAATTCTTCGAAGTGTTCAGCGAAGGAAGGAGAAGGAGATTAGGGATAAGGGTTTCTGAAGAGGAATTATCAGAAATGTTACGAAGTGTTAATTTGGTAGAAGAAGAGCCAAATTTTACCTTTGGGTTTGGGCCAAAATTTTGATTTATTTGGGTGGGGGGAAACCAAATAGTTTTCCCACTCAAAACCAAGTGTTATAATGAGATTGTTTTCAGTTTAGGGTATACAATTATATATATAATACAGTTTAGGGTATAGATTTTTTGTGTGATGTTTAGTCCTAAGTAATTATAGTGTAAGATTAATTTTGGATTTGGGATACTATGTTTCATTATAATAATGAAATTAAAACTTGAACATGTATAGAAATTTTAAAACTTAATCAAATCAATTGTTAAGTGTCGTTATCAAAATAGTTTCGGTTTCATGGTTAAGTGTTGTTTCATTATAATCAAATAGTGTTGTATACACTATACAATTGTTGTCTGATTTATATTAATGAGATATAGTAGAAGTAATATATACATAGTTTAGACTTGTTTAGATACTTATGTCTTCAACATGTATAGAAAATGAAAAACTTCATCAAATATATTGTTAAAAGTGTTGTTAATCATCAACTTCTATGTTATGTATGTTAATATTTAATTTTTTTAATTAGATTGTTCTTTCAATATTATTATCATATTAGTCTAACTAAAGGTTCAAGAAATGTTTATTCTTAAAAAAGTGTAATTCCTATAATCTTTTTGTGAATTTTTTAAAAAATCATATAGATTAGTTACAAATTAGTAACAAAGTAGTCACACATATGTGACGAAATAAATAGTAGTCTTAGATGTGAGACTACTTTGTGACTCTTATTTCGTTAGTCACAAATCTAAACTCTAAACCCTAATACTTTGGACCTCAAATATTGTTACACATGTTTGGTCAATAATTCCTATTACATTTCTTAACTCCATGATTATTATAAGGTGGTAAATAACATAAATCAAGAAAAAATTGAAAAATTCTACACTTTTACCATAAGAACACTTAAACCCTTAGGTAACATCAACTTCTATGTTATGGATGTTAAATTTTAGAAATTTTTGTTAGATTGTTCTTTCAAAATTATTGTCATATGAGTCTAACTAAAGGTTTAAGAATGTTTATTCTTAAAAAAATGTATTTACAATAACCTTTTTGTGAATTTTTTAAAAAATCATATGGATTAGTTACAAATTAGTAACAAAGTAGTCGCACTTTTGTGACGAAATAAATCGTAGGCTCAGATTTGAGACTACTTTGTGACTCTTATTTCATTAGTCACAAATCTAAACCCTAAACCCTAATATTTTGGATCCCAAATATTGTTACACATGCTTGGTCAATAATTTCTATTACATTTCTTAACTCTTTGATTAATTATAGAGTGGTAAATAACATAAATCTAAAAAAGTTTGAATTTTTTTACACTTTTACAATAAGAACACTAAACCCTTATGTAACAACAACTTAATTATATGTTACGTTAAATTTTAGGGAAATTTGTTAGATTGTTCTTTCACTATTACTAGCATATTAGTTTAACTGAAGGTTCAAGGAATGTTTACTCTTAAAAACAATGTATTTACAATAAAAAAATTGTGAATTTTTAAAAAATCATACGAATTAGTTACAAATTAATAACAAAGTAGTCACACTTATGTGACGAAATAAATTATAGTCTCAGATGTGAGACCACTTTGTGACTCTTATTTCATTAGTCACAAATCTAAACCATAAACCCTAACATTTTGGGCCCTAAATATTGTTACACTTGCTTGGTGAATATTTCCTATTACACTTCTTAACTCTGTGATTAATTATAGAGTGGTAAATAACATAAATCTAATTTTTTTGGAAAAATTCTACACTTTTACAATAAGAACAATAAACCCTTATATAACATTAACTTCTATGTTATGGATGATAAATTTTAGGATAATTTGTTAGATTGTTCTATCATATTATTATCATATTATTCTAACTAAAGTTCAAGACATGTTTATTCTTAGACAAAAATGTATTTCCAATAATCTTTTTGTGATTTTTTAAAAAATCATACGGATTAATTACAAATTAGTAACAAAGTAGTCACACATTTGTAGTCGCTAAGTGGTTGCTAATTTGTTACTACTTTGTGACTGAACATAATTAGTCGCAGATCAGTCACTAACTGTAAATTCAGTCATAAATTTACGACCGTAATTGCGACTAAATTATTCAGTCGCAAATTTGTAACTATTTGGCGACTGTTTTTGGGTAGTCGCAAATTAATCACAAAGCAGTCTCAAAATAGTCGCAAATATTTGTGACTAAAAAAACAGTCACAAAAAACAGTCACAAAATCAGTGTTTTCTTGTAGTGTCTATTCACCACTTATGTTTGTCCATCCGTCTGTGGGTGATATGAAGTGCTATAGATCAGTCTGGTCCCTGCCAATTTAAAACAATCTTTCCAGAACTTGCTTTGGAAAATGCGATCTCTGTTTGATACAATGGAAACAGGGTATCCATGTAGCCGGACAATGTCTCTAGCAAACTTCACAGCCACATCAGTTGAATTGAAAGGATGTTTAAGCCCCACAAAATGAGCATACTTGCTTAGACGATCCACTACTACCATTATCACATTCATTCCTTGGGACATTGGCAGACCCTCAATGAAGTCCATAGAGACATAATCCCGAATTCGTTCAGGTATTGGCAGTGGCTGCAGTTGACCTGCTGGTGCTAAGGTAGAATATTTATGTGTCTGGCACACATTGCACTCAGACACATATTTCTGCACATCTTTCCTCATTTTAGGCCAGTAAAATTGAGCCTGGATCCTCTTCTGTGTTTTCAACACACCAGAATGTCCTCCCTGCAAACCATCGTGATATTCCTCCAATAACCATGGGATCGCTGCTGAATTCTTTGGCAATACCAGTCTCCCTTTGTAAAAAAAGTTATCTTGGTGTATAGTATATCCTTGTTTCAGTATTAACCCTTGCTTCACTTTCTCCTTCAATTGTTGAATCTCATCACTTTCTGCAATCTCCTTCAAGATATCTTGTAGCTGTATAGCTGAGGGAACTGTCAACCCTGCAAACAACAATTGTTCTGACTTTTGAGGTTGTTCCATTCTGGATAAACCATCAGCTGCTGCATTCTCAACTCCAGGTTTGTATACTATCTCCAAATCATACCCCAACAATTTAATCAACCATCTCTGATATTCCATGGATACTTCACGTTGTTCTAACAAGAACTTGAGGCTCTTTTGATCAGTTCGTACAACGAACTTCCTTCCTAACAAGTAATGGCGCCATTTTTGAATTGCCATAACAATAGCCATCAATTCTCGTAAATTGGCTTGAGTTGTTCTCTTTCTGTCAAACCATAGCTGAAATAGGCTATAGGACTGTGTTTCTGCATTAATACAGCTCCTAGACCAAAACCAGATGCGTCAGACTCCACAATAAATGTCTCTTCAAACTGTGGCAATGTTAACACCGGAGCATTACACATCGCAGTTTTCAGTTTATCAAATGCCTGTTGAGTTTGCGCATTCCATTCAAAACCTTCCTTCTTCAACAATTTTATCAAGGGTCTGGCTAATGAGCCATAACCTTTAATAAATCTTCTATAATATCCTGTCAACCCCAAAAAACCTCTTACTCCTTTGGCATTTTTTTGTGCAGGCCAATTAGTCATTGCTTCTGTCTTAGTTGGATCAGTGTGTACCCCTTTTTCTGTTATGATATGCCCCAAGTACTCCACTTGAGGTTGAGCAAACAAACATTTCTTCCGATTTGCAAACAACTAACTTTCAGCAAATATCTTCAATACAACTCTCAAATGCTCCTTATGTTCCTCCTTTGACTGATTGTACACAAGTATGTCTTCAAAGAACACCAGAATAAATTTCCTTAGAAATGGTTTAAAGAGTTAATTCATTAGTGACTGAAACGTAGCTAGGGCGTTAGTATGGCCAATTGGCATGACCAAGAACTCGTATAAGCCATCATGAGTACGGAAAGCAGTCTTTTCCACATCTCTTTCTTGCATTTGTATTTGATGGTATCCCGCTCTCAAATCCAATTTAGAAAAAATCTTCGCTCCATGAAGTTCATCCAATAGCTCGTCTATTACCGGAATGGGGAATTTATCCATCACTGTGACTCGGTTCAATGCTCTATAATCAACACATAAGCGCCATCTATTGTCCTTCTTCTTTACTAGCAATACTGGACTGGAGAATGGGTTGTGACTTGGTCTGATAATCCCCGAATCCAACATAGCTTTTACTTATTTCTCCATTTCTTCCTTGTGTATATGAGGGTATCGATATGGTCTTACATTGATGGGGTTAGCACCTTTCACTAAATGAATTGCATGCTCCCTGCCTTTCAGTGGTGGTAGACCTGATGGTTCTGCAAACACTCCTATAAATTCCTCCAATAACAGTTCAATCTCTGGGTGTATGTCTTGTATCACCTCATGTTTCTGCCATTCTGTCACTGAGTGAGACTCAACTAACTCCTCATGATCCTCTATGTTCTGTAACACAGATTTAGATGTCCTATGTGGTGTATGTAAAGTCTGATCTCCATGTATAGTAATCATCACTCCCTTGTGTAGAAATGAGATTTCATGAGTTTCCCAATCTACCTGACATTTCCCTAGGGTGCGTAACCATTGGATTCCCAAAATGATATCCGCATTCCCTAATTCCAGACTGATGAAGTCTGCTTGAAACTCCCACTCCTGAATCAAGAACTTCCCAGCTTTACACACTCCCAATCTTTGGACTGTGATTCCTGTCCCCAAGGATATCTCATAACTATTGTTCTTTTGTGGTTTGAGTCTCGTCCTCTTAACTACATCCGGGGATATGAAGTTATGAGTTGCTCCACTATCCAGCATTATGATAATCTCTATTCTCCCAATTAATCCTTTCACTTTTGTTGTTGTGGGAGAACTAATGCCCAGAAATGACTGGAGAGACAACCCCATAAATTCTTTATGCTCTTCTTCCAACTCCTCTCCTACAACAGACTCTTCTCCATCTTCATTCAACTCGATTTCACACCCATTCACTACTAACATCACACGCAATTCCTTGTTCATACAATTGTGTCCCACAAAATACTTCTCATCGCATTTGAAACATAAACCTTTTCTCTTTTTTTCCTCGTATAGCTGGTGATAATCTCAACCTCGGCCTGTTATCTTTCCCTTCAGCATTCTGCTTCTGACCTTGTCTTATACCCAACTGATTCCCTTTGTTTCCCTGTTTATTCTGCCAGCTATTCTCATTCTGAAACCCTTGTCTGCTCTTATATTCGTGTTTATCATTATGTAATGCTCCATAGACTACCTTGGACATAATATTTTCTTCCATCTCCAAAGCTGTCTCAATCAAATCTGTTAATCCTCTAGGTCTCAACATCTTCACTAATGCTCGAATTTCTGGTTTAAGACCATTCTTGAAGATTGCTTCCACACTCTTATCATCCACATTGAAAACTTGTGATGATACATCCTCAAAATTCTCCACATATTCTTCTACTGACCGGTCCTATTTCAGAGCATAAAGTCGTTCCTCTAATGTTGTACTTCTTCTAGCTACATACCTTCTCACTAATTTCATCTTGAATTATGTCCAATCATGAAATGGAATCTTCCTTGTTTCCCAGTAATACCATTTCAAAACTCTTGATGATAAACTCACTAATACCGCATTCATCTTTTCCGATTCATCACATTGTCCAATTCTAAAGAATCTTTCAGCCTTAGAAACCCAACCGTACACATCTTCACCATCACAAATCGGTAATTCTAGTTTCTTTAACCAGTTTTCCCGAGATTTCGTCCCAATACTAACCACCTGATTGTTTTCCTTAGGATCTAGGCGATTTGGTTCCAGATTCGAGTTATGTACCTGATTGCCTCGACTCGTCGTACTCGTACCTGCTGTTTCCAGCAATGGAGGAACCTCCGATGATCGATTCCCGCCTTTTGTCAGCTCGAGAAGCTGCTTCAGTGTATCCTCCATCGATTCGAAACGCTCTCTGGTTTCCGACTATGACGAATCCAACTTGTCCGCTTGTTCATCGATACAGCGATTGATGAGATCGATCTCTGATTGATCCGAGAGTTCCATCGCAGTGTTCTGATTCTGATCTCTTGCTTTCCCTCTCTTACTCATCTCAAGACTGCTCACCGCACCAATTGATAAGATTTTTTTGTGTAATTTGATCAAATCCTTTATTGCCTTGGAGAATTACAGAAATGAGTAAGCAGATTACAAGAAAATCCATGAATGAAATCCTATTCTCTACTGAGTTCTCTTTATATGACTCGAGACTCAGTAACAACCTTATCCATTCCCTAACGGCTACAACAACCAATTAACCGATTGGTTTGATCTTCTCTTCTTCAATTTGTATTAAACCGGTCATAATCAAACCGTCTTCTTTTAAACAATCTTCTTTCCCTCCTTAACCCATCTTCTTCTTCTTATACACGTAAGCCTTCATGGGCTTATCAGAACATAATCAGCTAGAACCTTTATTCCTGATAGGAATGTTTTAGGATAAGGGACCAAATGACCCAGCATTTAAAGCTTTTAGAAAAGTAAACAAAGCGTTCGGCGCCTAATTGATGCAGTTTAAGAACCAGCATAATAAGAAGAAAGTCTCTATCAAAATCCTAGGGTTAAACGAGAATAATGTTAGCTGAGCGCAAAATAATATCTTCAATCTCAACACCAAGTAAGGAGGATGGAGTTAGGGTAAGTCACCTCTTCGTAAAGAACTGGTTGCAGCGAACTTCACCTGCTACAATTTCATTTGTTAATTGCCAAAACAGTTTGCAATAAAGAAGGAGTAAAGCAGTAAGACCAAACGATGCACTAATGATTGGTGGATGTATCCAGAAACAAAGATTGTCAAAGGGCATTGCAGTTCATAAAGAGATGCGATTGGATTGCATTACCACAAGTGAGTTCGTAAGGAAGGTTCTTGTTAACCTTCTTTAGAGCATCCACATCGATAGAGTCTACTCCCATTTTCTCATCCTGCAAAAGCATAGAAAACGAGAGGGGGAGAAGTAATGATTTCATACCACAAATATAAAGTTCAAGCATAGCTAAATATTATCAAACTATTAGAGTCTACATGCAAATTAAGCACACATTTTCTATGAGAAAACGAGAAGCGGGATTTGACTTCCTGGCCATGATGGGCATCTCCGAGAATACATGAACTTGACTGCTCCACTGAAACGCTTGTCCTTTTGACGATAATAAATTTTCAAACGAATTTGGAGCTGAATAGTCTCCATAAAGTTACCGTTATTTTCCTCACATTTCCCTCTGACTGTTGTAACAAAACAAACATTGGCTATGTTCATCAGCCATCAAGAGACGCCATTTCAAGGAAGGTACATCGATATTCGGAACATAGATGCACCACGAGAGACATGCCTCATCAGTAGCCAAAAGCACAGTTTCTACTAACAACATTGCCATTTTGACTTCTTTCAAGCTCTGCACAAAAAACACATCATCAAGAACACAAAAAGATCCTATCTTTTACAAATAGAAACATCCAAACATTTCTGGGAAAAAAACTAAATCTTTGAAAAGTGATACTGACCCATCTGTAATTCAGATGAGCAACGATTCCACCAACCAATGCAACTTATAATAACCACTCGAAGAAGAAATTACTGAAACCACAAAAATCAATTAAAACCAAACCTTTTATTTTTGACATTAAAAATCGAATACTAAAACCCCATAATATGGAATTGGGAGTTCGTGTAGATGAATGATGCATTAGACCTGTTAAGAGCAGCAATGGAGACGACGTGGCCGTTTCGAGGAAGGGTTTAGGATCAGGCCCCAGGTATATTCGAAAGCAATAGCAGGAAGAAGATCTATGAAGGGATTTTGTTTCTTAAGGAGGAAGAGTAAGAGGATTCACTTTGAAACGGAAAGAGATTGAGGATTGAACAAGAAAGCGAGATCGTCAAGGAGATAGACGGACATAGATATGGTTTATTTAGTTGTTTGCAATTCATTTTTTTTGTAAAGAAAGCTGACGTGTCAACAAGATAGGTGTGTCACGTGTCACTCTACTTAAGGGTGTTGGCCAAATTCACATAATGTATATTGCTAACCTATAAAAAATAACAAGTGTTATAATAAATAGCGTTTTCTAAAAATAGATTTAATCACACATGGAAATATATTTAGTCATGGCTGGAAACAAAAAATTTATATTTATTTCTAAAGAAATTGTTTAAATTTCTTAACTTTATATTGAGACAACTGTTTTATAAAATTTTCCTATAATTTTCTTTCCTTACATTTTTTTGTTTCTTTCCCATAATAAAGGCAAAATTAAAGAAAAACTCGTGTTGTCAATTTAGACATTTTTAAAGAGTATTTATCCATACAAACACTTTTTAAACACACATATTTGAAACTATTCATATTTTTAAATATCAAACTACCATTCCAACTCCTTAAAACAACGTATGGATACATGAGCGTAGATGAAATACCGTAGATGCATACCCATGAACAAGTTATTGTGGACAAAAATATAGTTTTGGAGATGATTATGATAATCAAAATAACAAGTTGATCAACAAATAGGTTTTAGAAATCAAATCAAACGCATACCATAATCCACCGTTTTAAAATATTTATTTGTTTATAACGTTGTGTTTTAGCAAAAGACCAATGGACAAGAAGTTTTTTGTTATTGCTAATATATGTCATGATTATATGTCCATGGATTTCATGGATAAATTTTATTGTATTAAATAATTGTCGACATATTATTGGTGGATATTATAGATTAAAAATAGTTTAAAAAATTGTCACATCATTAGGGACATGTGAAACTTCTACTAATAACTCTTTGAACCTGTATCCGCAAGTATATATGGTTCTCCTCTGTGATATGCTCATCAACTGAAATACAATCACACCTCCGCTGCTCAATCTAAACCTTTGATTGAATTTATCTATGAAATACATCCAATCCTTCACCACGTCTCTATCCTTGATGTAAATAAACCAAGTGTCTACACTTCCAGTCAAACACGCAATCGCTTGGTCTATCATGTAAAAGACCTCTCGACTCTATCAGTCCACTCTTATAAATTGTATCCCTAATCTAGTGAAAGCTCAAAACCTTTTACCACATATTTTTGTATGGCTTCTCCATGGACTATGGGTATGTTTTCTGTAGGATTTTGTGAACTCTCCAAATGGAGAGACAAAAAGGATCCCATCTCCTCTCATTCTCTCCACTGATGGAATAAAGAGGCTTCTTTTCCTTGGCTATGGCCAGTGATGCTTGGCGGAGATGTGAACCAGCCTATGTAACCTCTCCTCGCTGGTTTTTAAATAAATGACCCAACACCTCAGAAACCCACTCCTTGTCTTTCCCCATCTTTCGAATCGCAGAAGCAGTTTTGCTGCTCGAAATGGGCTGTTTGCTTTGGTCGGATCAGAGACCGCATTAATCTTTGGGTTGGCATCCATCATGCGTTATGATACAATGACAAGCTTGCTTATCTCAAAGAAGAAGAAATCGTAGATGGAAACCGAAGAAGGAAAGAAAAATTGAAACTTTAGTATAGAGAAAATAGGTATTTCATTCATGATAAGCCCTAAGTTTTCGGGCTTAACTAAATACACTATAGTGAAAATAGAAACAAAATAGTTTTGTATCTAAATAGTTTTATGTCTTTTAAATCCACTAAAGGAGAAAGTGTGGAAGCTGCAAACAACTAACAAGATTCGCCTCTTTCTGTGGCAATCTTTCATTGGGGCAGTAGCGGTTAATGAGAGACTAGCTCACAAGCATTTACAATAGGATCGCATTTGCTATCTTTGGAAGGTTCGTAATGATAAAGTGTTTAATAATATGTATAGATCCCTGATATATCATGGTTTTTACCGGTTTTCGACCATGATATAAGTCATTTTATCGAGTCTTTTCGTTGTATTTCGAGTCTTTTTAGTATCTTAACAGGTTATTGCACGTGAGGAGTTTATTTGATGAATATGGTGCATTTTGGGGGCACAAACGGGATTGAAGTCGGATTTGAAAGTAGTGAAGCTGAGATGAAGCGGTCTGTCGATCGACACATATGGTGGCTGTCGATCGACAGCAACGTTACAGCCTGTCGATCGACACACCTTGAGCCTGTCGATCGACAGGTACCTCGCAGAAACCGACCTAATGCGTTTTAAAGAAGGAAATTTGCCAGTTAATGGGCCGGAAGTTGCAATAGACCGTCGTAAAAGCCCACCACGAGTTATGTTGCTATAAATAGTTTATTTTAGGGTTTATAATCATTACCTGAGATTTTATTGAACAAAAGTTTAGAGAGAGCTTTTTAGAGTTTTTAGGGAGATAAGTTTACTTTGTTTTTTGAGATTCTTCGAACCCTATTGTTCTTATTCTTATTCTCTTTCTTTATGCATTATTATTCAGCTATGATTTGCTTTGCTTCCATGTCTGAGTAGTTTGCTTGTTAGGTTTAGGGTGATTCAAACGGATAGATGATGAATTGTTAGTTTGAACTCACTTGTTAGGATTATATGTTAGGTTCTTCACCTGGATTGCTTGAACTCTGGTTTAGGATTCGCGACCCTAAATTTGGATATCTTAGGTTGATAGATTGACACGAAAGTGTAATTGATTAGCCTGAACTAGATCTTAGGTGAGCAAAATTACTTATTCGCAAAGAAATTTTGTTTAGGAATTTTGTGAACAAATTGGACTTGAATTTAAAGCTTGTTTAAATTGATTGAATTCGCAAAGAAATTTGGTTTTCTAGGGTTTAAGCATAGTTAATTTTCGCAACGATAGTTGGTTAATTATATTTTAGTGTTCCAAGTTCTAGAACGGTTCTTAATTAAATCTTGACTTTGGTAGAACTGCAATTTTGATTCATCCTGAGAATTATCCAAAAGTCTAGCTCTTTGTTTAATTGAATTTTAAATCAAACATCTTTCCTGTTACCAATTGATTTTGCTATTTATTTTATATTATTATACTTAGCGGAATTTGAAGTCAATATTCCTATCGTTTGATTTGACTCCCAGTGATTCGACCTCTAATACAATTGATCTCTTAATTTGAGAGAGTAGCTCAGGGTAAATTTGAGCATATCAAATTTTGGCGCCGTTGCCGGGAAGTCAAAATCTTCCATAGGATTTTGATTCTAGAATTCTGACTAAGTTTTCTTTTTATTTTTGATTTTTCTTTTATTTTTGGTGTTTCAGGTTTATGCCTTCTAGCAGAACCAGGAGCAACAAGGATAAACAGTTAGCAGATTTTGTTCCAGAGTTGGGAATTTTGGAAAGGGAAAACAGACGACAAGCAAAGTTAGCTAAGATGGTTAATCGAGTTGTGGTAGTTTTTCAGAATGATGAAGGAGAAATAGTTGACAGAGATGGTAATCGGTACAATAATCTGGGAGACCGGATTGATGAAGCTGGTGATATCATCGAGGTTGAGGATCCGGTTGAAGTAGAGCGTGCTGAGCTAGATCGTCAAAGGGTTGAGTTGGAGCGCCAGCGCGCTGAGATTGAGCATCTGGCTCAAGCGAATCGCAGACCTCAGGGGGCAGTAGTTAACCAACGCGCTTTGGGAGACTACTACCGTCCTAAAGAACATTACGCCAACAGGGCAGCGATTCGACCCCCTAGATTTGAGCGAAGGGATTTCGAGTTGAAGCCTGCGTACTTCTCTCTAGTATCAGAGCACCCCATGGATCATCTTGAGATGTTTGAGGATCTCGCGTCTAGCATTAAGGCTAACAATGTGTCTGAAGACTACATTATGTGTAAGCTCTTCCCGTTTTCTCTTGCTGGAGAGGCAGCCTCTTGGCTGAAGCAGTTGGAGCCAGGCTCACTGACTACTTGGAGCCAGGCTCACTGACTACTTGGAGCGATACCAAGAATGCTTTCCTGAGTCACTTCTACGATGAGTCGCGCTCAGAGGATCTACGAGCTAAGATTTCAACGTTCATTCAGAATCTAAAAGAATCTTTCAAAGCTGCGTGGGAAAGGTTCAAGGGATATCAGAGGGACTGTTCTCATCACGGGTTTACAGAGGTTCAGTTGCTGGGTATTTTCTACAGAGGAATGGACTGGAGACATCAGATGACTTTAGATGCTTTGAGTAATGGGAACTTCAAAACCAGGTTCCCCGCTGATTGCCTTGAGCTCATCAAGAACATGTCTACTAGCAATAGTACAAAGAAAATCGATGAGGAAAGGAGAAGAGAAGCTGGTCAAACAGGTGGAGCTGAGATTGCTGAGGTTAAAGCTAAGATAGATTTTGTGCATAACCTTCTGGTAAACAAGAAGTCAGTTCATTTTGCACAAGAAGTTGACACTTTCTATCAAGATGATGAGCAGGAAGATGTTAATTACATCAACCAAAATGGCTACCAAAATCAGCGATATGGGAATCAATCTGAGAACAAGGGCTACAACAATTACAATCAGAAGAGTTCGTTCTCAGGAACTCCAGGTTCTCCAAGCTATGCTCAGAAATCGAATTTTCAGAAACCATTTGGTAGCAACAACAACCAATGGACTTATGGATCTTTGTCATACCAGCCACTTCCCTCTAAATCTTTTGAAAATGACATAAAGGGGATGTTCGAACAGCTTCTTGAGGGGCAACAAACCCTAACAGTAAATCTCAATGGGAAGATTGATGGGCTCTACACTGATTTCAATGGGAAGATTGGCAGTCTATGCACTGATCTAAATGGGAAGATAAAAGCCATCAACATTCACTTGAAGAAGCTTGATACTCATGTTGCTCAGACTGCTGAAAATGTAAGGAGACAAGAAGGTTGTCTTCCAGGGAAAACGGACATGAACCCAAAACACTTCTCCAATTTTATCACGTTAAAGAGTGAAGCACAAGTGATTCCAACTATTGGGAAGTGTGATTATAAGGATCGGGCAGTGGTTCGTGAAGAAAACCGTAATTCTAAGTTTGCAGACCCTGTCGATCGACACACCTAGTGGTTGTCGATCGACAGCTACAGAAAATTTCTTTACGAACTCGATTTCAGCAGCACTGTCGATCGACACACCTGATGAGTGTCGATCGACAGCACCGAAAAATGCAGAAAATTTTGAATGTCAGTCTGAAACCGCCATTGAACGTGTCTACAAGCCCAAGGTTCCATACCCAAAGAGTCTATACACTTCATGTATCAACCAAGCCAGTGACAAAGCACCTCAGGAGGAGGGGAAACAAGTTTCAACATCGTTAAGGAAGATACCAAAGTTGTTGAATCCGGGGATGTTTGTGGTTCCGTGTTCGATCAATGGTGTAGAATTGAAGGATTCTCTATGCGACACAGGAGCTAATGTGAATGTTATGTGTGAAGCTGTTGCAAAAAAGCTAGGAATTTTGGAGTTACAACCTTCAAGGACTAATATCGAGCTCATAGATAGATCGTGTACAATTTCTAAAGGCTTCATTCATGACGTGTTGATTCAAATAGGAGATTGTCTTGTTCCTACGGACTTCTACATCATTGAGAGAAAGGATAATATATGTAAACCATTGGTTCTTGTTGCACAGTTCCTTGAAACAGTAGGAGCAATGGTGGATTTTCCTAATAAGCGGATCTCCTTCTCGAACATCAACAAGACTGTTTTCTATCCTTCGGTTCTTGTCACATCGGCTTCTTGTATGAGCGTCAATGTTGGAGATACGCTGGATTTTGCAAATAAGACGAATAAGGTTCAAAACGTCTTCAAGTTGGCTCTTTCCACTCCACGCCATGATGTGAACATTCCAGCGAGTTCCAAGTGCCAAAAGATCCCCAAGGTGAAGCACATAAAGACCTCTAAACCATTCTCCAAGTTCAGAATTGTCATTCCTTTGGAGTTGAGAGAGAAGGGAGAGGTAGTTGTCCAAGAGATGCTGGACAATACTATGAAGCTCTTTCCTGGTATTGTTCCTTGCAAGTCTAGGGGAGTGCACTTCAGAGATCCACCTCCAGCCTGAACATCATCCGCAGTCAAGCTAATGACTGAAAACAAGCGCTTGGTGGGAGGCAACCCACCTGTAAGTTTTTCTTTTCACTTGAGCCAATTTTTCTTTCTTTGAGTCAGTTTATTCTTTGTTTCCTTTTTGATTTTTAGGATTTGTGAAACTTGTTGTTTGCGACTCTATGCTGTGCTATTTGATCGTGTTTTGTTTTAGTGATATTCAGTTTTCCTTTAGACTGCTCTAACAACACAAGCCGTAACAGCCTCGATTTCAGAAATTCGAACAGCCTGTCGATCGACAGACCTGGTGGTTGTCGATCGACAGCCTCATGAGCACTTGTTGATCGACACACCTACTGGCTGTCGATCGACAGGTCAACAGTACAGGTCCAAATTTTCTTGTTTTCACAAATTTTTCTGGCTTTTTCTTTTTCTTCTCACCAATCTCCGATTTAATAACACTGGGGACCGTGTTGTTTAAGTCTGGGGGAGGTAGCTACTAACATCGTTTTCTATTTAGAAGTCAAAATTTTGTTTTTATTGAGTCAAAATGTAGGGAATAATAATCTTTCTTAGGAATAAAGCTTAGTTTTTGAAACTTTTAGCTGTTGCGATGAAGCCTTTGGATGGAACGAATTCGAAACCAAATGATAGTACAGGTTCCCCTCTTATCACAATTTGCAGAACGAAGTAGATCAAACTTCAGACTAGCACACTTGATCTCCATTTCGCTATATTCTCTTTGATGATATCACGACAGTAATCGATCCAACATTCAGGACTCCTTATTCTCTTTACCACTCTTTGTTGATCCTGAATGGCCAGCTCATTTTTAGTTGGTATCCAACCCCTAACCTTAACCTTTTGTTCAAACCTCATGCAGTCTATTTTCCTTAGTTTTATGTGTAGTCATTTGTATAAACTCCAGAGAGAAAGAGGTCTGACGCAGTTTTTCATTCACAAAAATTGCACATAAAAAGGAATTGGTAGGAGTACTTGAAAGAGAGCAGCAATGCTAAGCATTCCTTGGGATTTAATACACAACAATGGTAATTTTCGAGACTAACATCTTTGTAAAATCATTTCCCCCCCCCCCTCCCCCTAGAGTTAAACAAAAAAACAAAAAAAAAATTTACTTTTATTTCGAAAAAATAGTAAGGGAAAGGGAAATGATTATTTAAATAAGTCTCTAGCTTCAAAAGAAAATCCCAAGGAATGAGAAGGTTGGATGTGGATAGTGGAACATGTTATTGTATGAAGATGTTTGGTTCCTAATAACGTTTTGGAGGAGGGAGTGCAATGTGAATGAGAAACTGTGGGCATCAACTGGATCCGACTCTCTCTTGTGATTATGCATAATGTCTGCATCCACCAAATAAAATCCGGTAACCCTAAACACTCTTTAGCTCCACTTAAACATAAAAGCCTTTAACATCACACCTAGCCCTTTTACTTGGTTGGTATCATTGGAGAGAATTCCATCATCACTTCGATCGAGTGTGCGACAGTTAGGGGAATGTGAAACTGATGGGTTTACAGGTTAAGATTTGAGGCCCAACCAATGATGGTTGAAATTCGTGACCGCCAAAGGTACTTTGTTTATATGCAGCAAAAGAGTCAAGGAAACGAAAGCAATGTTCCCAAAGATAAGTAAGTTCTCGCGATTTTCAAACCTCGACTTCAGTTTTAGTCTCTAGTTTGCTTGAGGGCAAGTAAAAGCTAAGTCTGGGGGAGTTGATATATCATGGTTTTTACCAGTTTTCGACCATGATATAAGTCCTTTTATCGAGTCTTTTCGTTGTATTTCAAGTCTTTTTAGTATCTTAACAGGTTGTTGCACGTGAGGAGTTTATTTGGTGAATACGGTGCCTTTTGGGGTACAAACGGGATTGAAGTCGGATTTGCAAGTAGTGAAGCTGATATGAAGCAGCCTGTCGATCGACACACATGGTGGCTGTCGATCGACAGCAACGTTACAGCCTGTCGATCGACACACCTTGAGCCTGTCGATTGACAGGTACCTCGCAGAAACCGACCTAATGCGTTTTAAAGAAGGAAATTTGCCAGTTAATGGGCCGGAAGTTGCAATATACCGTCATAAAAGCCCACCACGAGTTATGTTGCTATAAATAGTTTATTTTAGGGTTTTTAATCATTACCTGAGATTTTATTGAACAAAAGTTTAGAGATAGCTTTTTAGAGTTTTTAGGGAGACAAGTTTACTTTGTTCTTTGAGATTCTTCGAACCCTATTGTTCTTATTCTTATTCTCTTTCTTTATGCATTATTATTCAGCTATGATTTACTTTGCTTCCATGTCTGAGTAATTTGCTTGTTAGGTTTAGGGTGATTCGAACGGATAGATGATGAATTGTTAGTTTGAACTCACTTGTTAGGATTATCTGTTAGGTTCTTCACCTGGATTGCTTGAACTCTGGTTTAGGATTCGCGACCCTGAATTTGGATATCTTAGGTTGATAGATTGACACGAAAGTGTAATTGATTAGCCTGAACTAGATCTTAGGTGAGCAAAATTACTTATTCGCAAAGAAATTTGGTTTAGGAATTTTGTGAACAAATTGGATGTGAATTTAAAGCTTGTTTAAATTGATTGAATTCGCAAAGAAATTTGGTTTTCTAGGGTTTAAGCATAGTTAGTTTTCGCAACGACAGTTGGTTAATTATATTTTAGTGTTCCAAATTCTAGAACGGTTCTTAATTAAATCCTGACTTTGGTAGAACTGCAATTATGATTCATCCTGAGAATTACCCAAAAGCCTAGCTCTTTGTTTAATTGAATTTTAAATCAAACATCTTTCGTGTTACCAATTGATTTTGCTATTTATTTTATATTATTTTACTTAGCCGAATTTGAAGTCAATATTCCTATCGTTTGATTTGACTCCTAGTGATTCGACCCCTACTACAATTGATCTTTTAATTTGAGAGAATAGCTCAGGGTAAATTTGAGCATATCAATCCCCACATGCTATCGTTGAGTTAGCCCATGAATCACAAGGGTTCTTCCCCTAGATTCATTAGCTAAGAAGCATTTCATGTGGAGGTGCACGGCTTAATTATTATGGGATATGGAAAGTCTACGCGGGAAGAAGAGATTTTGTGCAGCCCTCCTACCTAATTCCAAGGAATTGGCGATCATGGTAGCAGATCCAGAGAATTTGTCCCGGTTCCAAACAAAATTGGATGAATTGCAGGAGTTACGTATTTTTTTCCGGACTTTACTCTTACGCTTTTTATTGGTTCAAGGAAAGTCTGTCTCTGAAAAACAGTTTTTTCTTATATTAGCACTTTTATTTTTTATTGGTTCAAGAATACTCATGTATCTCTATAATCAATATATGTCAGTGAGTTTGTGACAAAAAAAACTTAAAACTGAATCGTATTTATTTGTAGACGCCTCTAATTTAGTTAGAATCTTTTCCTTCTCTTTACTCAATCCTTAGCCAATTTTAAGCTTCTTCACCCGCTTCTGAACAATCATGCCTCCTCCTCTCTTTGATAACACTATATTTTACCACTTTTTAGGCTTAGTTTTATTGGGTTTATTCCACATTTAGTATCATCAGTGCAACTATCTATATTGTTCCGGAAGTTCTTTATCAACAATGGAAAAAAAAACATTATTAACCATTTTTGTGGTAGTACAAATTCATGTAAACATATACGGTGGTGGCTTCTAAATGTGTGGCAACACAGAAAAATAATCTATGCTGATGAAATGTAAATCTCGAATTCAGTAAAAATCAAAAGAAGCTTAGAAACAATAGATCTGATCAATTTGCGTGATAATTAAAATCTCAATAAAAATGGTAGTCCATAGTACATTTACCTCTGGTTTCATGCTTTTAAATAAAATAGTATGTGTTGATGATTAGATTTTCCATATCTAACACAAAAATAACATCTAAAAGGTACAAAGAAAAAACATCTAAAATGTATAACATGGAACCAACATAAAATTGTGTATTTAAGCTACCACCATAAACTTATGAAAAGTATATTTCCAATATAATAATTAATTAGGAGAAATATAGAAATCCATAACCATGTTTTTATTTGATCTCATTAACATTAGATTTAATATTATTTTCATCAACTTAGGTTTTATGGGTCTTGGCCTCATGGTACTAATCAAGCCCAATTTCATCAAAACTTATTATTTTTATTGAGTTTTATTACATAAGACCCAAATAAAAATATGGTTATGGATGCTCTTACATGGTGGTATTTGCATGAATAAAACTAAATATCTGTTGGATGGAACTTGCAATGTCTTCCGCCGTAAACCTCGTTTCGCTTGTAATCTGTACATATGTTACATCTACCCATGTTAGCTTTTTAACTACATATTTACTTGACAAGAAACAATACTAATCCATATATAATACACCCGTCTTTGTAATTCTTTTATCCTTAACTACTAAATCACAAGTCACATAACCAATTATGTGGTGACACGTGGAAAATGCTTCATATTTATTTCTGCAATTTAAAATTTAAACAAAAAAAACGGAAAAAATAGTCATTTATAAAACAAAAATTAATGAAAGCAAAAAATATACCCGTGTGTAGCACGGGTAGAAATACTAGTGGTCTTATATTTTGTGTGTCGCTGTAAAGTTAAAGCCTTCTAAATTTTGTATTGCTCTAAAGTTTTATTGATAAGATCAGAAATTATGCTTAATTACAAAAAACATGCTTGTAGTGAAATCACCAAGTACCAAATTTTCTTGTAAGTGTATTGTATGACTAGTATCTAAAAGGACCGAGTACTAAAAATTTAACATTTCAAAAAACAAAAAAAACGAAAGCAACTTAATCTACTCTTTCAAATCTTAACGATCGGACGAAATCAAATTCCCAACTAATCCCCATAACTTATGAAGTGTTCTTTCTCAAAAAAAAAAAAAAAATCTTTCTAAAAAAAACTTATGAAGTGTCGGATATTATTTTCATTTAGTGGTCAACTATGATAGAAATCAATTTGTCTTCCAAAAAACAGAAAAACGAAAACAAAAAATTATAAAAGAAATCGTGTGACTAACCGCTAGACTAGCAGTTTTTACCTTCTGGCTTACTAAAACAGTTTTAGGTTTATATGCAACCAATCCCAACAAAAATATGCGCTCAAGAAACTTTATATGTAATATATATATAAACGTATATGATTATATGAACGCAAGTGAAACTTACCTTTACATTGAAGGAGTATAGGACGGTTTGTTCCATTGTAGTGATGTTCGTGTGAAGAATAGAGAGATGAAGATCCTCCAAAGCGGCTATAGTCTTAATCAGTTGTCCAGGTCTTCTTCTTGAAAGAATCTTGATCATGGCGTCAAACCCTAGCAGCTTCACCTCCACATCAGCCAAGCACGACTTGTTCTCCGCTGTCTCCTCCAGAAGCCCTCCTCCTCCGCCCTCTAATTCAGTTACATTTCCGGTGATAATCAGCGGGTTAGCAACCGAGGTTATGGGGGAAGAAGAAGAAGTCGTTGTCGTGGTCATATCCCCAATTTGCCTATTACCCGTTTCTCCGAGGATTCTTCGACGCTTTTGTGATTCCAGACATTGTAGAAGTTGCTCTAGTTCTCTCACAAATTCTATTGCTCCTCCTATAATCGAAGCTTGGTCTCCCTATCATATATCATTAAATATAGTTTGAGACGATCTTAGTTGTATATACATATAAAGACACTCACAACAAAAACAAATTATATAGGATATAATTTTATTTATAAATATCATACCCTTTGAACGTAGGAGCCAGGCATGAGAGACCTGAGGACACGAAGATGTTCGTTCATTTGCTTCCTACGGTTCCTCTCGACCGCGATATGAGTCATTCGCTGGCTTTCCACTTCTTCGCTGGTCTTGCTTGTTCTAGCTCTCTTCCTCTTGCTCTTAACCTCCTTTTTCGTAACATTCCTATCGTTCTCTCTATCGTCTTCTTCTTCTCCTCCAATAAAACGAAGTTGCACGGAGTTGTTGTCGTTTTCTTCGTCTTGATCCTCCTGTTCATCAAGAAAGACGTTTCCAATGTTTCCTTCACACTCACCTCCTTCTTGAGACGTCTGATGAGAAGACATGAGATGTTGGGTTTGGTTATGGTCCTCTATCTTTTCGTTCAAGACTGGAAATTTCAAGAAGTAAACCGGGTCAATTCCGGTTTCTTGATCGTCTTGGTTCCTGGTCTGGTTCAAGGCCAGTTTGGGACCGAAGTCCGCAAACTGCATCACATCTGCAAAGCTCATTTTATCAAAAGATGGCGTGGCTCCAAATCCGGAAGGAGACAGTTGATGCTGTTGCGGCATCAATTGTTTTTGTTGTTGAAGGTTTCTATTGAACATATAGTCTATCATACCGGAACTATTATCGTCGTTACCGCCTGAGGATTCACCTAAGAAGTTTGGTGCCTGAAAGAAACCGGAGTTGAAGAATCAAGTCAGAGGAATTGAATCATATATATATATGTATACATATATTATAAATTTATATAGGAGAAGAAACTAATGATTAAGATATGGGTAACGTATGTACCGAGTAATCTTTATCCATTGCTCTTCGTATTTGCTTGTAAACGCTTAAGTCTAGTTAATTGACCTGATGACAACAATCCATGAGCTTCATAGTCATGAAAACATATACATAAAACGAAAACACACGTAGAACAAGTTAAGACGAAACCTAGACAGAATATATGTTCTACCTACATGGATAGACATACAAAATATACTTTCAAACTGAATTATGAAAAATAATTAAGCAACCGAATAACACCAAATACATTAGAACTTTTTTAATATGGGATTGATATAGAAGGGTCTAACCTTGTATGCAGGATTTACTAGGGTTTACAAGAGGTGTGTATTATAGACGCAATGCATGCAAAAGTAGAAGAAGACAGACAAGAGAGAGAGAGAGAGGGAGAGAGGGAGAGAGAGAGAAAAACAAATTTGTATTGAGAAGTCACAAATGAGCAACCATCACCAATCTCCTACATATATAAGATAAGCTATAGCAATAGCGCATTAAAGTTATTAAATATGTAAATTCGTAAATACTTTGTTTTTTTAGAAATATTTCATAATATTGTACTTGGTTTAAAAGTAACGAATGAATCATTATATATCTAGAGGTTTTCTTCACACATGTTTTCAGTATGATCGCTCAATTATTTATTAACTACATCCATAAACCAACAATAACATTCGATGGAGCTTGTCTTGTGTGATTTTATTATATACCATTCTCCCTCTTAACAAAAAGTTATCATTTTTACACATTTAACGCATATAGAAATATATTTCAATGTATAAATAAATTACGGTTTACTATTGTCTAAAAAGACATATTTGAAATATAAAATGACATTCTTAAGCAAAAAGTACTTTTTTACAAGTGATTATTTGTGAAATGGAGAAGATAAGAAAAAAAAAACTAATGGATTAACTTTAAAGAGTAATATGTAGACTTCAAAGTTATATTAACTTTATAACTTTTTGCAACTTACATAACGTTTTAAAAAAACTAATGGATTAACGTTTTTAAAAAAAACTGATGGATTTACTTTGAAGTGTAATATGTAGACTTCAAAGTTATATTAACCTACATAACGTTTTAAAATTGTTTATTTTCACATTCAAATTCGAATTGAGGGTCTAGTTAGAGCACCTCCTAAGGGCTTGAAAAAAGAAAAATAAAGTTCAATCGAATTAATTACCGAGATTTGAGATTGAGTCAAATGAAAGACTATTAAATTTTCCAAATCATATCTTGCTTTTGTAATAAATATACTGTATTTTTAATCCGTAAGAGCAAGGAGCCAGAAAATAAAGAAAAAGGAGTAATGTGAAACACACATGTATCACCTCTCTCTATCTTTGTAACACATTAATTAATATATGAGTAGATGAGTTTCAAAGTTCACAAGCCAAACCGCTCTTCTTTTTCTACCGCTTTTCGTGAACTTAATCAAATCTCCCTACGCTTCTAGTCTTTTTTTCTGTCATTCAAATTTTATATTGTTAAAATTCTATCATTTCAAATTGAACTACTCATGTAATGCATTGTCGATGGAAAATGAATTTAATTTGAAATGTTCTGGTCAAGTGTATGACTTTGTAATTATCAAAAAAGAAGTATAGGACTTTGTTTTACGAAAATAACCTATGCATGCTATTTGTGTGCGTCTGTGGAGACATCACATATATACATCCATAAAATGACACGCCTTGTTAATGGTTACAAACGTAAACAAAGAATATTGTTGAAATAGTAATTTTTATGTTAGACATGTCTACTTTACACAGATCATGTAAAGTCCATTCCAAAATAAGCGTCAAATAAATTTTGAAAATATAAAAAACATAAAATCATAGCAAATTTGAAAACACAAAAACTGTAAAAGTTTTTTTTAATTATCTTATATAATATAACGTATACTCCTTATGTTTGTTTTTAAATGATATATAAGGTTATTGCACACTATTTAAGAATTTTTTTTTGTTTTCTGAAATAAAATATCAATAATTATTTACCTAATAATAAATCAATCAATACAAAAAAAATGTAGAGTTCAAATAGTTAAAAACAATATAAAAAATCAATTAATAGTGTATATAATAGTAAAAACATCACTTAATTTGGAAACAATTTTTTTTCTCTAAACATCATTTAGAAATAAACAGATGGAGTATTATATAATCTTACAATAGGAAAATTAGTTGAATAACTCAAAAAAAAAATATAATTCAAAACCTAACCAATTAACCTAAATTTAGTGGATATAATTAATTCAAGAATTGGAGATCAATCCTACTGTTTTGGAGGACAAATTTATTTGGCATTTCACAAAATCAGGAAAATATACGGTTAAATCGGGCTATTTTTTGGCAAAATCTTTGGAGAAAATGCAAAATATCAACAAGATACAAGAGCCTAGCCTTATAATCCTAAAGGCGTATGTTTGGAAAATAAAATGTCCCCCCAAGATTAGACATTTTTTGTGGCAAGCTTTATCAGGTAATATGGCAGTACTTGAGAGGCTAAAACGACGTGGCGTGAAGTGTGCGTCATTATGTCTGAGATGTGGTTTGGAGGAAGAATCGGTAAACCATGCTTTATTTGAGTGTCAAATAGTTCAAGATATTTGGGCAAAATTTTTGGCGCCAAGCGGACGAGAGACTTTACCATATTCCTCGGAGTATGCAAATATGGACTATCTTTTTTGGAGGATTACAAGTGCTAATACAAATAATGTAGATGGTAACATTTATCCATGGTTATTGTGGCATATTTGGAAAACAAGGAATAAAAGAGTTTTTAAAGGGATAGAGGCGGAAGCACAAGATGTTTTCAATATGGCGGTAGCTGAATTCCAAGAGTGGACGGCTGCGCTGATGAGGGAGAGTGAAACCGAGCGTAGCAATCGTGTTGCTCCCGAGACGGTGGCTATAGATGCACACTGAGGACGTTGTCAGGTAGATGGATCGTGGAAAGACACAGATTCTACTTCCGGTTTGGGGTGGGTTTATACCCAGGGTGATACTATTTTATCTCTAGGTGCTCAAGGCGTAACTAAGAGACGGACTCCCTTACATGCGGAGATGGAGGCACTTATATGGGCGATGTCCTATATTTTGGACAGCAATATGGCGTCTCCGGGGTTTGAAACCGATTGTTCTGACCTAGTGGATATCGTCCACCATCCAGAGGAGTGGCCGGCGTTTTCGATTCTCACAGTCAAGCTCAGGAGTTTACAAGATCGATTACCCAACTTCTCAATATCACTCATATCGCGAACTATTAATTTAAAGGCGGACTGTCTGGCCCGTTCAGCAAGATCTCGAGCTTTTCAATTTTCTTATGTAAGCAACGCTCTACCGGGTTGGATTTCCAACTCGAATTGTTCGTTCTGATTAATAGTTAGGTTGAAAAAAAAAAAAAAAAATTATGCCACATAGACCATTGGTTAATTGCCTAATTTTTTTTTTTCTTGGCTATTCAGCAAATTAGTCCTTTTACAATTTGGTTTTCGTTCTTATTGTGCCAAAAAATTAAAAACTATCTGGTAGACATTTGTTTGGAAAAAGGTTTAAGTTATTTAAACTAAATCATAATACAGACATATGAATCTCAATCCCCCAAGGTATGGCGCATTGGCGCTATGCATATAACGTGATGTTATAAAATAATTGATTGTGCGTCGCTATAAAAGTGGTTTGAGGAAATTTTGTTTGTGTGTGGTAATTAAGATATACCAAAAATAAGGGAAAAGAAAGTTGAGTTTTGATTGTGATAGGTGTCACGGTAATCTTGGGTACGTAGGATCTACAAAATAATTATGCATTTTCGTAGATACGTTCTTTTGGAGTTTTCAAATATGTAAGCTCCTTTAATTTACTGCATGTTCAAGAATCACGAGTGTGCAATACTCTTTCAAAAAGGATTAGTTGTCGTTGCTATGAAAAATATCTGATTAGAATTCAAAATTCATAATTTTAGAAATAGAGAATCCTAATATAATGTTTTAACATTATTTGTAATTTATTTAGGGTAAAAAGTATTGTTCACACAATAATTTGTGTTGTTTAATTTTTTTTTTTAATTAGTTGTGTTATGTATGCTTTTTAAAAAAAAAATACTTTAAGGTAATTTTTTCACTTTATGACAATGATAATATTATTATCATTATAATATAAAATATATAGTTTGAATCGTTTTGTCTTTTTTACCAATCAACTAATTATTTTATATCGCATGTTATTTTTTTCACCAATCAAACATTGTTTCGTTATGCTTTTCTCATACAAACCGCACTTGATCCGCAAATACTTTTTTTCTGCATGACCTGCACTTGTAGTGGACGAATGTCTGAAATGCTCCAATCAGACCATGCTTATGTGTATCACACTCTCAATTTGTCTAAAATACTCCTTATAGACGAAATCCCAAAATTACCCTTAATGAACAACCAATCAGAAAATTTGTGGAGAACAATTCGAAACCACCCCTCAACAAGTCGCGTTTAGGAGAATCGAACTCGGGGACGGACCAGACCACTCTCTCTCACTCTTGTCTTCGCGGGAACTCAATCTCAAAGATGAGCTTTGGTCGTGGGATCCGATCTCTTCGAGCGTTTTGATCTCCATTCGGATCTCGTACAATGGAATCCGGATTGTGAGGTCGAAACTGTGAGTTCATTCCATTTGTGAGCTCGCAATTGTGCTTCACTGAGCTCAACATTCACGGTTCAAGTTGTCGCCATTGCTGGTTCTTGGAGCTTGCAATTGAAACGTGTAGCTTGAAAATTGAGGTGAGTTCGTAGATGTGAGAGCTCGAGGAGCTTGAATTGGTTGAATTAGTTAAATTATATTTTGATTTTTTCATCGGGCATTTGATGATTTCTATGTAATTCCGTTTTGAAAAATTGTTATTTGGATTTAATAGATTTGGGATTTGTTAAGGGTTGTTGTTAAGGTTTGTTGTTAAGTATAGAGGAATGAATTAAGCTTGAATCAATTGAAATAGAGCTTTGAAATTGTTTATTGGGTTAAATTGATTGAATTGAAGGTTTTAGTTAAGCTTTGGTATTGAATTGGATAGTTTGTTTTATGCAGGTACAATGAACAAAACAGTCATATATGCTGAATGTGGAGGTAAATATGTGGGAGAAGGAGATGAGATTCAAAAGAAGCTACGGTCTATGGTTTAACGTTTAAGGAAGAGATAACATATGCAATGTTAGTGGATAGATTAAGCAGGAAGATTGTGGTAGATAAAGATCGGGCAAAGATGAAACTGAGTTACATTCCATTGCTATTGAAACCTCCAAGGATTGTGTACATTTTGGATGATGATGATGTCGATGGATACGTATGGACTACGGATAAAAAGCAATGTAGAAGTTCTTTGAATGTGGAAGTAATTATGTGCAAGGAGCGAGTTGTAACGGAAGAGAGTTCAGTTGGAGTTACTTATGGGGATTCAAATGGTAGAGTAAATGATAGGTTTGTGATTCCTTACGAAACTACAGAGAGAATTGATGAGACTGGGAGAAATGATGAGGCTGAGAGAAATGATGAACAAGAGAGAAATGATGATGAGGCTGAGAGAAATGATGAAGTGGAGAGATATATTGAGCTTCGTGATGAAGCAGGACAGCAAAGACATGAGTATGTTGAGGAATGGGAAGATGGTTTATGGTTTAGGGAAAGCCAAGAATTTGTGGCAAAAGAAGAAGTGCAAAAGTTATTGTTGAGAGTTGCACTTAAAGAATGCTATGATTACAATGTATTAAACTCGGATAGTTACAGATACGTGGTTGGATGTAGTGCAGGATGGTGTGATTGGTATTTACGGGTGTCAAGGCCTCGATATAAAACCAATGACATTTGGATGGTTAAAACATACAGGAAGATGCATTCATGCTCTCGTGCAAGTGCGAGTACAAGCAGCAGTAAAAAGAAAGGCACTCCACAGTTAGTTGCAGATGTTATACATGAAGAATTTCCGGATTTTAACCTCTAATGCCCCAACAATTAGAATTTTAATCCCATATGCCCCCTTCTAATTTTCTTATTTGTTTTGATTTAATTTTAAATAAAAAACGAGTAAAAGACGGAATTACCCTTACTACATCCTCTCTCTGCACGACATTTTTCCCCAAATCAGACTTCCAAATCCCTAACTTTCTTCTTCTCCTTTCCTCTTATTTCTCTTTCGAATCCATGCGAGAAGAGAGACAATCGGACTTACAGACGTCACCGGTGTCTTTGTCTTCGCCGTAATCATCTCTTTCGCTATCATTCAATTGTTCGAGAAAGCTCCTTCCCCGACTCTCTGGTGCGAGTCGAACTGTTATTGTCTCCGACGCCGTCTCTTATTTCGCCGTCAGAATCGTCGTCGTTTCTGTCTTCACATCTTTTGTAGGTAAGCCTTTTCTCCAATTACAACTCTTAATTTTCAGAAAAAGAATTTTGATTTTGATTTCCAATGGATTTTTGTTTTTGGGTTTAGGGTTGTTTCGATATCATCGTTGATTGTTTAGTCTAATATGTTTGTCCTTGCTCATATATTTAATGGTCGTCCAATATTCATAAACTAACCATTTCGATCATATTGATGATTATCTCCAACATGATATACAAAATTTTCTAATCATCTAGTCTTTCTAAGACATTTTTTTTGTATTCGGTGTTGAATAATATTTGGAAGAAAGAAAATCGGTATTCCACAAGACAATAATTTAACCGACCATGATTTATATTTATAGCCTAATAATTTATGTTAGTAGTGATGTGGTATCATGCAGATTCTAAACATGCATTAATTATATGTTTGTTTTTGAAAAAAAAAAATCTGATCTTGCTTATTTGTGAATGGTTATATGCATGATTAGTTGTTATCATATTATGTAGGCAGCCTGAAATGGGTTTCGAATTGGTGTTACGATTTTGAAGTTTTTGAATGGATTTTATACTAGGATTTTGATTTTAATGTGGAGATGGGTCTGATTTTTGAAATTGGGTTCAGGTTTTTAGTAAATCCCAAATTTGAACAGTTTAGTGACTATTTGCATCGTTGTTTTATTGTGGATGTTGCATAAATGCGTACTAAGGAGGAAGCAAAGCAAACTGCTAGATATGCTGTGAGTGATTCAGAATCTGAAAAGGTGGTTGAAAATATTCGAGCGGCCGCATCGCCATCGGCTCCATCGCCATCAGCTCCTTCGCCAACAGATTCATTGTCAACAGATCCATTGCCAACGAATGTATGTAATCGATCCTCCGCATCTCTTAGTATAGATTAGGATAAATATAGTAATTAGGATAACTGATATTGTTGTATTAGTAGTAGTATTATCAGTAGTAGTAGTAGTATCATTACAATCAGTAATGAAATCAGATAACATTTTGTACTGCTACTACTACTGATTCTACTGATACTACTGCTTATTTGAGATTGACATTCTGTTTGGATTTTGTAGGATGATGAAGATTCAGATACCTTACCGATGCAGCCAGACGAGTTTTACTTCGAGCCTACCGAGTACAACGCAAAGTGCAAGATCCAGACGAGGTGTGATCTGAAAGGTTTCTTGGCCGTTTAAAAGGAAACAGGAATGGAACCCGAGTTGAAATGTTTTGAGGAACATCCGCAGTTTGGACACATACTTCATATGGTTGAGGAACCAAATCATCGGGTTCAAGGATTGTGGATGATGTTGCTCCGAACTGTGAAAATAGAACGGGAAAATGTTGTTTGGTTTGTGGTCAACGGCGTTCCCATACGGTATTCGCTGAGAGAGCATGCTCTCCTCTGTGGCTTTAATTGTGAAGATTTCCCGGTTGGAATGAACCCATTCAAGACATTGGTCAGCTACAAAAGTAAGCTGAAGATGAAGGTGTTTGGGGAGAAGAATAAAGTGTGTATCAAAGATGTGAGGGATGAGCTGATGTCAATGATAGACGAGGAGACTAGTAAGAAGCGCCTAAAGTTGACGATCTTGTTATTTTTATGCTCGATAATCGCATCTTAGGCGAACGTTGAAGGTAATATAGATCCATTCCTATGGAAGATGGATGAGGATCCGAATTTGTGTAAAACATATCCGTGGGAGAGATTGACGTTTCATAATACTGTGAAAGGTCTTTACCATGGGCTGGGATTGATGAAGGGTTCAGCGAAAATGTCATTCTGTGCTCCTGGATTTGCAATTCCTTTAGAGGTAAAATAATTATTTCTCTCCTTTTGTTTGATATTTTTAAGACATGGTTTGTTTGTCTAACGGTATCTAATTTCTATTTGTAGATTCTGGCTTTTGAGGCAATACCAATTATGGAGGATTCTTTTAGCGTTGTTGTTGATAATCTTATTCCAACTTGTCCAAGAATGTGTAAGACAAAGTTCTCGCTTTGCGGTAGGAAAGGTTGGCTAATGGAAGAATTGTATGGGAAGCTTAGTGCTACTCAGGTATTAGTATTAATATAAGCTATTTCATAATTATAATAGAGAATGAAAGAAGAAGTAGTTTGGTGCTACTCAGTTTCGCTAATCATTTTGGCTAAATTCTACTTCTTTACATTTTCAGGATATTGAAAGTATCTTGGTAACAGAGTGTGAGGAAGAAGAAGAAGAGCTATTGAGCTGCATCTTCTATCCAACTTATGATGGCTTCGACATTATGCTAGACGAGTGGATTAACCATCTTGAAGCGAAGAAGAAGATTTGTTGGAAAGAACTCCTTGATATAGATGTGGCAAGCCGAAAGAGCAATACGCAAGGAACTCTACCGGTTAAGAAGTTGGATCCGAAAAACAATCCGGTCTTGCTTCAGTTTCTGAAATTTTTTGAAGATAACCTGAAGCAAGAATTGAGTGGGGAGTTTGCAACGAAGGAGGGTTTAAAGAAGAAGAACAAGAAGTTAAGGAGTAGATTGACTAGGGAGTTTGCTAGTAAGGAGTATTTCAAGAAGAAGAACGATAAGTTAAGGACTAGAATGGAGCTTCTTAGAGGTAAAGTGAGGTTTCTGAGAAGTGAAGTGAAGAGTCTTAGGAGCTATGACTATGGAGGGTATGGCTATGAGTACGAAACGGAAGGGACTTGGACTGCCGGTTCTGGAAAAAGAGGAGAAGGAAATGAAAAAGGGACTCAAGAAGAGACCGGTTCTGGAAAAGGAAAAGAAGGAACTAAAGAAATGGAGACAGTGAAAGAGAATGAACCAGAGGAGACGGAGAAAGAGATGGATAAAGGAGAGAAAGAGAAAGAAGATGAACAGATGGAAACTGAGAAAGAACAAGAAAAAGAAGAAGAACAGAAAGAAGAAGAGAAAAAAGAAGGTACTTTTCTTTTTTTTTTATAAGCTTAACGTGTATTTCATCATAGTAATGTCTATTCTCTTTGTTGAATTTACAGAAATCGAAGAAGAAGAAGAGGCAGAAGAAGAACAGAAAGAAGAAGAAGAGGCATAAGAAGGTAATTTTCTCTTTTTGTTTATAAGCTTAACGTGTATTTCATCATAGTAATGTCTGTTCTCTTTGTTGAATTTACAGAAATCGAAGAAGAAGAAGAAGAGAAAGAAGAAGAAGAGAAAGAAGAAGAGGAGGTAGAAGAAGAAGGACAAATTAATGAAGGTACGTTTCTCTTAATGTTTATAAGCTTCACGTGTATATCATCATAGTAATGGTTATTCTCTTTGTTGAATTTACAGAAATCGAAGAAGAAGAAACTGTTGTTGCTGCGAGTCCAACGAAGAGGGTATCACATCCATCAGTTTACAATAAGCATCCGTATACGGCAGAAGGTAAACATACGAAGAAGGCGAATGTGCGGAAAAGAAAATTCACCGGAAAGAATACGAAGGAAAAGAGTACGAAGACTTTGAAGAAACCGAAGAAGAAGTAATGCTTCATGTGTGAAAGAATGTTGTAACTTGGAATGTTGTTTTTTAGGCTTTTGTGAATGTTGGAATGTTTGTTTTTAGGCTTTTGTGAATGTTGGAATGATGTTTTTTAGGCTTTTGCGAATGTTGAAATGTTGTTTTAGACTGGTTTTTATTGACTTTAGGTGATTGGAACAATTTGGTAGGAATGGTACTTATAAATATAACTAAGACTTAAAAATATATTTTCGTACTACTGATATAACTGATTGTTGAAAATATTTGTCAATTATGTATACATATGAAAAAACGTGTAAAATGTGTATTGATCGTTAAAAAATTGAATATTTATGTTCCATATTTAACACATGCGCCGTCGTTTGAATTAAAAAATATTAAAATGTTTCACATAGTTATATCAGTAATATAGTAGTATCATTCTACACACATTTACTTTTCACATAATGTTAGTCATATTTTGGTAAAAATACAGTTTTTCTAGTAGTAATGATCCAATTGAACCATTTAAACGTATTTACTATCGTTTCATGTATTCAAATGTGAAAAAACTCTCTTTTTGCTTATTTTACATAATATGAGGCATATTCTCATACATTAACCATGTGTATAAGCTATAGTGTTAGATAAAGACTTATGTTTTTTTCTAATTTCAAAATGTTTTGAGTAGTTCCTCACGATCAAGTAGAGAAAGATGTGCCAATAAGTAATACGTACATAAGTCTTATACTAAAGAAATAAAACGTAAAGGGAAAAACACAAATTATTCAACATAGTCATAATCATTCATACCAGTTATACATATTCATAAGTCATACGCAGTAGTAGTAGTAGTAGTAGTAGTAGTAGTAGTAGTAGTAGTAGTAATAGTTATCAGACAGAGAGAATTACCATTTCTATCTAGTTTTCTTCCTGCACGTTTAGTTCGTCCACGGTGGCCGGCTGCACTCCATCTCCAGCTGTAAAGGTCTCCCACATACCTCCCCGACTTATTCCTCTATGTCCATGTTCTCCAACTGATGCGGCCCGTTTTTCTTGAGTTCTTCCTTTCTTCACCACGTGGACCGGAGGCAAACCGTAGTGGATCTTGTTGAGTTCTGCCAAAGGTATATGCCAAGTTGTGAAGTGGGGTACAAGATATATCGTCCTTGTATATCCCATTGCCCATATCTCCACCCAATAAAAGTGGGAGGCAAACTCATAATGATGGACGTCCTCCTCTCCGCTTAATTGAATGATAGCTTGTATTGCATGCACGCATGGGTACATGTCTATATCAAAATACTTGCAACTGCAAGTTTTGTCTCTCAAATTAACTATATAATTCTTCCCATCAACGCCAATCACATTGTACTCGTGGGACGAGCTGTTAGGCTCTTGCGACAATAACTTCCTTCCAATCGGTACATTACTCTCTATCACTTCGTGAATGCGAGGCACCAAATTTTGTGACTCATGTATTCTAGAAGATGCCTTTCGTTGAGTGTTGAACCATTCTGCTACTTTTTCAAGGATCATATCAATCATTGGTAATAACGTGTACTTCCTAGCTTCCGTAAAAACGTCATTGACCGATTCTACACTGTTGGTCGTCACTATGTTATACCTATCTCCTGGAAAATGACATCTTGCCCATTTATCGACCACACTACTCTTATCGAGATACGCGGCTGCTGTAGGATACCTTAACCTGAAAGCACTATAAAGTTTTAGGAACTCAACCTCTGTATAACCACATGCGCATTTCATGAACTCCGTCGCAACCGTGTCTTTCTTTCTACCAGAAACACTTCCTTTGACATTCTGAGACAAATGGTATGCAATGACTATGTTGAGATTTTGGAAACACCACACGAACTAACTTGAGGAGGGATTGATTTCTATCAGATATAAAAACCAAGGAACGAAACTTCGGATCCTCAACCATCACCATTACAGAACGTATCGCGTTTTTCAATTCCTCCATAAACCACATCCAACTTTCTTTTTTCTCACCATCAGCTACACCGAAAGCAATTGGATAATGGTGATGGTTAGGATCCTGAGCCATCGCAACAATTAGAACTCCACCATATGCATGCTTAAGGAAAGTGGCATCCACAATGATTACTTTTCTCATGGATTTGAACCCTTCAATGCAAGCTCCCAATGCAAAAAAAAAATACTTAAACCTCATGTCTTTCTCCCATTTCACTGAAGTTATTGTTCCCTTATTCATCGTCTTTAGCATATACATATAAGACTCTAACCTCAGATTACTCTCCTCCAGACTACCCCGCACAGCATTAGCAGCTAGTTTTTTTCCTCTCCATGCAGTAGTGTAACATATGTCAACACTAGCTTTCAATTTAGTATCTTTATAAACAGTTTCAGTTTTGGAGTATCGAAACTACAGGGATACTCGTCTTGCAAAATGGAAGAAACTATTGTTGAAGAACCGTTTCTTCTTTTTTTCATTGTACTTGCATCAGCTTTAGAGCATGTGTGCATCTTCTCGTAAGTTACCACTACCCAACTCTCTGAATCTCGAGCCGGTGTAGCTCGTAAATACCACTTGCAACCATTTTTCCGATCCATACATCTGAGCACATATTGCCTGCCTCCGACTTATTTACTTCATACTCAAAAAATTCTTATGTGAAGCTATTTGAACCAAATCTTTCACTTCTTGCCTACTTCGAAAGTTTTGACCCTTAGCGATATTTATACCAGCGTCCCATGGAATACCTACAGCCCCACCTCCTTCCACAACATCTTCTTCCTCATTGTCTTCATGAGTACAGAAATTATTCTCATGCTCATTGTCTTCATGAGTACCAAAATTATCTTTGTTATTAAACTCTCTGTAATCTGCGATAAAAACACAGTCATATTCAGTTATACCATTTATACAAAACAGAGAGAACACACATAATAAATATCACGGACACACTACAAGAAAACTGGACATTGGTAGCACACGATTAGCGCTATCGTATGTGTTTAATAGCGTTTTCATAAACGCTATGTTATGGGGGTGCTATCTTAGGTCAGTCACATAAGATAGCGTTTTTCGAACATGCTATTATATGTGTTTCTATGATAGCATTATTGTTGTGTCTTAATAAACGTTTTTATAGCAGATGGTTATGTTATAATAGATTACATTATAGCCCATGTTTTATGCTATTATATATGATTTTGTAACAGTTTCGTTGAAGCGATAATATGTGATGATATGACTGTTTTGTACGCTATTGTTAAATTCACATGTTTTGAACCTAATTTTGCAGAATGATATTCAACATTTATAGAAATTTCATAATTTTATATCATCAAACAAAGTCTCAATCCAAATTACATAACTTAAGTTTCCATTTACCTTCACCACATCTACTGCAATTTTAACTGCATTAGCTCCTAATTTAACAAAGTGAACTTTTACGTTAGGGTTATTTGAAACCCAACGCCCTTCAGCAACAACTTGTTTCTTTCCGGTAATATCCATCAAGCTACACTTCTGATTTTCCATTCGAACTTGAGCTGGATTGTTACGCTGCCATGTTTACAAAGCAAACCATTTATTATAACCATCAACAACTTTAAAACATATATACAAACAAAAATTACCTGAGATCTCCGAGTAGGGGATAATTGTGCAGCTGGTTTAGATTTCTTTGCAGGAGATTTTAGACCAGATTTTGGAGATTTCTGAAGAGAAGGCTTTAAACCTGTAGCTGGAGATTTTTGAAGAGGAGACATGTCACCAACTGCTGGATAAGTCTCCACAGACTTAGAACCTATTGCTCCAGATTTTGCAGCAGACTTATCACTTGTCGCTTGATCACTTGCTGCAGATTTTTCAAAGACAACTCTATTGGTAGGCCATGCTACTGAACACAGCAAAGAGTCCTCGAGGTATGTCATTTCTAATGTAGGCCTCCATAGAAATGTATTGGGTTCATGTACCATATCCACAAATACTTTAACTGCACCCGGGCCGAGAGGAGCTCCATTTACCAATGCTTTTGGTTCCTGAGACTGCCAACGACCTTCAGCTACAACATCATCATTTTTCCACCAATCCAGCAATTTGCATTTGTTCAAAGAAGTTCCACTTGGGTTCTATCAAATACATGCAAAAAAACGTTAATGATTATTTTAAGGTGATCGATTATGTTCAGTCCATACAATCCTAAGAATTCAAGTTGACTAACATATTGTAAGTGATCCTTGTTTTGTTAATCACATACTAAGATATACTTAAACTGATCAAGACTCTAACTACATGTACTAAGATATACTTAAACTGATCAAGACTCTAACTACATGTACTACGAATACTATGGTTATGAATAAGGAACTTTACCTTAGGCATAGTGTGTTCTGCTTCGAGACCTTGAGCTGAAGGAACACACTTATTAGCAGGCCATGCAATCATTTCTCCTACAGCTTGCTGAACAATAAATATATTTGGTGCAGGTCTCCAAAGAAAGGAGAAAGTTGAGAAAGGAGATCTTCTTTTGGAATTGTTGAACTTGATTATGCATCTTTATCAAGCAATTCAGCTGCCTTTCTCTGCAAAGCATTAAATAGTAGTTAAATACAAATATCTAGTACAAAACTAAATTCAGAATCATTTAAAATAAAATTCATAACTTACAAACTTTGCAGCGGCATCAGAATTCACCGGCGTACCATCTTTTTTGGTACGTGACTTAACTCAGACCTTTAAACTGGTTACAGTAGATGGTTCTCCACTTTCTTTTTTCTGTGGAAAAACAAAAGAACATTCAAAAGAGATGGTATTTCATAGTAGACTAACCAGAATAAACCAAAAGATAGCACGATGCTTACCATTTCTTCTGCTAGTCTAACCATTCCTTTACGGCTACTAGTGTGAGGAATCTGTTTTTGCCTTTTTGCCTTAAATCGTTCACACACAACCTAAGATATACATGTCAATACTCTACTATCGAACACAAATACACAATTATTAAGTCAAAGTGAATACCTTAAAGGCTTCACTGGTTTTGATTTTGACAAATTTACGCCATTCAGTTGGAGTAACATTCATCGGTCGTAGGTTCATCCTCTGTTGGTTAGTCTTAGCTACATTATTAATCTTATTGACTAGGCGTGATTTGTAAGCCCTCCATAAAGCTCCCATATGCTGAATCAAAGTTGCCTTTTGGTAGTCTTCATCAAGTTTAAACCGTGCCTGCAATATTTAAGAATCATAAAGATAGAAGATTAAACTAAAACTGATTTCATTTACTAAAAATTGATCAAACTAAAAGTCACCTGAACACATTTCCATAGAACAATTTTGACTTCTTCGCTAATCTTCCTCCAATCATCAATTGTCACCGGAACGTGTTCGCGTACCAACGTACCTAGGTATGATGACAACTTAACTGATCCTGGACCACAAGGTTCTCCCATGTCAGTGAAGTCAACTCGTTCTCGAGTATTTGGATCTTTGGAGATGTTTTTCATAATTGTTGGTCCTCGCTGTCTCTTACGCTTAGGTTGGACCTGCTCTTCAGACAATTCAATCTCACCTTCATGCTCTTCGTCATTCACACCTTCCTCATGCTGACTTCCATTATCATTCACTTCAGTGGTAGTTGTCCTTTGTGGCTCTGTTGCTTCTACAATCTGGTCATTCTTCTTCTTATTCCTTCTAACCGTCTTTTGTTTACCCATCTTAGTTCACCTGAAACAATTGTAAACTGAGTTATAAGATAATTCTGTAAAACATAATAACCAATGGAAATGATTACCAAAACAAACACAATGCACAATCAGACAACACACAAAACAATTTGACTAGACATGATTATTTCCCTAAGTACAACAAGCAATTATAATGATTAAGATTGTATATTTTACACGTATATTCCTTCACAATCAGTTCGAGCATTTAAAGACTCATCCAAGTCAACATCCATGTCCACATTTGATGGTAATGGCCCTATATCAGCGTGTCCTTCTTCCACATTGTCCTCTTTGTATCTTCTCGATGGACCTCTCACGACAACATACCAACTTGATGAATCATCTTTCCTTGAGAAAAACACTTGCTTGGCTTGAGAGGCTAATATGTATGGATCTCTCATAAAGGATACCTGACTTTGTTTCAAGTTAACAAGTGTGAACCCGTCTTCTACTTTAACTCCATTGCCTCTTACTGCCCATTGACACCAAAATAGAGGAACATAAAAAGTATTGTAATCCAATAATATAATGTCAGTTACTTGGCCGTAATATGATACCAAATCAGCCACTTGAGAAGTGTCTTTGGCACTAGCTCTACACATTGTTGTTGCCTCATAAGAAATTCCACTATTTTGACTTTTCCTATGAACTGAGCTTGTGTGGAACCGTTGTCCATTCACAATGTAACCAGTGTACGATCGCGCACTACTACATGGACCATATGCCAGCCACTGAAGAATTTCATCATGTTCTTTTGAACCAATAGGTATCTAACAAATATAAACAAAAGTCAGACACTTACAGAGAGAATGTTAAACCTTAATACGACTAATTTCACAAAAGTCATAACTTACATGTTCTTTTAACCAAGCTGCAAAATTCTGAGTATGCATACTCCATAACATTGTTGCATCACGTCTACATCGTGCATTTGAGTCTTGTAGATGTTGTAGGTGCATGCTTGTAAAGAGAAAGAAAGGCATCAGATTGCTATTCACAATGGAAAAGAGGAATGAAATAACAAAAATGTCATGGAACTTACTCCACATAAGGATCAACAATTGTCATATTTTGAATGACAGCAAGATGAGCTATCTTCTTCTCCATTTCATTAAGAGTAATTGAGGTGGTTGCGGATATTGGACGACCCTCTAGGATAGAGCTGCTCTCATACTCAGTATTCCTATCTACTTTTTCCTCCACTTTTGTTGTTTTTTCCAGAAAATCATTACAGAATTGCATGCATTCTTCCGCAAGATAGTTTTCAGCAATACAACCCTCTGGTCTTGCAGGGTTTCTAACAAAATCTTTCAGAACTTTCATGTATCTTTCAAACGGGTACATCCATCGAAAATGGACTGGTCCACCGAGTTTGGCTTCTCTTCCTAAGTGTACTGTTAAGTGCACCATGATATCAAAGAAGCTTGGGGGAAAAAATCTTTCAAACATGCAACGAGTTTCAACAATTTCATTATTAAAAGTTGCTCCCTATCAATAACTCGCTGATACAAGTGGTTGAAGAATGCGCATAAGCGAAAAATTGCTATTCTTAGACCTTTAGGTAATAAACCTCTTAGTGCAACAGGGAGAAGTTGTTGCATCAACACATGATAATCGTGTGATTTGAGTCCTATTACCTTACACTCTTCTAATGACACACCCCTTGATATATCTGAACAATATCCATCCGGACCTTTAAAGTCAATAAGTCGCTTATAGAAGATTTTCTTCTCTGTCTTGGACAAACACCAAGGTGCTGGTGGAAGATAGGTTCTTTTTCCTTGGGTTTTTGGCTGCAAATCCTTCCTAATACCAAGTATCTCAAGATCTTTACGAGCATTAAGGCCATCCTTAGATTTTCCACAATGCAACAATGTAGAGATAATGCTTTTAGCCACATTGCTCTCTACATGCATTACATCCAAATTACTCCTAACCGGAAGTTCCTAACCAATAAAATTAAGAAAACAAAGTTAGCTAAAGGAACCTTAAGCAATCAATTCTTGAAAACAAAACAACTATATCACAAGAGTTTATACCTCCCAATAAGGCAGTTTGAAAAAGATAGACCTTTTTTTCCATCTTGATAACTCCTCTACATCTACTTCGACTTCTTCCTCTTCCTCTTCCTCTTCCTCTTCCTCTTCCTCTTCCTCTGGCTCATCACTATCTGAGCCTAAACCAACACAGTCAGTCCGTTTTCTCTTCCTTCCAGATTCTTTAACATTTCCAAAATCATTTTTGAAGTTTTTCAAGTTTTGGGATATATCATGACCAGACAATATCCGACCTCTTCTTCCGTGTTCAACTTTACCGTCAAACCATGACTTCTTTCCCCTGTAACTATGTGTTGGTGGTAGACCCTTTCTATGACACATATAAACATGTTTTCTACTAAACTTCAGCCACATACTATCTGTGTTTTTCCCACACAAAGGGCAGGCCATTTTACCCTTTACTTTGCATCCCGCAAGATTTCCATACGCAGGAAAATCACTAATGGTCCAGAGAAGCATTGCCTTAAGCGTAAAAGTAGTTACACTCCACGCATCGTATGTGACCTCTCCTTTGTTCCATAGCTGGCTTAGATCTTCTATAAGGGGTTCTAAGTACACATCAATACTATTACCAGGTTGTTGTGGACCAGGAATCAGCAAGGTAAGCATGATGTTTTCCTTCTTCATACATAGATCAGGAGGCAAATTATAGTTTACTAACATAACAGGCCAACAACTGTCCCTAGTATTTTTCATGTTGAACGGGTTAAAGCCATCTGTGGAAAGTCCTAGCCGCATGTTCCTCTCTTCTGTAGCAAATGAAGGATATTTGTAATTCATTTGATCCCACGTGACAGAATCTACAAGATGACGAAGTTTTCCATCGTTGCTCTTGTTAGTAAAATGCCACCTTAAGTTCTTGGCCATTTCCTGAGACCTGAACATTCTCTTCAGCCGTGGAATAATAGGAAAGTACCGTAATACTTTCTGTGGGACACCCTTCTTTACTTCACCAGTTTGGATGTTAATCTTCCATCGTGAAGCTTTGCATTTTGGACAATTGTCCAGGATCTTGTACTTCTTTCTGAAAAGGCAGCAGTCATTTACACATGCATGAATCTTTTCATAACCCATATCAAAAGATTTCAAAAACTTTTTCACATCATATAATGATATGTGAAGCACATTATCCTCAGGTAACATGGTCGACAATGTTTCAAGCAGATCACTGAAGCTCTTATCCGACCAGCCATTTTGTGTCTTAAGTCTAAACAGTGACACAATAGCTGATAGCTTGCTATGGTTTACACAGCCTGGATATAGTGGTGTTTCAGCATCTGCAAGCTTTGCATGGAACTTATCTTCTTTTTTGTCTTCATCCTCTCCAACCTCACCTACGTTATCCTCATTAACAAACTCTTCATCTAAAAAGTCAGTAGCTTTATATAACCCAAAAATCTCATCATTCCACTGGTTTGCTTCGCTCTCGTCGCCAGCCTTTGAGTTCACTTCTTCATGAAGATACCAATCACTCCGCAACTTGTAGCCTTCATCCATTCCCTTTCTTATCAGATGATCAACTACATCATCGCTTGATTGACGAACTACATTACGACAATCATTGCAAGGACATACTATCATATCAATGTCTCCTAACTTCGCAGCCACAGCCCGTATAAAACTCCAAGCACCTCTCTCATAAGCAGGATCGGCTCTTGAATGTAGAAGTAAACGGAAAAAACTTTTAAAGTTTTCAATCTCCTCTAAAACCTAATCTACATAATTAATTTTCATACCTGCAAAGATGCACCCATGCCTTGTCCAACATTGTATGTTCTAACCTTAATTAAAACATTTTGTGAAACAATTCAAACTCGTAAACAATACCAAAGTTATCAAAGATGGTTCAAGATCAGACAATAGCTCAATATCATACAAATTAGCTAGCCTATCATATCAAGTTAACAGTAGCAAATACAGTGTGTCCAATTCTTTTTTAAAACCAAACATAATTAATCCACAAAACAGAACAACAAAAGGCACAATAATGCAGTACTTTAACCAATCAATCACTAACCCACAAAACAGAAGAATCACATCCACAATAATGTACTAACTAAATCAATTATAATACTTAACTAGAATAAAGAAGATCAAGATCAACGAACCACACAAATACTTTTGCACATATCTTTCAAACAAAAGCTTCTCGTAAAAACCAAACTAACAATCATGGAGGAATTTTTTATTGAGTTTTAGGTTATATGGGACTAACCTGTAGTGTGATTACAACGAGAAGAGAAGCTTTAGTTCCACAATACTACAATCGCCAATACTTGCAAAACAATAAAAAAAATTAGTATAAGTTTAAGAAGAACTTGAAGCATTAAAAGAAATATGTCAAAGTTGATGAAATAGAAGTAGACAATCAAAATCAAGAGTTCTGTGTCAAATTTTATAGTTTATAAAACTCAAGATGTAGATAAAGATCCTAATGGAACACGTAGAATTGTTTCTGAAGCAGCCATATTTAAGAACATCTGTTATAGAAGTAGACACTGATATAATAATATGGAACTCGTAGCAGCATATCATGCACCTCGTGTGTCGTGTAAGTGGAGAATCTGATGCCCAAATGAGTAATGCAAGCAATAATGGTCAAAAAGCAACCGATCTCGATTATTTCATATATAAAACATTAAAACCCAATTAAAAAGGAAACAAAAAGACACACCAAGGGAAAAGAATAATCTTACAAGACATGTCTCCCCCACAACCAAAAGGAGTATATAAAATAATTTAAATAGATCATGTTCGTATAACTATAAATCATTTACATTTGATCAAATCCTCACAAAATCAATTCTCTAATCCGACCATATGATCCAAACGAGGAAACTTTTCTAGTCAGAGAAATTAAGAAAGCCTTTAGAATTGAAAGAGATTAATCAATGGATGGTTCAGGTTCAAGAGAAGGAGGAGCTATGCAGCCGGTGATCCTGAAAGGAGGAGCTATGAAGCCTATGAAGTCGGTGATCCATATTACCACTTAAACAACATTTAAGAACAATTTAAAGCAACAAAACCTCATATTCATGAAACAACCTCACTACACTTATTACAGTACTTATTCAGTTCCTTCAAAGACAGCAAACATTGAGACAGTTCTAAGCAAATAAACAAAGAACCATATTTAACAAATGACCTTAAAGCATTGAACCATATCATACAAACTAATTAAAACACATAAAAGCTTCAACCTTTAAGCCAGAAAGCAACAAGCTTTAAGCACAATCTCAAACCACAAATCTCATATTCAAGATAAAAGACCCCACATTTTGTAAAGTTTCAACCTTTAAGAACAATTTCAATCCCCCAAAACCTCAGATTCACAAAAAAAAACCCACCACATTATCATTAAACATCAAGCTACCAATTTCAAACCACATAACCAACATTCACTAAACGACCTCGTACCTCAATTTAACAACTCAAAACAGAGAAAACTTTCAACCTTTAGCTTAAAAAAACTCCAAATTTTTCAAAACCCAAATCACAGAATATGATTTTCAAGTGCATATGGTTAGCAATACTCATTAAACATAGTCCAATTTCAGTCCTACAACACTAAACCCGACCCAGTTTTGATTATTCTCAAGATTACTCAAAAGATGAAATCAAGAAAATAGATGAAACTCAAATTCAAACTTTCAAAACCAAAATTGTTTCTTTTCTACATCTAAATCAAAATCCCAAAACCCTAATAAGAATAAACTACTCCACAATGGCAAAGAACATACATAGCAGACAAAATCCCAACTTTAAGAAAACAAATCTATGTAAATAAACCCTAAAATCGAATCTTCTCAATGTTGTAGTGATACAGAAATTGTCGATGGAAGATGGAATATTGCAGTGATAAGAAAACAAATCTATGAAAGAAATTATGAATAATAACGAATTAGCTTCGATTAAGCCTCCCTATTGAACTGAGATGGAGCAATAGACGACGGTGCAGAGGACAAAATTATGGCCGGCGACAAGCTTAGACGTGGCGACAGAGAGAGATTTAACGGTGGGTCTAAGAAATTTTGGGGAAAATGATTTTGATAAGCTTGATTCGATAAGTTTGGTGGAAAAGGAGAAAATGAATTTTTTGGGGAAAATGATTTTTTTGGCTAAGTGTTGGCGCTTGAGTGATTATATCTTCCCGCTTATTGAATTTTTATTTTAGCATTGTTTTAACGCTATTATATAGTAAACAAAATCCCAAACTTATCTTTCATAGCACTTACGGAAACCGTGCTACCCTAATGTGCTATCAATGTCCAATTTTCTTGTAGTGACATACCAGTTATGCCAAGCGACTGTTGGTTTCTGTAAAGAGTCATAAAACCATCCTCTCGAACCTCTTCTATTGTCATTTCCACATCTCTCTCACCTTGATCGACATGTTCATGTTCGACGAGCTCCACATGTTCATGTTCGAGGAGCTCCACATGTTCATGTTCGACCAGCTCCACATGTTCATGTTCGACCAGCTCCACATGTTCATGTTCGACCAGCTCCACATTCAAAAGATTTTGTTGACCATCTCCATTCATTTGCATTACGTAACTAAAGATGTCATCATCATTCGAGATAGATGATGGTTTTGTAACATTCAGAATCATCGGGAAGAAACTGAGTCTTAGACGAGTTGTAGATGGATCTATCAAGATCTTTCTACCAATTCTTTCGACCAACTCCGAATAAGTCATCTCCTCTGGTGCGGTCCGTATCGGTAAAATGATAGTTTCATCTTGTCCTAAGATCCATCTTGTGCAACCTCCTTCCGTTAAATAATATCCTCCATGATCAAAACATATGATTGTGCAATTCTTTGTTATTGTCCCCTACAAAAGAGTAAGAAATTAACAAATTTCGTAAATATGGTTCTGGTCAGTATTAACAGTTATATCAAGAATATCAGTTACATCAGTTGTATCAGTTATACCAAAACCGTAAAACCCTAAAACCCTAACGTAACCCTAAACACTAAAATTGGAAAATACGTTAATATCATACATGTATCCTCTAATTGTCTAACAAAGAACAGACCGAACCTTTATTGTACCTCCTAATTGCCTCTATTTTTTTATAACAAAGATGAAGAACCAAAGAAGAATGACGACGCCGACCGAGAGAGAGAGAGAAGAAGACAGATGGACTGGCAACAACTTGAGGAAGAATCAAACAATGAGGAAGCTTCCAAATCCGTCCAATCCGAAGCTTCCTCTGTTTTTTGTTTAGTTGTTCTTTGCCACTTAAGGAGGGGAAAGAGAGGAAGAGAATGATGAGGAGAAGAATAGATACAACATCGTTCAATTTAGAGAGAAATAAGAGGAAGAGAGGAAGAATCAATTTTGTTTTTTAGCTTATGTTTTCTTTCGTTCATAGCAGAGAGAGAGAAACAGAGAGAAACAGAGAGAGAAGAGGAAAGAGGAAGAGTTAGTGTTTAGTTGTTGTCTAATTGAATTCAAAATTAAATTAGAGGAATTGATGTTTTGATTTTATTGTCGAAGCTTGCTTTGTTTTGTTTGCGTTTAACGCAACTAGAGAGAGAAAGGAGGAAGAGGAAGGGGGCACGTGGAAGGCTTAGATAGGTTAGAGTTATTTTGGTTGTTAGTTAATTTAATTAGATATTTAGTTACGTTTTAGTATTATATTAGTAGATATAGAGGGGTAAAGATGAAAGAAAATGAATTTGGGGGTAGTTAGAATAAAGGGGGTTAGTTAAATTAAAATTCTAATTGTTGGGGCATTAGAGGTTAAATTCCAGAATTTCCAGGGGTAGTGGACATCTCATCTCCTAAACTTCGGGTGGATCTGGTTCTGTCCAAAGCCGGAGTGAAGGTTTCATACGAAACCGCCTTGAGAGAGAAACACTTAGTTGTATCAATTATACGTGGTAGTCCAGAAGATAGTTACAAGAAGTTGCCTGCTTATTTGTACATGTTAGAGAAGAGAAATGTTGGGACTATAACAAGTTTGTTCTTGGATAAAGAAAATAGGTTCAAGTACATATTTATTGCGTTGGGTGCTTGCATCAAAAGGGTTTATAGCAATGAGGAAAGTTATTAGTGTGGATGCAACCTTCATGAAGTATGGTGGTGTTCTACAGTTCTAGTTTTTGCCATGGCTCAAGATCATAATCTTCACCATTATCCTATTGCATTTGGTGTCCTAGATGGTGAGAATGATGCAAGTTGGGACTGGTTTTTCAGGCAGTTGTTCACAGTTGTACCAGATAAAGAAGATTTGGTTTTTGTTTCGGACAGGAATACAAGCCTCATAAAGGCAATTGCTGCGAAGTACAAGAAGTCTTTCCATGGTTATTGTGTGTTTCATTTGTCCCAAAATGTGAGAGAAAAATCTCCTAGTGGAAGTAAAGAGTATGTAGGGGAAAAATTCAGAGAAATTGCGGGAATTTTTACCCAGGTGGAATCGATAAGGAGTATGCTGATTTCAGGAGAAGGTTTACAAAAGTAGGAGAATATTTGGATAAGAGTGTAACCCTTGACAAATGGGCAAGGTGCTATTCCAAAGGAGAAAGGTACAACATCGAAACCACAAACATGTCTGAATCTATGAATAGTGTTTTTCAGAAAGCAAGAATGTACGCGTTCACTACAAGAAAATTGGACATTGATAGCACATTAGGATAGCATGGTTTCCGTAAGTGCTATGAAAGATAAGTTTGGGATTTTGTTTACTATGTAATAGCGTTAAAACAATGCTAAAATAAAAATTCAGTAAGCGGGAAGATATAATCACTCAAGCGCCAACACTTAGCCAAAAAAATCATTTTCCCCAAAAAATTCATTTTGCCCTTTCCCACCAAACTTATCGAATCAAGCTCAAACCTTAACAAAATCTCTTAGACCCACTGTTAAATCTCTCTGTCGCCACGTCTAAGCTTGTCGTCAGCCATAATTTCGTCCTCATCTGCACCGTCTATTGCTCCATCTCAGTTCAATAGGGAGGCTTAATCGAAGGTAATTTATTCTTATTCATAATTTCTTTCATAGATTTGTTTTCTTATCACTGCAATCTTCCATCTTCCTTCGACAATTTCTGTATCACTGCAACATTGAGAAGATTCGATTTTAGGGTTTATTTACATAGATCTATTTTCTTAAAGTTTGGATTTTGTCAGCTATGTATGTTCTTTGCCATTGTGGAGTAGTTTATTCTTATTAGGGTTTTTGGATTTTGATTTAGATGTAGAAAAGAAACAATTTTGGATTTGAAAGTTTGAATTTGAGTTTCATCTATTTTCTTGATTTCATCTTTTGAGGAATCTTGAGAATAAACAAAATTGGGTCAGATTTAGTGTTGTAGCACTGAAATTGGACTATGTTTAGTGAGTATTACTAATCATATTCACTTGAAAATCATATTCTGTGATTTGGGTATTGAAAAATTTGGAGTTTTTTTAAGCTAAAGGTTGAAACTTTTCTCTGTTTTGAGTTGTTAAATTGAGGTACGAGGTCGTTTAGTGAATGTTGGTTATGTGGTTTGAAATTGGTAGCTTGATGTTTAATGATAATGTGGTGGGTTGTTTTTTATGAATCTGAGGTTTTGGGGGATTGAAATTGTTCTTAAAGGTTGAAATTTTACAAAATGTGGAGTCTTTTATCTTGAATATGAGGTTTGTGGTTTGAGATTGTGCTTAAAGCTTGTTGCTTTTTGGCTTAAAGGTTGAAGCTTTTATATGTTTTGATTAGTTTGTATGATATGGTTCAATGCTTTAAGGTCATTTGTTAAATCTGGCTCTTTGTATATATACTTTCTCAATTTCCTCACATGAAATATAATAAAATGTACTCGTAGACAAGTGTTAAGTAATAGTATTTTCCTAGAAGATATATAAATTAACCCATCGAGAAAAACTAGATGAAGAAGGTAAACTATGTGTATGTCTATAATGTGTTCATAATATATGTACATGTATATATATATATATATATATACACATCCCTATTAATAATGTTTTATCATATTTTTTTTTTGTTCAACCAATGATTTATCATATATAACCCAATTTTTTTTTATATTAACACAAAAGTTTAAAAATATGGCCCCAAATTATTTAATAAATATGACCACTAGTGGGCATGCTTTTGTACTGATCATTCAAGTCCTAACAACTTTTAAAGTTATAAAAATGAATAATTATGTGCTGAGTACATGATTCTTATTATAGCTAATTAGTATAAGTGTCCAGTACAATTCGGATATTAGTTTGTTATAAGAAATTAAAGGAGATATGAATTGTCTCAATGTTTGCTGTCTTTGAAGGAACTGAATAAGTACTGTAAAAGTGTAGTGAGGTTGTTTCATGAATATGAAGTTTTATTGTTTTAAATTGTTCTTAAATGTTGTTGCTTTTTTGGCTAAGGTTGAAACGTTTCTCTGTTTTGATGTGTAAACAATGAAGTACAAGGTTGTATATTTGATCAAAATGTGGTGTCTTTTACTTGAATCTGAGGTTTCTGGCTTGAGATTGTTCTTAAATTTTTGCATAAGGTAGAAACTTTTCTTTGTTTTGATTAATATGCATGCTATGGTTCCATGCTTTAATGTCATTTCTTAAATCCAGATTGGATTGGAGCTTTGCTTGTGAATGTGAATGTTTTTATGCTAATTCTCGATGTAAAGTTTGTCATTTTTATTAGATTCTCGATGTAAAGTTTTTATTAAATTTAGTTTTCAAAATTTCTCCCAAGTGTTTTCTTTTATAATTACTCTTCTCTTTTTATTGAAAGAAGCAGAACAAGTTATTGGTTAAATCATTTGTTATTGTGTCTCTTCTAACTCCACTTCATTACATTTCAGTGAACAGTTTGGAGTTTGGACTGGAGATAGAAGACTATCTGACTGGTATGTTTCTGAGAAAGAACTCTCATTCGATCTAGGAGTCCAATTTATAGATCAAAAGCTTCACATCATTATATGAATCTGTACATTACTTTAATATTTTAATCTTTATCTTTCAATACTTTGCACGAATTTGTTTCATGTCAAACGATTTGGTATGTTCATTTTTATCCCTACAATAAATCATTTTTAATATCTTTGAGCAACTAATGAATATACAATAAATCATATTCACTATGTTTGAGTAGCCTAGATGTAAAGTTTGTCATTTTATTAAATTCTTGATGTAGTTTTATTCGTTTTTATTTTGCAAGTATCATTTTGAAGTTTTAATATCATAGGGTAATCAAAATGGCTGCTTCAGAAACAGTTCTACATGTTCCATTAGGATCTTTATCTACATCTCAAGTTTTAGAAACTATAAAATTTGACACACAATTCTTGATTTTGATTGTCTACTTCTATTTCATCAACTTTGACATATTTCTTTTAATGCTCCAAGTTCTTCTTAAACTTATACTAATTTTGTTATTTTTTTGCAAGTGTTGGCGATTGCAGTATTGTGGAACTAAAGCTTCTCTTCTCGTTGTAATCACACTACAGGTTAGTCCCATATAACTTGAAACTCAAAAAAAAATTCCTCCATGATTGTTAGTTTGGTTTTTACGAGATGTTTTTGTTTGAAAGATATGTGCAAAAGTATTTGTGTGGTTCGCTGATCTTGATCTTCTTTGTTCTAGTTAAGTATTATAATTGATTCAGTTAGTACATTATTGTGGATGTGATTCTTCTGTTTTGTGGGTTAGTGATTGATTGGTTAAAGTACTACATTATTGTGCCTTTTGTTGTTCTGTTTTGTGGGTTAATTATGTTTGGATTAAAAAAAGAATTGGACACACTGAATTTTGCTAATGTTAACTTGATATGATAGGCTGGCTAATTGGTATGATATTGAGCTATTGTCTGATCTTGAACCATCTTTTACAACTTTGGTATTGTTTACGAGTTTCAATTGTTTTACAAAATGTTTTAATTAAGGTTAGAACATATAACGTTGGACAAGGTGTGGGTGCATCTTAGCAGGTATGAAAATTAATTATGTAGATTAGGTTTTAGAGGAGATTGAAAACTTTAAGAGTTTTTTCCCTTTACTTCTACATTCAAGAGCCGATCCTGCTTATGAGAGAGGTGCTTGGAGTTTTGTACGGGCTGAAGGTAAATGGTGCAGCAGTTTGGAGACCATCTGATGAAATAGAGTGTATGGGAGATGCAATGGGTACAATTATTGCATGGCCAGAAGACAAGGTGATCATGTGTTAGATTGATGATATCTAGTTAAGTACTGCTTCTATATAGTTGGATTGACTTGTGTTATGCATTTTGGATTGAGACTTGCGTTATGTATGTTGAATGGAAACTTAAGTTATGTAATTTGGATTGAGACTTTGTTTGATGATATAAAATTATGAAATTTCTATAAACCATGAATATCATTCTGCAAAATTATGTTCAAAACATGTGAATTTAACAATAGCGTACAAAACTGTCATATCATCACATATTATCGCGTCAACCAAACTGTTACAAAATCATATATTATAAAACATGGGCTATAATGTAATGTATTATAACATAAAAATCTGCTATAAAAATAACGCTATCATAGAAACACATATAATAGCATGTTCCAAAAACGCTACCCTATGTGACTTACCTAAGATAGCACCCCCATAACATAGCGTTTATGAAAACGCTATTAAACACATACGATAGCGCTAATCGTGTGCTACCAATGTCCAATTTTCTTGTAGTGGTTACTGCCTATGTTTGATGCGATTGTTGGTAAAATTTCAGAGTGGTTTAACAAACACAGGGTTGTGTCGGGTAATATACTAATGAGCCACAAAATGGTCCCCTTTGTGGAGAATGTATTACACCCCAACTGTAAGATAGGGGCCAAATTAAAGGTGACAGTTTTGAAAACCTTTTTGAGGGAGTTTAGTGTGATTGGCATGGATGGTAAAAGCTACGAGGTTGACTTGAGGAGCTTTAGCGACAGCTGCAAACGTTTCGATATAGACAAGTACCCTTATGTTCATGCTATTGCCGTTGTTCTTGTGTACGGGAAGCTCCAAGAAAGAATAGTTGACTTAAATATCTATGATTTGTTGTCGGATTATTTTAAGTCAGAGACGTGGGCGTTGGCGTATTGTGAGACGATTTATATAGTCTCACATGAGTGTCACTGGACATGTCCGGATGACATACTTTCAAAGGTGTCATTACCTCCGCAATATCCAAACAAAAGGGGAAGATATCAAGAAAACAGGTTTACTCATCCAGGAGAACGTCCTCGGAAGAAGAGAAGGACGAGCAACAAGTATGTGAAAGGAAGAAGCTTGGGAGAATGGATTGGAGTTCCTAGGGAAGGTTGAATTTTATTGTATTCAAAGTTTTAATTGAGTCTTTATCTATGGCTGGAAAACTACGAAAACTGGTCTAATTATGTATTTTTTGGTCAAAAAACCAATTTATTTATAAATGATTTTGAAAGATGGTTTAATGAAGGACATATGATATACAACAACTTATACAACAACTAATCGTGACTCTTTAAAAAAAAAATCATAACTTCATATTTGGTTATAAATTTCCCAACATTTTTCATATAAAACCATCAAGTATTATAGTAACTTTGATTATCCGTATCCACCATATCATTCGAAATATGTATACGATTTGTTTCTAAACATTTGACAACACTAAAACATTGGGGCAATGAAATAATGGCGATCGAATGAGTGAACAACTGAAAATTTTATAATTGTCATTGGTTTAACTACGAAAAGGTTAAAATCAGAAAAGAACAACTGCTTGATGATTTTGTACAACCATAAACTAGATCCAACTGGTAAACATTTATAACACATGTATAACACGTTTTTGTTCACGTGTTGGGAAGATTATATTATTTTTAAAAATATTTCCCCAAATATTTCACTTTTTTGTCGATATATCCCACTTGTTTTCCTTTTTTTCGTCCTCTCATTCTCACTTTTTCTTTTTCACTTTTTTGTCGATATTTCTTTGTTCCTTCTTGGTGATATCAACGAACAAAGGCGCTCGACTCACTCTAAGGTTAGGTTTTAATTTCGTATTGGGATTTAGTGATTCGACGATTAGGGTGTAATTTCTTTCGGTGTATGGTTTAGGGTTCATCGAATTTGGGGGTATCTAATTTAGGGTTTCAGAGTTCATCGAATTTGGAGATTTAGGATTCATCGAATTTGGGGTTTTCGTGTTTTGTCCATTTGGGGTTTAAATAATTCGGGGATTTAGTCAAATTATGCACTAACTCATTACATTGCATTCTCCTAGACCGAAAACATGTCCATCTTTGATGATTTCGATACTGGCTCCAACAACAGCAACTCGTCATCATCGGATGACGAAAACTCATTTATGGCAGCATTACTGGAAGAATTTAGGGTTCCGGTGTCATGGGATGGTAAAGGTATTCTGACCCATTGTTACTGTGGATCCAAGGCTACGGTCTTGCACACGCGTGGTGTTCTGAACAATGAGCTAAAAGTCTATAGCTGTCATGGAAATAGGGAGTTCAGAACTATGATCCAGGAACCATCATAGTTAGTTTATCATTTCGCCTTGTTAGTTTTTGGTTGGGACGGAAATGAACACATTTGGAAATTCTATGACGAGGCAGTCGTCGAGGAGATTAATGCTATGAAGACCAACGTAAGGAACCAACAAGCTCGACTCAAAATATCTGCTAAGGATGTCAGTGACCTCAAGAACGTGGTTGGTGAACTTCGGTCTAAGGTTCTTCTGCTTAGGGCGAAGCTTGTTCAGCCTCGACGTTAAGACATTGGCTGGTTGTTGTAATTTGTAATTTGTTACTTTCTAATTTGAATGAACTTGTTTGTAATTTCTTGCTTTCTATTTCGGTTGGTTAAGTACCTTGTGTTTCATGTTTGGAACTTGTTAAAACGTCTATGTTGTTTTCTTTGTTAAATACCTTTCTCTTTTGCACACAAGAACTTGCTCAAACAATAACTGCAAACATCCAAAAAATCAAACCATTATCCTTACACATTACAAAAAAAACCATGAAAATAAACAAATTCTTTCACCAGTAGTTCGAGTTTACGAAAACAACAACAATAACCGAGTCCAAATTGTTTGACCCGTAGTTCCAGTTATCGAAAATACTTAAAATGACCAAGTACAAGCTTCAAGGGATTCTCAGCTTAATGGGTTCTTGCAGGAGCGCGTATTTGGCTTCTCAAAGTGGCCACTTACAAGGCTTGAGTAGCTTATCCTCCTCTTCTTCCCCTTATTCTTCTCATTAACCTTCTTCTTCTTCTCATTCACAGTAGATGGTTCACCACCGAGTTCTTCACCACCTTCCACTTCTTTCTCCACACCAGTCCTCACTTCCTTATCTTTCACACTAGAGGGTTCACCACTTTCCACTACCTTCTCCATACCAGTAGCCGTCCATCGGTGGTACACATTTCATGAAATACTTCACTTTTTTATCCAAGTCCGCAAGCTTCTCCGAGACCTCTATTTCTAGGTTTGTCACCTTATCACCAAGTTCCTTGAATCCAGCTTCCATAAGATCCTTGAGGCCCTCAAAGCAGCATCACCACTTTCATGCACCTTCCTTTTTCCTTTCGCCCTAGACACAGCCTTCATGTCAACTTTCCTGCCTTCCACATCATCATTGAACATCTTTTCGAACCAAATATTCTTTTTTTCATCAAGCATTTTCATCCAACCATCAACAATTGCATCACAATGATCATCATCCTCAAGAACATCCATGATATCCTCCATAAGAGGAATCTCTTCCAATCTAGGTTCCATGATACTATGGATTTCCTGTGATAAAAGTTCAAATCAATTAATGTAACCAATCATCAAACCATACTCATTTACACTATAATCTAATAGATTTTCTCTAACCTTTGAGCTGCCAAGTGCTTCATTAAGATCATACAGTGGATAACCTTTCATGTTGGTTCATTTGAATCTGCTCTTGCACATCCTAGGGCAAGCATTCGATGCACCTTTAACTGGTTCTCTGAAATTCTTCATCAAAACAGGTATCGCCTCAAATGGTAGGAGCTACGCACAATCAAAAAGGCATACAATAACATAAGCAAACACTCACATTATAACGCCCCGACCGCCCTGCCGTGGGCCCTACGCCCACTTTCGGCTCGCAAGCCGAAACTTCTCGGCCCGCAGGCCCGAGACTTCTCTGGCGGTCGGTGCGTTAGTCCGGGAGGCTAGAAATGCATGTTTTCTATCCCTGCAATCACCACGCGATCTTTCCCCGAGTTTTGGCCTCACTCGCCCGGTACTGGAAATGACTTCCCAGTAGGTCACCCATCCCTCGATTGCTCCAGCTCAAGCACGCTTAACTCTGGAGTTCTCTCAAGACAAGTGACCGAAAAGATAAGTGCACTTTGGTGACATAGGTAGCCAAATCAATTCTTTTAAGCCTCTCCGCATGCACCACATATTCTCAGACAATGCACCAAGCATTTCTAGAATCTGGGGTGTTACAATCACCCCCTCTCACAGCGCGCAACGTCCTCGTTGCGTACCAAGACCGTTACCCTGACAGTGTCATACCCACACTCGTCAAGGTTCGTCTCTGATACCACTTATAACGCCCCGACCGCCCTGCCGTGGGCCCTACGCCCACTTTCGGCTCGCAAGCCGAAACTTCTCGGCCCGCAGGCCCGAGACTTCTCTGGCGGTCGGTGCGTTAGTCCGGGAGGCTAGAAATGCATGTTTTCTATCCCTGCAATCACCACGCGATCTTTCCCCGAGTTTTGGCCTCACTCGCCCGGTACTGGAAATGACTTCCCAGTAGGTCACCCATCCCTCGATTGCTCCAGCTCAAGCACGCTTAACTCTGGAGTTCTCTCAAGACAAGTGACCGAAAAGATAAGTGCACTTTGGTGACATAGGTAGCCAAATCAATTCTTTTAAGCCTCTCCGCATGCACCACATATTCTCAGACAATGCACCAAGCATTTCTAGAATCTGGGGTGTTACACACATAATTAACAACGCATAAACTAAATTACTTAAGCACATACCTCCAAATGATTTATGAAAAATGGAAAGGTCCAATATGGTTTGGCGAATCCATCACACATATCCACAATATGGATTAACCTCTCCATAGTGTGATCAAAAGACGGTCGACCCCATGGCAAGGTCTTGCACCACTCTAAATCAGTCACAGCTCTTCTAAAGATGTCTTCTACTGGAGGTGCTCCATCCCTAGCCTTAGCATTGCCAATGATGATACTCGATAAAAAGTACAATACCGCCATCTTTAATCTATCTCCACAACGTTTCATTGACATAAACTTCTTTTCAATAACATCAGGTTTCTTTTTCCGTCTTGAAATACTTCTGAACAAACCTAAAATTCCCAAATGCTTTGTAGTTTGATGGATATGATTGACACTTCAAACTAGACAAGAGTCCATGTTCCCTCAAAGAGTATCTGATTGGAACCCCATTGACCACAAACCAAGCTTCTATTTTCTTATTTGTCTTCACCTTGCGGAGAAGAAGCATCCACATTCCCATGGTCATGTGATTTTTTTCCTTTGGCATGTGAAAAAAATGACAAAACTGTGGGTTTTCATGGAACCATTCCAACTCCTCCGGATCAAGCTTGCTTTGTAGATTCGCAATTGCCTTGTCAACATAACACTAGGTCACGATTTTGACTGCCTTCCCATATTCATTATTAGGAAAACACATCTCCAAAGGCTGCATTGGTTCATTTACTATCTTTGTATCCTACAATTTGAATTACAATATACATACAATTTTACACAAGAGAAATAGCAAATAGATATGTTTGAAGTACATGGAGATGTTTGAAGTACATGAGATGTTCGAAATACATACCATTGCAACATGTGGTTCCACTGCCGCTATTGGTTGAGAGTCATGCGTGGTACCTTCCGCTACTCCCTTATCAGACACACCATCGTCTTCCTCTTCTTCTTCTTCTTCTTCTTCTTCCTTATCAGACGGACTCTTATCAGACCCACCATTGTATTCCTCTTCTTCTTCCTCTCTATTATCATACCCACCATCGTCTTCCTCTCCATTATCAGACCCACCATCTTCTTCTTCTTCTTCCTCTTCTTCTTCTTCTTCTTCCTCTTCATCGTCTTCTTCTTCTTCGTCCTTTCCACCGTCTTCTTCTCCATTATCAAATCCACCACTGTCTTCCTCTCCCTTGTCAGACCCACCATCGTCTTTTTTAACTTCTTCTTCTTCCTTATCTTCCACCGGTGGGTTGATAGAGCCTGTGAGATTGGGTCAGTCTTCTTCTTCCCTGTGTATTTATTACATCCATTAGCTCTGCTTTTGGTTGATGCTAGTATTCTAGTAATGCGTAAGATCTTATTATATAAAGCTTGATGCGTCAATCATAATAAATCACAACATCGTGACATGTGTCAACCGGTCGATAAGATTTTGACACATGTAATTTTATTTTAATTAAATTAAATTACATATTTCCAAAAAATTAAATTAGGTTTGGACAACTGTTATTTTATTTGTGTTAAAATAAATCCATAATCCTATTTAAATTACGTTTTGACACAATTTTTTTAAAATTAAATCACATCTTATTATATAAACTTCATAATCCTATTCAAAATAGGTTTACTTTTTAACTATTTTACAAATTAAGATACTATTAATCTAAATTAAATAAATCTTTGACATGTGGATAAATCGTCGTATGCAAAACTTAAATCTTTTTAAACTAAAAAGATTTTAAATTATATAATAAGATTTGATTGGGAAATATTACTTGATTTTCTACTTCAAAATAAAAAAATTGTGTAATTTTATTTTAAATATCTTATTATATAAAGCTCGATCCATCAAACATAATAATTAAGACAATCGTAACCGTGTCAGTCGGTCGATCGGATTTTTACATGTGTTAAAAAATTCTAATTTAAATATTCCACATATATCCAACAACCCATAATTCTTTTAAAGCTTATATATTTGTATTTACCAAATAAATTATAAAAATCAATATATCAAGATTTTGTCAATTAATCTTTAACTAAATAATTAATTGATAATGACGGTTTATTCCATATTTATTATATGTCTTAATTTTAGTTCAAAGCAACTTGATTTTTTTTTCTCTTTTCTTATTTTTTAAATTTAAATTTTGTCAACTACTCTTTTCCTTTATTAATTAGGTTATAAGATTTACTCTTAAATATTTTTAATTAATACATGTGTAAAACATATAGACTTAGGTTTCTGACAAATCTTAATGATTTTTAAACTTATATATTTGTATTTATCAAATAAATTAAAAATATCTATATGTCAAGATTTTTTTAACTAATAATTAATTAAATAATGAGTGGATAAGCATGGTTTACTCCATTTTTATTACATGTCTTAGTTTTATTTTTACGCAACATCATTCGTTTCTCTCTTTTTTTCTTTTTTTTTATAAAATTTGTTTTGCATAAACTTTTTTCTTTTATGAAATAGGTTTTAGTTAATACATGTGTAGAAAAAAATAGACTTAGGTTTCAGTTTTTTAACTAGAAAGTAACATCGATTACTCTGTTTCATCTGATTGGTGTGATAGATTACAACGATCTTTATTAAATTTTGAATTAACAAATAAATTCTAACTCAAAGTTTCTTTTTTATTATTATTTACAACATAGATATCATCATATCAATGATTATTCATCCTGAGAAAAAAATCAATTATTTAACTTTAAACCAGTTAAATTCAAAACGTGTTTATTTTTGTATTACTGTACGTTTTATCAAAAACTGGGAGGCGACATATTTTATGAAAATAATGAAATTATATGAATACACTTTCTATTGCTTGAGAAAAAATTTCGCGTATTTTTATTATTATATCAATAATAGTCTTAATGTATTGCAAATTACTTGATTAATATCTCATTACAATTTAGTTTTATTTTAACTTAGAAAAATACTATTCAAAGCTTTATGCATCATTCACTACAAAATTTGGAAAGCAATTATGGGAATCTTATTAAAATTTGTAATGTTAGTTTGTAACTAAAAATAGGATTTTTCATCTATTTCATGGGTGGTTTCATTTTGGTTTTTCCTTTTCCGGTTTTTTTACGGGCTATAAATATTATATCAAAAACCCGCATATATGCGGGTCCTTTACCTAGTACTCGTATATATTTGCTAGGTACCAGTGAGATGATTTAATATCTGAATTTTCCGTCTGTTACGGTCTGAATAACCATTTCATTTATTTTTTGGTTTGAGTTTTTGTTGAGATCAATGTTGGATTAACTGAAATGACTAATGCCTCTGTATGAAACATGGTGTCCTGTGGAAACTTTTTCTAGATTTAACTACAGAAAGTCGCTATTTTGCTATCTTTCCTTGAGCATTATACTTTTGCCTCCTACAATCAGATTTGTTTAACTGACTCTTCTGATCTGCATTTTACTGTTTTTACTACCTGCATGTGAGGTTCACCATTTTCTGTGTTCTGCTTGCAATATCCGTTTCTTATGCAATGACATTATTCCTTTTTCTCTTTAAATATGGTACAATTTAGGGATTAACATCATGCGCATGCGTCTTGGTTAATCTTTATTCACACTAGCCAAAACGCAAACAGTTCAATACAATACTTTGCTGAGAGATTTACATTGCGGTTTGTTTACAATTTTCACTTAGATTCCATACAAGGAGAAACTTGTCATAAGGGAGATGTTATGTACCATCAAGATACTGCAACACTGTCTTCAACAAGGGTCTGGCCTCTTGATATTGAGTAGTGCACAGAAGTTCTGTCTTCAGAACCCGTAGCACTTGTCAAGCCATCAAGGGCCTCGCCTCTTTTGATTCTTGTGTCACACCTCTACAGCAGTTTGCCATTCTTGAACCCTTGAAATACCCAGTCCACCACACTGATTCCCTCTGGTGGCCTTGTTGCACAAACAATCTGGAGTATTAGCACCCCATATGCTTTCACATCTCTGTCGCGTATCTCCTTGAGAGCTGGATTTTCCTTTAAATCAGAGAGAAAGAAGAACTGAGCGACTAATCTTATATCAAGGATCATATGTGCCATTAGTTGAGCTGTTAAGTTGATGCCACTAACAATGGAAGACACAAAAGCTTATGTATACCAATTTTGTCTCTATTCAGTTGTCTCTTGTGTAGTAAAAATTGAAATAGACAAATGAGGAAATCTCGGTTAGAGATTTTGAGAGTAGAAGTCATTTTTTCCTTGGGACCACTAAATTGGATATATTAGGCATGCTCTCGTTTATAACTGCATTAACATTTCCACCACATACACAAACATACCGATTGATTTGCACTTATCTGATCCACATTCATTGTATATATAATTTTGTGCCTTGTTGCATCTCTGGTCATTGCTAGTCACTTACCTACAAATGGATAAAAGATGGTGTCTTCAAGGTATGACAGCTCTTGTAACTGGTGGAGCCAGTGGAGTCGGGTTGGTCTTTATTCTCTGTTCTCTCTATAACACCTCTTTTACACATTGTTCTGCTTCTATTTACATCATGAATGGTCAAGGTTTCAAGGAATTTATGTTTATTGTATTTTTAGCTATGCCATAGTAGAAGAGTTGGCTGGTTTTGGGGCCCAAATCCATGTATGCGACATATCAGAAACTTCGCTTAATCAATGTTTTAAGCAAATGGGAAAAGAAAGGGTTTCAAGTGAGTGGATCAGTCTGTGATGTAACATCTCGCCCCGAGAGAGAAAAACTGATGCAAACGGTCTCCTCACTGTTCGATGGCAAACTCAACATTTTCGTAAGTCAATGACCTTAATATAGAAACAACTAAGCATATTCATTTCATATTAAAAAGTCCTCTTTCCGTTCATCGTAGGTAAACAATGTGGGCGTACTTCGTGGAAAGCCAACAATAGAATATGTAGCAGATGATTTTGCTTTCCATTTCTCAACAAATGTGGAAGCTGCTTTTCATTTTAGCCAACTTTCACATCCTCTCTTAAAAGCCTCAGGCTATGGAAGCATACTCTTCATTTCCTCTGTTGCAGGGATTGTATCAATTGATGCTGGATCCATTTATGGTCTATCGAAAGGTAACCAAAACACTACTAGCTAGAGACAATTTAACTAAACAAGACGGAGTATTTTTCGCTTTATTTTGTTGATTCATAATGCAGAGTATTTTTATAGGAGCTCTGAATCAGCTAGCAAGAAATTTGGCATGTGAATGGGCAAAAGACGGCATAATAGCCAACGCTGTTGCGCCTAATATCATAAGGACTCCTTTGTCTCAACCTGTAATAAAACACACAACTTTGTCATTTTTACAACTTCAATTCCTCTAATCATTTCTGGATTTTTTATTTTTTATTTTAAAGTATCTTGAGGACATCAGTTTCAAGGAAGGACTGTTCGGTAGAACTCCACTTGGGCGTGCTGGAGAACCGAACGAAGTTGCATCACTAGCGGTCTTTTTGTGTCTACCTGCAGCTTCATATATTACTGGTCAAACCATTTGTGTTGATGGAGGTCTCGTTGTTAATGGCTTCTCTTATCAACCACAAGCTTGAACCGGACATTGCGTGTGTGAGGACAGTCCAATTAATAATAGATTCTCTTGTATCCATTACGAAGTTAAGCATATGAGCAAAAAACTTCTCTAAGACTTGTTCTTCTACTAACAACTTCATGCCCTCCAAACCCTTCCTCTCCAATGCTGACAATCCTCAAACTCATAGTTTATAGACTAATAAAGATCCTCTTCTTTTAATAATACACATACTATTTTTCAAATCTTTTTCATCTTCACCACCTAATAAAACTTATCTTCTTGATCCTGCCTTAAAATCCTAACATTTACAGAAACAATCATTGAGCCGCCACTCTATGCAACTATAATTTCGAACAATAGTGTATAGTTTTTTCTTCATTTCAACGGCTTACTCTAGAAAATCTAAATTGGAGATGTAAGTCAATATATGGAATGTCATACAGGTCTAGTTGAACGCTCTAGCGTGTCCGCCTTAGTATTAAAAATGTGTAGTATAAAGAAAACAGAAAACAAGATACAAAGCTCTTTGTATTTTGCGAATTCGTCCAAATATGTTGTTGAATAATTTAACAATTGTACGGTCGTCGTTGTCAATCACGAGCTTGGATTGAGCTCAAACGAACTTGAAATGAACTATGAATAAACCTACGTGATCTAAAACGATAAAGAAAACAACACACACTCGGACTTCGAGGTTTAGTGCCTCCCCTTATTCCGGCTAAAACTCGCTATTAAACTGTTTACAACGATCTCTCTCTTTCTAACCTCACTTTCTTGTTACAACAGAATGAAGAAGATAAGATAGAGAGAAGAAGATAACAAGACATTAATACTCCTTACGTCTATCACACGTGTGGACTTGCACGTGACAAAGAGAGGTTGGTTGAAAACCTCTGAATGGCTCAGAGTATCTCCAACACTTTAGCCATATCTTTTTATTCTTCTTGGCTCTTGATCAACGACTATAATCTTTAAATCTCCACCTTAGTCGTGATCGAATTCTTGACGGAGTCTTCTCCTGTTCTGGCACTAGAACATACTCGTCCATAAATTTGAACGCACCATTAATTATCCTATGATCATTGACCTGATCATCTTCAATAAATTAAGCCATTTCTCAGCTTTAGTCTTTAGTAACCCGAAGCATCTTCAATACTTCATGCAACTTCGCTACTGGTAAAACTTTGGTGAATATATCCGCAGGATAATAAGCTGTAGGAATCTTCAGAACTTGTATGATTCCCTTGTTTATGTAATCTCTGCCTAAATGGTACTTTGTATCCATGTGTTTGGTCCTCTCATGGTGAATTGCATTCTTTGATAAAGCAATTGCACTTTGAGAGTCACAAAACACGTCCACTGTCTTCTGAGCAAACCCAAGTTCTTCTGCAAGACCTTTCAACCACAGAGCTTCTCTTATTCCTTCTGATAATGAGACATACTCAGCCTCTGTACTTGACAACGTCACAACCTTTTGAAGCTGCGATCTCCAACTGATGACATTTCCACCGGCAGTAAACACAATACCATTCGTAGACTTTCTGCCATTTAGATCACCTCCATAATTCGAGTCACAATACCCTCTAATAACAAAGTCTCCTTGTCTCTTAAACCTTAAACACGTATTCACTGAACCCTTGATATATCTGAGAACCCACTTTACTGCAGACCAATGCTCCTTGTTAGGATTGTTCATAAATCTATTAATGAGTCCAACAGGATAAGCCAAGTCTGGCCTTGTTCCAACCATCACATACATGATGCTTCCCACTGCACTCTGATAAGGAACTCTCCTCATGAACTCTTCTTGTTCTTCTAACTCCTGTTCAGTAGGTGTCTTGAGCTGAAAATAGGCTCCCATTGGTGTATTAACCGGATTAGCCTGATCCATACCAAAATTGCTCAAGACTTTCATCAAATAACCTTCTTGAGATATACTCAATCTCCATGCTGCTCTGTCTCTGGTTATCTCCATACCCAAGATTTTCTTGGCATCACCAAGGTCCTTCATCTCAAATTCTGAACTAAGAAGATTCTTAAGATTTTTGACTTCCTCTTTGTCAACAGATGCTATCAGAATATCGTCTACATATAGTAACAAGTATATGTACTTGTTGTTCTTTAGCTTTTTATAGTAGACACAGTAATCTCTCTCACTTCTACTGTACCCATTCTGCATCATGAACCCATCGAATCTCTTATTCCACTGTCTTGGAACCTGTTTCAGTCCATACATAGACTTCTTCAATAAACACACCTTATCCAGATACTTCTTATCAACAAAACCTTCTGGTTGTTCCATCAGTATATACTCATTCAACTCTCCATGTAAAAACACTGTTTTAACATCCATTTGCTGTAGTTCCATGTCAAAATGAGCCACAGCTGAAAGTATATACCTGATAGAAACATGTTTGACTACTGGAGCAAATATCTCCTGATAGTCAACTCCCTCCTTTTGAGAATAACCCTTGGCTACTAATCTAGCTTTATATCTTGGATCTTCAACTCCTGCTATACCTGCTTTCCTCTTGAAGACCCACTTGCAACCTACCCATGTACCATTCTTCTTTAGAGATTTCATCTCTTCTATATTGGCTTCAGTCCAGAGTTGACTGTCTTCATCTTCCATTGCTTCTTGATAGCATGATGGTTCAAGATTCCCTGCATCTTCTGTTATATAGCAATATAATTATGCAGACTCGCTTTCCCACTCATCACCATAAATCTCATAATTTTCTAGGTGTTTTGGCAATTGTGTCTTCCTTTTTGGCATGCCCTCACCATCTTGATCTACATCTTGACCAGCAACATCTTCATTCTGAGTGGTCTGAGTGATATGTTCTATCTCTGTGACGCCTCCACCTTCAGAGGTATTCCCTAAGTCTTCCTCTCTGATTGTACTTCAACCATCTTCTTCCAATCAACAAACTGATCAAAAGCTTTATCTTTAAACCTCATAAAATATATCCATACCTTTCGTGAGTAATCATCAGTAAAAGATATGAAATATTGTTTCTGATTCAAACTCATAGGAACATTAGGCGAACCCCATAAATTTGAATGGATATAGTCAAGCTTATCTTTGGTGACATGTTGAGCTGGCCCAAAACTCACTCTATGTGTCTTTCCAAACACACAGTCTTCACAAAACTTAACCCCTGTGACTTTAGCTCCTTCTAAGCTTGGTTTTGTTTCTTCTACTGATGAAACCTCTGTTATCTGACCCTCTGTAGTTCTAGCTCTGCCTTGTAGAATATATAGAGAATCCCTTTTCATACCTGTCATAATAACTGTGCAGTCTTTAACTACTTCCATAACACCATGTCCACCTTTGAATTCACAACCTTTTGTGTCCAATGTACCAACTGATATCAGATTCTTTTAGATCCCCGACATATTTCTTACATCATGGAGAACAAACGTGGTCCCATCACTGTTCTGATACTGTATTGAACCAATGCCCTTCACATCTGAGATAGAATTGTTCGCCATTCTCACCTTACCACGTGATACATCTTTCAGCTCAATGAAGCAGTTCTTCTTTGAAGTCATGTGGAAAGAACAGGCAATATCAAGCACCCATTCATCATGATTAATATATGCCATAGACAAGTTTACCTCTGCTGCAATTAGCCCAACAAGATCCTTTGTGTCATACCTAACTGCCTTGACTAAAGAAGTTTCACCTATGTCTTGTGACTGACCTTTACCCTTGTTTCTTTCAATCCACTTGCAGCATTGTCTTTTGAAATGACCTTCTTTACCACAAATCCAACAGACTCTCTTACCATTTTTGGACTTAGACCTAGATCTTTGTTTATCTTTTCCATACTGAGAGCCTCTAGTCTATGTCCTGCCTCTAGCAAAAATGACCTTCACCATCATTCCTTGACCTAGATGATTTTGTAAACTCTGTTTCCAATTGACTTAGCAGCACTAGCAAGTTTCTCTAACTTAATGGTTTCTCTACCATACTTAAGCGTTTCTTTCAACTGATCATACCTTGATGGTAAGGCATTAAGCAACAATATAACTTGTACCTCTTCTGGAATTTCAATAAGATTGCTAAGGTCTGCAATCAACCGCAAGAAATCATCTATGTTTTGGTCAATACTCTTTGATTCTTGCATCTTGAACGAATAAACTTTGTGCTGAGCATGAACTCGATTTGGCAAAGACCTAGCCATATACAATCGATCCAATGTGTCCAAAGTTTCAGTTGCCGTAACACACTTATCAAGATTTCTAAGAACATGATCTCCAACATTGAGAAAGATCAAGTTCATAGCACGTCTCACATCGATCAGCTCTCTTCGTTTCCTCTGCGATCCTCTTTTTTTTAATCTCAGGATCTTTCACTTATGCTGCTTCATCAATGACTGACTCCACCTTGACTAGAACGTCCTTGTGTCCCTGAACACTGAGATTTGCAAGCATACGCTTCTTCCATAGCGAGTAATCACCAGATCCATCAAACTTTTCAAATCGATCTTGATCCCTGACATTTCGTAACCTGTGAGATTCAGATTAACCTCCGATTCTACTTCCGATTCTTCTGGATTCCACTTCGAATCCTCTTTCGATTCTTGTTGACTCGAACTCGAACCTTCTACCGATTCTTCTTGATTCGAATCACCTTCCGATTCACCTAGCTTGGTGAACCTGGCTCTGATACCACTTTGTATGGTCGTCGTTGTCAATAACGAGTTTGGATTGAGGTCAAACGAACTTGAAACGAACTATGAATCAACCTAAGTGATCTAAAACGAGAAAGAAAACAACACACACTCGGACCTCGGGGTTTAGTGCCTCCCCTTAATCCGCCGGTGATTTCTCACCGAAAGCTCTCTTATTCCGGCTAAAACTCGCCGTTAAACTGATTACAACGATCTCTCCCTCTCTCTAACCTCACTTTCTTGTTACAACAGAATAAAGAAGATAAGATAGAGAGAAGAAGATAACAAGACATTAATACTCATAACGTCTATCACACGTGTGGACTTGCCCGTGACAAAGAAAGGTTGGTTGAAAACCTCTGAATGGCTCAAAGTATCTCCAACACTTAGCCATATCTTCTTATTCTTCTTGGCTCTTGATTAACGGGTATAATCTTCAACAATGCAATAAAGAATTAACAATTAAAAAATTTAGCTAAAAAATGTAAACCATTATATACAAAATGAAATTAAATCAATTTATATCCAAAATTGAGTTAAACTTGAATTTAGTCCAAACAGAACCGAACCGAACGACAATAATGGACACAATCCGGTCGCCTGTAATCTCGTAAACCATAAAAAAGGTAAACCGAGTTTGAATACCGGATTCGACAGATAATTAGAAACGACACCGTTGCGAGTCAAGGTGATGTCCAAAATCAGGCTCTGGCTGTGTCTCCTCCATTAAACACCGATCCATCTTTCTTTGATTGATTCTCTCTTTCTATCTCCGTCGACTCAAAGATGCAAGCTTTCTACGTATTCCTCGTCTCTCTCCTTCTCACCTTCAATTTCAGGGTTCGTTCTTTTATCCTTCCAATCTTCTTCTTCTTCTTCGTTACGGAATTGCGTGTATGGATCTGACTTTTACAAATTGGATCCATGTTTTTGACAGGGAGAAGCCACTGGTTCTGTTTTCTTCATCGATGGATCCAACACCCAATTTCTTCGTCCACGATCGGAGGTATTAATGATTGTCACTTTCCCCTAGACTTTTGATTCTGTCCCAAATTTGTTGATGAACGATTTCGAAAAGTTCAATTTGATAGTGTTATCTCTCCCTTTGAGATCATCGCTGGAAATGATCAGGTCAATGTAGTAGGCAGAGACACGATTTCGTTCAAGTCATACTATAAGATCCATTATTTGGTAGTCACACCATTTTTTTCTCTCCAAATTCATGTTTGATAGTGACTAATATGTATTTCATAAGTAATTGCTATCTTAAAATTGCAACTTGTGATTACAGAATCACATTTAGTTTAGCTTCTTTGTTTGAATTGAAATCTACAGGCACTTCCCATGTCGCTCTCTGAAATATCTGCAGCAGTGTCTGCCTTGTTGGGTTTTGCACCTCCTGCAACTTTGACAGCTGATGGCTCATCCAAGGTTTTTGACTTTTCTACTAAAAGTTTGCTTTTTTTTCTTTGGGGGATTAAGTCCTCTACTTCATCATCTAACTTTTTGTTGCATTTTGTTATAGTTGAACAAGATTTTAAAGCCTAATCCATTTGAGAGGCCTCATGCTGCTTTTGTTCTAGAAATCGCTGGAGCTGGTACACAGATAATTCACTGAAAAGCTTCAATGTTTTGACGTGAATCAGTTTTTTCAAATCGTAAGACATTCAAGTGTTGATTTTTTTAACTGCAGATGCGCTTCCAGAAACCTACCCTAGTCATTCTTTCTTTGGCAATGCGATAAGGAGCAGTATCAACTCTGATTCCTACAAAGCTGATATTGAACTTCCAGGTGCCCTGATAGCTTTAATAGAGCATGACTAGTTTCAATTTTTCTTTGTTTGGGTATAAGTCTTGATTTGAATATATTCTGTTAATCTTTTCAAAATTCTGCAGAAAGTGAAGTTGCGGTTGTTTCTATCAATGAACACTCATCTGATGTGACTGACAAAGACATTAATGATTTTGTAAGTTAACAGTACCAGTCATTCTCAAGGGCAAACATTTTTGTTTGCGCTGTACATTTCAATGTGACTACTAGCTGATGGTGTGCTTATAATATCCGTAGGCATCTTGGTTGGGTGGATCATATGTTGCTGACTCTGCTGAACCATTGACCGGATTGTTGAGTATCCCTCTGGTAGGGGGTGCTAATGTGGAGTTCCATTTAGAAAAGGTAATTTTAGTTCCATGAAATTGTACGATAAAATATTAAATGGGAGGAGGATCCTGCATTGCTTGTAGATATTGTGATTTCCATTTCAAGAAAGCATCTGACTTTGGTTACCATTGGCAGGAAGCAGAAAGGAAATTTGCTTTGAACCTTTTGGATCTATATCAAAATGTCAGACAGGCAGTCAACCTTCACGAGAATTTATCTCATGGTATTGAGAGGCCTGCTGAATTAACATTTGGACGCTTTGGTGGTATCGATGTAAGGGCATCCATTTTGTAGTTTTTTTTTTTTTTTTTTGAAAATGTCTTTAGGTCTATTGTTCAATCATTTTGTTTCTTCCTATCTTTTGATTTTTTATTTGTGAAGTTTGTCAATGTGTCTGATATCATTTACTCTCTCCGGAATTACAGGCTTTATCAAAGGAGTATGGACAAGGTATGGCCAAGCAAGGGATGGATGTATTGCTTGCCACACTATCAAAGCTATTCGATCTGTTGGAGACATCTCATAAAGGTGAATTATCTATGTGATTTAATAAACTCGTTTTCAAACATGTGTCTTAGAAACGAGTTCAAGTTGGTAGACACTTCTCCACTCCTTGACGGAAAGACATTTAATTTAATCCTCTTGAGCTATTTTTGTTTACTGTGTTCTTGTAAGCTTAGAAATATTTGGGCTCTTGCAGGCCAAATTGTTGGGGTGATCGTCCTTGATGAGAGAGTAAATCAAGATTCAGCTAATCTGCTGACCGTTGGGTCTTCTTCTCGTTCATCTGCACGCTCGATGGCTGAGGTAGAGGGAGGTGCAAGTCCAATCATTATCGCTCAAGTTTTACTTGTTAGGCTGACGCTTGCATGGTTAACTGGAATAATCCTCCTCATTGCAACTATCCTTGGGGTAAGTTTGTATAATTCATCATCCTCTCTTCTATAATGAGCATCCATGTTACTTAAGTTAAGGTGATGAGTGGATTGTCAGCCAATGTAGAATTGAAGCTTTACGACCTAAATTGTCCTGTCAGAGAATCATTGTAGTCTGTATATTACTTTTGTAGCTGAACATTGAACCTATTTGTAGCTGAAAAGTTGACATTCTTGCTTCTCTTGGCCGTTGCAGGTGTACTTCCTTATGTACATGCCTTTGACAAAGGACACACTTCTATATTCCAACGTGAAGCTTGATTAAGACATAAAATGGAGCTTCAAAACAACAAGCGGACACCGATAAATCTCCAGATTGTTCGTTTACATCTTTTTGTGTGTATCAAGCCGAGTTTCTCAACTGGCCACATTTGAAACCAGTCTCATTTGAATGTTAAAAGAGAAGGATTACACTTTTTGTGGTCAGACCAGTGGATGTGTTATGTGTATATTGCCATAAGGTTGCATTCTTGATTTATAATTATTTTCTCTGTTATATACAATTCAAGTCTCAGTCCCCTAATAATAAAGAACACTTTCCATGTAATCTTCTGTTTCGTGTAACTTCTTATTGCAACTTCTTCAGAATTTTTGTTCTACGTAAAAGAAAGTATCATTAGGCTGCTGGTTTACAATTTTTGGTTCAGTTTGATCCCAGTTAGTTGGGTTCGGTTGTAGTTATTACTTATTACACTACATGCGACTACAAGGTCGTCGCCTTATTGAGACAACAACCCTTACCAAACCAATTTAAAGTACAAAAAGGGTGTGAAATTAAAAGAAAAAGTGATGGAATTTCCAAGAGATTCGGGGTTTTTATTCAAAGATGATGCATATACTGTATGTCTGTATTTGGTGATAAAGTTCCACTAGCAATAGGAAAATAAGAAACTGTGTTTTCTCTAGTTTAGTAGTGACGAAATCAACAAACAAACAAAAAACTACAAATGATTTATTGGGACATGAGAAAACTCATGTTTTTGTCTGACTCTCTCATCAAAGTAAGTGTATCAGAGTTTTCCTGCAGTTGTCTTTCTAGATTTTAGCGGTTCATAGATTCGTCTTAGGTTTGGCTTTGTAGGCAATGCGTCTGGTCACAGTGCGCATTGTCACGAATTCCTCTGCAGAAGACGGATGTATACCGACCTGTATGTTGTTCACAATGTTAAAATAAAATCTTTAGTTAGAGAGACATCAAACTGGTGAAAGTGAAACCCAAGTGTTTGGATCTTTTATCTATATATAAAGGTTCTTGAGGAAGATTTTACTTACCGTGCTGTCAAATTGTGCTTTGGTAGCCCCACACTTGAGCGCAATTGCAATCCCCTGCATTGAGCAATACAAGACAAGTACTAAATAGCATGAGACACCATCGGATCAAACTCTAATCGATTTACAAGCTTTGAAATCTTTGTAAGGGTCAATACACTCAATACTTCTCAAACTCAACTCAGGTTCTCTTTTACCCTGAATGAATCTCCTATGTGGGTTTGAAGAAAAATTATTTGCTTTCAGAAGCATAGACACACGCAGTCGCATAGACTAACCCAGATCAGTTTAACTACCCCAGAAGTGATATTTATCCTTTACATTATTAGGTAGGAATACCACTATGCAACACTCAGCGTGAAGAAAAGACTTGCACTATAGCAACTAGAATGATACAACATAAGTAGTAGAAGCTATTATTTAGAAAAACTTGCCTGCATGATCTCAGCTGCATCTGGACCGCACATGGATGCTCCAATAACCTTATCAGTCTTATCATCAACTATTAGCTTCATCAATGTCTTTTCCTGCCGTCTATCACCAAAAGAAGTATGTGGTTAGATCAAGTAGGAGCTTAGAAAATGAAACCAAGAATTGTATGGGACGATATAAGGATTTTTCCAAGAATTAGAACTTGAAATGCTTGCATACCCAGAAATGGTATTCTTCATAGGATTAAAGCCTGAGGTGAAAATCAGAATATCCCCAGTTGCTTGTTCTACTGCTTCTTCTTCGCTGAGACCCACCACAGCTAGTGGTGGTATGCTGGCAGACAGAAGAACAAAGTGTAAATAAGAAAAAATTTAACCTCTATGGAAGCTTCAGATTGATTCGGTACCACAGTGGAAACATATGACAAAATAGGAGAGATATCAGTGAATACTTCAGTTCTTTCCAGGGTTCTATATTCACATATAGAGTTAAGATATAATGAAAATCAAGAGATTGTTTTGGTATACAGTACACATACTTTATGCTATCACTACAGCGATGAGACAACTAGCGTCTGCAATATGACACACAAATTAATTAAAATCTCCTCCTATCAGAAAGGATGCTTACCAAAATACAGCACATGCTACATTGCTGTAGTCTGCTTTAGTAGGCTTCCCACCAAAAGCAGTGTTCTGCATTCACCAATAAATACCACTTAACAAATGGATTACATAATAAGACATTCCCAAACACAAAACTGAAAGCTTTGGCGGTAGGAATAACTACTCAAAGGGTTTGTATAAATAACAAGTGCAAGATAAGAGGCACGCACCGCAAAACAGGTGGCCTCCATTAACGCAACAGGTGTAAGGTTAATTCGGTTTGTAGCATCTCCCACAGCCCATATACTAGGTATATTAGTGCGTGAGTACTCATCAACCTGAGGATAATGTACTGAATTAGTAACTGCAAGGTTTTTCCCCAGAAAGCAGAGAACAGTTTTCTGGAGGATACATATAACATCTATAACAAAGGGAAATTTGTTACAACCTTCACTGCTCCAGCCTTATCAACTTCAACACCAACAGCTTCTAAATTCAATCTCTTGGTATTAGGATTTCGGCCTGTTACATAGATAAACAAAAGACTCATCCTTAGAAATCTCCATGAAAATATGCAATAACTAGTTCACCCCTCATAAATGAAGTTCAAGTAAGGAAGAAAGACCTGCACAAATATACAGTACCAAAAAAACAGATTGAAAAAACTACTGTTCTATAAAATCAAAAGCCACGCAGATTTCCATGCATTAAAGTAGAAACGAACGAGAGAGAATTACTCTAATGTAAACAAACAGAAAAATTGAGAATCACATAACTATTCATAGATAGAAAAGTTACCAGTAGCAAATAGTACAACATCTGCCACAAATTCTTCCCCATGAGATGATATTACTTTTATCCCCTCATCTGTTTTTATCAACTAAATTGAAAGACAATGTATGTTCAGTAAAGGATAAACGGATGAAAATAACTGATATAGTAATGAGATATGAAAAGTAACAATCATACTCAGGTACCTGAGTCAAACTTGTCTGCGGATGCAGATTAACGCCCCTTCCTTCAAGATTTCTAGCAACTAGTGCCCTCATTTCATCATCAAAACCTCTGAAAAAGTAGAATTTTAGAAAAGATTGGCAAGACAATAAAAGAAAACAGAAGCTGATGCCGCACCTTAGTGGAAGTTCCTTCCTGAAGAATAAATCTACTGTACCACCCATTCCACGCCATATTGATGCAAACTCCACAGCAATGTACCTATTTAATAAGCAAACAGAAACGAGGATTCAACCATTGAAATGACTGGCATGCTAGGTACATCAGGAGGTAAACATTGAGAAGACATTACCCTCCTCCAAGCACTACAGCACGTTTAGGAAATTCTTCCAAGCTTAAGGCTTCATCAGATGTAATAGCCAACTCCTGTAGAAGACAAAGTTATGAACAAAAATCAGTGGACTTTTCCTACACAGCCGTTTATAATTGTTCCCGCAGACTAATTTTACCAGAAGATCATATTGCAATGTACAGATAGTTCTGTGTTTCCGAGTAAAATCTTTCCAAACTTTACTTTGAGGAAAATGATTTCATAAATACCAGATGCATTCACCCTTGTTGCTATTGTATATAAGAAAAATGAACACAGAAACTTACATGTCCAGGAATATTGGGCTTTTGTGCCCGACTGCCAGTGGCAATCAATATGTGCTTTGCGGTATAGCTTATTTTCGTGCCATCAATTTGTCTCACCTCCACTTCGTTGGGACCAACTATTCTTCCTTCACCCTCATACAATTTCACAGCAGCATTCGCCAATAACCTCTTGTAGATATTATTCAGTCTTAATATCTCATCAGTCTGCACAAAGGGAATTAAAGATGATTAATTGATTATTTCTGTTTGTATTTGATACAGCACTAAGATAACTAATCTATGGAAGTATACTAGGCACAATAAAAAAAAGTATACTAGTCAAAAACATTTTTCACCAGTTGACAATAATATCAGTATCTCCAATAGGTTGTGAAAAAGTGTTAATGCTTGTCCATCCCAAAATTTTAGTAGTTACTCTTTGTGAGAGATCCAACACGCTATACTTCTATTACCCCCAAAACAGTAACCCTCAAAATCATTTTTCTTTAAAAAGTTTTATCCATACAGTTCACAAGTCCACTGTATTATAAGGCAATAAAGCAATTCCTGCATACCTTCTTTTGCAAAAGCTTCTTCCACGTGAAGTCGACATTCTCATTTATTTCCCACCCATAATTTCTAGCATCCTGCCAAGAGATAACCACAACAAACATCATCAAATACAGTTTTCTCTCAGTTGACATGCCTCAGAATTAAGTTTCTTTTCACCAAACAACATAAAGCATAAAAGATAGCTTTGAAACAGCAATACAATACTGCAATTGTAGCTTGTGAAAATGACTAATTAAGAACTTTGCCCTTGCAGCTAAACAAAAGCCATTGGAACGATGACCAAAAGGAAAAAAAACGCTTCTTACCTCAAGTTCGCCACCATAAGTTGCTCCATAGACTAGAATCTTTTTGGGAACACATCCACGAATAACACAGCTGAAAGCCCCCAAATTGGAAACAAACACAAGTATAAGAAAGCATAAATAGAGGCCAGACGTAGCCGAGAGAGAAAAAGATTAAAAAAAAAGAAGAAGATCATCTCTAACATACAAAAACATGTTTCTTATTCTAATAGTATCACCCAAACGCTGAAACAAATCCTTATCTTTGAAAGTTGAGAAAAAAAGAAGAAAAAGTGAAAGCAACAATGAGCTATAATACAGAAAACTTACGTTCCACCGACGCCTCCAATCTCCTCAGAGCTAATGGGGTGAAATGGAAGCTCACAAATACCAACCTTAAACAACACCATATACAATATTATTACGCATTATTAACAAGAAACACAATATCATATAAAAACACAAAGAATAAATAACATAAACTAGGAACCTTAGCGCCATTATTAGCGGAAAACCTAGCAGCACGAACACCGCCACTACCAGCACCAATTACAAACAAATCAAAATCATAGTGCGCTTCCTCAGCCGCCACCTCTCCATCAACAAGCATTTTCCTCGCCATGATTCCAAACTAAAAAACCCCACAAAATATAATCAATCAACACAACGGCAACCAAATCAACCCAACAAACAAAATGAAATTCCGATCGAAGAGGGGGATGTTTGAGTATGATGAAATCACTCGATCAAACAGAGAGAGAGAGGTGCACCTTTTAAGCGATGGAGCAGTGAGAAGACACAGGTAAACAAATGATTGTGTGGGTATGGAAATTGGATCTCTAGTCTTGATCACGACCAAATGATTTTTTACTCTTTTTAGATTTTTTTTTCCTTTCTTCTATTTTGCAAAGGAGGAAAAGTCAAAATAACCCCTTGATGTTTCCATTTGTTCATACCTTATGGTGACGTGGATCTATTTTTAATAACTATTAGAATGAATGGAATCTAAATATCTGCTAATTTATTATTGATGAATGGAATCTTTTAAACTTAAGGTCTATATTGAACGCTAGGTCTTGTCATACTCGTCTTTCTCACGTGGCTTTTCTTAAAGCCAATGGTGCTTTAGCGACACATAGCTAATACAACAGTAGAAGAAGAACAAGCACAATTTGTTCTTCTCAGTTTCTTATTATTATTACACACCAACAAAAAAACAACAAGAGGTAAGTCCCACTTTCTCCAAAATTCACCAACATTTCTATATGAAACTTTCCATTTATCTTCATGGAAATCTTTCTTATCTCTAATTACATGGTAAATTAACAAACTCAGTACCTCTCCATGTCGGCTAATTCCTCCGCTAAATATAACGGATCCTTTTTCGGGTTACCTTCACTAGTCATTTTTTTGCTTCTATATGTTATAAAAACAGAGAATGATTCAGCAGGAACAGCTTAACTCGGAATTGCCACAACAATTATTCTTGTGTGTGACAACTTTGAAGTTGTGAGAGAATCTCCGGCTTCTAGGGGATAAGTGGACTCTGTCCATCATGTTGATCTTTGGTGCATCAAGAATTGCCTTTGGCAGCGTTAATGCCCATTGCATTCCCCATATCGCAAGTGGTCTCATGTATATCAATGACCGGTAATGCCCATCCATTGTCCAACCTTCCGGTGTCTGGAACCAATATCTGCAATCATCCCATTCAAACTCAGACAAAAGATCAACCAAAAGGCTAATCCATAATCATCATGCTGGAGTAACCACTTTAACACAAAACTCATTTGCGGTCTAAACTGTTCGACAATTTGATGGATACCATCAACATCTCAACTATAGTTAGCTACACCATTTGATATTTCTAACATTTAGACCCACATAAATGTATCTTTCCAAGAACCCGTTTATATTTTATGCCCCAGTTTAACTAAGTTTAGTAGCTTTTTTGCAATTAATGGTGATATTTTGTCCTACCCGCATCATTGACTCTAGATCTTTTTTTTCTAATATAAACACGTGTGGATAAACTTACCCGAAACCTTCTTCCGACCAGCCAGCTGTGAAAATTCCCTCAGCAGTACTGAATCCTTGTTCTTCCATTCCAGAGAGGATCATAGTAGCTGCAGCTGCATAAGTAACACCTGTCCATATCTCACGAGACTGCATGCATGTCTCATCCACTTTCCCATCAGGATGCATCCCATTTACAGCACCCATTTTGCCTCCTTTGGTCTTCATCACATTGAAATCAAATATCTTTTGCAAAGTGCTTCTGATTTTGGAATCCTCGAAAATTGGAGGCAGACCTGAAGATGCGGCATACCACTGACCAGCCAGCTGGTCAGTCTGTATAGATTTGCTGTTGCTGCTTGCCCCGCTATCATAATTGAAGTATGATCCGTTCCAGAGTTTCACTTCTAGTGCTGCCTTTGCATTCAAAAACTTATTCTTACACAATTCTGCAAAGAATTTGTCACCGACTTGAAGAGCCATTGCCGCTGCAGCTTGAAGAGCAGCCAGCCACAGGCAACCACAATAGGCACTAACGCCATGAACAGTCCATGTATCATATGTTTGATCCGGGAAACCATCATTTTCTATGAGATCGTCATTATCTCTATCAAACTGTTCCATGTACTCCATAGCGGCACGGACTGCGGGCCAAACGTCTATGGCAAATTGGTAATCCCCTGTAGCTGCAAAATCTCTGTACACCTGAAGCACAAATTTTGGGTTAAGATCCTTCCACTTGCTTGTGTCATGTATGTTGTAGGCATTCATTTCATTCCACGGATCATGCATCCCCAGATCGTGAGGAACAGCACCTCTGACCTTGCGAATTCCCCAGTTTCCCTCCGCTAGGAATTTCACCTTCCTCCCATCTTCAGACAACACAGCTTTAGCAAAATCCCGCTGGATATTTAGTTCGATCTTTGGAAATAGCATAAGGAGCGCATATGATGCGTAAAAGTGCACATCATATGTGCACCACATCACATACTCTACACCTTCCAAGTACAGAAAACGGCCAACATCATCGTCATCATTTACGTGCCGAGTGTCGACGAATAAACCATTCCTGTTGTGAATAGTCGACGCTTCACCATTGCTTTTAATTCCATTACCGTTGCAATTATCATGATTATTCTGCTGGTCTTTCATGTCAAGTGCACTTGTGTTACCATCTGAGTTTCCTAAACCCGATTGCTGAAACTGACTATTTCCATTTGCATTGAGTGAAGCAGAGTCTGCAAGAGAAAATGATGCAGTATTTCAAGGTAATAAATGAAGGAAGAAATTTTTGTTCAATTCACAAAACACAGTTTCACACTCAAAGTTTGCCTTTGAAGCGTATAGATGAGTACCTATCCAGACTGTACCACCAGCTACCAAAAAGTAAAGCTCATTGAACAGAGTAAACTTGTACCTACAAACAACAAAAATAATTCAGGGAGAAATATAAGAGAGCAAAGTAATAAAAGTGAAATCTATTATGGGATAAATGAATATGCAGTACACTAATTTGCATTGTGATGCTCAGGAAATGCAAATGTTGCAACAATAACAATATGTATCGGCAATGCTTTGGGTAAACAAAAAGAAAGGTTCCCAAGATATTACCACTCAGGGAGCCTGTCGTCTCTGAGAATGGGATTTTGCCATGCCTCAATATCTTCTTCCCACCTCTTATAATCTGAATTCAAAAACCAATGCAAGTCACTTATACATAAGCACCCTTCTGTGTATGTTACATGTAATAGTTTCAATTAACAGCAGTATCACGTATACATCCAAAAAAGACAGTAGTAACTCCAGTGAAGCATAAGACACTAAGACATTGACACAACAGATACATACGTGTTAGTGCATCATGCACAAGGTCCACAGCTGCTCTTGGCGAAGTTCCATAAAATTTAGTGTATCTCCTGCAAAGACAGAGCAGGAAGAAAAACAGAAATCAGACAATCACTAGTATTAAAATAAGTTGGTGATAACAATCGACAAGTAAACAACTTAATCTCTCAATTTTAGGAAGAGATTACAAATAATGCACTTTAATTACCTGTCATATGTGCTTCCCTTCGAAAATTTCACTTTTGGTGATGACCATGAAAGAGCAAAAGATACAGTACACTTGCCATGAGCCTCTACCCATGCTGAAGCTGAGACTGCTGCACAAATAGTATCTCCAGCTGATGAAGGCATGCTTGGCCCAGAATTGAAATTTTCTTGGTCAAATTTCCCATCCTTTTAGATAGAATATCTGAATGTCAGTCTCAATTATAACAATTACACCAGATATATGAAACAAAAGTTCTTATACGACTGGACAACTCATAACAAAGACCAATTATATAGTCAATAGACAAGGTATGAAATCCACATGGAAAGTCTGCGAATGATGATGCAAAAAAATAGTCACCTTATCCATTTTATCCCACATATCCTTTGCTGTAAAAGAACTATCTTCGGACAATCCAAAGCATGGTAAAACAGTTACATTCACATTCTGAGTCTCACATGCAGAAATCGCAAATGTAACAGGAGGGTTTCCCTTGCGTGTCCTGCAAAAATATCACACATTCAAACAAATTTGTTCACTTAGAAAAAACAGCAAACCTCCCTCTGTAAAAAGAATATATTCTACCAGATCAACTTCATCAATGGAGCATGTGAATAGATAAGCCAGCAAACAATGCAAAACACTCAAATAGCAACAACAGTGTAAATTGCTTTAGCAAGAGGACTTAGTGGAAGATTGGGCATTTACATGTGGAGCATGTGGTGAGAAATATCTAGGGAAAATTTTGGTGCTAAAATCTGAAATGGGAAAATTCTAGCTCAGCTAGTTGTTTTATCTAGGCATTGTACTATTGACCAACAATCGTTCTTCAGATCAGTTATTTGCATACTTCAAATGAGTGGAACACTGCTTTTCACAAATAACACCTCAGGTAATGCCATTTCCTAATCATCATCCACTAAACCATTAAGAAAGAATAGCAATGTGAACCACACTTTTCAAAGCATTGAATCTAACACGATATACATGCAAACCAACCATAACTTATAGCTATTAAGGTAAAATAACTTGCTTGTGATGTAAGAGGACACCGGAGACCCCATCTTCGCCTCTGAAAGGAAAAGGGAACCAAATAAAAAATTACACATCGACTTGCAGTCATAATCACTTATGGAAAAATGTCACGTATTTTTCCTTACATGAATGGCTCATTCACATGACCCCCTGACATATGCGAAGTCCCACCCATTGAGTTCTGTCAAAACAAAGCTGGTAAACATATCTTCCAATCTGCTCTTCTGGATATAATGTAATTGAAATGAATCATATGCCAACTCACCGCCCATGTAAAAAGAAGGCTGACTTTTGCCCTTTCCTTTCCAGTGTTCACCAACTAAAACAAAAAGTAATAATAACTTGTAAGGTTTTCCTCAGATTCTGCTTGAAGGTGCTTGAGCTACACATGCTACCATTTCTGATATTAAAATATAATGATATGTACAAGTTAACTAATTAATTTGCTCCGCCATCAACAATCAGAATTCGAGTAATTATAATGTTCCCAAGATGGATAGAATATCCCAGTAAATAAGTCATCTCACGATTTTGTGGCCTTGTCTACAATGACAAGCCCATGGCAAGTCCCTCTATATGGGCGCTTCGATAACCTACTAATCTAAGAAAAAGCATCACTACAGACCCATCCATGTGGAATGTGCGCAGTCTATAATTCTGAAGGTTGCTTTGCTATAATATATATATTCTTATTTCACATGCTTTCAGAAATTAGAACTAAGATGTATCCAGTATACAGAGGCAGGCAGCAACTCCAAATGAAAATGCATTCGATGAAAGGATTACTTACTGTATATACGAAAACAGCTGCAGGAAGACTACTATCTCGGTAATTGTTTGGTATAAAGGGTGATATTTGCCGGCATGAAATCTTTAACTCTGGGTCAGGCTCACCTACAAACAGAAGCATCATTAGAGCGACAAAACGAGAAAAATATGCTAGCCTTTAAAGAAGAAGTCACGAACGTTGGTACCATCATATATAGTCCAGGCCCGAGGAAATAGAGCATGATATGTTGAATGCTGGCCATTCAGATTCCAACCCCATGAAGAAATACCCTTATCACGCGATTTTCTGAGACCATGAAACCAGTCCAAGGTACGTGAATTAAGAAAAAAAAATGCATCAATAGAAGATAATTATAAAACAGATACTTACCCTAAACTTCCATGCTGGCCTGGAGCCAAAACTGATGCATACTTTTTGTGCCCCCCATCTCGGGAGATAAAAATCTGCAAAGAATGGGCCAAGGAAATGTTATAAGAAAGACTTTGAAATAATATCAACTTAGTGGAGTTACCAGACAGCCATGAAGAAATTTGCACTCGTAAGATTTGTAGATGAAGTAAGAGCAACTATTAGGGAGGAATTTAGCAGGAAAACAATGTTTATGCACTTGCAAAAGATAATAACAATTTTAACGATCCAAAAGAATCTGTTACAAGATACAGAAAAGGTAAAACAGTGAAAGTATGAGGAAGTAAAAGAAGGTAACAATGGAACTAACAAGTCAGGTAGTGAAAAAGCAATTTCAAGTCCACTAAGGTCATAGAAAAAACTTACAGAAAACTGATTAGACATCATAGGTGATGGATCGCAAGTTCCAGGAGTGATTTGCCACTGTTTAAACTCACCCCTGAAACCCCTAGATATGCTTCCACTTCTGCAATTACCAACAGCATTGGTCAAACCTAAGCTACGGAAGTATGACCAATTAAAAATAAATAAAAAATCAGAGTACCCCATTCCTCCGAGTGGAACACCTTGTGATGCAGATGGTTTACAGTTCTCTCTGGTGAAAGGATCAATAGGTGCTTTCTGTAGCAATCAGAAAGTAAATCTCCACAAGAAAGACTAAAACTTTGGACACAAAATGTTATAGCATGCATATCGAGAGATTCTAGTGTTCCAGGGAGTTACCCTTCCATGGGAGGCCTCTTCTCTAACATAAGACCATAATCGTATCCCCAAGCGTACCTACAATTCCGAAATATAAAGTAAAGAACACCCTCCGTAACATTTTAGGAAACTCCACAAAAATCACATTTGTGGTTTAGGATGAACGAAAATACAAGAATACAACAACGAAATGAAGAATAATTAAGATGTCTTGGTTACCATTTTAATGGCTTCCCTAAAGGTAATAGTGAATTCCTTTAAGATATTGGCATGGCAGTTTAATCTCCTCCTCCATGCGTGTGGTGGCGGAGCAGCACTATCGAAATCAAGCTACAAATAAGCAGATAAGTCAAGTCTAATGCTCCAATCGAAACGATTCTTTATAGGTATCCAAAGGAATAAAATATTGACTTACTAATTGAAGAGTATTTCTGCTGATGAACTCCTCAGGCGGCCATGAATGCTTTCTACGGTGGAACAAAGTAGCTCCCACCATATCAACTAAATTCTAGATCCTATATGATTAAAAATAAAAATTGGTCGCAATAGGCATATGCATCTCTCATAAACTCATCTTCACTTTGCAAAAGCGATTACCTTGTTTTTACATCAAACAACCAAACAAGGTATCAGAATCCAAACCATCCGAATTGAAATCAGTCGCAACAATCTCGGCCTCACAAATTCAAGGAGCCTAAGGAAGTGCAGATGAAAACGCAACGAATCAGAGAGTTAGCATCGAATTCGAACACAAAGACAGATGCGAAAACGTACCGGAGAATCTCCAAAATTCGATCTGTCCGTCGAGAAGAAATCGGATTCCTCCGATGGGAAGTTTCAGCGAATTGGTTGGTTGATTGGTAAGAAGAATCTATGTGGGACGAAGAGACTGCTGACGTGTCGGCGGCGTGTCAAGCGGAGGATCGACCGTCAGAGAAGAGCTTCTCATACGGTGGCAAGTGGTTTTTGATTTTTGCAGTAACGAGACCAGAGAAAGAGAGAGAGAAATATTGCGTTGCTTTTTCATTTCAGTCCTTTTATTCTTGTCAATATCGTAGTTTTGACCCTTCCTTTAAAAAAAAATCCAAAGCCACCACGTTTAAAGACAATTTGCATTATTATTTGGGAATCTTTACAGACTTGCTGCATCTGGATTATTTGTCTAGTTTATTTATGGGTTAATTAGCTCAATAATAAGTTTTTTTGTGCAAAACTAAGTATTTAACACCACATGAGAAAAGATTAGCTGAGTAGATTTGAGAATAAAATAGTTGACGATTTTGCTCTTATTAAATGTGATAATTATTAACAGTAAAAATAAATCCCTGAAAATCTTTTTCTTTAAAAAGAAATATTCTCATCATCAATGATCTTTATTTCTGAAAAAAGTATATCTACTCTGTAAAAAAACAGTCGTATAGAACTATTTAATAACATAGTTGACTATTATTTTCGAGACTATATATTTTATTGATATGAGAAGATAGTTGACTATATTTTGTAACTATGGTTTGAAAATATAGTTAACTATTTTTGAAATATTCACTTCACTCATAAAATAGTTAACTATATCACATTATATGTAATTATCTAAAAATATAGTTAACTATTTTCATATAAATAGTTATCAATTTCAAAATATAATTAACTATTTTCATAATATATATATATATATATATCAACTCTATACTGATTTCATGATATAGTTGACTAGTTACTTATTAAAAAAAAAACATAGTTAACTACATTCATCACATAGTTATCTATTATAGTATGTATATTGAAAAGATAACATCTTTACTTATTATCATAAACATAGTTACCTATTATACTAACTAGAGTTGGACTCGCGCGTTGCGCGAGTTTGGCTTCTTTTGATATTTTTGTGTTATTTTCCTATGTTTTCTATCAATATCATGTATAACATGAATTAGTAAGTATTTTATGTTAGTATATATATTTTACATTTATTTACACATTATAATATCATATTTTCAATTATTAATTGCAGTATTAGTAGTGGAGAGTAATGCACCGTAAGTTATAATAATGTAAGTATGTTAACAATTACAATTAGTTGTTCGTAGGTAGCGTAACCCTAAATTGTACCAACTAACTCGTTTAACGATGATTTCAACTTCTATCCAATGGTTTGGAGACCAAAACGGACTGGAAGTCGAACCGGACTGAAACGTGGGATGAGTATTTATTTGATTTGTATGACACCAGAAGATGGTATTGAATAGGGTGTATTTGTAAATATGATATATTATATTGCCGTAATTTTTGAATTCACATGTGTGTTTGTAAAAATCGTAAAATAAGTATATCATTTTCAAAACTCATAATGTGGTATTCATTATTTGATGTAGGAAAATGTGATCGTATCATTTGGTGTTGTTTTTAATCTAAAGTGCTGGGAAAACGTGTTTATTAAGTTAGAGTAATTTGAGTTGTGATTGTTTTTTAAAATGGTCTGTTTGAAAATATTTGTTTCATATTTGGAGACTATATATTCAATTGACGTAGGCATTTTATGGGGAAATATAAATCATCTAACTCCATTGAACTGGAGCGGTTAGTGGGGACTAAAATGGACGTTAACTTAATATATGAGAGTAAATTGATTAGAAGGTAGAGGACTCAAGAATCATACAGTACCGATATGGAGTTGTATAAGAAGTGTCTATGTTTATATATATATTCGATGGTTATGTCATTAAGTTGTTTCTTAGTGCATTGCTTATTGGCGAAATGTGATAAAGGTAGTGATTTTTTTTTTTAAATGTGAGGTAAACTGTGTAGTCAGGGATTAAGAGAGTTTGGGAATGGTATGAGTGAATCGTATTTTTTAACATTTCAGGTGAACCCATCAAAACCCCTTTATTTGATAGACTAAAATGTGACCCTTAAAGAGGCACAATGCGGTTTTGAAACCGCTACAGACGGAAGCAACATACATCAAACGCCTAGTAAAAAAAAAAGCAAATGGTTGCAGAAAAGATGAAACAATAGGAAAATACTAAAACAAAATGCATTATTTTTGGGTTGATGGTAAGGTGTTGATGGACTACTCGCGAGCTCGCTTCCGTGGGTTGACGACTGGCCCAACATCAGAATGTTCTGTTTTTGAACCATCTCCGACCTCAAAATTTGGTGCTCCAAGTTGGGCAGTGGGTGGTCCATTGTGGTCGGGAAGTGCTCCGTTATGAACCCCGTTTGGTGGGTTTCCAACAGGGATTATTCCATCCTGCATTTAAAAGATGGTAATAAGTTGTTGGTGTCATTTTTGGACCTTCTAATCGTTCAATCAACTTTGAAAACCCCTTTGATGTGTGGAAGCTTGGAATAATTAGTTTTTTACCTCTGGTTCAAGAGGAGTCATTGTTGATACCGTGAATGTGCGATGCTTCGGAGTAAAGTTAAAGGAAGTCACTTTTAACTGGAAAATGAATGTCTTCCCGGCGAGCTCTTCTAAGCAGCCTGGGATGTCACTGTCAGCCGCACCATTTGCCTATAGATATTGATCAAACAATTAGATGTTAATAGGCGAGGTGAGAGCCTAGTAATTTTTTGTGGCAGCTAGTATGTGTAAAAGGTATGTGAATATATATTTGCAACCTCAAGTGTGAGCTCAGCAGCTGTTTTTTTTGGCAATTTTGGTCATGTTTGCGAAGCATGAATTTCTCCTTTTCAATAGATGGGCCGACATCGGTTAGTGCCTGAATCTTTATGTCTAGTAAGAAACGAACGACGAAAGGATGGTCTGTGATCTTGTAGAGGTTCGTACATCGTGCAACTTCAAACGAACCAACTTTGAAGATGAGCCCTTCATGTAACACATCCCGATAATCATTAGCACGGGCTGCTGGTATGAATCCGTGTATGGTCGAGGACTGAAATCAGAGAATACAAATAAGACTTATATAGTAGCCACTAAGCGAAGAGTTTAGAGACTGGAAACTAAGTGTTAAATGGTTAGAAAGTGGATATGAGCAGAGGTGATCTAGAGATTGCTTAGTGAATTTAATACCTTCTCATTCTGGAGAAGGAGGACGATACCCAGAAATTGGCCATCCTTTTTGATATTGCGAGCATCCCAGAAGCGGAGGAGACGGCCGACAATTTGTTGGGAGGAGCGGCCTAGACGCAAGTCATCAAAAGTGACATAGTTATCCTGAGACGGAATGGCTACAACATTAACCGAAGCCATATCAAAGAGATGGTACTGTAATGGTATATGAAGTTGAAAGAGTAAGATGAGCAGGTGTGTAGGTGTGAGTTGAGGGTCGTAGAGTTCCGGAATTTATAGAATGGGAGGTGAGGGTTTTCCAGCTGGGTTTGCATTTAAGCGACTATAATTGGGAGATTTAATTGATTGAAGAAACGGCTAAAAGAGTAATGACTGACCTGCATTAAGAACGGTGGATAGATGGAGGCGTGGGGGAGTTGCAGAGAATGTATTACCTGCATTTGTGAGGACGGTTACAGAAGATGAAAGGTGGAGGAGTGAGCAAACGAAGCTTCTGGACCCTTGGCCAAGTAGTATATGTTTGGTGGATTTGGACTTTGTTGTATGAAACTGTAACGTCCCCGATTCGCGATAAGCTTGCGGAGATCGGACCATGTTCGGACATGGGGCAAGGCTTCGAGGAGAATCTTAAGGAAGTTCGGCCAATGGTCCACGAAAGGACTAAGTCTAGTTTTGGGAGGACTTAGTCGGAAAAACAAAGAAGAAAAGAGCTGGAATAGCAAGCTGGGTCAGCTAGAGTAGTTGTCGGGAAGCTGGACGAGCTGCCGTGAAACTCAACTCAGCTGGACTAGCTGCCAAGAAGCTCAACTTAGCTGAAAAGAATGTTCGGCAGCTGAGTTAGCTCACTGGCGGTTGAGCGGTTATGGGCAGTTGAGCGGTTAAGGCCGAAAGGGTTCCTAGACCCACTCGCACTCATTCGCTGGTTGTGGCCGAACGGTTGCCTTAGGATAACTGCCATGCCATTGTCGCCTATATAAGAAGGCCTTGGGGTCAGTTTTGAGGATCACGCATAACAAGGGAAATTCTCAAGAAAACTCTAAGGAAAGAACTCGAAAGAGAGAAACACCGAGAGTAAATACCGAGAGAATCATCAAGGCGGAAGGTTTATCGAGAAGGCTTACAACGACTAAGGATCGGCGGTTATTCGGGAGAGATCTCACCGGGATACCTAGTCGCTAGAAGAGGAGACGCGGTAAAGCGCCCCTTCGATACGCGTTGCTAAGGTTGGTGCGGATCTTTGGCTTGATGTTCGGAGTCGAGACCACCGGTGATTCGGGGAAGTCTCGCTCGGGCATAGGCTCTCTTAGGATAGACGCGATGATATCTTAGATCGGTTTAGCCTTGGGTCGGATTCGGACTTAGGCTTGAGGATGATCCGTGGTAAGGCGAGTCGCTTGGGGATCTTAACGGATTCGGTGACTCGACCAAACCGGATGCGGTGAACCTCGGCGCCAAGTCTCGGAATTCGTCTAAGTCCTTAGACCGCATGATATAGGCATCTCGGCATATGCATTGATCCGATTGCTTAAAAGAGCGATGGATTACTTATGTTCCTTTGGTTTCAGGAAACGATGGTGATCGTGGGAAGGATCATACTTAGTCGCGTGAAGACTCGTGGTTGGATCGATGGGTGGTGTAGTCCGGAATTACTTAGGATCGATATATGTTGTAATAGCATAATGCAAACTCTCAATGTTATCGAATCTTATGATAGTAATTAATAAAGATCTCGTTTGTTGCTTATTTCTATCTCTTTCTAAGGTTTTTGGATAGATTAAGCGGAATCAAACCACCGAACCTCGAAAAAGAACTTGTTTAAGGAATGGGCCTAAAAATTTGACTAAGTAACACGGAATCCTTTGAGATCCGGTTGGGAACGTCCATCGCGGACTTAGTGTTCGGGTTGGAGTGTTTCAAGTTGGTATCAGAGCATGCTTGTTCCTAGGACGGTTAGATGTCGGGTTTAGGGAACACCACTCATCTACCACCGAGTCTCACGCGGAATGTTAGGCTTGTTTTACCTTATGTCGGAGTTTGATAGTTAGTATGATAAACTAACTTATCGATTTTTTTGGGCAGATGACAAAGGAAACAATCAAGAGAAAGAAAAAGGATAAGGGCATTGCCCGGACCGATGATGCGAACCCATCCGGACCTGTGGATGGGAAGGACGCAATCGAGGATCTTGTTCCGATCGAAGAAATTGGAAAAATGCATGGGATGCAATTTCCTGAGAATGATGAAGCCGAATCATCGGCCAAGACTCGTCCGTTAAGCGGAAAAAGGAACAAGGTTCCTACCATGGCGGAGATGTGGAAAACGCTTCAGGATATGATGGAGCAGATGAAATCCATGACGGATATTATGAAAGCGACCGAGGAACCCGTGGTAGTGCAAACTGCGATCCCAATTGGGACAACTTCGGTAGTGCCACCGGTGATTCCCACTGCGATCCCAATCGGGACAACTCCGGTAGTGACAATTTCGGAAGCCGTGGAATTAAAGTCTCCGGAACCAAGGACTAGCCGCCGCAAGGTGGATTACTTGAGCGTGTTAGAGCACGTCTCCAAGCTTGGAACTCGGAGCTTTAAGGGCAGTAAATTGATAAATGAAAGACAAAAAAATGAGGAAGAGAGTCGGCGGCAGAAGAAGAATGAAAAAAGATTATAGAATAGGGTTTTAATATTATTTGTTAATGTAAAAAGATTTACTATTAATAAAAAGTTAAAAGAGAAAGTAAGTTAATTAGAATAAGGATAGAATTGTCATTTCATGTTAGATATCTAATTATTATTTTAAGAATATTAGATACCTAATTATTAGCTCATAGGGTATTATTCATGCTAATTATCCTTTATTTATTAATTGAATATTGATTTACTACTATATATTTTTTTTCTATCAAGTAAAATTGTAAATAATAACCATTGTTATTAATTGAATTTTGTTTCCGCTTATAGTCTTTTGGTAAAAATATATTACTGTTTTAGCTTGATGATATAACTGGTGTGAAAAGTTACCATATGGGAAGAGGAGGATGGTAAGGCATCCTTAAACGCAATCCCAAGGTCTCTACCAACCGCAATCTCACTCTCCAAATTAGCTTGTGTTCCCACACTGAGTTTATCTTAGTTCAAAGTTTTTGATAGTTGCCTTAGTTTAAAGAGGATAGGAAATCTTTCACATGTTATCTTCAATAGTGTGAATATTTAAGAGTGTCATGATGATGCCATGAATGACAAATCGGTAATCTTCAAATCATGACTGCGACAACACAAGCTCAAGCGTAGCCAGGAGATGGTTACATCCCTTGCAAGTCAAGTGATGATTCTACTCCTCGCTTAGATTTTCCAAGTTGTTTATGATTGTTAGAACTTAGAAGACCTATTCTAATAGTAGCTAAGTTTACTCTCTTTTACAAAGTAACTTTTGAAATGAAAAGAAAATTACGCTAAACAACTATACTTGCTGAAAACAAGATTGAAGATTTGGCTACAAACAATAGAAATGTTGTTGTTACCAATCAAACCAGTGTATGAAATGAAGAGAAAGAAACTAAAGGCAACATTCTGTCGGAACAAGCTTACGATAAATGCACCAATATTTTCAAAGTATCGAGACAAAGCAGCTTAAGGCAATATACAAGTTCCAAACTTTCGTCGAATGTCAACCTTGTACAAGTAAATCCTCAAAATCATCTGCTACCTTATTGTAATCAGTTGGATCCGATACACTTTTGAGAAGCCACGACAAACTTTCACAGCGAAGAATTTGATAAGTCTTTTCGTGTAGAAGAATAACAAATTCGTGTATATTGAATTCCAAACACAGAGATTGTTTACAAATCAAGAGAAAAGTGAATGAATGAAAAATCTTTTCCTCGAGTTCTCTTTATATATCAGAGACTCGAGTAACAACCTTATCCATTAAGCTAACCGATTCTAACAAACTTCTAAACCGGTGATTAATGATTTAACCATTTCTTTATTTTGATTTTCCCGCTCCTTTTTACTTCAACTTCTTCTTCTTGTAATTGTAAGCGCGCATGGGCCTATCAGAATTCCCACATCTTTTGGAGGATCTGTTAGGAGAATGCTGTAACCTAACTGATACAAAGTTTTAAGGGATTCTACCGTTTCGTTTCCGAGGTACTTTGAGAGTAGAATCACATTTGCTGGTTTAGGATTATTCAATGCCCACAAAAGAGTACCCACTATCATCTTATCCATCATCCCAACATCATCATCTACAACAACGGACGGAAATGTAGTTTAGAATCATACAAATCAGTAAAAGAAAAGAAAAGAAAAAGAATTCACCTTCCTGTACGAAACTAATTTGGATTCTGACATTAGAATAAGCTTTGACCAGATGATCCGGGAACTTATTCTTATCAACGCAAAGATGGTATATGTTTCTGACATTAGAATAGGCTTCCCATGGAGAGTCTTCCAACGGCGAAAGAGAGGCTATATGTTTGTTACAGTCCTCTCCTCGACTCCTCTCCAGACAGTATCTTATTGGGATGGGCTTAATACGTATCAGATAATCCCAGTTTTGTTTTTTTTCTTAACCCAATAGAAACCCCCAAAGCACTCTAATATTTCGTATTTTAATGATGGAGGTTTGGAGTTAGGTTCTTTTTGTTCCAAACCTTTGAAAGCACTCTATTACGCTTTCAATATTCATTCACCCTTAAACTTCCATATCTTATAATCATGATAATATATACATAGTTCTTAGACTTTTCCTCTTTCGATATATATGCACACCGTTATGATGTTTGTCACAAAATGGTCCCCTTTCAAGGAAGACCAACAACCTGATCGAACTTCCATTCTCCTAGGGATAACAATGCATAATGTTCCGCACAAATTGTTTTCTAGAAAAAGGATAGATTTTTTTAGGGAAATTAGGTGAAATAATATGTTTTGACATGTAAATTAATAAAGTAACATGTGTAATTGGAAAATTGGGTAACTAACAAAGACAAAACTAAACTTGAATAATTTACCAAAAATAAATTCAATTAATGTTGTCAAATTTCATCACACTTAATGCTAATTTATTTTTAATAAATAAAGAAATAATAATTTCATCTATAAATAAATTTAAAATTGACATATAAAAAAAATTTGTTGAAAAAAAAACTTTTCTTTTTCTTTTTTCTACATTATACTTTATTCAAAATAGCCATAATTTTTTACCTTTCAAAATAGTTAATTATTGTTTGAATAGATAAATTGTATAGTGAACTATATTACAAATTATAAGCTATTGAAATAAATAGTGAACTATTTCATTTGGATTTAAATAAAAATAGTAATTTTTTTATTAATATACTAACTACTTGCTTGATATGATGAATTTCAGATTAAAATTGCATAATAGTGAACTATTTATTAATATATTTAACTATATATAAAATTGAACTGTTGTTAAATATAACAAGTATCGTTGATTGTTTCTGAATAAAATTAACTATATAAATAATTATTGTTTATTTGTAGCTAACTACACATGGATATATAGCTAACTACCCATGAATATATAACTAACTACATTTAAATATAATAGTGAACTATCATATGCGTGAATATAAGTAGTATAGTTAACAGTTTGTGAAAAATTTAACTATATACATAATAGTATATTCATAATTTTTAATTTTTGATATAGTTCACTATATAATTTATCTATACAAACAATAATTAATAATTCCGAAAATTAAAAGACTGGCTATTGTGATATAGTTAACTATATAATTTATCTATCTAAACAATAATCAATTAGTTTGAATAGTAAAAAAATATTGTTGTTTTGAGAAAATGTAAAAAACATCATTTGTTATTATATATGACAACTTCAAATTTATTTATAAAACAATTTAAATGTTATAATTAATACAAGGCAAATCTACATTAAATGTGATGATTTTGATTGAATGTATAAAAGGATAAAATCATTTAATTTTATTTCTCTTTATTTTTTACTAAATTTTCACATTACACATGCTACTTTATTAATTTAGATGCTCAAACCTATTATTTCACTAATTCACCCATTTTTTTAGCTAGTGCAATTGGAGAAGTTAAAAGATTGCATCCATATACAGAGTTATGTAAGAATTTTGATGAAGCACGGGTGTTAGTTCAAGCAGACCTAACCAAAGATTTACCAAAACTGCATCATCAAAATGGGTCGAATTTGTGTATCCATAGCTTCCACCACGCTGTTCAACATGCTCTAATTGGGGCACTTAATAGCGGTGTGTCTTGTTAACGGAGGAAAACAAATCACAATATTGCAAAGGAAAGATGAGATTCGCACTGCGTTGGAAATAATTCACGTAGTTCGATTAGGATAATTCAGATATAAATAATTCTACCGATTTAACCAAAATTTAATTTTGTTCGGTTCGGTTATTGGGTAGTGTGAAAACTGAATTCCACATTAAGTATTTATTTGATAATTCATGAAAGAAATTTTAGTTCTAAGAAATGTTTTGGTTTAATCGAATGAACCGACAAATAAAACGAAAATTGTATTATATTTATCAACGAACTAAGAATACAAGTGATGAGTGAGCGTTGTTGGGGTTAGATCTCACCCTGATAGAGATCATCAAGAAAATGACTAACTACTAAAGGTGGGCGCGCGATTATTTGCAAGAGTTATGATAGTTCCCATGACAAGTTCTGTCTCTGGGACGAGCTCTCCTGTTCTCCTTGGAGTCTGGGACGAGCACTGTTTCTGGGACTAGCTCTTTTGCTTTATAGGACAAGCTCTCCAAAGTGAATGAGACTAGTACTGCATCTTCTTTGAACGACATATGTAGTGGTTATTAGTATTTTTCGAAAATTCTTAATTTTTTTGGTACAAATTCGGTTTAATCGGATTGTTCGGTTATTTATAATTACGGTTATTTCATATCACATTGTTTTTTTTGGGTTTTCTTTTGTAATTAAATGGATTAAAAATTACAAATCCAATAACATAAAACATTTTATAAAAATGGGCCGAATAATTTAACAAATTAAACACAGAGCCCGCAAGAAACCTAATTGTTGCAAGGAGAACAACGACATCACAAAAAAAAACTGAAAATGACATACAGAAAATTAGATGAAAGGAGATGGTGAAGAATTTTTAAGATGGTGAAGACGGCGAATTGATGACGACGACATGTCGATCGAAGCTATCAAAGACGAAAGGGGAAATAATCGTGAGATTTCAAAGAAACCGAAAAACCGAATGGTTTGGAGGTGCCGAACGGAACCGATAACCAAACTTATTTAATATATTTGCCGATCGGTTCACCACGACGAACCGACCCCAAACCGCAATGACCAAACCTCGGTTCAGTTATGTTCGGAAATTTCGGTTCGGATGTTAATTGCAGGAGTCTATCTGCGATGAAGTCTTTTAAAATATTTAATCAAAGGGTTTTCTAATTACATTTTTCTTTGTTATGAGTTTTATGACTTTGTTTTTACGGAGACATTTTAGTAGTATTATTTGGTTTTCTAAATTGAGCTGTCATTACCATTTCGACAAATTGCTTTTCTAAATCAAAATAACAGACAACAGATAATGTTAACAAATCCAAATCTCTAACTGTTACTTGCGCCAAAGAAAACATAAAAGAATTGTGAAGTGGTGAGAATAAGAAAGGTAGACAGATTATATTAAAAAAAGGTGGACTTTAAAGTTCATACAGAGAAGAACATACACTTAAATAAAAGCCTAAGCAAATACAAATCACTAACATGATTAGAAGCTACTACAAACACATAAAACAAGAAGCTAACATGATTAGAAGCTACTACAAGCACATAAAATAAGAAAAGAAAGAAAAAAACTATTAAATAAATGCTACATAAAACGATACTAATTTTTTGGATTCAACCATTCCTCACCTTGTCCGGTCCAAAACACCTCCCAGATAAACATAGCCTTGGACGAAAGCTTAAAACTTGGATTAAATTGGTCTGAACTTGTTCTAGTAACCAAATAGACATTGTATCCGAACATGTCCAAAGATTGGACTGCAGAATCAAAATGAGGGTAACCAGTGATGAGAAAAATAGGTCCTGCGGGAGGATTAGTTCCAACAAGCCTAATCATTTCTAAAACTAGGTTAGATGGAGCATTCATCGCAGCCGTTTCTTGTAACACCCCGACCCGGCCTTCCTAGGCCGCAGTCAAGGCGTTCAGGTTCAGGCCACTTCCCGGCCGAACCTCATGGGTTAGCCCATATCCAGGTAGTTATGACTCTTTAAGGCATACATTCCTTTGGATCTTTACTTAGAATACGCAGCGGAAAATCCTTTCTATTCAAATTCTCTAACGGTTCTAAGTTCATTCACCTGAACTAATCTTTGAACCGGTTGAGTTCTTCCGTACCTTCGGACAGCCCATTTAGCATAGGATAGCCTCAACCAAAATCACTCGGTCTCAAGCGCTCATTCTATCTAACAGCCTCCGTTCGGTTTAGGATCTATCATACTCGATCAATTCTCGTAAGTCTAAGCATCCGGTTGTTCTCTAAACTAACCAGCCAAGATCTAACAAGAAATCAAAGATTCCACAAGAAGGATAAGGCCTTACCTTAATCAATTTGTACATCTTACTTGTCCAGAATCCGCATTCCGGTTTTCCCCTTTCTCTCGCTCGATTTGCTATCTATGTATCAGCTTGAACGGATCCCTTCGTTACTTACTCATTCAACCAACCATCCCCACTGACCGCGTATACGAAGAGACCGAGCTTTGCCCGAATTCATGGTCGCACCCATTCGTGACCGCACCGCTTCGCGAGTCGCACCCATTCGTGGCCGCACCACTTTGCGAGTCACACCCGTTCATGACCGCACCGCTTCGCGAGTCGCACCCGTTCGTGGCAGCACCACTTTGCGAGTCACACCCTTTCACGGCCGCACTGATTCACGAGTGGTACCCGTTTGTGGCCGCACCGCTTCACGAGTCGTACCCTTTCAAGGCCGCACCGCTTCATGAGTCGTACCCTTTCACGGTCGTACCGCTTCATGAGTCGTACCCCTTCACGGATGCACCGCTTCACGAGTCGTACCCTTTCACAGCCGTACCGCTTCACGAGTCGTACCCTTTTCACGGCCGCACCGTTTCACCCATGGTTCACCATGATCATCGCGGATCATCCATGGTTCCCGTGATCATCGTGGACCACCCATGGTTCACCGTGATCATCGCGGATCATCCATGGTTCCCGTGATCATCGTGTATCACTCATGGTTCACGTGATCATCGTGGATCACCTATGGTTCACCGTGATCATTGCGGATCATCCATGGTTCTCGTGATCATCGTGGATCACCCATGGTTCACCGTGATCATCGTGGGTCACCCATGGTTCACCGCGATCATCGCGGATCATCCATGGTTCCCGTGATCATCATGGATCACCCATGGTTCACCGTGATCATCGTGCGTCATCCATGGTTCCTGTGATCATCGCGGATCACTCATGGTTCACGTGATCATCGTGGATCACCCATGGTTCACCGCGATCATCGCGGATCATCCATGGTTCCCGTGATCATCGTGGATCACCCATGGTTCACCGTGATCATCGTGGGTCACCCATGGTTCACCGTGATCATCGCGGATCATCCATGGTTCCCGTGATCATCGTGGATCACCCATGGTTCACCATGATCATCGTGGGTCATCCATGGTTCCCGTGATCATCGCGGATCACTCATGGTTCACGTGATCATCGTGGATCACCCATGGTTCACCGTGATCATCGCGGATCATCCATGGTTCCCCGTGATCATCGTGGATCACCCATGGTTCACCGTGATCATCGTGGATCACCCATGGTTCACCGTGATCATCGCGGATCACCCATGGTTCCCATGATCACCGCGGATCACTAATCATCCCCGATGGTCACCGGCGGGTTCTCTCCATCACCGATGATCATCGACGCTTGGGTTATCCCTCTTTCTTGAAAGGTTTCTTCCCAAAAACGTGGATATCATCCTCGATGGTCATCGGTGGGTTCTCTCCATCACCGATGATCATCGACGCTTGGGTTATCCCTCTTCCTTGAGAGGTTTCTTCCCAAAAACGTGGATATTCTTTCCCCTTCATACAACCCCTTTATATAAGGGTTGAAAAGGGCATCTTTCACCAAGGGATGCCCCTTGGAACTTGTCTACATTCGTCCCCCCACCCTTTCATGAAAAGATGTGTCTATTGGAGACTTGTATCTTTTGGCGTTGGCACCCTTTGGTTATTCCAACCACCCAGCTTAGGTAACCACCGTAGTCCACCCAGCTAAGGTTCCAGCTGATCAGTCCACCCAGATGGGTCAGTACTTGCTTAGCTCATCAAGCTAAGTTGAGCTGCCGCCCAGCTCACTTAACTCAGCTGGCTAGCTTATCCAGCTAGTTCAGCTCATCCAGCTAAGTTGAGCTGCCACCCAGGCCACTTAGCTTAACTAGCTAGTTCATCCAGCTTGTTCAACTCACCTAGCTAGTTAAGCTATTTGATTTGCCATTGGATTCGCTTATTCCTTAGTCCTTTCTTGACTAGGATCTAGCCTTTCCCAAAACAAACAGCCCCGGTATAATGATCGCGGAACGCGGACGTTACAAGTCTCCCCCACTTAGAATGAATTCGTCCTCGAATTCGGTGGTAGTTAGAATCTTGTACTCACTTCATGAACTGTCCATTAGGGTCATGTTTGTATTTTATATGGATTTCCTTCCATCCCCAACTTATTGGTCGTGGTCATCATTGATACGATCCCTATGTTGGTTTCCGGATTCTTGAGTTATTCTCACTCAATCTTGGATTTCAACTCTTCGTGAGTTGTCAACCCTTCCCCAAACTTTAACTCATCCCCGAGTTTTTAACTTGCTCCATCATAGTCTTTCTTGACTTTTTGATCGCTTAACTCTTCAAGTGTAGTGGTTTCCACTTCCAGTTAGCTTCTTGGTCATCGTATAATTCCTTGGCGAGAACACTCCCAATAGCGTTATCTCGACGCACCTCAACTCTTGGTAAGGCTTAACTCACACTTTGTTCGAGTTATTCATTACATTTTTCCTTGATCATAGTCGCAACCCGACTTGATCCCTTTCCTTGATCTCCGCCTTTTAGACTTGATCATTCTTTGACCTTCGCCTTTCTAGACTTGATCATTCTTTGACCTCCTCCTTTATAGACTTGGTCATTTGTTCTAGGTCTTAGTTTAATCCCATCTAGACCCTTTTTCTGGATTTTGGTCATTCCGACTGAATCCTTATTTCTTGATCTCGGTCATTTGACTCGATGATTCATTCCTTGATCTCGGTCATTTGACTCGATGACCCATTCCTTGATCTCGGTCATTTGACTAGATCGGATTTCCTTTTTCCCGTTTGGCTTTCACGGCAATATCTTCGTTTCTGATTTTTGCCTTGGTAAACATTATCCCGTTCACAAGCGCATTAACCAGGCTTACCTCAATTCCTCTTAGCCTAAACGAATCCCACTTGGTTCATTTCCACCATAAGTGGTTTTATCACGATTTATATCGTGCCCAGATTCAACTTGAAACGCCCCGACCCAACCTAACAAGGTTGCGGTTAAGGGGTTCCTGGCTCTGGCATTTCCTGAATCAATCTTGATTCCTTACATTGGATCATCCTGATCCTCATCTAGGTCTCGCCTTGGCAAAGCTCACCTAACTTTCCAAGAACAATTCACTTATTCCAACCAGCAGTTAAGCCTTGGCGAATCCACTGATCCCCATAGACTTAACCACAACACACGTCTTGTCGAACTCACTAGTTCCCTTTTGACGCTTACGCATACACGCCTTGGCAAACCCACTTGTTCCCAAGGTCGTTATATCAAATACGTGGTGGCTACTAACTCACATAGTATCGTCAACATAATCTCAATCGCGCGATGGCAAACTCTCACAGTTCCCAGCGACACGATCGTCGTTGTGTCTTGGTAAATCGGTCTTATTTCCAAGCACCCTTAACATTCTCACCTTGGCAAACACACGTAGTTTCCAAAGATGCTCGTAGTGTCTTGGAAAATCCGTCTGATTTCCAAGTGCACTTACATTCACGTCTTCGCAAACCCGTCGGTTCCCAAGGACGTACTCTTTGCCTCGTACCGGAAATTGTGCGTTGCGGTTATAGCTTTGGTAAGTCCTTTTAGCTCATAATTGTTGCCCCAACAACTCAACCAGCTGTGGAAAAGTACTTCTCACTCACGCCTTAGAGAACTCGTGTGGTTCCTATGGACGTCAACCTATATGGCCTCAAACTTCCAAGCACACCAACAATCACATTTCCGTTTCCATACTTAGCAATTTCCGATTAGACTATTCTTAGTCATCATTTGGAACCTTGAGTTAGTCCAGACTATAACTCTTCGTTTGTAGGAGCCTATACCTCCGTGAAGTATCTTGATCATTGGAAAAGACTTGGCGAACGAGACTCCTCTCCCCAGTACTTAACCCAATCATCTCAACTCTCGGATTGTACATTTGCCGCTACAACGATCAAGTCTTGATCAAAGACTACTCACTTAGTTATATTGCGGACTACTCCAACGCAATTTCACTAAGCATCAATCCATCCGTAGGATCAAGCATGCTCTGATACCAACTTGTAACACCCCGACCCGGCGTTCCTAGGCCGCAGTCAAGGCGTTCAGGTTCAGGCCACTTCCCGGCTGAACCTCATGGGTTAGCCCATATCCAGGTAGTTATGACTCTTTAAGGCATACATTCCTTTGGATCTTTACTTAGAATACGCAGCGGAAAATCTTTTCTATTCAAATTCTCTAACGGTTCTAAGTTCATTCACCTGAACTAATCCTTGAACCGGTTGAGTTCTTCCGTACCTTCGGACAGCCCATTTAGCATAGGATAGCCTCAACCAAAATCACTCGGTCTCAAGCGCTCATTCTATCTAACAGCCTCCGTTCGGTTTAGGATCTATCATACTCGATCAATTCTCGTAAGTCTAAGCATCCGGTTGTTCTCTAAACTAACCAGCCAAGATCTAACAAGAAATAAAAGATTCGACAAGAAGGATAAGGCCTTACCTTAACCAATTTGTACATCTTACTTGTCCAGAATCCGCATTCCGGTTTTCCCCTTTCTCTCGCTCGATCTGCTACCCATGTATCGGCTTGAACGGATCCCTTCGTTACTTACTCATTCAACCAACCATCCCCACTGACCGCGTATACGAAGAGACCGAGCTTTGCCCGAATTCATGGTCGCACCCGTTCGTGACCGCACCGCTTCGCGAGTTGCACCCATTCGTGGACGCACCACTTTGCGAGTCACACCCGTTCATGACCGCACCGCTTCGCGAGTCGCACCCGTTCGTGGCAGCACCACTTTGCGAGTCACACCCTTTCACGGCCGCACTGATTCACGAGTGGTACCCGTTTGTGGCCGCACCGCTTCACGAGTCGTACCCTTTCACGGCCGCACCGCTTCATGAGTCGTACCCTTTCACGGTCGTACCGCTTCATGAGTCGTACCCCTTCACGGATGCACCGCTTCATGAGTCGTACCCTTTCACAGCCGTACCGCTTCACGAGTCGTACCCTTTTCACGGCCGCACCGTTTCACCCATGGTTCACCATGATCATCGCGGATCATCCATGGTTTCCGTGATCATCGTGGACCACCCATGGTTCACCGTGATCATCGCGGATCATCCATGGTTCCCGTGATCATCGTGGATCACTCATGGTTCACGTGATCATCGTGGATCACCTATGGTTCACCGTGATCATCGCGGATCATCCATGGTTCTCGTGATCATCGTGGATCACCCATGGTTCACCGTGATCATCGTGGGTCACCAATGGTTCACCGCGATCATCGCGGATCATCCATGGTTCCCGTGATCATAATGGATCACCCATGGTTCACCGTGATCATCGTGCGTCATCCATGGTTCCTGTGATCATCGCGGATCACTCATGGTTCACGTGATCATCGTGATCACCCATGGTTCACCGCGATCATCGCGGATCATCCATGGTTCCCGTGATCATCGTGGATCACCCATGGTTCACCGTGATCATCGTGGGTCACCCATGGTTCACCGTGATCATCGCGGATCATCCATGGTTCCCGTGATCATCGTGGATCACCCATGGTTCACCATGATCATCGTGGGTCATCCATGGTTCCCGTGATCATCGCGGATCACTCATGGTTCACGTGATCATCGTGGATCACCCATGGTTCACCGTGATCATCGCGGATCATCCATGGTTCCCCGTGATCATCGTGGATCACCCATGGTTCACCGTGATCATCGTGGATCACCCATGGTTCACCGTGATCATCGCGGATCACCCATGGTTCCCATGATCACCGCGGATCACTAATCATCCCCGATGGTCACCGGCGGGTTCTCTCCATCACCGATGATCATCGACGCTTGGGTTATCCCTCTTTCTTGAAAGGTTTCTTCCCAAAAACGTGGATATCATCCTCGATGGTCATCGGTGGGTTCTCTCCATCACCGATGATCATCGACGCTTGGGTTATCCCTCTTCCTTGAGAGGTTTCTTCCCAAAAACGTGGATATTCTTTCCCCTTCATACAACCCCTTTATATAAGGGTTGAAAAGGGCATCTTTCACCAAGGGATGCCCCTTGGAACTTGTCTACATTCGTCCCCCCACCCTTTCATGAAAAGATGTGTCTATTGGAGACTTGTATCTTTTGGCGTTGGCACCCTTTGGTTATTCCAACCACCCAGCTTAGGTAACCACCGTAGTCCACCCAGCTAAGGTTCCAGCTGATCAGTCCACCCAGATGGGTCAGTACTTGCTTAGCTCATCAAGCTAAGTTGAGCTGCCGCCCAGCTCACTTAACTCAGCTGGCTAGCTTATCCAGCTAGTTCAGCTCATCCAGCTAAGTTGAGCTGCCACCCAGGCCACTTAGCTTAACTAGCTAGTTCATCCAGCTTGTTCAACTCACCTAGCTAGTTAAGCTATTTGATTTGCCATTGGATTCGCTTATTCCTTAGTCCTTTCTTGACTAGGATCTAGCCTTTCCCAAAACAAACAGCCCCGGTATAATGATCGCGGAACGCGGACGTTACATTTCTATTACCGTGAAACCTTGGTTTTGAAACTCTTCATTTGATAAAGAAGGATTTCTTTTAAAATCCTCAGAGACAAATTTCACTCCACTAAAGACAAAACTAGGGTTAAAACGACCCAGAGAAGCTAAAAAACGATTGAGAAGATCCACTACTGAAACATTGGGTGGTGGTGGGCACGAATTTAAGTCCCAGAAAATGGAGGTTTTAAAGTTTCCGACATCATTTGGACCTTTGTGGATGCCGGAAATCACACAATTAGATTTGTAAGAGTTTCGACAGGAAGCAGAGATTTCTATGTTAAGGTACGAAAGATAAAACGACATGCAAAGAGAAAATAGGGTTTGTAATTGCTTTGTATTGCTTTTGTGATAAAAGTTGCGAATGCCTTTTACAAGGGCTTGTACATTGATATATATAGCTCCCTAAGTCGGCTAAGTATTTCCATAAAGATAATGCTAAATTTCCTAAGTCTTCGCGGATTTTCTTTCCTTTATGTCGGTTGCGCATATGTGCAAAGAACCTTCTGGAGTCTTTAGTGCAAAGAACCTTCTGGAGTCTTTAGAGCAAAGAACCTTATGGAGTCTTTAGCAGACACTTCGGGGTCGAGATACATCGGCGTCCAGACACATAGGCGTCCAGACACATAGGCGTCTAGACAAATAGGCGTCCAAGCACATAGGCGTCTAGACACATAGGCGTCCAGACAAATAGGCGTCCAGGCACATCGGCGTTCAGGCACATCGGCGTTCATACACATAGGTGTTCAAACACATAGGTGTCATGCGCCTATGTCGACTGCGCCTATGTCGGCTGCGCCTATGTCGGCTGCGCCTATGTAAGTTGCGCATAGGTCGACTGCGCCTATGTCGACTGCGCCTATGTCAGCCGCGCCTATGTCAGCTGCGCCTATGTCGACTGCGCCTATGTCGACTTTGTAACTGGACCAGGTCTTGATGCAGGGAACCTTCTGGAGCCTTCGCCGTCACTCTGGCAGACACCGAAGTACCTGGACATCGCTGACATTCTGGCAGAGATCGAAGTGTCTAGACACATCGGTGTCACTGTGTTGTGGTCTTCACAACGCCTTCTGCTGGCTCTTTGATCTTCACAACACCTTATGCTGGCTCTGTGATCTTCACAGCGCCTTCTGCTGGCTCTGTGATCTTTCTGATACTGCATTCATGACTTCTGCTGAGAGCAGAGACAGCCCAGAAGGTTCCCTCCTTAGATAGAGAGGACGTAAGAAAGGCGAAAGACTTAGTTATTTCTTATTGAGAGACGATTTAGGGGCCGTATAATCTCGGCACGTCAAAGTATATTTGTTGTCAATCATAACTTTGAACACCGAAGTTCAGTGGGTGAAATCCGACCCCAAGAACCTTGATTCACCATTTGTATGAAACCCTGAAAATGGATCAGAAAAACCGTTTTTCAGGTCTATCCAAGGAAAACATAAAGAACAGAGAGATGAATTTCAAACTAGTGGACCAGAAAACCGTTTTACATATACATCAAACGAAAAAGTAGAGCCAGATTTAGGAATTTACCTGGAGAGAGGGAAGCAGAAGCAACTTCTTTAGAGAGACGAGAGAAGATTGAGAGAAGAGACTGAGGTTGCTGAATTCTGAAGTTAGGGTTTATTATTGAGAGGCGAGACGATGAATATTGTTGAAACGGAAAGATATTTGTGAACGTTGATTTGTACACGTGTATGAATCTTAGAAGAATTTAGGTTAAAGGTTGCGTGGATCCGAGGCAGATGTTTTTTTTATCATTTATTTCTTTTCATAAACCATAAACATGGTAAGAATACATTTGTGGGATTCGGTTTACAAACGCTTCCCCGGAAACAACAGACAAGTCTCCAGAATCAAGTCTAATACTTTGGAACAAACAACGAACAAATACTTTAAAACTAAAACCGAGAAACAATAACTAGATGAAATCATGACACCGGAGAACAAAACTTTGACGACCAAACCAAAGAAGAGAACCATTAATCAATAACGATTAGGCGAGGGAAAACTGACTCGTAAACCAACTCTTCACCCTCAAGAACACAAAGCAATGTTGGTTCCACAGAAATAACTGTCTCTGGACGAAACTGCCTTGAACACACACTCATGATTCCTAAACAGACAAAGCACAGAGGAGATTACGATGAAGCTTACAAATCAAAGGTATCAAAGGTATCAAAGGCTTAGGAGGCCAAGAGCGTGTAGGTGATCAGATACTTCTTCCTTGAAACGATCAAAAAGACCAAAGAAAGTAACGTAGCCACAGCCAAACAACATCGAACCAGATTGAGCAGAGCCAGAACTAGGGTTGAAGAAAGATAAGTGAAATCCCAGCGAGAGCAGCTATGCCGCATCGTCAAACAGATCCTGAAGATAAGCGATATGGCGTTGCCGAAGACACGAATCCCAACTCTCCGAACCAAACCCGAAGACTTAATCGACCCGAAACCAAACACGTCTTCACAAAACCACAACCTAGGGGAAAAGGCGAAGCCAATGCCATAGCTAACACCCTAAACCACCACTGTCCGAACAGACCTCGACGGAAGAAACGAGGAATGAACCTATGACCAAGATTCAGTCGCAATCAAGAGCTCAGAGCCAACACCAGCCACAAAACGCAAAGAGGAAACACTCGATGCAAAGAAACAAGCAAAAGAACTCATATCCAAAAACTAGATCTAAAACTAGATCTAGATCTAAAAACTAACGGATCTGAGCCCAAAGAGAACAATCAACTACATCACCATTAAACTAATAAGAAATGAGCAACTCTGCGCTAAGTAAGCTGCCAGAGCTGCTAAACGGCGGTGAAAGTTTAGAGAGAAGACACAAAAGTAATCTTTAGAGAGAGAAAGTGGTATGATATCATGGATCTGAGGCAGATGTTATTATTGTATTTATTTTCTACTTTTTTACTGGTGGAAATAAAAGATTCATGAATTGTGGAATAATCATGTGGAATAAACAAGCTTCGTTTTAAAGGCCGGGAATAATTAGGCTAATCTGAACGTAAAACCCCTATATTATATGAAACTAAACTAATAATGTTTTCTTGATTCAGGTCAAAAATTAGTCAAACATAATTTTGGTTATTTTGATTAGTCAAAAAAATTCGACCACTTTATTGATCAGATTCAACGTTACTTCGACCATTTCTGTTGGTGGTTAGAAAATTTTGATTACTTTTTACTAAAATTCATTTTCAACCACCTGTTTTTAATGAATATTTTTAGTAAAAAATGCATTAAAAGTAACTGTTTTTTACCACTTTTACACCGAATTGTCAAAATTTGACTATTACTAGTAATTGAGAATTTGGTAACTTAACTGGTTTTGGGACGAATTGCCTAATTTGAGGTGCAGGTTCAAATCTTATTTTATTCTAATGAACTAATGGGTTTTTGCTGAATAAGCATCCAAGTCCGCACCAATAACATCTACAACTAATTTTGTAATCCATCAGATATTTATAAACCGAATTTTAAAAGTTTGGGTTGGGAAGCTTAAATTTTATTGAGTTGTGGTATTTATAAGCACTCTCTCAAAGAATGGGTATAAAGTTTCTCACTAACCTAGAGTTCGGGTACTAATTAGCCGAAACGCCCCTCTTTCCCTTACCATTGTGGGTGTGGCTGAATACTCCTTCGCTCCAAGTGAGCTTTGCAGCTGTAAAGCCTTTGGTACTATGTTATAAAGGGATGTACATGAGAGCTGAGGCTTTCAAAAGTACATTTACTGTTTTCTGTAAGTATCATTTTCTCGCGGTTACTTGATTATCTTTTAAAACTCTTGGATAGGGTTGAATCCCATCCACGAGTATGCAAAGTTTGCTTTCAATGAATATGGTTTTACAGCGAAGCATTGGATTCCTCAAGAGTAGATGGTGAAGACATGTAGGTATGGATTTATGTTGGTAAGTAATCTAAAGAAATAGTACATAAGTGAGGTTAACTACCTTAGCGTTTTGAGTATGGATTTGCTTATTGGAAAGCATATGGAACGAATACCACAGAGTGACACATTAAGTCGGTGTTCAATTACCACCTTTTATCTTGAAGAGAGTTAAGGTTTTTTATTTTTAATTTACTTCACTTTTGTGTTTGTTGCTCATGTAGACAATGTTGACCCAGAGAACCCGGGTTGGAAAACTAATACTCGCTTGTAGATACAGTAGAACATCTATAAATTAATACTCTATAAATTAATAATCAATGTCTTTATTTGGGAATGTCTTGCATGTTGGAGAGGGCGCCGGAATGTCAAGATTTCATAACATATTGTTTGGAACTTGTTGATATCGTCCGTTTCCCAGAGGAAAAGCCAGCTTTTGCGATCCTCTTCTCATGTTTCTAGGAAGTGCAAGCACATTTCGATCGATTTACTCTATCATGGACTCCTCACCCGCAGAACCTACAAGCGGATTGTTTGGCACGTTCTGCGCGTAGTAGAGCTTTTGTTTTCAATTATGTAAGCAATGTTGCATCTAATTGGCTCACTAATTATGGAGGCATTTTTTTATTTATAGTGTGGTTGTAAAAAAAACATTAATAATCACTATAAATTAATAAAATCTACTGGCCCCGAGTTGGGCCAATGTAAAAATTAGCAAAATTCGATAAAATAATAAGATAATATTTGTTTTGAAACTTCTATGTAAAATATGGTCCCACTAATAGTGTAAATTAATAATCATATATAATTATGTAAATATATATATATATATATATATATATAACTATGATAATGTACTAAAACATGGCTTTAACGATTTTTGTTTTGACTTAAAATATCAAAATATCATTAGACCTTATCTTTAGATTTACTTATTTCCATAAAAAAAACTTAGGATTGTTTTCACGGTTTGCATCATAAACTTGTGAAAATTTCTAAACAAAATAATTGATTCTTTATACATAACTCTTTCTAAATGTATTCATCGACATTAGGAATAATACCATGATTTCTTCTAAATTTTATACATAGTATATCATTTTAATTTGATTTTCTATTATGATTATAACATTTATTCTATTGCGATAATCAAAATTTTTTAATCAAAATTTCATGTCATTTATGTAAATGAATTTATTGAATTTCATAATATTACGCCATTCGAAAAGAAAATTAATAAATATTAGTTTATCGATAAATTAATACATTTCTAAATTAATAATTTTTTAAAGTCCCAACATTATTAATTTATAGAGGTTTTACTGTATTTCGTTATTTCTCGGATTATTAATAATCTTTTTTCTATGTTTCTATGCATTTACTTGCAGCAACAAATCCACATCTATATATACAATTTGAAGATTGGTTATCAAGTATTTGTATATGCATCATCTTTACATGATTACTATGTGACTTTCTCGCACCGTGTGCGGGTATGAACATTTTTTTATAATACTTTTGGTATTATGAATTATGAAGATCTAAAATTAACACCAAGTAAAAAAATGTTGGATCGACAGGAATTGTTAGGGTAGGAGATGTGGAACATCGAGAGAAAGTGTTGGGGTAGAAGATGTGGAACATAGATTGGTAAGCAATAAAGAGTAGCATGAATGATGCGAGAGAAATTTAGAGAAACTCACCACTCATAAGATAAAGGTTAGAACACAGAAGTGAGGGGAAATAATGGAAGCGATCATGATTCTGGCTAAAGATATAAATAGTAAGGGAAAATAATGGAAGGGCATGATTCTGTCTGAAGATAAAAATTGGTAAATTCTCATTTTCTTGATTTTTTTTATGTTGCTTCCTTAACAAATTTGCTTATGTCATTTTGGAAACTTACAAATAGTGATTTTTAAATACTTTTACAAATTCAAGTTTATACAACCAAATATCAAATAAAATAACTTCACTTGTTATACATGCACATCAGCTAATACCAATTCGATATATTGACCATGTTGCTTTGTTTGTTTCCAGCTCCTCAATATTTTAACGTAAATAGAGCCATTTGTTCTAGAAGAGTGTAAATCGGCCACATTATCTAGTTGTGCCATGATTCTTTAAAAAGACTAAATCAATTGGATTTCTTGATATGATAGTTCAACTAATCTCCACAGTATATACAGTGAGTTTAGTTACAGTTTTTTTAGATTTCGTTGTATCTTATATCTTACCGAATAATAAGTATAAACTGAAGTTAAATATTATACTGAACTTAAATTCTTATCGGTTATAACAAAATTTCATATATTTTCATATTTGTTGATCTTATGGAATATTTTGTTGGAATATTGGAATATACGACAAATGCATGAATCCATTTTCCTGCAAGCTCATCAATCAAAGAGCTACAAAAAAAAACAAAGATATGAAAAAATAGAACCCACGAAGCCACGACTTAAGGTCCTGTTCTTTTTTGAATCACCGCGACTAGTAGCAGAAACACAAAAATCCTTGGTATTTATGTACCTTGTACTGCAAATATGTCAAGAGTTACGAAGTAGAGGGTGACGCTGTGACTGTTTGCGGACAACATATCTGTCTTTGAAAATTTCAGCGTTGAGTGCGACTGGTTTCGGCGACTCTTTTCACTGGCTGTGATAACTCTTTCGATATAAAACACTTACATATTATCATGGTTGGTCAAAGAAATATCTTCAGCAAGAGTAAACTCAATATGGCCCTCAAATTAGTCTTAGTCATATACACAATTTCTTCTCCTTCTTGATCAACAAAATCAAATTTTTCCTCTCTAGGCTTTAATATTCTAAACAAAGTAACCAAGTAAAGTGAGGTTGGATAAACAATTTACTTTATTACAAAGAAGCCAAACATGCTAAATCATGAGAAACTGTTTTATCTAAAAAAAAAAAAAAAAAACATAAAAGACAAACGGTAATCGAAATCAAAAGAAAAAGAATTAAAATAGTTCTTCAAAAGCTTATTGAAAACGATGGAAACAATTACTTTCTTGATGGGAAAAATATTTATTCCAGCTTTATGCAAAGCTTCTTGGTGACTGATATTTATTCCAGCTTTATGCAAAGCTTCTTGGTAACCGATCCCTGATCTTCAACTAAAGATTTGCAAATGCTTTTTCCATTCCTTTTGAAGGTAGGGGTGATTGACGTCAAAGACCAAATATCTGAAGTGTCACCACTTGTAAGCATACGGGGTTGCTGCAGTATTAGACATTTGAATATTTCAATTAATAATCGCATACCATAAGATATTCAATGATTAATAGTTTAATCTTACCTGCGATATAGGTCGTTCTTCAAATTTGCCAATCATATCTTCATTTTCCCAAAGTAGTGCCACTACGTATGGAGAATTAATACGCTTTTGCTTATCAGCTCATGTTATCAAATCATGTTATCAAATAAAATTTACCAAACGCAAATCGAATTCAATCCAAAAACCTAATTTTTAGCCGAACCAAACCCAATCAAAATCAGAAATATAATTTTATCCGGTTAGGTTTTAATCTTTTGAATCCAATTCGTGGAATCCTTTGAACACTCGTCCTGCATCTCTTTTAATCTTGAGCCGCAATTATCAAACCGGTTTAGGTCATAAGAGTGTCTACAGTAACTGTACCTTGTACTGCAAGTATGTGAAGAATAACAAATTCTGAATCTCTGTTACGAAGTCGAGGTTGACGCAGTGATTTTGTTATTTTATTCTATCCAATTATGATTTCTTTATTTTTAAATGCTTTGCTTGTTCATAATTATGCTTAGGCTTATATTTCATCGGAAAATTATAATAATGAGTGTGAAATTATAATTAAGTCAAAGTTATTTTAGTTATCCAATGATTTAAGAGGATTAAGCCATGTCACATTTTTGGCCAAGACATGTCATCATTCTTTCAATCCATGTCATAGTTTTTAGCCAATAAAATTATAACAATTAACGAGGACAACTAATGTGACTTAACTTTTAATAGGAAGGGGGATAGGTTACTCTTTTTTATCATGTAAATCCAATTCCTTATAGGCATGCCTTATATATCTCCACGGTTTTAACCATGAAGAAGGGGCATATGCATGCTTTGATATGAAGGTCTTGTGAACGTTCAAATTATATGAAGTTCAGAAATCTCCCTTTGCTATTATCATAGAAGGTGCAACTCAAACTCATGACAAGGTGTTATATACACTCAACCAATAGGGTTTCCTGGACATAATGATATATCTTTTTTTGGTCACTTTTGATTTTTATTTTACAATCTTGTTTCTTCATTTTGTTTATGTGTCTTTGTACTTTGAGGGTTTTCTTGTTGCGCTTTTATGTCTTATATATTTCACAAGTGCATTTTGAGAGAAGTGGAGTTTGAAGCATGGCAAGGGGTAAAGGAGCTAGATACTTGATAGAGTTGAGAAAAGAAGACAACGGTTTTTGAAGTTGTGTAGAGTTGGTATGTATACATTCCATATAGGCTATTAAATGCTTTATTCTCTGACATATATGTAGGGTTAGAATTGGTTTAATAAAAGTTGAATAGGGGTTGAAAAAGTGTTTGTATATACACCTAATTATGAAGAAAACTGTGTATATAGGATGCAATATAGTATAGGTATACATTCTATATAGGCTACTAAATGTTTTATTCTCTGATATGTAGGGGTAGAGTTGGTTATATTGTTTGAAATAGTGTTTGTATATACACCTAATTATGAAGAAAGTTGTGTATATGGGAAGCAATTTCTCAATTATATATATATAAAATTAAATTATATACACTTTTTAATTTATCATTATTTTAAAATTTTATATAAATAATACTTTTTGATGTACATATTTATAATTTAAGTTCTAAAATTACATAAGGTTTACATAAAATATAATGATATTGATTGATTAATAATCAATTTAAAACTACATAAAGTACCAAAATTGAAAATAAACAATATCAATTTGTGGAAATGTTAAGAAAAATACAATAGTTAGGATGAATCTGCAAATTTTATAAATATGTTATGCTATCAACAATTAACAAAAAAATTAGAAAATAGAATAAAGTATAATATTTCTTTTTGGTGTAGAAAATGGTGTGATGTATATTGGAGTAAAACTCAACACCATTTTAGTGTTACGCCATTTTAGTGTAAAAAATGGTGTACACTAAAATGGTGTATTAGGCTGGAAATTCTCTAAAAAAAGTTAAAAATTTGGATTATGTATAAATTAACATTCTATAATTATATTGATATATCATGGAAAAATATAAAGGTAAACATATTGATCCGTGAAATTATTGTTAGAATATACTGAAGATTCGATGGAAGTATAACATAATAACAAACAAAATAATACGTTTTGAAAAACTTAAAATGATTTACTTCAGAAATTAAATGTTAAAAAACAAACAAAATTTTACCCCTAATTAATAATTTAAAATATGATATTAAAACATATTAGTGAATGTAAAAGATATATACTAACATAAACACTTACCGATATGTGGTATAGATAAAATCATATGGAAAGAGCACAAAATAATAATTATTAGTCTATTAGGAAAATAACATAACGTAAGATGTAATAATGTTTCCACGATTGGCTCAAATTTCTATCTTTGATTTTTCTATCCATCTTTATATTATAGTTTAAATAGAATCAATTGACTGATAAAAATTCAATTTCATAAACGAAGTTACGTTTCGACCAAAGTTGTTGCTTCAAATTCTATTCTTTCCAACCAATGGAGAAATCTCAGTCCTCTTGCAGATAATTTGATTTTTCGTGATCCATGCTTTTTAATTTCAGTCCCCGCAAAATTAGAGAAGGACCAACAACCTTTTCTGATTTTGTTGACAAAACACTTGCTCTTTCTTCACCCGTCAAGAAATTCTCTCTGTCTCAAATGTGATCGTTTCGAAGACATGATTGTTGATTCTTCTCTAATTTTGAGGGGATGTAAATTAAAAAGCATGGAATCATCAAAATTCAGATGGTCTAGAAGAGGAATGAGATTTCCTCATTGTTTGGAAAAAAATAGAAGTTAAAGCAGCACCTTTTGTAGGAAGTGAAGATAAGATTTTGCCAGGAATTTCATCATGCAAATTACTGATAAAATTCGTAAAAATCAAAGCTACGTTTCTTCTTTTTTGGGGTCAAAACGTAGCTTCGTTTTTGAAATTAAATTTTAATTGCTCCATTAACCTTAAATAGAATCAATCGAGTGATAAAAAATTATTTCAAAAACAAAGCTATGCGTCGACAAAAAAAACCCGTAGTTTTGATGATTTTTTTGGATTCTATCAGTAATTTACCTGACAAAATCCTATCTTCACTTCCTACAAAAGTTGTTGCTTCAACTTATATTCTTTCTCATTCCTCTTGTAGACCATCTGAATTTTAATGATTCCATGCTTTTTAATTTCAATCACACAAAATTAGAGAATTATCAACAATTTTTATTGATTTTGTTGACAAAACACTTGCTATTTCTTCACCCATCAAAAATTTCTCTCTCTTTCTCTCTTGCAAATATGATCATTTTGAAGAGGACGAATCTTCTGTCAGTTGTTGGATTCGCACTCGCTTGAACATGGTTTGCTTAGAATTAAATTTATTTTATTCGGGCATTGAGCTATTCGTAAGTTATGTCTCGTTCACGAGCAACACAATCGTCAAGCTCACAAAATCTAGTGGTTGCTTGTGAAAGAGGTATATTTCTTCCTATGCTCAAAACACTTGCTCTCATTTCGGTTTTGTTGAGATGATTAATATTTTTTTCTATGGATGCCCTAAGTTAGAGGACTTATACATATGTGTTATGTTGGGTATTTTGCCCTTAAGCTTAATACACCGAGTTTAGATGATGCAATGGACAAAATTGATGAGCATTTTAGAATTGATATCAAAGAGGTAAAAGAAAGTAGAAACAAAACTTTATGGCTATATCTTAAATGTTGTTTGTCTTGGCTGGTTAAGAGAAATGATTTTAGTGCAGGTTTTGCCTTAGAGAGCAAAAGAGGTATATGGAAAATGTTAAGCCCATATCATTTTAAACCCCAGATCTCGTGCCCTAACTTGTACAACAAGGGGAAAAAGACGGTTATTCAAAGAGGGAGGAGGCAGAGGCCAACGAGTAGTAATCCATAATATATAATTATAAATTGAATAAACATATCTAATTACAAATATTTTTAGAAAACAATATTTAATTGACTAAACATATTTAAATTTTTCAAAATAATCACTTTTTAAAATGTTTGAATGTGAGAAATAGTTATACACGCAATCTAATCATACTCAGCATAAAACATATCTAATCATACTCAGCATAAAAACATATTACACACGCATTAAAGATACAAGAGTTTGAATTTCTCACCTTTGCTTTGAACGGAGACTCTGAAACTGTATTTTAAAAACTTCCTCGGCAGCTATATCATCCACACCAAAGAAACCAAGTCTCACAGTTGACTTTTCTCGCTGGAGTTGACTTTCTGGACTGTGCAGAAACAGTTTACTTGTCTTGGAAGAAACAATTCTACACAGCAACTCAGATAAAACCAGTGGACCTTCTTGGTACCCCTGGAAATATGGAATGTCACGTCATGATGACACAAACGGCGTAGAAATCCGATGCTCCAGTCGCCGCCAAAAAAGCTCCGAAGTCGGTCTCTTAGAACTGTCCGAAAACTCTCTTCTCTCTCATTAGCTTCTTCTCCACACCATCTCGATTACCGATCTCCACCTCCACTTTGTCGTCGATAGAGAATTTCACGTCATGGATCACCACCGTTCACTGTCACTGCCCATCGGAGCAATCGCTATTCTCGTCGGAGCCACCGCAGTCTCTGTTCGTGTCGTCTCCGCATCTCCTTCGACTCTCTGCCTCGACATCAAGCCTCTTTCTCCTTCACTTCCCTCACGATCTCGATGAGATCTCCCTCCCACTATTCCTCTCTATTTCTTTCTTCCTCCTCTTCACGTTTTCTCTCTCTGCGGCCGATCTCTTTCCTCCTCTTTCACTTTACTTCCTGCCCTATAAAACATTCGGCTAGGTTTGATTAATATAACAAGGTTGACTAAACCTTTGGGCTTATGGGCTTGATAAGCTTAATTAATGGTTCGATCCAATCCAATACACAATAAAAATTGTCATTTTTTCTTTCTTGATATTTTTTTTGGAATCAGAAGATACTTCGAACTGTGAAAAAATGTGAATTTTTTTAAAGAAAATAGATAACTATTTTCAGACTCTAAAATTATGATTTTCTGTAAATTAATTATACTTATATTACAATAAATGGTTATGTTTGCGTGTGATCAATTTAAAAAAAAAATAGTTTTATGATTGTTATATATTGTTGGACCAATTTTAATCCTACATTAGTTAAGGTTTTATGGGCCAAATAATTAATAAGATTAATTAGTAAAATATGGATTAGAAATGAGCCATTGGGATCATGAAGAAATCTTAAGTAAGATATAAATTTTAATTGGGTAAATGGATTATAAATCTAATGGACCAATTCATATTAGTTTTATGCTTAACTACGGTTAACACTAAAACAACAATATCTTTTACTTAATTTCAGAAAAGAGTAAAACGTGGGCATAGTCATTATGGTATGATTGACTTCGATTGTCAATATAATGCTACCAATTATGTCTCTAACGTTTCTTTTAAAATTTGGTCAAATTATTGTTATCAAACAAATCCATAAGTGATGTTTGTTAAATGGCACACTTTCTCACTTCTCCAAAGATGATAACACTCATACATTTACATACTACCAAAATTTTCTGCAATCTCTCATCTCTTATTCTATAAAATAAGTCTCGAGAGTATAGCGTAGATTCTTAGTTCGCAAATTCTATAATCGAGTGTCGCGATTATAGTCTAACACAATTTTATTTTGGAATTCAAAATCTCATAAAATTGTTACATTACGGGAGATTTTAAGAATTAAGGAGAGATCATATCTCTGTGTATTTTTATAAAATCGTTTTCATAAATCATTTATTTATTCTCCTTAATTCGCATTTTCTCCGTCCGGTTTTTGGTTCCTACATATATATTTTTAAATAGTAAAATATGTTTTTAATTGTTTTTCTTGTTCAGGTATGGTTAAATGTAATACTAATGCGAATTGGAGAAACTCTAATCTACATAATGGCTCGGCTTGGTTTATTAGAGATCATTGTGGTTATGCTTTGTACCATGCTAGAGATGCATTTACAAGCTTCGTAAATCGCATAGTGGCTAAACTTCGGTGTTTGATTTGGGCCATGAGAAGCTTGTTGGATTTACACATCACATAAGTGGTGTTTGCTATTGATTATCGGACTGCTTATGAAGCTATTGTGAAATCGAACGAATGGCCGTGATACTTTTCATTACTTCAACAAATTGCAGAGCTCAAAGGTCTTTTTGTTAGCTACAGTTTTGAAGAGGAGAGTCCGAATGTGAACACAATTGCTCGGGCAATCTCTAAAAGTGTGACCCGGGATGGTTGGTTTAATTCTTATCTAACTCCTGGTGGTCCATCTTGGTTCCTGATCTTATTGTTAGAGAGTCTTTGTAGTAATATCTTTTTATCCTTTTATTAGGATATTGATGTTACATTGTGATAATGGTTGTTGTATTATGACTTAAGACTATGTTTCCGAGTTCCAATTGATTAATAAAGCTTTAGACGTTAAAAAAAGAGAAGAAATTTCTTAACATCTTCAACAACTAATTAAACCGCAATGTAGGATCGATGGAACATGAGAAAACTATTGTGGTCATCACTGATACTCATGTTTACTTAATCTTTCTGAGTCAATGATCAAAAGGGGGTGGTGGCGCAGTTGGCTAGCGCGTAGGTCTCATAGCTATCTGAGCAATCCTGAGGTCGAGAGTTCGAGCCTCTGTCACCCCATTTTCATTTTTCCATTTCATGTCACCACAGACCCGTCGTTTTACACCGAGGAATCTGAAACAGAGAAATTTCTTATGCACTTGATCGTGCCACGTGGTCCCTCCATTGCCGTTAACCTTGCCGTGAAATACCAAACACTCCTCCACTTCCAAGTTAGAGAGAGCCAGCCACAATCAACTCAAATCTCTCTCTCGCCATGGAAGCAGCAGTGCCACGGCTCGTTTACTGTGGACCGGAGCCAATCCGCTTCTCCGTCTCCTCGCGCCGCTCATTCGTCTCCGGGATTCCTCACCGTAAACGCTCTCGTCGGATTCTAGCCGTCGCTACTGATCCCAAACCTACTCAGACTAGCCCACCCAAGTCCACCACCGTCAACGGATCTTCTTCAAAAGTAGTCAACAACAATGTTTCCACGGTTAAGATTCGACTTCTTATAATCCCTGATTGTATAAATTATAACACCAAATATGGTTTTGATGGCAAATGTCACAGAGAGTTAGCGACGTATCAAAAGAGATTAAAAGAGTAAGGGCTCAAATGGAGAATGATGAACAGTTGTCTGTATTAATGAGAGGACTTCGTGGCCAGAATTTGAAGGATTCGGCTTTCGCTGAAGATAATGTTCAGCTAAGGCTTGTTGAGGTATAATTACACTTTGCCAATTCTGACTCTAATTATGCTTTCTAATGTTTCTTTTCTTCTTTGTTGGACTATGCAGACTGGTGAAACCAGTGAGTTCTTACCTTTGGTATATGATCCGGATACCATTTCTGCGTATTGGGGGAAACGTCCTCGTGCTGTTGCTACCCGAGTTATCCAATTGCTTTCAGTCGCAGGAGGTTTTCTCTCGCGTATCGCAGGGGATGTAATTAACAAGAAAGTCAAAGAGGTAATGTTCTCTTTACTGCTTTTTATCATAGATGGAAGCTAGAGTAGAAAAGATAGCTGTGGCGTGCGGATTTTGGTGTAAACTCTTTTAGGTTGAAATTTTAGTAAAGGAGGTGTAGACAACTTTCAGTTTCTTCCTTGTCCCAAGTTATGGAGTCCACGATGTGAAAATTTTGCAGAGTCCATATGTGATCAACATAAATTTGTTTAGTTCCCTACGCATTCCAGCTATAGATAGTGCCTAAATTCTTTGAAAACCATCTAGTACACTGTTGCAGTATTTGAAGTTTGAGCCTCATTTTTCACCTCTCGTCGTTTTCAGAATGAGGTTTCTAGGGCAATTGAATTGAGGGAAATTGTTACTTCCTTGGGTCCAGCGTACATTAAACTTGGGCAAGCTTTGAGTATTCGACCAGATATCTTGTCCCCTGCTGCAATGACAGAACTACAGAAGCTTTGTGACAAGGTAAAATGCAGCAAATTTGTCGTTTCCTTCATTCTTTGTCATATAATCTTAATTTATCCAATTAGAGTTTTCTGTTTTAGTATGGCTAAACTGGCTGTTTTCTTTTTCATTTTTTCTTTATGTGAAGGTTCCTTCATTTCCGGATGATGTAGCAATGGCTCTTATCGAGGAGGAGCTTGGGAAGCCATGGCAAGAGGTTTATTCGGAGCTCTCTCCTTCCCCAATTGCTGCTGGTAAATTTCGACCATGTTATTCTTATGCCCAACTTATCATTTTAGTTATTTATTTTCAGATGATTTATAGTTATATTCTTTTTCCAGCATCCCTGGGACAAGTGTACAAGGGAAGATTAAAGGAAAATGGGGATCTAGTGGCCGTGAAAGTACAGAGGCCTTTCGTTCTTGAGACTGTGACTGTTGACTTGTTTGTGATACGGAATTTGGGTCTATTTCTGCGGAAGTTCCCTCAGGCAAGGTTTTGTCTGACGGCTCAGCTTATGCACTTATTGCTCTCTTTCACTATTCTCCTTACTGACTTTTGACCTTCTTGTTCTTTTGGGATTTTTGTGCAGGTGTCGGTAGATGTTGTTGGATTAGTTGATGAATGGGCTGCTCGCTTTTTTGAGGAGCTGGATTATGTTAACGAGGGAGAAAATGGTACATATTTTGCAGAAATGATGAAGAAAGATCTCCCACAAGTATGCTTCATAACTTTTCTAAATGGCACTTCAGTTTGCTTTGAAAGTACCTATGTTGTTGACATCAATGGAATGGTTCCTGATGATGCAATTATTGATGGTTTCAGGTTGTTGTGCCAAAAACCTACCAAAATTACACGTCGAGGAAGGTTCTTACAACATCATGGATTGATGGCGAAAAATTGTCACAAAGTATTGAGAGTGACGTCGGCGAACTTGTGAATGTTGGTGTTATTTGTTACCTAAAGCAGGTAACACTTCCTGCATACTTGTTACGAAAATATAGTAAATGTGTGCTTAGCTTGCTTTGTGCTCATAGGATCTTCCTCATTGTTCAGCTTCTTCTGCAATTTTGCTAAGTGATGTAGATCTTGGCATGCATATGCTAATACCTCCTAAGATATTTAGTGTTTTACCAATTTAAGTGATTGCGCTAATCCTTTCTCAGGTTGTTATTTACCATCTTCTATCCTAATTAGCGATGGCTAGTCAATGTTCCTTACCATATATTCCCGTCATCTAGTGAGTAGTATGATTTTGAAGCAGGGACTTGTAGACTGCAATAATAGGCAAAACTTTTGACATTATTTTTTGGACACCAAAATACCTCATCATTTCAAACTGTTAATTTGTCTGTACTGTTTTCTGGTCATTCTGCACGCACACGTTTCCTGTATTAAAAGCAAGACAATGTGCATTTAAATTCTTGTTAACACCAGTAATGTTTTGTGCTTCAGTTGCTTGATACTGGGTTTTTCCACGCTGACCCTCATCCTGGAAATATGATTCGTACCCCAGACGGGAAGCTTGCCATCCTCGATTTTGGTAATGATTCTAGTTCCAATTATTAAAAAATATGCATTTGGTTACACAGTACATTCAACGTGATATGAGAAAAGCGTTTTGTTGACGTTTTATGTTTGTCTGTTCATTGACAGGTCTTGTTACGAAACTGACTGATGATCAGAAGTACGGAATGATTGAAGCCATCGCACACTTAATTCACCGAGATTATGATGCCATAGTAAAAGATTTTGTCAAACTTGGTTTCATCCCTGATGGGGTCAATCTGGCACCTATATTACCTGTCCTGGCCAAGGTTTTTGATCAGGCACTTGAAGGTGGTGGAGCGAAAAACATCAACTTTCAGGAGTTGGCAGCAGATTTGGCACAAATAACTTTTGACTATCCTTTCAGAATTCCCCCTTATTTCGCCCTTATAATTAGGGCAATTGGTGTGCTTGAAGGGATAGCTCTAGTGGGGAATCCTGAATTTGCTATTGTGGACGAGGCTTATCCTTATATCGCTCAGGTATTTAATATGAACTCCATAACTGTTATCCTGTAACTAGAGCAAAATTTGGCCTTCTGGTCAGTCCACTCATTCCAGTCTTTTAATAGATCTCACAAAATACTGATGGTTAATGTGTCTTCATATACTATTTTAAATTTAGCGGCTCCTGACTGATGAATCACCTCGCCTGAGGGAGGCTTTACGCTACACAATATATGGCAAAACTGGCGTTTTTGATGCTGAAAGATTCATCGATGTGATGCAAGCCTTTGAGACTTTCATTACAGCAGCCAAAAGTGGAGGAGGGGAAGATATGAACGGAGGCATGGCTGAGCTAGCTCTTATGCAAAACCAGACAAGCAGTCTGGTTCCTATGTTTCCAGCCAGTGCATCCCAACCGAACCAGCCAGCTCAAACGAGAGTCGCTTTGTCTTTTCTACTTTCCGAGAAAGGGAACTTCTTCCGCGAGTTTCTACTGGATGAGGTACTTATCAAGATCTAACTACCTTTCCCATCTTCTCTTCTCTACGTAGTTGCTCAAACAATTGTCAGAACTCAGAACATAAACTATGTAGACACGCTCACATTTACTTAATCTCGTAACTGTGTTTATTCATGGCATCTTGAGTTCTATGATTATTGTTGTGATTATTCAAAACAGATTGTAAAAGGTATCGATGCAATCACAAGAGAACAGCTGGTGCAAGCAATGGCGATCTTCGGATTCAGAAACGCAACTCCAATCTTCGGTATGGTACCAACATTAGGACCCTTCAGGCCTGCAGCACTTCTTCCATCTGTGACAGAAGAAGACAAGGTCATCTTGAACAATGTTCAGAAAGTTATCGAGTTCCTTACTGCAAGAAGCTCCGTGTCGAATAATCCTGATCAGGTTAGATTCATCAATCTCTCTGGATCTCAGATAATTAAGAAAATATATATCTCCGGAGTAGCGAATGTTGAACTTATTTGTGGTCAAATATTATATAACAGGTTGTAGATGTATCTCAAGTGGTTCGAGAACTGCTTCCTGTTTTGCCTGGAATCTCTGTCACGGTACTGCCTGAGATTATGAGCCGGCTTGGGTCACGAGTAATGGCGAGAATAGTCCGGGATACGTTTCTGTAGATATTGTGTTGAGCTTTGTACAATTGTGCATATAAGTTGCATTTTATAGTACCCATAAAAGAAATCATATAGCTGGTAATTAAGATTGTTTGTTCGCCATTAACACATATATACTTGCTGTAATAATAACTCTTATGGAATGGAACAATGACTTGGCCTAGCCGTGTTGGACCATCTAAATTTGATGCGCAATATACACATTTTACTCATGTTTTAATATCAGAAGGTGCAAGATTTTATTGACTGAAATATAAAACTCTAAATTACACGGTCACATTACATAGCAGGCTTATTTGAAACCTCCGGAAGCTGTTTTCAGTCATCATAAAGAGATGATTCAGAGTATTTGATACCGAGGAAATCACTTCCCCTGGCATTATCAAGAAAACAGCGGTAAAGCTTGCTCTCCTGAAGCATATGATATGATACGCTTTTTAAGCGGCGAAATGTAGTGAGCCCCGTGAAACGCAGCCGCTCTTAAAGCATTCAGCGGTCCAAAATTCACAGCGTAGAGCTTCTGGATTCCATCTAAAACCGCCATCATTGCTATATTTGCAGGTTTTCTCTCTGCTTCATATCTTTTGAGCAAATTCGCCTACAAGATAAAGTTTTCAAGCAATCACTAGCAAGTAAATAAGAATTAAAAATGTGGATTAGACTTGGAAGAATTTGAGCACATACCTCGCCTATATCAGTACCAAGAGCAATGCCTTCTGCTATAGCCTTGGAGAGAGCAGACGCATCTGCAAATCCTAGATTAACTCCTTGACCAGCCAACGGGTGAACAGTATGGGCTGAGTCACCGATAAGAGCCACACGCTTTGACACATAATCTTTTGCGTGCCTTAAAGACAGAGGAAACATCATTCTTTCTGAAGAAAGCTTCACGACCTTTGGAGGAGTTTCAAATCTCTCCTTGGCAGATATGGTCACATCTCCTGTAAGCCAAGAGAGACTACCCCGTGAACTTGTCTCTGGATGTGGACCATATCCATAATCCAGAGCGTCATTTACAGCTTTGATGAAGTCATCCTCACTCATCGATTTGCGATCTGACGCCTCTTTTGGGTCCATAGTCCATACGATGTTGCTAAACTTGTCACCAATGGGAAGAAGCGCGATGGGGCCATTAGGTAAAAACCGTTGCCACGCTGTGTAGTTTTCAACAGTGTGTTCAACAGTACAAATTATAGCGTTTTGTGAGTAGTTCCATCCAGTCGTTTTGATCCCAGCCAACTCCCTCACTCGCGACTTAGACCCATCAGCGCCTACCTGAACAAAAATTGTTAGTCATCACAACATTGATAAGATTCAAAATGGTTTACACTCAAATCCAGTAAACCAAGAACACCTACCACCAGTTTTGCATAGACGTTATTTCCATCACTTAGCTCCAGCTTAGCAAGGCGTCCTCGCATAAACAAATCTGTTGTCGATGGTACTTCACCAAGACCAGTCAGTGAAGAGCTAGGTAGCATATCCATCGAGTTCAACCTTGCGGAGTAAACAGTCTTTTGGAGATCTGATTCCTGCCAATATCAAACACTCATGTATAATGGAAAAAAACATGCCAAGCTGATAAATCTGTAAGGCCAGATAATCTGACTAAGCAGTTGAAGATGGGTAGTATTGGTTGTAGAATTTATAAGCACTAAGCAGAGACTCCTCGAAACCACAACGCTCACTCTAAACTTGAGCACAGTGTGTTCAGATGAAGATCAGTCTACCAATATGAATAAAGTTCTTCGAAGGTTAATCTTTTAGCTATCAACAATACTGTAATGGACATACAAAAAAGTTTGCGAGAGGAGAATTACAAGCATGGGACAATATAACATATCATTCTAAGCAAAACATGTAAGAAAGATGGCATCAAGATGACAAAAAATCTTGTACGGACCAAAGAAGAAAAATACCTGTACACAAGATAGTTGAGAACTCTGTAGAACTTTGTTCTCTACTACACACCTGAATCATGTCAATAATGAGTACACATCTATTAACATCATCAAGGATGCAGATATATATAGCGACAAGCTTACCCCAAAACATCTTGATCTACATCATTAGCATTGTATCTTGTATATCCCAGACCAGTGTAGTCCCAGACCTAAAACCCAAGATAATGACAATGACTTTGTTTCCGTCCAGCAAACCATTATCACTCAGTATATGCAGATTTTTTGCAGAGTATCTAGATGTGATTCTAGTTTTGCTTTTTAAGGTTAACATAAACAAAGGAAGAAATACTTTATGCTAGGAAAGCTGGTAAAAGCAAACCATTGATGAGCCAACATCAAATATGTTCCAACAATATTAAAACCGCAAACCTTCGACAATGATTTATATGTGATCATGCAGAGAAAACCAATTCCTTAGCTTTTTCATTTGACGCATTTTAAAGGTTTCAGCAGCCATCTTATAAAATTTTCAAAAGGAATGCAAAAAGTTAATAACCATTACCTGCATTTTATCAAAGTACGCATGTCGCTGTTCTTCAATGTATTTCCAGGCACCAATATCTGCATGATTTAAATCAGATATATGATTCCAAAGTAATAACTAAAAAGGATATTCGTGGACCGAATGAATACAAAAACTAACTCAAAACTTAAATGAAGCTTATGCTACCATTTGTGAGCACAAACTGAGTGAAGAAATGGGAAACTGCAGAAACGTAGTGTTACATACCTTTGAGGAAGGATATGGTTGCAGGTGTGACTGTGCTGACTCTGGCATCAGGTGGGTGCCCTTTCTCTATTACATTTTTTCTCCCCAAAAGAGGATTATTGTCAATAATAGCGACATTCAAGTGCTTTGTCAATGGCTTGCTTGCTGAAAGTATATCAACCATATTGTGTAATGAACAACTATTTATGTAGTTGGCTGAACATAAATGACTGGTTAATCAAGAGAATTCCAAGACTATAACCCCGAGATCGCTTACCCAAAGAAGCAGCTAAAGCGATTCCAACCATTCCACCGCCGACAATAGCAACGTCATGCTCGTCATCAGAATTCCTTTTCGCATTGCTCTCCTTAAATCATTTAACAAATGTGATTATAACTTTCTACTGCATCATAGCATCCCATTTTGGAGATGAAATAACAAGAAATAAAGGATATCACAATTATAAACCTTGGGTGTCACATGAGTTGAACAAGTCCTCCGCAAAATCTTTGTTCCACAGACATTTTCCCTAAGTTTCCTTGCAAGCACCCTGTACAACAATACAGGCCAATCACAGCATGGTATAATAAGTGAGACAAGCATCATATAATCTTCTCTATTAGCCCAAGCAAGCTGGATCATAATAAAAAAATCGAAACTTTTTAACATTTGCAAACTGTTTTAGAGGTCAGCTATTTCGATTTGCATACAGTTGAACACCGACAAAATTGGTTTTAGTATTGCTGTTGGCAAGAAATTTGTAACCAAGGAACAGAAAAACTAAACGAAATCAAGAGACAAAAAAGGGAAAGCAACAGATGGTACAAATCTGACTATTCAATTGAAGTGGAAGCATCAGAGCCAGAGGATAGAAAATAAAGGAAACGGAGCATGGTTAACCTGTTCATCGTAATAGAAGCTTGGAAATGCGACAAGACGAAATACAAAAAGCTTGAGGAACCAGAAGCCCTTCTTCAACCTTCGCCGTTTGTAATTTCCCCTTCTTAATTTATCTAAAACCGGTCCGCTTTCAGCTAAAAACCCCAGGAGAAAACCAATCAAGAAATCAAACTCACAAGAACCGGACCGGTTTACCATTTAATCTATCTAAAAGGCTGCATCATGATATAAAAGAGAGGCAGAGAAGCAAAAGAAAGTGAAAACATGAAATACCAATTGAAAGGAAAACAGAATCATTGCAAAATGTATGAGTTATGTTACAAAAGAATGATAAAAAAGATGAATCAAATAGCACTTTCTCTTTGCCGTGAATCGCCTCAATCCGCAAAAAAGCATTACACCAATCTCATTCATGAAGAAGCTGTCTAGGTTAGAATTAAGTGTTCCAAGACTTGGGGTGATTATTATTATTTAGCTCACTTGTTCTGTTGGGTTTCTGTTTCTCTTGTTTCCTTTTCTTTGCTTCAACACTCACCCAACTATACCCTGCTGGGATAGCAAATGGGTCTTGCAAAGTTTTCGATTTACTGCTCGAACCATCTTTGTTTGATCTATACCCACGAAACCATGAAGACGATGAGTTGGTGGAGTCAGTTGCATCAGCTGGACTCTCGTAGCCAGAAGCAGTTGGGCTCGAGGGAGGCGTCTTAAACTCATCTGCAGCCTCAAGTTCTTCAAACTTTGTGAAAGTAACAAGCACCCTTATCGTTGGTACCACTGGAATAGCAACCTACATTTGCAAAAAGTCTCAATAAAAGTGATCTTGTACAGTATCAGATCATTAGCTCTTAACATTAAACAACGACATACCTTCACTGGAAATGTTCCTGTTGGAAGTTTTGTGGTAAGAAGTTCTCTCAGACGACGAATTGCCTTGACTTTGTTTGCGAGTATGTCAAGCAAAGGAAGCAGCTCTTCTGTTTGTAACGGGAAGTTTGGAGACAGCCAGAGAACAGGACGTAGCCCTTTCTTGTATTCGCTCTCGTGATGAGTCTTACCTAAGACTGATACTCTTGGTTTCCTATTGTGCTCATTATCTACTGAGTGCCTTCCTGGTTTTATCTGATTAGAGTCTCCCAGTAGATTACTTACTTTCTCATTCACACAAAGAGAACTTCTCGGAGGCGCATACTGAATTTGCTTCTCCTGTTTAGTCGCTTCTTTTTTTCTCCAACCCCCTAACCACCCTTTCTTCTCTGGTTTCTTGTTGGACTGACTAAAATCCACGGCAGGAGCCTCGAAATGATCGTGCTGATGATCAACAAAACCATTCTCACCATTGACATTTGGGAATTCTGGTAAATCCAGCTTAAGAGCTGCCTCTAGTTGCTTTTGCTCTTCATCTGATAGAATATCGCAGAGATCATCATCGCCTCCTTCTACACCAGCGTTCTCTTTATCAGTCGATGCACCAGGAACCCGTCTGGACTTAATGCTAACAACCACATTTTGCATTTCATAGACCTTAGCTTTCCATGGACCAACCATCTCACTCTTCTCCTGTCTCCTCCAATTCGTCTGCGGATTTAGAACAGCTTCTGTCACATCAATCCCTGGTCTAAAGATATTGCTCTTAGACATCGCAGCCACTTCTTTCCTAACATCTTCTTCTGATGCAACTCCACAAGCACCATCCAACGCATTCATCACTTGCTTATCCTTATGATTCACCATAAAAAGCGATCCACGAGCAACTTCCCCATCCTCTGACCCATCACCAAGAAACAATATACTCTGATCCGACCGCTGAATCTTAAACCCATCAAAACCAGCCATAGTCATATCCGCCCTAAGATTCGATCCCACTTTCCAAACCTTATAAGTATCAGAAGGCGCAACCTTAGAGACAAAAGGCACAACAGAGCTCTCAAAGTGAAAACTCATCTCCAAGTAGAAATCTTTCATCTTACTCATAGTAGCAATCAAACGAGGCAGCCTTCTACACCATTTAGCCCAAGCAAGAGGCTGATAATGCCGGACTATTATCACCGCAATCGACTCTTGTCTACTGCAAACAGCTTCTTGTAACGCGTTCCAGCCTTGCTCGTTCTGCAAAGTCCAGTCTGCTCCAGCCACCATAAGCATTTCAGCTGCTGTTGAATCACACAGTTTCACAGCTAAATGGAGCGGCGTGTCGCGGCAGGGAACGTCTCTTCTGTCAATCACAGCTGAAATGGCATCGGATTTCGCTTCCTCGGCTAGTGAAGCTGCTTCTGTTTGAATCTCACAAGGATCTTGAGGCTTTGGGAGAGAAGACAGTATTTCCTTGAGAACAGTATAGTCTCTTGAAGCAACTGCTCTATGCACAGAGCTGTGTTTGTACTTGCAAACATCAAAGCTCTCCATTTTGATAAAAAAACTCGACTTTCAAATCCTATGAAGCAGAAATTTGATAAAAATCTCAACTTTTCAAGACCCACGAATAAAAAATTGGATCAAAATCTCAACATAAATACAAGTCAACAGTAGATAGTTAAACCCTAATAGGAATCAAAATCAACGGAAATAAAAGAGAAAGAGAATCCGAATTTTGCATAGTGGGTCCAAATCGAAAGATCCACAGTAAAAGTTCTCACCTTCTAACTTTCTCCGCAAGAAAAGAAAAGCTTTCCTTTGACTGTATAATCTTCTTCTTCTTCTTCTCTTGTGTATTGTTTTAAGAGAAGAAAGAGAGAAGATTCTTGTGATCTAATCCAGATCAGAAAACACGAGCAAGACGCATGTGGGCGCGTGAAAGAAAAAAAAAACACAGAGAGGAATGTATGAGTAGAAAAAAAATAAAAATCAATCTCTAACAAATGAATAAAGAAAGAGCGATGGATGAATCATATAGAAATAGGAAAGTAGAATGAGGAAGAATGGAAAGGGAGGAGAGATTAAAAGAATCAGTCGTGAAGATGTTAATTAGTGGGAGGGAAGCAAGCAAAGCCAAAGACGCACACTCATATTTATTCGTGATCAATGACTCAAGTAAATTCATTGACGAACCTACTGCCGTGAACTATCATTTTTATATCGATCGTCACATCCACCGTCAGTAATGAAGACCAATCAAGTATGACTACTTCATCAATAAACCAATTATTATAGATTTACTATTTTGGTCATGATTCTATTTAACAATTATAAGCACACTTTGTATCCATTCAATCATCACACTTGTCTAAATCTATAATCTAACTCATATAATGACTATGAGCCCACCTTGTATCGATTCAATCATCACGCTCGTCCAAATTTAATATTTAAGTTACGTAACGATTATGAGCCTAATTTATATCGATTCAATTATCATGTTTGTCCAAATCTAGATCTAAGTAACGTAACCATTATGAACCCATTTTGTTTTGATCTATTGATCACATTTGTCCAAATCTATAATCTAAATGGGTCAAATTGTCCAATAGCTATGCCAATTTTTTTATAAAAAAGTAACGAAACCCCCTAACTTTAAGGGTTTAGATTTTGCCACATAAGCCTCTTTTAATTAGTTTGTGAGTTATAATTTTTTTTTATGGTTATTGAACCAATTATCCCAATCTAAACCACTTAATGATTAGGGAAATTGGAGTGAATAACAAAAAAAAAAATTATAATTCACCCACTAACACAAAATATTGTGTTGTTATAAAAGATGTGTATAATATGTATTTTGGACGAAAATACCCTTGTTTTCTTCTTCCTAAAATCGTGAGGAACATGGATCTCTCTAATCTTTTCGATTCCTTCCCTTAACTTGCTCTTTCTGATTACTGATGGCAAACTATGATTTGTGCGAGGGAAAGCTAAAAGAAACAAGTGAAGGGATAGGAGTTAAAGCTGCGATTATATTGAATTCGACAGAGGAGGTTCATAACCGATGGCGTACGGTGGTGGTGTGTATCGGAAGTGATGGAGTCGCACGAGGTGAAAAGGGAAATTAGGTTTCTCTAAATCTCACACGAATTTTAGATTTGTGAAGCCAGAAGTTTGTGGTAGACTCTATCAACGAACTATTCGTTCTTGATTAATCTATATCCGTACAATATGTACAAATCTAACTTCTCGATTCATATGGGATTTGCTCTTTTTGAAGAATTTTTGTTCAATTTCAGAGATGATTTAGCCACTGGAGTTAGATATCAGAATCTTTTCGATATGATGGTTGGTGATTAGCTCAATAGCGGTTATGGGTCATCAGAATCTACCCGTGATTGTTGCGGAGACTGGTCGGCCTAGCTCTGGGATTAATGCTAGTTAAGTTGATGCGAAGTTGTTGTATAGTGAGATGCTCTTGAAAGGATTGTTGAATCATTTGAGATGTGGTAGTGGTACATCGTTGAGATGTGGTAGTGGTACACCGTTGAGGAAAGAAGGTGTTGCAGAGGTTTATATCTTTGAGCTTGTTGAGAAGGAGGCTACTACTAAGCCAGGGGTTAGGAATTGGGGGCTTTTGCATCATAATATGACTTATTAGTGTGGGTTTGACATTTAAGCTCTCTCATGGTGGTGAAACTAGAAGATTTGAAGGGGTTGTTATTGGATTCTTTGTTGTGATGGTGCTTTATGTGGTAATGTAGAAGAAAAGTAACTTGTTTCTCTATTTCCCTCTGAATCTTGGAATGGTTTCTTTGGAAAATTGGATCACTTGGTTAGGTTGTTTTAGCTTAGGTGAACGAGAATTGGGATAAAGATTGTGTTTCAGAACTAGAGAATATGTTGTTGTTTAGATCAAGTTCTTGAATTATTGTTTGATTGTGTTGGGGGTTGTCGTGAAAGGGAATAAACGAGGTTGTTTGCTAGTTGATACAAATAGGAGGATAAATTAACTTTAGAATGCATATGTTTGTGTAGTTAACAATTATCCTAGGAGAGCTTAGAAATTATGATGCCATAGGCTTGCCATAATTTTTAGGTGTGTGCTTATGTAAGAGAATCCTAATACATGTTGTCATTGTGCAAAAGAGTCAATTGCGATTCAAGGCTTTGGGCATGGAACGGTCCTTGTTTTGGTTATGTAATCACTTTGTTTATGAATAAACTAGGAGACCCATGTCTATACCTATGTTTATTGGTCTGAAATAAAGTTGTATATTGTAGTATGTGTTAGTCTAGACATACTAATCATCAATGCTTTTTGAATTTGCAGATCTGCTATAGAAGGAGAATGTGAATTCCTTACAGCAAACTTATATGCAAAAAGTGCGTTTGGTGAGGATGCTCTTGTGAATATGAGTATTGAGAAGCAAACAGATGGAGCATTGAGTGGCTACATAAGGATAAGGAGCAAGACGCAAGGAATTGCTCTAAGTCTTGGAGACAAAATCACACTCAAACAAAATGGTAGTTACTTTCATGACCGAGCAATTCCTTGGTAGTTATCAGTTTCTATATTATTTGGTCTGTGAAAAAGCTTGTACTTATGATTTACTTGTGACTCAAGTATGTGAAAAAGCTTGTACTTATGATTTACTTGTGACTCAACGTCACTAGCTACTCTGTTTTCTTCTCCGGAACAAGACGCAGCGATTGAAATTAAGGAGAGATCAATGTTATTTTTTTATCGCATGCCCTTACCGCAGTGATCAACTCCCGAACAGGCCTATAGTTTCCGTAGTCTAGGAACGTGAAGCTTAGCTCTGCAACAAACACTACATACACAGATGTGTTCCACGCCTTGTCAAATTTAATCTCTAATATCTTACATTGTAATTTCTAATAAAGCTCATCTAGTTTCATTAATATGTTTTTACGGAACTAGAAATCACATGCAAATCAAATTCTTGCAAATTACTTTATCTAACCGTAAAATGGTATAGAAAAATCAATTTTCTATGTAGTATAGACAATTTTTAAGTTCTCCTTGGACACCTCTCAAATTCTCGATCACATATTTAATGAGGATAAAAGAGTAAACACACATATATCATGTAAACAACACCAAATCTATAATGTAAGTCACGTAACGATTCCCAATTTGTTTCGGTACAATGATCACACTTATCCAAATCTAGAATCTAAGTCACGAAACGATTATGAGCCCACCTTAAATCGATTCGATCACTATGCTAGTCCAAATCTAAAACCTAAGTCACATAACGATTATGAGCCCACTTTATCTCGATTTAAATATCACGCTTGTCCAAATCTAGAATCTAAGTCACATAACAATTATGAGCCAATTTTGTTTTATCTATTGATCAAAACATTTTTTTAACTCTTGAATTACAGTTATGCTCGGACAAATTTAATCTATTCAAAGTTATATATTTATGATATAATTATATTTCTAATACTCAAGTCATGAAAAAAATGTGAAATAACATGTTCACATCTTATAATACAAAAACTACTAATTAATAGCATGTTACACTAATTATTTATATTTCACCTAACAATGAAAATATTTTTTTAGCTATGATCATCACCTAAGTTTAATCAATTCATAATTCAACCACAATAACGATGGACTATTAAGTTGGATCATGATCCCACCTAGCGCTTATGAGCCCATAACAATAAAATCCAATAATAAATCTCGTCATCATTCAAAATCTATTCTCCAATTGGTCGGAGAAAAAGAAGAAAGAAAACAAAAAACAAAAAATAATAATAATAATAATAAAGCACGGGAGAGAAAGAAGGGGAGCTTAGTTTACTTTTTACTCTAGAAAGGGAAGTGAATTGGTAATGAAAATAATGGGAAGAAAGTAGCTTATTTATACATAGAGGATTTCCTAAAATCATTTTGTTTCAGGAAAAGTTCCATAAACTTCCTCGTAGACCTTAAAGCTCACTAACAAAGCAAAGCTATCAACTACATCAGTCCACTAAGTAACAAAAAGTCCAGGAAAACACGATGACACCAGCTCAACATGAAATAACGAGAACTTCCTGAGTTCAGTGACAAGACGTTCAGGCCTGGCAACTTCGCAGTCCAACATATCGATCTTATACTTCAGCAACTTTTACCTTGGCATCATCATAACTCGATACTACCAAGCTGGGGGCTAACTTTAGGGGTCGGATTTCACCCCTATGAGATCGATATAACGACAAGGTTAACTCAGCTGTACATCGACTAAAGGGACTTAAGGCTCCTAATTTAAGCTCGTCCATGAGCATGAGCCACATATACAAACTAGCCCACTAACGTGGCGCATAGCTACTTTGTCAAGTTCCTATTCTAACATCAACTTTCATGACTAGACTTAGAAACTCTCCAAGCATGATCGCACTAGACTCAACTAATCTCACCTAGCACAACTACATCAACTTTCGTAGTAGAGGACACTAGGCCAAAATAGAAGTGGTTCATGCATTTCTTCGAACACCTGTCGGGCGGGAACTTGCCTAAGGTTGAGGTCCAAGTGATCAATCTTGAACCAAGCTTTGTGCTTTACCTAAGCTTGAGGAACCTATAGATTGAGCCTAAGAACACTTACTTGCTTCTTCTTTAACCCATAATCTACTAACCCGCAACTACACAAAGGTGACTACTCACTCATGGTCACATGAAAGACCATGATCGAGGTAAGAGAAAGCGATGAACATTGAAATCATAAACAAACAATCAAATCAAATGTAAAGATCAAAACTTTCAATATGATTAAACACTAAAACAAAGTAATCAACACAAACGAGTTTACAAAGTACAAAGGAGGCTAAAAAATGAGAGAAAACTCGAAGAAAAGCCCTTTGTTCACAAAGTCATAACGATGAATTTATATGCATTGTGAACAATAGTCGGGTCAACCCTAGTGAACATGGGTCAATGAAAATAAAGCGGTCCAAAAAAGTCAACAAAACAGTAGTTATCGATCACACCTGATACGGTGTGTGCCGGATAAGCTGAGCAGTCCAAGCCCAGTCCAATCCCGTGCGGTCAGTAGCCGGTACGCGCGGAGTCTAGGGCAGTTTATTGGTCTTCTGTATCGGCTTGTACTGATATCTTGGGATATCGATTGTCTTCTATTATCGGGGTTCTTGAATATACCGTCCCTCGTACCCCAGTTAGAGATTTTTCACGTTCCAGCGTACCGTGGTTCTAGGCGTGGTTTATCAGTTGTGACCGATATTTAATGCCCCATATCTACTCCTCAACATTCTCCTTTAAGCTCTTTAGCTTCTTTTTGCATCCAGGATCAACTCCTCTGCAACCTCCATGCTCTTGATAGCTAAATAACTCTATTTGTGCACTGATACCATCTGAAAAAGGGTAAAAGAGAAGAAATATGTGCAAGCTCTAATTTAAGACCTAAAATATGAATCTCAGCTAAACTAAGCTAATTAGGTTCTAAATGATGCACAATGAGGGATAAAAGGAATGCAAATAAACATATAAATAGTGCTAATATATTAGTATATCAGCGTGGTACAATTTTCACCCAAAATGCAGAATTTGGATCGGAATGACCAATCAAATTAAGAAAGAGTGGTAAATAGAGTGGTAAATCCACAATTATGATTCAAGGTCCAACAGTGAAAAAAACTAAATAAATTAGAGTTAAAGTGAATATAGTTGAGCCTAGATCAAACAAGATTTCGGTGAGTAGGTACTTTCAAGGGTCAATGATCCAAGCATGGTTGGTTCTATACTTCAAATCATGTGAAATGCATCGATAAAGTTATAGTGAAGGAAAAAATATGAATCCTAAAAAATAACTTTACAAGGATGAATCAGCATTGCCACCTAATGCAATTGCAAATGCAACCTAGTATGCTTCTAGACTCGATCTTAAATGGAAAAAAAAAACAAAAGAATGCAGATGGAAAGTGAAACTACATGCATGTTTTGTGTTTTTGAAAACATTTCAAATTTTTAGTGCTTTTTAGTTTATCAAATGTACCAAAAAAAAAAAAAAAAAAAAAAACATCTAGAATCTAACATAATGATTATAGATTAATTCATGTAGGCAAAATTTTACATTATTCACTTGATAAATATTGAAAGTTGAAAACTTTTCTTCTATGGATTAGTAAAATTTCATGCCCAACGGTAAAAATATTTCTATGGATTAGTACAAATGAAAAAAATGAATGTTTTTTTTAACTCTTTGATTAAAGTTGTGCTCAGACAAATCTGATATATTCAACGTTTTATATTTATAATATTCAAGTCATAAAAAAATATGAAATAACATTTTCACATTTTATAATACAAAGACTACTATTTAATAGCATGTTCTTCTAATTATTTATATTTCACCTTAAAATAACGACAATAATTTTTTTTAGCTATGATCATCACCTAAGTTTAATCAATACATAAGTGAACCACAATTATGATGGGCTATTAAGCTGCTCCATGATCCCACCTAGCGCTTATGAGCCATCACATTCAAATCAAAATCTTGTCATCATTCAAAATCTATTCTCTAATAAATATATATAAAGTCAGTCGCCCAAAAATTTGTTTTATCTAACTAATTAACATTCAAGCTTGAAAACTTATTTTTGTGTATAATGTCAGCAACGACAAGATTCTTTAATTGGACTCATAAAAATCGACCGCTCATCATTATATTAAACATGATTTCAAAAAATTAATGGTCAGGCCTCTTTGTTTTCATCCTCAAATCGACTCTTCCACATTATAGCTAGACCACCATTTAGATACAATGGTTAAATTGTGACAAGTTTATCATAACCCAAACTTGATTTCAAAATCGACATATACAAAAAAAATTGTTTAATCTCCATTAACAGTAAATAATTTGCGAAATACTTTCGATATATACTATGGATAGATTACTAATTAGTAGCGTTCCTTTAATATTTTCTTACAAAATAAATATCTTTTTTTGAAAAAACAATAAGTTTGATTAATTCATTATCGAAGGTACGGCCATAAATTTCTTAGACATCATCACATCCAACAGTCAATAAGAAATACCAATGAAGTATGATCAGTTCATCATTAAACATGATTATTATGTACTGGCTATCTCGACCATAATCCCACTAAATGATTATGAGCCCATTTTGTTTCGATCCAATGATCATATTTGGCCAAATCTAGAATCTAAGCCACATAAGACTTATACATTCACTCATTTAGGTAAAATTTTACATTATTGACCAAATAAGTATTAAAAGTTAAAAACTTTGTTTTCGTTTTTTACTATGTTTTGTGCAATTAACACTCACTGAGTAAGAGGTAGTAGTAAAGAATTGTGTTAGCCATTAAATGTAGATATGAGGTAGTTCTAGGGCATGTAGACACTCAATTAGAATCTCATCTTGTATAATCAAAAGCCTTAACAGTATATACCTTCATTGTTACTTTCTTTTGTCCCTTCCTTTGATGAACGTTGTTTAATTTGGGACGATCAACTTTGGAAGTAAAGATTTCAGTCTTGTGATTAGAAGCTTTGAACCAATTATTATGGATTTACTATTTTGGTCATGTTTTCACTTAACGATTTTAAGCCCATTTTATATCGATTCAGTCATCACGCTACTCCAAATCTAGAATCTAAGTCACGTAACGATTATAACCCTATCTTATATCGATTCAATTATCACGTTTGTCCAAATCTAGAATCTAAATCACGTAACGATTATGAGTCCAATATGTTTCGATCTAATGATCACACTTGTCCAAACTAGAATCTAACGTAATATAGGTAAAAATTTACATTATTTACTTGATAAGTATTGAAAGTTAAAACCTTGTCTTGTTGTTTTTTACTATGTACATAGTCATCGGTAAAATTCTTTTTATGGATTAATAAAAATGGAAAAAAATGTTTTTTTAACTCTTGGATTAAAGTTATGGTCGGACAGATCTTATATATTCATAATTGAACTACAATTATGATGGACTAATAAGCTGGGCCATGATTTCACCTAAAGTTTATGACGCCATCACAATCAATCCAATACAAATTTTATCATCATTCAAAATTTATCTTCCAATAATTATGTACTCCCTAAGAGTTTTTTTACTGATGTTTTAGAGAGAGAAATTGTTTTTAAATTATTAATTTTTTCAATTTTCTATGAAGTTATAGTGGTGAATTGTAAATTTTAAGATATAATATTTAATTTTATTAAATTATTATTGGCTAAAAAATTTAAGAAATTGTTTTGTACAAAAAAAAAGACATTTATAGCTAAACAGTTATGTGTTTTTTTAATATGTATGAAAACTCTAGAACATCAAATATTTAGAAACAAAAAGATTATAGTGGCCCTAAAATTTGCTTTACGTATCGAAATAACATTCAATCTTGTTATTTTCAAATAGAGTAAAATACACCTTCGTTATTTTATTTGGAATAAAAAGTGGGTGTTCGTATAAAAAAAACTTGTTAATATCCAAACATAGTTCTTTAACACATCAGGAACAAGGATGAGTATAATTTTTCAAGGCGAAGGCATATTCGATTAGATAATTGATTAAAGAAGTACCATATACAATCAAATTATCTACAAGCAAGGAAAAAACTTGAAAATCATCACTTTATGACCTGACCATTAATCACCATTACATGTTTTTAGATATCTCAAAATAGTCAAATAGCTTAGACGTTGCCATTCCTGAGAGGTTTCGTAATGCCAAGTGTTGGTCGTTGGGTAAGCGGTCGAAGCGACTACACACACGTCCCATCGTACCACGTGAAGCGCATATCAAAGGCGCGCTTGTCAACGTTATAAAATCCGAAAACAGATGATATCATCTTATTTACAATTGAGGAAAATTTTGTTTCGTTTCATTAATTATGAGGTCGTCTTATTATGTGAACTTGTTGCAAATCGAATATTATGTTGCATCATTCGAAGTTTGATGACTATTATTTTGAAGCTAGGCTCCACAAAGGACAATCAAGTTTCTCTTTGATCGAACTTTAGAATAAGAATATCTTACTATAAGGCGGTCTAGTAGCAGAGTTGGTGTTCGTATTGATCACTTACCTACCTTCGATTTTGGGTTTTCTGTTTTAGAATCGGTCTTCTTTTGTATTTTTGTTTCTTTTAGAATTGGTCTTTACAATGAGTTTTATTTCTATAACGCACACCATGAGTGAAACTTTGCATGCTTTTTTCTAATTCATCATGTGTAAGGACAAGCTAATTTTGCACGTCTATTATTTATTAGCTACACCAACTAGTAATTTTACCTATATAATCAATGTTAGTAACGTTCTAAGTTCTATATGCTTAATTTCTTATATTATTGACTTTAGTTAAACAGTTGTGGAGACTTTATAACTCTAAATTTTTACGAGGATCCGATCGAGTACACATGCATGGTTCAAAATACTAATCATATTACTGGTGAAAAAACATTAAATCATCATGTAACACAATTTATATTGAGCAAATAGTTAAGCATCATGTGTACTACATAGAAAGGAGACAACTACTTTTTGTGTCAACAAATGATACATTTTCCGTTAATATTAATAATGTTTTGCATGAACTATATATAATCTTCCTAGCTAATTGGTTTTAAAATAACACTATATCCAAATTTTGAATATATCTATATAATTTTAACAAAATTACACTGTAACACACAAATTATTAGCAAACTTTCTTTAAATTTTTCCCAAATATTCTGCCTAATAATTTACCGGAGGTCTTGTGAGAAATGCCTACTAACTTTTATGGTTAGTCGAATACTTCAGTATCAGTACTAACAAAAACTTAATTAATATACTGCCTGTAAATAATAATTTAAATCCTAGTCCTACTATTATGTCTATGTTCTTAAGAATTTGATATATATCACTATGCTAGAGAACACCACACACTCACGGCGCTATTTGTAATTTTTTTGCATTGAATTGAATCGACATATGTCTTTGTTCCCGAACTCATATCAGTCGATGGGATTGATCATTTGTCTCAACCAAAACGAAATCCAACAGTTCACTATCACAAGATTACAAGCCACAAATAGCTCCACAATGAGGAGGTTTATGAATATTTTGATATAACGCACACAAGATCCAACATGAAGGTGTAGCAAAAAAATAAAATAAAAAATCCAACATGAGCACAGTTTAAAATTTAAATATTAGCGTTCTGTTTCTTGTTTTAACAAAGGATTTTTAATGAAAAAATCTCTAAAGTATAGTTTGATCCATTTTAAACCCCTCAAATATAAGATTAATGATAAAACTTCTTATGTATTAGTTTATTAATAAATAATTTCTTCCATCTACAGTGACGTTAAGACTTTAAACTACATGACATTAAATTATATATAATTCTACGTTTTGGCTCTAAAAATCGACACGCAATAAACCCTAAATGACAAAAGTCTATTAAGAGAGATTAAGAAAGATTTGGTTGTTCAGATTAAAACCAAAATCGAGCAAACTGCAATTTGCTTAAGAGGATATAATTCATCTTTAACTTGCAAGATGACGAGGTAACATTTTATTCATGTTTACGCTTTCTGTTCTATAACTAAACTTAAATTGGATTTTACACAATGTTATTGTTTTGAGAAGTTCATGTTGCAACTCAAGTGCTATCATATTTGATTTTTTTCTTCTCTTTAAAACTGCAACCAAAGCAGCATATCTTGTCTCTGAAACTAAAATTTTCTGCAAGGCTCAACACAATTATTAATGGTCCAATATTTTCTAAGTATTCTAGAACTTAAGTCCATCGATTGGAAGAATTCTTGAATTTGGGATTTTACACAAACATTATGTCGTTTTTTTAGAGATAAAACGTAGAATTATATTTTAATGTCAGGTAGTTCAATGTTTTAACGTGTGTAGACGGAGGGGATTATTCATTAACACACTAATACATGAAGGGTTTTATCATTAATCTTATACTTGAGGGGTTTAAAATGGATCAAACTATACTTGAAAATTTTTTTCACTAAAAACCCTTTAACAAACAATTAAAAGTTCTATAGCAAACTAAGCCCACCAACTCTGGATCACTTACTATAATCCCTCGGTTTAATGTTTTCATTCAGTCATAAATCGATCATTCAACTTCAGTAGTTCGTAAACCAACACTAACCACTGTTATTCGAATGCCAACAAAAATCAAATTTACAAGACAAAAAAGGGAAACCGAGCTCAGAATAAATCAAGCTGTCTACTTTGAATTCATTAACATATAAACTTAGCTTGTATATCAATTTATAATTAACTAGATGACTCCCCGCGTTATACGCGGATTAATACTTTGTAAGAGTTAACAATTGTCAATAATATTCTAATTTATTTTTTGGTTCATTATTGGTTTTTAAGATAATTTTTTATATTAATAATAGTATATAAAATAAAGCATATAGTAAGACGATAATATGATTTCGATTCTTATTTAAATTTTGATCAAATAATTTTTAATCTCAAATAAATTTAACTTTTAAATTAGTATCTAAATATTATTTATTTGTTAAAATATCCAATAAATTTTATGATTAATTCTTTTTCTAATTGTAATATCCATTTGGTTAAAGTAATGTGAATTATTTGTGAATAACAATATTAAAATGAAAATAGTCTACTGTGGATAAGTTTGTATAGTTTGATTTTTGCTTGTGTTTACATTTTAATCAAAATATTATTTTTCTCCAATAAATCAATATTGTTTTTTATTTTATTCAATAGTAAATTTGGAAATTTGGATTAAACATTATTTTTTGTAATTTTACGTAAATTTATAAAAATGTTCATGTTGAAATTTTGTCATTTGTGTATAGCTTTATATATAATATATGAAGTTTACTATTAATTTATATAAAATAATCAATTGAATAAGAATAATCAAAGTTAATGGGCTAAGTATGAAATTAGTTAATTATGATTCTTTATAAAGTTAATAGGCTAAGTATTCAATAGCCCATAGCTAATTGAATGAGTTTTTTGCCATGTCACATTTGACATGGCTTTTATTTTGCCTAACTTTGAAGGAGAATGAAACACATAAATATATTTGGAAAAATCATCTCCTTAATAATATTTAAGGGCTGTGTGTATATACTTGGATAATGTGCATTGAATAAATGGGCCGCATCTAACCAAAACGTTTGTAAATATTAACAACTATTCAATTCTAACATTACTTTTAATATTTTTAAGGTTTTTGATTAGTTGTTTAATCATAAAGTTTTTCTTTGCTACATACCATATTAACCCTAAACTATATTATGAATTTAATATTTTAATAAGAATAAAAAACGAAATATCTGTAATAAAAATAGCATTGCATTGAATCCACATGTATATGTTTGTTCCCGAAGTCATAATACATTATACATGTATACAAAATACTAGATAAAGACAAAAAAAATTAGAATGCCCACTTGCATTTAGGATAGTGGTTTGATCCCAATTCTTTTAGGACATCCACCACCTTCGCAACTCCAGTGTTGCATTTTGTCATTATTTGGATTTACTGTTATTTAGGTGTACCAAAGTAAACCATGACTCAAATTAAATTATACCAACTTTTCTGACAGGACCGGGTCTGGTTAGCGGCCAACCAAATCCGGTTTAAGAATCCAGAACCCTAACAAACGGTCCTCTCATCAAAAGCATATTCCTCATTGGTCATTGCACTCAACAAGCCTCCACTACCATCTACCCCAATGCATTCCAACAGCAAATTCATATTATTCATCGCACATTACAATAATTGAGTATAACTTTTGATACACATATTTAGATATATTATCCTTATTAGTAATAAACGTTGAAGTTTTATCACACACCACATGAATTTTACATTAGTGTTAAAACACACGGACCACCCTACCAAGTCATACCAATTATAGTATATACACTTTCTTTCGTATCCACAAAATCTCATTCATCAACGGTTACCAAACAAATTCTTGTTCACTATGCACACCTTTAATATTTGGATGTTTTGTTAAAGTAGAGGCATGCAAAACTAATTCATTGTTCTTTTATTTTGATGCACCTAACGTTCAAAGGAAGGATATATGTTAAAACATTGTCTTCATACGTACATCAATGATCATTATCAACTCAAACATCACATATATGAATCTTTCATTCGTCTTTTTGCTTAGTGTACCCAATGGATTTAAATGTAGGGTTAATTTGCCAACTAAGAAAAAAAAGAAAACAAATAGTAAAACTAACAAAAACTAATCTGTGTGGTCTAAACATGTCCATTAGATTTAGATTAAATGGTTAGAATTTTAAATATAATTTTTTTTTAGGTTATTCAACCCAATATCCCTCAAAATCTGTTCGTGCGATGCTATTTGCATAATTAAGTTAATAGGAATTATATATTATTTCACTAGAAACACGATTTTAACTTACTAGCTACTAATTAGTGCGGACAGGAAAATATATTATAACTTTTCTAATTGATTTTGATAAAACAAAAAAAAATATTTTTGCCGATAAATCAGTGAAATGTAATATTATCTTTCTTTTTTTTTGTTCAAAAAATGTCATATTATCTGCGATTATAAATCTGTAATTAAAACAGTAAAAGAAACATTTGACTAATTTTTGTAGATTAAGTACATGTGTCTTTGGCACAAAAAATTATATACATATATGTCAAAAGAAAAAGAATTGTAAATGGGAAGATTTTCTAATTCCTCTGAAACTTTATGATTATAACAAAAATATTACGTTGCTATTTTAGCCACATGTCGATACTCTACTATATCCGCTAGCTTTTAACAAAAAATTTTACTTATAAAAACGTGACAAAACTCCTTCACAAAGATCCTTCACCACACTCTTACCTCCATAGCCATGCAACACTCTCTCTGCTCCGATCTTCTTACACCGGAAACTTCATCTCATTTTCATTTACTCACACAAACCAAACATGCAACTACTACTTCCCGCCTTCTCATTAACCCTTTCAAAAGAACCAAACTTACCGATCATTTCCCTCCTCTCCTCACTTCTCCGGCGACATCACCTCCGTCTCCGGTGAACATTAAACCGACCCATCACCACTTAAACCCTCTCCAGAAGCTAGCGTCTTCGATGCTCGACAAGCTCGAGTCCTCCCTTATTGTACCAATGGAACATAATCACCCACTTCCTAAACCGACTGACCCGGCTGTTCAATTATCAGGTAATTTCGCTCCGGTTAATGAATGTCCGGTTCAAAATGGTTTAGAAGTCGTTGGTCAGATTCCTTCTTGTCTACGTGGAGTGTACATCCGTAACGGAGCTAACCCTATGTTTCCTCCGTTAGCTGGACACCATCTTTTTGACGGTGACGGAATGATTCACGCCGTTAAAATCGGTTCTGATAACCGAGTTAGTTACAGCTGCCGGTACACTCGAACAAACCGGCTTATTCAAGAAGCCGAGCTAGGAAGACCGGTTTTCCCTAAACCAATAGGCGAGCTTCACGGTCATTCCGGCCTAGCTCGACTGGCTTTGTTCGCGGCTCGAGCTGAGATAGGACTCGTGGACGCGACACGTGGCATGGGTGTAGCTAACGCAGGAGTCGTTTACTTTAACGGGAGGTTATTAGCCATGTCAGAAGATGATCTACCTTACCACGTGGAGATCAACGGTCAAGGAGATCTCAAAACTATTGGACGGTTCGGATTCGACGACCAGATTGACTGTCCAGTGATAGCACATCCAAAGGTGAACCCTACCACAGGTGATCTCCACACGTTGAGTTACAACGTTTTAAGGAAACCTCATCTCAGGTATCTTAAATTCGACACGTGCGGGAAAAAAACACGTGACGTGGACATAACTCTCGAGCAACCCACGATGATACATGATTTTGCGATAACCGAAAATTTCGTCGTTATACCGGACCAGCAATTGGTATTCAAGTTATCCGAAATGATTCGGGGCGGGTCACCGGTTATCTACGACAAAGAGAAGATGTCGAGATTCGGTGTTTTATCGAAGCAGGATCCGACCGGGTCGGGTATAAGTTGGATCGACGTACCCGATTGCTTTTGTTTTCATCTATGGAACGCGTGGGAAGAGAGAACCGAAGACGGAGACCCGGTTATTGTCGTAATCGGGTCATGCATGAACCCGCCCGATACGATTTTTAGCGAATCAGGAGAACCGACTCGGATCGAATTAACCGAAATCCGATTAAATATGCGGACAAAAGAGTCGAACCGGAATATTATCATAACCGGGATTAATTTAGAAGCGGGTCAGGTAAACCGGAATTTCTTAGGACGTAAAACCCGGTTCGTTTACTTAGCCATAGCTGATCCTTGGCCGAGATGCAATGGCATAGCGAAAGTGGATTTGGAGGACGGTACCGTTTCAGAATTTAAGTATGGACCGGGCCGGTTTGGTGGCGAACCGTACTTTGTACCGGAGGAAGAAGGAGAAGACGAAGGGTATGTGATGGGTTTTGTGAGGGACGAAGAGAGAGATGAGTCGGAGCTCGTGGTGGTTGAAGCATCGGAGATGAAGCAAGTTGCGGCGGTGCGGCTGCCGGAGAGGGTACCGTACGGTTTCCACGGAACGTTCGTGAGTGAGAATCAGTTGAAAGAACAAGTTATCTAACTTAGGGGTATATTCGTAATTTAGCAACTCCTTCCCAATAGTAAGTATGATTCTCACGTTGTTTTTAGATGTGTAAAATTAATTATCTCTATATATGTTGAAATTATTATAACAATTAATCTCTTACCGTATTCGGTTAATCCTATTGTGAAAAAAGTTTGAAATATAGGTATACTATCACTTTCATATGTAGTCTTGTTCAAATGTCACTTCAAACTTATATATTGCATTGCATCCAATTGGATTCAAATGTGACAAATTACTTTTGGTATATATGGTTTATTACCTTTCACACGCTAAGGACTCTTTAACAAGTTTAGTTATTGGTTGGAACTTAGAAGCGACCCAAAAAATCAACGTACCACGTGACCCAAAAGCAAAAAGAATCAATGTTTCATATTCCACTGATTAATCTGTATTGCTTTAAATAGTAACTGAAGATTTTGTAACTATATTAGCATTAAGATAGAAGTGGTCCATTTTCATATAACGTTTAACTGATTATGTAGGATGAGAATTAATTACATATAACGTGCAAGCTAATAAAATTTGTCACGAGAGTGATGAAAGATAAACCTTCACTTCAATTACTAAGTGACTACTCCTTCCGTTCTTTTATGTTTGATGTTCTAGATTTTTTTCTTATTTTCTAAAGATTGATTTTTTACTTTTTCAATGTGGTTTTAATGAACAAATTATGGTGAATTGTTAATTCCAAAGCATATTAAATAAAATTAGTGAATTCTTATAGGCCAAATATTATTGAAAAGTGCTTAATCCAAAAAACAATACATATATAATTAAGCATTAATTGATTTTCTTAATATGTGTAAAAAAACTAAAACATCTAACAAAAAAGAACGGAGGAAGTATATACTATCCATAAATAAGCCATGGGACCCTGGTTAACTGTTTTGTTTGGGATGAATTTTGAGCACAGTAGTTTATCACTGAAAGGTTGTTCAGCCATTCGCATAATTTTCAACTAAAAATTTATCCATAATTGTTATTGGAATATATGACAACTTGTTTGAATGAGCTACAAAATTTCATATAGCAGATGAGATCTATATATATATATGTATCGAATAGAACTGATCGATGTAATGAATCTTTTTTTTATCCTACATTACATACTAAGACAAATGTTATATAAGCAGTATTGTTAAGGAAAATATATAATCCTATCATATTTTTATGTCATATTTGTTAAAAGTTTATCTCTTATTTATGTACAATACTATAAACTGTGATAAATGTTAAAGTGTGAAACTGTAACACCCGTGAACCAGGAATTACAGATGATAATTGAATTGGACCGAATGGTTATAGTTTTAATTGTTCGGTTTGGCTGGTTTGGGTTAAGTGAACCTTAGGGCTTGAGTATAAAAGGGAGCAGCCTCCGTTTTGTGCAGATAAAACGTGAAAGAGACTGGGAAATTGAAAGAGAAGAGAAGAGGTTCGTTTGTGGTGTTTTTAGAAAAGAAGGAGATGAAGACAGTTCTGACATGTTTTAAAAGAGTTGAGAAATGGACTGTCTAATCTGTTCGGATTGGAGTGAAACTCTTAGGGTAAGTTACACTCTTATATCTAACTTTATGCGAAATTGGTTTGTCATTTGGATTAGTATTGTGAGAGTTATTGTTGTTTTCCCGAGAGAGGTACGTTCAGAATTGGATCTGCGATCATTCCACTTCGTGGGTGTTTTCCCGTCGAACCAGAAAGAGTTAAGAGTCGATCTGCATATCGTTGGAAAGGGCTCGGTCTCACGATTCCAGATAAGGATTCCGAGGTAATATCCGTACTCAGTGTGCTTTCGAAGTCGGCATGTCGTTTCTGTTTTTAGAAAATCCTAATCCGGTTTAGGAGAAACTCCAATTGGTTTGGTTTAGTTAACCAGATTGGTTTGGTTTGGTTTAGTTAACCGGTTTGGTTTGATTTGAGTTGGTTTGGTTTAGTTAACCGGATTGGTTTGGTATGGTTTGGTTTAGTTAACGGGATTGGTTTGGTTGGTTAATTTAACCGACTGGTTTGGTTTGCCTTGTTCATCATGCAAAGGAGGAGAGTTGCTAGAGGTTGAGGTCCGAGGCAACTAATACGCTAAGGTGAGTGCGTGACCATGGTCCCAAGTGGATGGAACATTAGGATTCCTGGTGTTAGGATGATTGATGGTTGGATTCTTGATTGATTGAGATGTTTGTGTGGTGCAATCGTTTCTGTGTGTTTGTTGACGTTTTATTGCAGGTGATCGTGTTTCCACATGCTTGGAATCGAGCCAGAGAGGAGATGGCTCGATTGGTGGTACTGGGTTTAACACCCGTACCATGATCTGACCCGGATCGTGGACCAACTTGGAGCTTTATCAAGCAGTATGAAGACTAGCCCAGTAAGGGCCTATTGAGAATTCGGCCCAAGAACATAAGTGGCCGACCTTGGTGAAATCCGAGGAAAAAGGAAGAGTTAGCTCGGTTAAAAAGAAATACTTAGAATTAAGTATTTTTTCTTTTTATCTTTTAGGAGATTTTCCTTATCTCTTAGAGTTGATTCCACCGGCTTACTTGATGTTTTTCTCCTAGAGGGGACATTCACCTCCCAATTCACATTCATTCAGAAATCCACCTCCACCCTGGATCCAGAATTGGATTCAAGACCTAGAAACACCTCTAAAGACAGATTTTTCATGTTCTAGTAGATGATTCAAACCACGTAGCATATCAACCCCGAAGGTCTTTCTATTTGGTGCACAAATAGAAGACAACCATACGAAGCCACCCCGAAGATATTACGGTTCGAAAGTTATGCTCAGTTTCGTGAGACCAAAGAAGAAGGATACGAAGTTCCGAAGAGCCAACTTTGTACCTTCGTCCACGACGAACCACGACGAACCAGGTAACAATTTATATAGCGTTGGAAAGATCGCTCTGTCTAATTTCTAGAAAAGGATTCGGATCGTACATCCGAGGTCTGTAGCGTCCTTAGTAGTGTTTCTAGTAACACACATTCTCTAAGAACTAAACTCATCACGTATGTGACTTGCCTATGAAGGCAGAACTCATCACCTTTGTGAAGTGCCTATGAAGGCATAACTCATCACCTTTGTGACATGCCTATGAAGGCTTAATTCATCACCTTTGGTGACCTAGCTGCCTAGCTGTCTAGCTGCCTAGCTTCCTAGATGTCTAGTTGCCTAGATGTCTAGCTGCCTAGATGTCTAGCTACCTAGCTGTATATATAGCGTTTGAAAGAACTCTCTGTCTAGTTTCCAGAACAGGATTCAGATCGTACATTCGAGGTCTGTAGCGTCCTCATTAGCGTTTCAAGTAACGCACATTCTCTAAGAACTAAACTCATCACGTATGTGACTTGCCGATGAAGGCATAACTCATCACCTTCGTGACATGCCTATGAAGGCATAACTCATCACCTTTGTGACATGCCTATGTCTAGCTGCCTAGCTCGCCTAGCTATCTAGGTCGATGACCTACCTCGGTAAATGAGTAATAACGAATGTGATAAAGACCTAACTCGGTAAACGAGTAATAACGAACGTTATGAAGACTTAACTCGGTAAACGAGTAGTAACGATGTTATGAACATGAACTACGAATGGCTTGATCCCTATTCTAAAGGGTATGTAGGCAGCCTCTCACATGGCACAACTATAACATATAAATCTTCCCATAGTTTATATCTATGATAAGGAAGAAGATTTGTATAGAGAACTCTATACACATCTTTTTGAGTACTTGTTTTCTTGGTGATTTTATGCTTAAACCTAATTCCTCTATTTTTTGGAACGATCTCGGAGTGTTACTCAATCCGGCATCACCATCGATCCTAGCGTCACTGCGAAGTGGTGTCAATCGACACTCATGTGGTTTTGTGTTGTTGTGTTTGTTTGTTGTGTTGTGTGTTTGCCTTATGTTTCATTTATCTCGGTAATTGGCCAAGTAGATGGGTTGACCGTCTCACTGAGTATTTGTGATAATACTCACGCATCTCTTTTTGCTATGTGATGCAGGTAAAGACAAAGTATGACAGTGGGATCGTGGCTATGAGGAGGATGATGATATACGATCTCGTTGAGTTGTTTTGTTATATTTCAGAATTGTTTTAGAACTGCCGGTTAGGTTGTTGGTTAGTTCTGGATATTGTTGGATTGGTTTGTGATTCTTGAGCTTTTGGTTTATTGGAAATAAATGTTGGTTTAATTGGTTATTTTGTTATGTTTGTTCTGCTGGTTTGCTTGTGAGTTGAATTGGACGTTGAGGGTTAACATTTATGGGAATGTTAATCCGAGTTCAATCGTTAAAAAAATGGATTAGGTTGTTTCAGTTTGGTATCAGAGCCCTTACGGTTTTAGGACTGGATAGAACTGTTAGGATTATTAACTTGGTGAATTGGCTATTCTGTGGGTTTGGGGATTCTGGATCATCTTCCTTCGAGCCTTCAATGAGATTCCACGATATTGTGTTATGTTTGTGTGGTAATCTAGTGCTTAGCTTGTGTACTTTGGTAGTGCATTGTGTTGGCTAGAGACGCTAGAGGACCTAGCCTTGGTGGCCATGTGACCGTGGATGTCAGGATGGTGGTCGGCGACCAAAGAGTGAGTATGCTGGGAATGCGGCTCAGGGTTCCACGTTTGAGACTGCGACAGATCCGTAGACGTTTCAGGAGGGTATGAGTGTAACATCCTAAAACCAGCCGGAGGTTTATAATTGTAACTTATAAAAAAAAAATTATACGAGTTCGAAAATTCTACAAAGCTGTGACCAGTTCGCAATTATTTAGGGAATGGTAACCTAGATAGTTTAGGCCGTGGCTCACATAGGAGAGGCTGAGGAAGGGCGGCAGAATAGAAGGAGGGAAAAACGTGGAGGAGAGGGAAGAGTAATGGGCTTCCGGCCCGTGTAGTAAGGAGGTGGAGAAAAATAAGGAAAGTGGATATTCCCCTTAGGGTTTTTGGTGTAGTGTAAATAGAGAGCTAGGGAGCTCATTATTTACACACACACCAAAATATTTCTCTCCTCTTTAGAGCCAAAGATACACGCTTAAGAGGGAGAAAAAAGGAGGAGTTCGAGAAGGAACTCGGCACCCCACCTAAGGAGCAGCGATATAAGGTAAGGCGCGATCCGTACCTAATACTCCCTTTCTATTCTCTTCCTTATAGCTTTCATGCAGTAGTCTTAGTAGTACGGGTTAGGGTAGAGTAGTATAGTAGTATAGTAGTATAGTAGTAGTAGTGGTCTTGTGCGGATAGTGATTCCGTGCACGACCGGTAGTGTTGGTAGCGCCAAGGGTTGGCATCGGTATGGCCTCCGGGTGCCTCGATGACAACACGACTGGGTACCAACGGTAGGCCTCGGTAGCGTCAAGGGTTGGCATCGGTCTGATACCGATGACTGCACGACTGGGTACCGAGTATCCTAGAGCCGAGTAAAGAACGCCTCGAGAGGGCATCAATGCGAGGAATTGGTGGCGCCTCAACAGGGCCGGTGGCTCCTTGACCAGGCACCGCAAGTAGTAAGGCTGATCGATGATCAGGACGAGTGAGCCTAGGATCGTGCCACGATGGACGTATCGATGAGAAATCGGTACGGACACTTGACAATCCAAAAGTGCCAATAGAGGCTATCTGGTAGTATCAGCGGTCGGACCATGGGGACGCGTCGATATGCCCTCAGGGAGGCCTGCGATCGATCTACCACTGGCCATCGAGGATAACTGAGCAGTCCGCAAGGGCAGTCCGTGATGTGATCGCTGGCTGGCATCGATGAGCCTCGCGTAGGTCTCGGTGTATCAGTATGATACCTTGTTTGTCCGCGATGAACAAACCGGTAATCATCTGTGATGGCATCGGTGATCGGAGAAAAAGCTAGACGGGCAGTGCCAACCACTGTGCCGCGGACCGGTACGGCCTCGGTAGTGATCGATACGGCTTCGGTCCGGAATCACGCCCGGTAAGCAAAAGCATGTTTGGCTTACCGACAGTGGCAGAGCATCCGGTCAGATCATGGCGATCTGACTATGGACTCGTAGGTGAGACAGTAGAGGAGCATGGAGGCTAACGCAGCTTGCCAAGTGAATCGGCTATCACAATGGAACTTGGTGAGGGTACACGGACCTAGGCGTACCGGCCGTGGGACTCAACCTTGTATCTCGAGGAAACTTGGCTCGGCATAAGCTGGCCCAAGAGTGACTCGTTGTTTGGCGGACTGGAAACTAGTCATGGCAGGATCATGCCTAGTTCCGACTCGCACCGCATGTAGTTTAGGAAGGTAGACAATGCATAGGCCGGCTATACTCTGAAAAGAGAGCCAGTGGGCCAAATGTGAGGATTAGCGTGGCAGGCTGAGAGGTCTGATACTAACCGATCATTGAACCGCAAAATAGAGCTATGGTAGCATTACAGCCGCAAGGCCGTAAGGATACTCGATGGTTCGCTTGTTTGTTGGACTCAACAGGCTACTAGAGAATGATGTAGGCCGGACAGGTTGTGGCCGGCTAACTCGATAGTTGTACGACTACGCCTTAGTCAACCTGGTAGAAAGTCTAGACGGTGTAGGCCAACAAGAGAAGCGCTAAGGAGGCTTAGCAAACTCGTACGCCCGCATACGACTTCAGGGTTAGAGGCAAGGCCGCGGGAACGCTTAGGCCGGGTACGGCCAAGGCTGGACCGCAAGTCTTCCATAATTAATAGATAGTTTTCTGTTTGTATTTCTGCAGGGACGGTCACCGTATGGCCATAGATGTGTCATGGGTAACGTATTGGGATAGCCATGCTTACCTGGGGCCGACCATACAGGGCAAAAGGTATTGCTTGAAATGCTTTGGCTATTGCTTGAGAACGTAGAGGTATAAAGGACTAGGATTAACCAGAGTAGATAGCTTGATTGTGAACCTTAGGATAGACTAGTAGAGCATGTTTAAACCGGTAGGATAGTAGGTTCACAATGCCACCATTTAAATATTGCATAGGGGCGTATGTATGGGCATGCGTTCCGCCTTGTTTGTGTTTGGCCTGAAAGATGGCACGAAGACCTAGCGTTCTGAGGATCGCTAGAAGGGTCGGAGCACCTTAACTCGTAGAGTCCGCCGACGGGTCGACTATAGTAGTTGCTGCCAGGGTGCCAGGCATACTAGTTTACTGGTCCGGTTACCAGCAAGCTGGTGTAGAGTATAGTATTGGCTGCCAGGGTGCCAGGCATTCCAGTTTTACTGGACCGGTTACCAGCTTGCTGGTGTAGAGTGTAAAGGGCTGCCAGGGTGCCCGGCATGAGGTTGAGAAGTTGTGTTTGTATCACCGCCAAAGGGTTGGCCGTGAGACGCAGTACCTGGCAAGTAGTGCTAAGGGTGATGTGTGGGGTTGTAGGTTTAGAATAGCTAGGTAGTGTTAGGTGGTGAGACGGAGTATACCGTCTTACTGAGTATTCAATACTCACCCCCCTTACCAGTGCGCAGGATAGGACATCCGGTCAGGTGAACCATAGGACGGCAAGGCAGGAGGGAGCAGCAGACAATGGAGGAAGACTTTCCCAAGGCGTAGTGAATCTAGTACCCATACGTTGTAATTTACCTCACAATGTAATTAAGAAATTTTAGAGCAATGAAAATATCACTTTTGTCTAACACTTGGGTCTGGATTCATAGTCCGAGATACGGGTGTTACAATGAGTACTAGTGTGAGTGCCAGTGGAAGTGCCCGTGTGAGAGCCAGTGGGAGGGCTGGTGGGGCCAGGGCTGGTACTGGAGCTGGTGCTGGATTGGCTCGCTATTCGGGTGCGCTCACAGGAGGAGTCCTGGTGATAAGATGATCGTCTGACAGATCTGTTCCAGTAGTTATTGTGGCGGACACTAGTGAGTGAGTCTGCCAAGAGTGCGGCTTAAAGTGATGCGCATGCGGCTGAGAGTGATCCGCATACGCTTCAGGACGGCTTGAGCGCCATTGAGACTGCCAGTGTGCAACCAAGTGTGAGCGCCAGTGTGAGGGCTGGTGGGGATGGTGTGGGTCCTAGGTTGGCTGCTAAGGGCCGGTGTGGGTCCTCGTGAGGTTGGTAGTGTGGGTGCGCCCGCGGGTGGGGCTTAGGAGTCGAGATGATCGTCTGGTGGATTGGCTTCAGCAGTTATTGAACCGGTTACTGGGTGCGGTACCAGTTCAGGCTCCAGTGATGCCACGAGTGGCAGAGCTGCGGCTGAGGGCTGCTGTTGTTGAAGAGGTTCCGTCTTATCTTCAGATGAGGGAAAATGTGCAGAGGATCGGTATAAGATTCTTTGCGAGTGGTGTGTTACATCTAGGAGGTTCAAGCAGTGTTGGTCTGGGCGGACTTTTAGGCAGAGTTTAATGCCAAGTTCTTTCCTCAGGAGGTTGCGGATCATTTAGAGACGAGGTTTCAGAGCTGGCTCAGAGATCAGTTTGTGGGTACGATTTAGAGTTTAATGGACTCCTGGTTTATACTGGTAAGAGCATGGAGGGCGAGGATGCCCAGGTTAAGAGGTTCTTGAGAGGACTTCGATCTGATTTTGGGATACGGTGTGGAGTGTCTAAGTATGCTACGAGAGCAGAGGTTGTAGAGACTGCTGCACAGTTTGAGGAGGACCTAAAGGAGCAGGCTGTGGTGAGTAGCCCAGCTGTTAGTCTAAGAAGCCTCAGCAGTATGTGGTACCTGGCAAGGCGGCAAGCCGACGCAGTGACAAAAGAGGAAGTGGGAGGACACTTCCAGGTTGAGCCAGAATGGCCGAGGATGCTTCGGGTGTGGAGGCATGGGTCATATAATGGAGACTTTGTTAGGTTCCTTAGCACATGGGACTTGTACAGGGACCTTGTTAGTGGTCGGTTTTGAGTCCTACGTGTTGTTTGATTCTGGAGCATTGAATTGCTGCATTACTCCGGCGCATGCAGAGAGGAGTGGTATATGGAGTGACGCTGGTGAGCGGACTGAACAGTTTATGGTTGCTGGAGGGAAGTTTCTGGTTACTCATAGCCGAGCGAGGGGGTGTATATTCTAGTGGCTGGTGAGTTGATGCCAGCGGACTTGGTGATCAATTTAGTGGAGCTGTATGATGTTATCCTGGGTATGGATTGGTTGGATCGGTACAGAGTTCATCTGGATTGTCACCGGGGTCGAGTTGTGTTCGAGCCTGATGGTGAGAGGTTGGTTTATCAGGGAGTGAGACCGACTTCAGGGAGTCTCATGATTTCTCTTGTACAGGCTGAGGCTATGATCGAGAGGGGTTGTGAGGCTTACTTGGCGATGATAGTGATGCCCGAGTCTGTGGGTGAGATTGTAGTGAGGGATATTCGGGTTGTCCAGGACTTTGAGGATGTTTTTCAGTCGTTGCAGGGATTACCACCATGTTGGTCTAATCCTTTCACGATTGAGTTAGAGCATGGAGGAACGCCGTTATCTAAGGCACCTTATATGATGGCTCGAGCTGAGTTGGCAGAGCTGAAGAAACAGCTGCAGGATTTGTCGGATAAGGGTTTTATTCGACTGAGTAGTCACCATGGGGAGCACCGGTGTTGTTATTGAAGAAGAACGATGTGAGTTTTCGGTTGTGCATCGAATACCGGGTGCTTAACCGAGTCACTGTGAAGAACAAATATCCTCTTCCGCGAATTGATGAGTTGTTGGATCAGTTGAGCGGGCCTACTTGGTTCTCCAAGATTGACTTTGCGTCTGGTTATCATCAGATTCATATGGCTGAGGCAGATGTCAGGAAGACGACTTTCAGGACGAGATATGGGCATTTTGAGTTTGTGGTGATGCCTTTTGGTTTGATTAATGCACCGGCTGCATTTATGAGGTTGATGAACGGAGTCTTTCAGGAGTATCTGGATGAGTTCGTGATTATCTTCAGTGACAATATTTGGTGTATTCTAAGGGTCATGGGAGCATGAGAGGCATCTAAGGGCGGTTTTGGGGAAGCTGCGAGAGTAGAAACTATTTGCTAAGTTGAGCAAGTGTAGTTTCTAGCAGCGAGAGATCGGTTTATGGGTCACCTTAATTCTGCAGATAGAGTTTCTGAGGATCCAACTAAGATTCAGTCTATCCGAGATCAAGAGTTTTCTCAGGTTGGCAGGTTATTTCATAAGATTCGTGAAAGTTTTGCGAGTATGGCTCAAACTATGACCAAGCGGACATGGAAGGATGTTCCTTTTGTGCGGTCTTTGGATTGTGAGTCATAGGTGATGGTTGGAGTTGTAGCAGATTCTGATCTGAATATAGTTTACCATCCTGGTGAAGCTAATCTTGAGGCGGTATGTTTCGGCTGAGGAGCAAGATGTGAGGCCTTGGTGAGTGAGATTAGTACTTTGAGGTTGTGCGTTATCTCACGAGAGTCTTTGGGGCTGGAGGTAGTTAATCAGGCAAACCTTCTGAGCAGGTTTCGAGTAGCTCAGGAGAAGGATCAGGGTTTGTTTGATTCCTAAGGTTGCAGGTTCTGATTATCAGATCTCAGCGAATATGACTATCTTAGTGCACGGGCGAGTTATGTGCCTAAGGATGAGGATTAAGGCAGGAGATATTGAGAGAGGCTCATGCGAGCATGTTTTCTATTCATCTGGAAGCGACTAAGATGTATCGTGATCTGAAACGGTATTATCACAGGATCGTGATGAAGAAGGTGTTACTACTTGGGTTGCATCTTGTGAGGTTTGCCAGCTAGTGAAGACGGAGCATCATGTTCTGAGTGGTATGTTGCAGAGTTAACCCATTCCAAAGTGGAAGTGGGACATGATTACCATTGATTTGGTGATTTTGTTTTGGATTATGTATTTTCGTTTGAGTTGTAACGATTATGACATTTTTCAGTTTTATAAGATGAGTATTTCTTATGTGATGGCTTGGGTAGTCATGAATATAAGATGCGTTAGTCAAGAGTTTGGGAGTTTTATGAAGTGTTAAAACTTGTCTATTTCTGAGAGACTCTATGTGAGTTGGTGTTAGAGAATCTAGGAATATAAGTTTTATGAGGATTTAGAACTGTCTATTTCTGAGGGATTCTAGTGGAAACACCATGTGTGATTGAGTTGTTTCAGATGACCTGAGGATTGGTCATTAGAAATAGAAGTTTTATGAGGATTTAAAATTGTCTATTTCTTAGAGATTCTAGTGGAAACACCCTGTGTGATTTGGTTGTTTCAGATGACTTGAGGATTGATCATTAGAAATAGAAGTTTTATGAGGATTTGAAACTGTCTATTTTTGAGAGATTCTAGTGGAAACACTCTGTGTGATTTGGTTGTTTCAGGTGACCTGAGGATTGGTCATTAAAATTAGAAGTTTTATGAGGATTTAAAACTGTCTATTTCTAAGAAACTCTAGTGGAAACACCTTGTGTGATTGGGTTGTTTCAGATGACCTGAGGATTGGTCATGGTTGAGACGATATTTTCGAGGTAATAGAATGTCATGTTTGAGGCCACGGGAGGTAGTTCTAGTCAGAGATGCATATATAGACGTTTAAGACTTGATCGCTCTAAGGGATGAGGATTTCCCCAAATAACTCGTTGGGAGATGAGGATTTCTCCAGAGGGGATGAGGATTTCCCTTGTATTTTATGGAGAGATGAGGATTTTTCTCGAGGGGATGAGGATTTCCCCTGTATATCGATAGCTCGACGGACTGTGTGTCCTGAGGGTGTGAGTGGTATGGTGCACCGATAGCTCAAGGGATAACGATCCTGAGAGTGTGAGTGGTGTGGTTATGAGTTAAGAGCAATCAATGTCTAAAACGTTGCTATAAGCATAGGACTGGATGTGAACCTCATGGTGGACTGGGGGATATTGATCTCCAGTTTGCTGGCTGGTTGGCCAGGTGTTGGCCCGTGATGGCAGTGTTTTAGGATTCGAGGGCGAATCCAGGTTAGTGGGGGAGAGTTGTAACGCCGTGAACCAGGAATTAGAGATGAGAATTGAATTGGACCGAATGGTTATAGTTTTAATTGTTCGGTTTGGCTGGTTTGGGTTAAGTGAACCCTAGGGCTTGAGTAAATAAAGGAGCAGCCTCCGTTTTTTGCAGAAAAAACGTGAAAGAGGCTTAGAAATTGAAAGAGAAGAGAGGAGGTTCGTTTGTGGTGTTTTTAGAAAAGAAGGAGATGAAGACAGTTCTGACATGTTTTAAAAGAGTTGAGAAACGGACTATCTAATCTGTTTGGATTGGAGTGAAACTCTAAGGGTAAGTTCTACACTCTTATATCTAACTTTAGGCGAAATCGGTTTGTCATTTGGATTAGTATTGTGAGAGTTATTGTTGTTTTCCCGAGAGAGGTTCGTGCAGAATTGGATCTGCGATCAGTCCACTTCGTGGGTGTTTTTCCGTTGAACCAGAAAAGAGTTAGGAGACGATCTGCATATCGTTGGAAAGGGCTCGGTCTCACGATTCCAGATTAGGATTCCGATCATGATTCCGAGGTAATATCCGTTCTCAGTGTGCTGTCGAAGTTGGCGTGTCGTTTCTGTTTTTAGAAAACCCTAATTCGGTTTAGGAGAAACTCCAATTGGTTTGGTTTAGTTAACCAGATTGGTTTGGTTTGGTTTAGTTAACCGGTTTGGTTTGATTTGAGCTGGTTTGGTTTAGTTAACCGGATTGGTTTGGTTTGGTTTAGTTTAATTAACCGGATTGGTTTGATTGGTTTAACCGACTATTTCTGTTTGGATTAACCGACTTGTTTGGCTTGCCTTGTTCATCAGGCAAAGGAGGAGACTTGCCAGAGGTTGAAGTCTGAGGCAACTAATAGGTTAAGGTGAGTGCGTGACCATGGTCCCAAGTGGATGGAACATTAGGATTCCTGGTGTTAGATGATTGATTGAGATGTTTGTGTGGTGCAATCGTTTCTGTGTGTTTGTTCATGTTTTATTGCAGGTAATCGTGTTACCGCAACCTTGGAATCGAGCCAGAGAGGAGATGGCTCGATCCTAGCGTCACTGCGAAGTGGTGTCAATCGACACTCATGTGGTTTTGTGTTGTTGTGTTGTGTGTTTGCCTGGTGTTTCATTTATCTCGGTAATTGGCCAAGTAGATGGGATGACCGTCTCACTGAGTATTTGTGATAATACTCACACATCTCTTTTTGTCATGTGATGCAGATAAAGACAAAGTGTGACCGTGGGATCGTGGCTATGAGGAGGATGATGATCTAGGATCTCATTGAGGTGTTTTGTTATATTTCAGAATTGTTTTAGAACTGCCGGGTAGGTTGTTGGTTAGTTCTGGATATTGTTGGATTGGTTTGTGATTCATGAGCTTTTGGTTTATTAGAGTTAAATGTTGGTTTAATTGGTTATTTGGTTATGTTTGTTCTGCTGATTTGTTTGTGAGTTGAATTGGACGTTGAGGGTTAACATTTATGGGAATGTTAATCCGAGTTCAATTGTTAAAATAAATGGGTTAGATTGTTTCAGAAACCATACTGTTTTAAATGCATATTAGTAAAAAAAAATTTTGCTTCTGAAAAGACTTTCTTAATACTTTTTTTTTATACTGCATTTGAAAATACTTGTAATAAATTTAGAAAATCTCTTTGTCATTTATAGCCATTCATTTCTTTTTCTACATGTTCAGCTTTTAGATTATGATAATGAGATGTAGTAATACTAAAGATACATTGTAGTTTATAGTTTCTAATCCAACTATAATTATGTGTGTGTTAGGTTTAAAATATCTACCAAAAAGCAGAAAAAATCAAAAGCGTAGATAAAAAGGCTTAATCCTCTCTTTTTTCTTTTGTCAACGAAGGCTTAATCTTCTATGATACAACAAGCATAACATCATTCCTGAAAAAGGATCCACTGGTTTGTCTAACAAATGTTCTCTCGACACGACAACTTGAACTGTGCCCACAAAACATGTCGATCATTACAAGTTTTTGACCCAAATATTTATAACAATCCATTATAAATAAATAGTGAACCACCGTGTTATTTAAAGAAGACAAAACTTTCATCGGTTTGTCCCCAACTATATATTTATCAATACTCCCTCAGTCCCATTTTATATGATTTCTAAAGTTTTTACAAACAAATTAAGAAATCATTTAATTGTTTATCTTTTCAATATAGAACACAAATTCCAAAATGATTCAACCAATGAAAAAATAATAATAATATGCAGAATTCAAACACTCAAAAACAACAAAAACACAATAAATATTGCATAGAAAATTGAAAAAATCAATTAAAATGGGATAAATTTTGTTTCCCAGAAGATCATCTAAATTGGGACGGAGGAAACCCGTTTTCTCATTAAAATATGTATAATGTTGATTGTTTTCTTATGAAGGAGTATTTTGGTGAAAAGGTTCATATGTGATGACAAATAATAGCAAGAAGAACAAAGAAGAGGGTATTATTATTCCAAAGTTCAAAGGTAACGGAAAAAAGAGTCTCTTACAAACATGCAGAGAAGAAAATATAATGAACATGGCCCTCAAGTTAAACGTAACTACTGTTTTAAATTTTGAAAATTTATTCATAATTTTCTTTCTTCTTCTTATAGAGCACACCGTTTTAGCCAATATGTTATACAATACCATATTCAGCGGCACAACAGATTCAGAATTTAAGAATCAACAAACATTTATTTAACACATTAGCTGAATTCTCGTCAGTATATGCAGTTTTCAACCAATGAACCAGAAGGCAAAAACTAGTATAACATTGAACCATTGCTGTTTTTAGATAGACTATCAGATAGCCATTTTTTTTAGGATCAACATATTGTAAAATAAACTAATTATTAAATACCTATAATAAGATTATTTGTTACGAATCATTTACTACTAAAACACAAGTCACCTCACCAATTAAAAGTTGACATGTGGTTTTTTTTCAAAACTAAATTAATAGAAATGGAAAAATAAATTAAATGATCAGTTTCACTAGAATCACGAGAACAAAAAAAACGTCACTCCTCTTTCCACTCATTCAGTAACCGCACAATAAAAACTACCACAATTTTTTATATATTTTAATATTTTGAATATAGGGACAAAATACAGCTTTCAATTTATTAAATATATGTATTACAACAACAAAAGCCCGTGCATGCACGGGTGATAATACTAGTAGTAACTATTTTATGAAAATATGTACTCCGAAATTAGTAGCAATAGTCGATTCCAACAAAATCTATGTATTGACTTGCGATCAGAGCTGGCCCTGAACTATTTATGGTCCGAAGCAGAATTAAAAATTTGGCCCATTGATTCGAAAAAATTTAAATGACCCATTGAACATTTAAAATACACAAGAGTTTCAGTTTCGATTCGAACCTAGCACCTCTCACTTTAATTTTTTGCCCGAAAACAACTAAACTACTTAACGTTGTACGAATCAAAATGGTCCCTAAACTACTTAACCTAGAAAGGCCACAAGCATATGCTTACTCACCTTGCACCTAGGGCCGCTTGCGACCAGTGATTAATATTTTAATTACGCCAAAAAAAGAAAAAAAACACATTTTATTTTGAAATTTTTGCGTCTGTTTTAAAACGTGCAGATTAATAAATTGTTGATTAAGCTAATGGAGACGTGACGACGATACCACAGTCTTCAGTCATTCGTACACCTGTCTGAATAATACCTTTATGGATCAAATGAAATAGTGGTTTTAAGGGGAGAAATAGAAAATATCCACTGTGACCAAAAGTGGTTTATTGGATGGAGGAGCGTTCGTTAATTTCCACATTAATAAGTCAACTCCTCTGATCACTTATTATATATATAGTTGCTCCATTTTACTTACATTTTCCACGTTGACTTAGTTAACTAATTGTTAAAGTGATAATAATGATGTTGACTTTGAGGGTATATATATTTGATCTAAATAGTAACTAAAGCGGTACAAGTTTAGTTGTTCCCGTTAGATTCCGCGTCTAAAGACGTTCAGTAACCGTTCCCGTTCATTTTCTTTAAACTCAGCTTGTCTTTGGTTTAGTAACTGTTCCCGCCAAACACAAAGAATATTTTTCTACTTAATTCCACTTCGGATTAGACAGTCCTACTACCGAATCGTCATATCCGAATCAGACCCCCACTGCGGTAACTGCCTTGTTTGAAATCCGACCGCGGTCCAAAAATTCCGCTCAATTCGGATTTAACTGTCCAGCTCAGTTTTACCTATTTTTTTTAGTTTTCTTGGCCTAAACTGTCCGACTCAGCTCAAAACCCACTCGATCATTTCGAACCTTACAATATGCGGTGGCTATTATGCGGAGCACGTGTGCTACAATAAACCTCTTCTAAATCCACGAGTTTTTACCATTTTTCAAACGCAATATTTTCAGCAACAATAGCTTGATGATCCCGATTGGCAACATTTGTTGTTGCTTGGCACAAAGTTCCTCATAAGCTTCTTTAATTCTTCTCCCTAAGTTACCCAACACATTCTTAGCAAAACTAATTTCTTAGCAATTGGATAACCCATTTTAGGTTCTTAACGTTACAAGAGCTAAGAAAAAAAAACTTAAAACACTGTACAATTGCACCTAGCCACATGCTATGAAATGCTCTAATCTATATATACATATGCACATGCAAATGCAACACACCATTTATCGTCTGCACAAAATCTAACAATAATGTCCTAACTGTATTTGTCAGCTTTTTGTTGTATAGCCCTTTAGTCTAAGTAGAATTTGCTTGTTAAAATTGACTCTTGTTAAAATTGACTCTTGTCTTTTACCATCAGTCTTGCATATGTGCTTCCGCACTAGTTCGTCGACAACCGACGAAATAAACTACCAAGCAAATTCTTGAATTATTTTATCATTAATGCGAATAAAATTTTCAATTTGTTCAGTGAGTATTCTCAAAACCATTAGACTATCAAATTACTTGTCAAATACTTGATAGTAAAGATTAGTGTTCTACATCGGAATATCAATTCGTGTTGTCTTTCTAACTTTATTTTGCTAAATATCTTTCTAACTTATACATTATATTTTGTGGTTGCGTTCACATAATGATTAGATTGGTTAATCCGAAAATTTTGATTGGTACTATTGACAATGTTAAAATGATATTATTACTTGGTCCACTTACTCTTTCTTTTCGTACAAATTCAAAAGGTTAGGGTTATGCACATATTTTGGATTAGTTTTCACGAATAAGAAATTGGAAAGTATATAAATTGAAAGACTGGGGAATGGTTTGAAGTTAAAAACTGAGGAGACTCCTTCTCTGGAAAAGAAATAAATGCGTTTGATTGAAATGGGAAGAGGCTAGTAGTAGTAGGAAGAAGCAAGCAAGCATGGGTTCCGTTTTTACCTTTTCACTTACTTTTTAAAGTCCCACTTCCAAAGTAATTACACTTTTCATGTGCTTTGTTTCAAAGGTTTCTCCGCTGCTCTCTTCTTACATAATAAAACACATGTATTGTATATATGAAAGTCTTAGGGAATAAAATTAACAGAATATATTAGTGAAGATCTTGAGAAGCACAAAACGTTTACATGTGTGTGAACGGAAAAATATATCCAAGATCTCCAATATATGTATTGCTTTTAGTAAATCAGATTTTTCTGTTTAAAATGAAGATTCTTATGGAATAGACATGACTATATGACTTAGCTAAATAATATATGATCGGATTGGTCTGGCCCAAGCCGATCATGTAGTTCTAAAGATTAGTATGTGAGTAGTTGGAAAATAAAATGCAAAACAATTGCAAACTATAATGCACAAGAGCATGCTGGATGGACTAGGCCAAACCTCTTCTGCCCTTGGAAAATCTAGTATCTTATTATATAAAGGAGAGTTTATCAAAATTGTAACTCACGAGATCATGACATGTGTCAATGTTAATTTAGATCGTGACATGCGTTAAAACTTAAAATTAATTAAAAGATTCAAAACTTAAAATGGAAAACTAAGAAAATCATTATCAAGTAATTTGAGTCAGAATAAAAAGGTAACTTTCTAAAAGTTCAAAACTAAAGAAAAGAAGAAAATTTCTAATAATCTAAATTTAGTAAGATTTGCTTTTAATAATGCAAGTTAATTTGAAACATGGAAAATAAAAAAGATAGAAGTAATATAAACTAAAATAAAAAATTAGAAAAACATAAAAATTTCAATTAAAAAAAACAAGAGACAATAATATAAACTAAAAAGAGAAGAAAAATAGCAAAAATAATAGAAATTGCAATTCAAAATAATGAAGAGACTAATGGTAAAAGAAAAGTTATTTAATTTTTTTTTTTAAAATAGAAAATATATTTAGCGAGTACCAATTTTTATGAGAAAAAAACGATGACATCAGTGGTATCTTATTATATAAAGAAGGATGTATTCAATGAGAACTTGAAATATATATTTTATAAACGTAACATAAAAAGGAAAATTTACAAAATAGAATAGTAATATTTTATAAAAAAAATTTACCGTTTATAAATTCTATTTTTGTGTAAACTAAAAAAATTGTAAACTATAAGATTGAAAATGTAAAGATTATATGTCAAAGAAAAAAGAAAAAAAAAGTATAAAGAGTAAAAGAGAAATAGAATAATATTCATAATTTTCCTGTGAAATTTCGTTGAATAATGATTTTAGATGTATATGTATATCTCAGGTGTTTGGTGTTGCTTTTCATTTATTTTGATAAATATCATATTGATATTTACAAGTTCTAATGTCAAATGTTGAAAAGGATGGAAAGACGTAAAATATATAAAATATTCCAGTCAAGCATATATTAATAGAGAATGATATTTTCATCAAATTTACTAATTTAACATGAGATAGAAGAGAAGTTCAAAATTTATGGACCAAGGTAAAAAGAAAAAGTAGTCGAGCAAAATAAATTTGGATACTGAAAATTATAATTGTCTAGGAGATGATTTAGCTAAATTAGTATGTTTGTGCTATGATTTTTTATCAGAAGACTGGATAGTCTAGATCTCTCATGTGTATGAGAAAGCTAACCGTCTAGCGGATTGATTAGCTAATGTAATTAAAAAAAATTAAAATTGACCTTTATTTATCAAATAGATTCAGTTTTAAAGTCAGTAAGATTTCAAATATGATTTGAAACTTTATCATTCATTTCCATGAATTAATTTCCTTTTTTTTTCAAGATTTGAACTACTTCTTAATTTTCTTACTCACGGTTAACAAATTATAATTTCTGAATTATCACTATATTAACGGGATTTTAATTTAGAATATATATACATGCATAACTACATAGGTTATCAATTTTAATATCTAACATCCCCATATTACGCGGGTCCTAATCTTGACATGTGTCAACATTAGCATATAAATAATTTTGACAGAGATAATTTTTCGAATATGAATTATGTGAATCATTTTTTAATTTTCTTACTCACCGTTAACAAAATGTAATTTCTGAATAAACAAATGAGATTTTCATCTAGAATATAACTATATGGGTTATAATTATATATATATATATATTATCAATGTTAATATCTAATACCCGCTTATTATACGGGTCCTAATCTTGTTATATATACTGTTAGGGGTGGAAATTTTATCTCGAGTTGATTATTTGGAATTTAATTAATAACCACTTGTACATTACTAATTTGGTATATTAAAGTAAGAAAACAAATATAAGCAGGCAAATAGGCGTATCATCTAGTCCACAATCTTCGAAGACTACTTATTTATATATATAGTTCATGATAAATAAAAACATATCATGTATGTTTATATATGGATAATGTGCTCATTCATATCTAGTAAATTACAGTATATGTTTGGAGTGATTGTACTAGTATATTGACGAACGACACGTAGGCAAGATAATATCACATGTATAGCGAACGATGGAAAGTGGGGTATTTCTCAATCTCTCAAAAAGAATGCATGCAGCCAACACTTAAATATGATTTTTTGTTTTTAGTCTAGTAGTTGTTAGGTTACCGTTCAAATTTAAGTTTCCATGCATATTGTTAGAAAAGAAGTGACAATTTTCTTTTAAATTTTTTTACAATTCACCTCTAATCTTACGAAGATTGGTGATGATAAAATTATGTCCTGAAATTACGATGGACCAGTAAGCGGTCACAAATCTATATGCAAGTCGTTGTCCAAAATGAATCGTAAATGTGTTTTCTTAGGCGTCATCGATGAATAGCAGAATGTTTGGGTTTTATTCATAAAGAAAATTTATATTCATTGTATTCAATTATAACTGGTCGGCTTTACTGTTACCATAAATGTGTCCACAGACTCGTTCACATAATGAGGTTGATGCTTATGAATCTTCAAATCAAAGACATAATGACGAGCCTTTTTTCATAGTGAAAAGAGATAAAGAGGAACATGCATGATTTCCACATAATTACCTAATTATTCTATGGCTAAAATATAATTTTAATTAGTTACATGCTTCGTTTACTTTTTTTTATGTACCGTAGCTTGTATATAAATTATATCCACTCTAATTCTTTTTGCCCCTTTTATCAAACGTCGCTATATTTGTAACAGTCAAAATTTTGCTTTCCTTCACCTTGTATCCACATCAAACAAACAAAAACAATAGTCGACCAAAATAGAAAATGAATGTGAAGGGTTTGATATTAGCTTCTTCTCTTCTGATTCTTGCCTTCATTCACCACTCGGAATCAGCTTCAATGCGGAGTTTGCTGATGATGAATGGATCGTATGAAGAAGAAGCACAAGTTCTAAAGTACAACTCCACAGAAATGATCAACAACTCTACAGCTTTGGACTCGAAAAGAATAATTCCCACCGGTCCAAATCCACTTCACAACAGGTAACTTTGATAATCGAAGAACAAGATATGTTATGACTTATATGTGTATCTATCTTCTTGTGTAATGTAACGATTCTAATTAAGTTTAATTAATTACTTGATATTCTTTGCCTTTTCATCACTATGATTTTGAAGTAATTTTAAGGAAACTATATGAAACCCTTACCGTACCAAACTACTCTATGCATGGTTTGGGTAACCGAAAGAATTTAGAAATCCAGCGTTGGAAGCGAAGAAGTAGAAACTATTTCTCCGATATTCCCACTCTCCATACTTCATATGAGATCAATCCTTGTTTCTTTCTTTTATTCAATCCTTAAATACTTCCTGTCTTTTTTGTAATGATGTCTAGTGAACTGTTTTTCTTATCTACTTGATGTTATATTTCCAATGTACAAAACTTAACTCCTTTTCAAATGTACCCCTACAAGGACCCCGTTTCATTTGTAACGTTTAATCATAAAGTAAGATAACAATTCAATTATTTAACAAACTCTTTTATAGCACATTCAACAAAAACATCAAACAAAATATGGATATAGTACAGTGCATGGTTGGTTCGGATTGTGAATCTATTTGTGTATGTGTGTATATGTTTATGTATATACATGGTTGTAAAATATAATAAGATAATTAAGAGGAGAATGATAATTCAATTAATCTTGTGAATTTGTGTTCTGTATAGACTGTTGGATTTTTTTTGGGGGCAGAAGTTTCTGAAAATGCAATTAAATTCACATATGTCAGAAGAAACTCACTTTAGAGTTAATACTTAGTGTCTCCCAACTCCCATCTTGTCTATCTCTCTCTCTCTCTCTCCCTCTAGCTTACAAATATTGTACTAAGGCAATCTTGCAAGTGTTTTGTCTCTAACAACATTCTTAGATCATGTAAATCACCTTCTAAACTCGTTGTCCAAGAAACTCTAATGTATTTTGTCCTTAAAAGTTTTCATTTTTTGATTTTAGTTTGATAATGGGAGTCCTATTTGTTTTATCACATCTTTTGTTTTTTAGGTGCACTGATTAATCTAAATCCCACTTTGTAAAAACTTAGTTTTGATTAATCTCTCTCCTTTTGTTGAATCTTCACTACCCTCATAGTATATAAGTAGATAGTATATTATTCACTTCTAGTAATCTAGAGATCATTTTATCTAAACCATACAGAACTCAAACCTTAACAAAAAGACAAACCAGAAATTGATCTAAATGTTAAATATGTAATTCAGGCTTATGTTTTCCATATACAGTTTAACTTCTATTTACTAATGCTCGATACATTAGTAAATTCGATAAACTAATAAATCATATCTGAAATTTATTAAAAATACTAAAATTTGATACATAATTAAAGTCAAACTAAAACTAAATAAACAACATACCAAACTAAACGTCTAAAATACAACAAGAAAAAAGTTTAGTTTGTGTTCTTATATTTTCTTAAAGAGAGAAAAGAAAGCCTAAAACCAAACCAATAATGTTGTGCAATGTTCTCAAGTGAGTGGATTAGTATGCAATAGATTCTCCCTCAAGAAACAGATCCGATCCATTCTTAAAGCTAAAGAAACATGGGCATTAGTTTAATAAATGTAGGAAACACAATCTAATTTTCTATTCCCATTTTTAGTTGCTGAATTCGACCATGCCTTCAATCTCTTCTTTTATTCTTTTAAACTTTTAGGTGGCCCATCACTCATCAAATTCGCTATGGACTTTGGCCAATTTGATGTCAAACAATATAGACTTCTCATCATTCCTATAAACTAGCATTCATTTAGTTTTTTGTTAATATTCTTTGTTTAATTTGCCAGTCAATACATTTAAATTAGAATTATGCTTCCATGTTAGCCTTTCAATCCAGATTAGAAGATTTTACAAAATAAAAATATCAAAAGTAGTTCTAGCTCAATGAGCTCAAAAGTCAAAAGCAAGTCCTAAAATTGAGACAGTGAAGAAGAAGAGAGAAGATCAGCGAAATCTAAAACTGAGAAAAAAAAATCCTTTTAATACTATTAATTTGTTAAGTTTTCCCAAAGATCATTCAATCTGACAGTAGTAGCTAATAATGTTAACAATAAAACAATATTAACTTGGTGTGGATGGATCAATGACCTTGATTGTACTTGGAACCACACACAAAAGAGAATTGCGAGAGATTAAAGCAGAGAAGCCTTAATTTGAAACATGAAACGATATGCTCGAAAAAGATTAAAAGTAAAAAATGAAAATCTTTCTAACGAGATTATGTTGAATATGTTTAAGCACATATTAGAATATGAGTTTTCACTAAGTTTTTTTATCAACAAAGTAGGAACAGATTACTGTGAAGATTCTGAAAAAGCTTATGAGATTCACATATGATCAAGGGAGAGTTTAAAGATGTCTAATATGTGACATAAAACCTCGCTCTTATATCATTATGGTTTCCTTGGCACTTGTGTTTACTGGTGTGGTGTGTAGTTTGACAAACGAGCTTGAGTTATAAAATTCAATGAAAATGAGAGATTAATGTTAGGACTGAGAGGTGTTCAAAAAAAAATATATGTTAGGACTGATTTATGTATTTGTAGTTTCCGTGGCATTGTTTGGAATTGTCAACCATGCTTGATTGTTGAAGTTTGCTTCGGGTTTTTGATCTTTGAATTGGATGACTGATTTCGGGTAGATAGATTCAGTAACATTAAATGGTTAAGATGTAAATTTGAGTAAAATGATTACAAACTTTCAAAAAACAAATGAAAGTAAATCAATTCTTCATATGATGATTTTGTCACTTCATAATTTTCTTTTTTGCTATTAATTACGAACGCACTTCATTATTAAAAAAAAAAAATTATTTGCATCACAATAAAAAATATTTAAAATATCAAACAAATCAATTTGTTCTAATTTATATGTCATTTATTTTTAAGCCAATAATTTATTGGATTGGGTCAATACTTTTTGGGTCTCTATGCTACTTATCAAAAGAAAAGTTGTTGCGCATGTGTTCTAATTAAGATGAGGATAAAAGTAAAATAAACATTTTTGGGCCACTAGCATGAATTGTATAAATTTTCAGTTACCTCACTCGTACTAATTAGTAATTACCATCATGTTATTCTTGGTCTCGTTTTACTCTTTTACATAAACAAAGAGCTATACAAAAACTTAAAAATAATGTTGAATGGGATGGTTTTCTCTGCGACGATTTTTCAGGCGATTACGCCGGGGCTTCCCTGGCGGTTTTTGGAAAAACTGTTCCGGTTAATTTTCACTTTTGTGACGGTTATTCAGTATGTCGACGGTGTGGATCATGGTTTTGTCCACTCTTCGACGGTTATCTCCAAGAGGCAATCCACGATTCCTCGTGATGACTTTTCCCGAAAGATTGGGGTTTTCTTTTGGTTTAAAAGAGATCGTAACCCTTTGTTCTCTTCACATCCCACTTCCCAATCACAATTGACAACTAAATTTCCATTTCGATTTTATCCAATTCTTCTTACTATGGCGGATAATCTCAGAAGAGCACTCCAGGATATTGATCTTGGTATTGATGATTAACCCATTCAACTTCCAGTGGATGTGGTCAATCAAGCGGAGGACCAAAACCGCTTTGTGATTGTTGGACAACCAGTCATGCCCCGTCGACAAAATATTCGTTTCATTGTAGCGGCTATGCCGAGGTTGTGGGGACAATCCGGTATCATCCACGGACGCATCATTGAAGGAAGGCGATTCCAATTTGTGTTCCTTTCTGAGGAATCGATGGAGGCAGTGCTTCGTCGTGGTCCTTGGGCTTTTGCGGAACGGATGCTTATACTCCAGCATTGGACTCCTCTGGAGAATCCACCACTTATCAATTTCATTCCGTTCTGGATCCAAATCCGAGGAATTCCCCCTCAATTTCATTCCGTTTTGGATCCAAATCCGAGGAATTCCCCCTCAATTTCTTGATCTTGAATTGATTGCCAGAATTGGTCGTCAATTGGGTCAACTTATGGATGTTGACTATAATGTAGAGGCATCTTTTCAAGTTGAGTATGTTCGGGTTCGGTTGAATTGGGATGTTACAAGACCTTTGCGATTTCAACGCAACATCCAGTTCAGACCAGGAGTCAACACATTGTTGCGGTTTCGGTATGAGCGTCTTCGGGGATTCTGTGAAGTATGTGGTATGCTCACACATGATTCTGGAAACTGTCTGGTTCGGAATAGAGGCATGGGTAATGATGGAGATAGTGAAGACAGTGAGGATGATCAACCACCTGGTGGAAATGCTCATGGTGGACCAGTGATTGAGGAAATGGAGGAAGCACCTGTAGAAGATGGTCCGGTCCCAGAAATCAGAAATCAGGTCCATGCTCTCCACCAGAATGGTCCGGTTATTGATGTGAGTGATGATATTGGAGAGTTCAGGGGTGTGTTATACAATGAATTGGACATGAGTGAGTTGTACAATCCATGTCCGATTTTTGCTAATGCAACAGGCGATATCCCAGGGCGCAACGCACCTCGGATCCAACAATTTGGTGAAGATTATGATGAACTTAATGCATTTGAGAAACTATACAAGGTTCATGGGGATTCTAGTGATGATGCCAATTTGGGACAACGTAAGAGAAAGTTCCCAGAATCAGAGGAGTTGGGTCACAAGTCGGCAAAGTTGCAGATTGAGGAACATGGAGAAAGCAGTGGTACAGCTCAAGAAGAGGTACAAGTGGGAGGCGCGGTGGGCCCTAAACCACCAGAAGCGCCATGAATACAACCGTTTGGAACTGTCAGGGTCTAGGCATAGACGCTACAGTTCGACGCCTAAAGGGGATTCAATGTCAGTTTCTCCCGGACATGATATGCCTACTTGAAACAAAACAGAGCGACAATGTCATTCGAGATCTCTGCTGTGATTTGGGTTATGATCGTTATGTGACAGTTCCACCCGGAGGTATAAGTGGTGGAATTGTTGTGTTTTGGAAGCATTATGTTTCAGTTTCAGTTCTTTTTCAGTCTCCTAATCTTGTAGATTGTTTGGTTCAAGTTAATGGAAGTTCTTTCAATTTGTCCTTTGTGTATGGTCCTCCGGATCAAACTCTTCGCAATCAGTTTTGGGAACGTTTGGAACGAATTTCAACAACTCGTCAATCACCATGGCTGGTAATGGGTGATTTTAACGAAATCAAAAGTCACGATGAGAAACAAGGTGGGACAATAAGAGCAGAGTGTACATTTACAGATTTCCGAAGAATGATTTCTGTTTGTGGTTTTTATGATCTTAAATCCATCGGTAATCGACTCTCTTGGATTGGAAAACGTTACAAACATAATGTTTGGTGTGGTTTAGATCGGGCTATGGCTAACTCGGAATGGCATGCCCAATTTCCATCGGCACAAGTGGAATATCTTAATTTTGATGGATCTGATCATCGACCATTGCTGATTAAGGCTTCTAGTGAGATTTAACCTCGACGGAATCAATTTCGGTATGATAAAATGCTGTTTCAGAATGAAAGTTTTAGAAACACGGTAATCTCCAGTTGGACCAGAACTAATGATGTATCGTTGGGTACACGAATCAGTAACTGCAGACAATCCATTTCGCATTGGAAATAGACTAATCGGTTGAATGCAGCAGAACGTATCAGGTTTTATAAAGCTGAGTTATAAACATCGATGACTACTGGTTCACATAGTACTCAAGCTCTACGTCATATGTGTTTTGAACTTGCTAAAACCAATAAAGATGAGGAGAAATATTGGCAATTGAAGAGTCGAAACAATTGGCTACACTTAGGGGACCGTAATACTAAGTTCTTTAATGCCACCACCAAGAATAAATTGGCTCGCAATAGACTTTTAGCTATTGAAGATGGTGAAGGCAATATTGCCAAAGGCGATCGAGAAATTGGTCAAGTAGCTGTTAATTATTTCACATATTTATTTCGCAGTATTCGACATGTTTCCGGAAACTATAGCTCAGTGTTCAATGGATTTCTAAAACGAGTCACTTCAGAGATGAATATTGATTTAACTCGACCAGTCACCGCTGAGGAAATACGCGAAGCTGTGTTTGACATTGGTCCGGATCGTGCTCCGGGCCCAGACGGTTTCTCGGGTGCATTTTACCAGCAATTTTGGAGCGAGATAAATGCAAATTTGATCAATGAAGTCCAACATTTCTTTGATACGGGCGTTCTAGTTGATTCTACAAATCACACGAATTTGTGTTTACTGTCAAAGTCTGATGTGGCAAGCACAATGAGTGATTTTCGTCCTATAGCTCTTTGCAATGTTCGATACAAGATCATTTCGAAGATCCTTGTTAGTCGTCTTAAATCTCATTTAGACTTAATTATCTCAGAGAATCAAGCCGCTTTCATACCGGGACAAAACATCACAGATAATATCATCATTGCTCATGAGATGTTACATTCTCTTAAATCTCGGAAACGATGGGCAAAATCCTATATGACAGTGAAGACGGATATCTCGAAAGCTTATGATCGACTTGAATGGGATTTCTTACGAGATACAATGAGCCACATGGGTTTTGATCAAAAATGGATTCAATGGGTGATGGAATGTGTCAGCTCGGTAAGTTTTTCGGTTCTCATTAATGGGATTCCGAAAGGTAATATACATCCCCATAGAGGTATACGACAAGGTGATCCTCTATCTCCTTATCTTTTCATTCTTTGTGGTGAAGTACTTAGCCACATGTTCAATCAAGCTGCTGCGACAAATCGACTTAAAGGAATGAAGATTAGTGCTACGAGTCCTACGGTAAATCATTTATTGTTTGTGATGACGCTCTCTTTTTTTGTCATGCTCACTCTCGATCGTGTTCTACTATCATGAAGACATTGAAAGAGTATGAATATGTTTCGGGTCAAGAAGTAAATTTGAGAAAATCTGCAATCACTTTTGGTGCTCTGGTTCGGGACGATATTAAGACACGACTACGGCATATTCTGAACATTCATAATGATGGTAGGAATGGTAAGTACTTGGGTTTACCTGAAAGTGTAGGGAGCAAGAAGAAAGAAATTTTTAAGTTCATTGTAGAGAAGGTTCCGCAACGTACTCAAGGTTGGTCACACCGTTTTCTTTTTGATGCTGGTAAAGAAATCTTACTCAAAACTGTGGCTATCTCTCTACCGGTGTATACTATGAATGTTTTCAAACTTCCGAAGGGGATATGTGATGATATTACTCGAATTTTGGCTGAATATTGGTGGAATAAAGGATCCAGAAAACATTCGATGCATCGGTTATCTTGGAAACGAATGGGTCTACCAAAGAAGGAAGGAGGTTTGGGTTTTCGAGATATTGAAATTTTTAATCTTGCACTACTCGATAAACAAGTTTGGAGGATAGTGGCTTGAATACTTAAAGGTCGTTATTTTGATGGGTCCTCTGTTATGGACGCAAAACTGAAGAAGAAAACATCCTTCATCTGGCGTTCACTCGCATTCAGTTTCTCCACTAGTATGCATTCCCTTTATAACTCATCATTGATTTGTTTTTGTAAAAGAAAATTGTATTAGTGCATATCTATGTCTTAGTTATGCAGGATTCTTCTTGCCTATCCTTTCTTGCCTTTGAATTCTTAATGTTCCGTTCAACATATATTTCAGGATTTCATTTCGTAACAAAAGAATGATTATTTTATAAAAACCAAAAAAGCGTGTTTTTTTTTTGTCACAAAAAGCGTGTTAAATCTTCTTATTTCTTTTTCCTTCCTCTTGATCAACTTGGACATTGGTACCCAATTTTTTTTGTCAATCGATCTTCTGGTTGTTGGTTCATTTCAGTTTGCTCTCCTTCTCTTTTATGGTCAAGTTTGTCATCCAGAAAAGCAAAAAAAGCAAAGTTAGATTTGTGGTCATTGATCTGCCTTCAAGTGAGTCCTTATGCATGCTTCTTTCTTTACTACTTACCAGCCTATGATTCAATTACCGCATCAACAGATTCACATACTTGAAGGTTAGACTTCTTGTTACCGGCTTTACTTTGATATACTTGATTTGGGAAAGTCGGCTTTTTCATACCCCAAGTATAGATATATGTTCGATACATACCTGAATTTTTCCTCTGTGCCAAAACATACCTGAAGAATTAAAATATTTGAATTTCATACTCAAACTTTTAGTTTCGTGCTTAATTATACCGAAACAGTAACAAAGTTAAACATCCGTTAAATTGTGATTACAGGTAAACCACGTGTGTGACGACGTCGTTTTGAAGAAACTAAAAAATAAAAAAGTTATACTTTAAACGACGTCGTTAAACGTTACTAAACGCAAAATTAAAAAATTAACTTCTTTCTCTCAATTTCTCTTAACCCGTGAAGAAGGAGTAGACATTGATGCGTGCTTAAGCCTCCCACAAATCGAGTTTAGCAACGATTGTGGAGGCTGTTGAAGTTTAATTCGTGTAATTCGAATTTCGTTCTTAACATCAGAAAAATGAGGTAACTATAAGTAAAATTTAGGGTTTACACAATATGAAATTATAATTTAGGGGTTTCTGAATATGAAATATCAGTGGATATATATGATGATTTAGGTGTGTATTTTGTGTGTATCTCTTTGATTGTGTATCCGTTAAGTGTTTTTATTTAAAAGAAATGAATTTGTGTTGATGAGAGACAATGTATGTTCATGAGCACCAAGTATTCGATAAAATGTCAAAGTCCGAAATTCATGTTTTTCTGTTGTTTTTCAGTGATGCGTTGTTTACTGTCTACTACAATGGGAAGTGGGAAGCTGCGAATGGTACGATTCTGAGATATAATGGAGGAGAAGTTCACACATTTGAATGCAAGCCAAAAGCTTTGTTTACTAATTTGGAGTCCATGAGCATTTCTTTGAGTGAGCAAAGGATTTGGTATAAACTACCATTCGAGAATTTCAAAGAGTTGAAGATGTTGTGTAATGGAGTTTCAGAGACTTTTCAAAGAATGTGTGATTCTCTTTTGTGGTGTAGATTTGCTGAGATTTTTATAGAAAAAAAAGAGCATGCTCCTGCTACCGCTTTTGTGACAGCTCCTGATACTGCGACTGCTACTGCTCCTGATACTGTGACTGCTACTGCTCCTAACACTGCTCATGCTACAGAGTTTGTTACTGTTCGTGCTAGTGCTTCTGTTACGGCTCCTTCTACTGCTTCTGCTATGGCTCGTTCTACAACAATGCCATAAACAAAGCACGAGAGATGCCACTAGTAGCGATGTTGGAGGCAATGAGAAGGCAATGCGTGCTTCGTATCGACTCACGAAGAAGAAAGGCACTTAAACATCAAGGAAAGTTTAGTAAAAAAGTGGCCAAGACCATTGCAGAAGAGGAGAAACTCAGGAAGCATTGTAAGATCATTCCTTGTGGAAATGGAGTATACGAGGCCGATGAACATATCCACAGTTATATGATTGACATGAATGCAAAGACATGTTCATGTAGGAGATGGAGTATGACAGGGATTCCTTGTAGACATGTCTTGAAGGTGATCAATATGAGGAAGCTTGTTGCAGATGATTACGTTTCGGACTGGTATTTGACATCTACATGGATTGAAATATACAGTCAGTCAATCTTGCCAATGGGAGTATTAGCTTGGGAAGACAGTGGTGAACCTAGGATTCAACCACCACCCAAAGAAGTTACTAAAGGTCCTACAAAGAAAGAGAAAAGATTGAAGGGAAAGAATGAGTCTCCAAAGAAGAAGCAGAAGAAAGAGCAAGGAGAAGATCAGCCAAAGGTTACAAAACTTCCAAGAGGAGGAGGAACTCTTCAGTGTGGATTTTGTAGCGTGTCTGGCCACAACATTAGGAGTTGTCCTAAAAGGCCAAAGAAGAAGTCTGTGGAAGGACCAAGCCAAGGGGAAGGACCAAGTCAACCAAGCCAAGCATCAGAAAATTCTCATATTGTGTAAAAAGTGAATTGTAATTTGTTTTTCCTTGTTTTGGCTGCAACAATTGGATATGAAACTCTCTTTTTGTGATGACTTTGCAGGTGTTAAGACAGTGGAGCATTGGAGGTAGCTCGGTTTGATTAGGTGTTAACGGCTGTTTTTTAATGAAACTCGGTTATGCTCTCTTTTGTACACATTCTATGAGCAGTTTTTTTTTCTTCTTTTCTTGACGTACTCTATGAGCAGTTAAGCAGGTTATTTTGGTGAATTAGACTCGGTTTGATTGATTAAACTCGATTGTACTCTCTTTTGTAAACTCTAAAATTCCATATTTTACTTGAATTTCTTATCTTTGTTGCCATTTGTTTAGCTGATTTGTTTTAAAAAGATAAAAGGAAAAGAGATACGTCGTTTGCCACTTTGACATTGTCTTTATGCCCAAAACGACGTCACTTTTAATATACTCATTTGACACTAAGACACCGGCTTAACACGTGTCATCCACGTAATGCCACATAATCAAAACTTAACAAATATTTAACTTTGTTACTGTTTAGGTATAATTAAGCACGAAACTAAGATTTTGAGTATGAAATTCAAATGTTTTAATCCTTTGGGTATGTTTTGGCACAGAGGAAAAGTTCAAGTATGAATCGAACATATACCTATACTTGCGGTATGAAAATATGCTTGAAGGTTAGACTTCTTGTTATCGGCTTTACTTTGATATACTTGATTTGTATCTTTTGATCTCTGGTTATTTGTCCACCATAGTTCAGCATTCGAATTGATCTCTGATTCTACTGTAAGTTTATATCATTATATTGTCAAGACGAATTCAAATTCGTTAATTTGTTGTTTTATTTGTGTTGAAAATTGTCAAAGAAAACGAAAGAATATAAGGTTTAAAAACATCATCTTCTTTAAAATATTTGTGGCATTTAAATCTTCAATATGATGTTATTTGAGTTGAATCCAGTTTTCTAATGATACCTTTCCGAAACATATAACGTCCCGCTGTGAATTGTCTCATGGAGCTATAGCTCTACATCTTACTTCTTAGTATACTTTTTTCACGATTATGGTGTCTCTTTCACGAACTAATGATTCTCTTAACAGTTCATAGGTCAAATTGTAGAAGCGTAGTAACAAAACGTCCAAATTTGCCAAATAAAAAAAATAACACAAATTTGTCTCATTGAAGGAGCTGATCATGAGTTCACTTCTCACTAGCATCAACTAACTTCTATTGTTCTATCATTGTTCAAATTGACCCCAAGATGATGGATCATCAGTACAAGTAACCGAGACAACATCAAATCATTTGTTCCACAAGAAAGTGTTAACTCTTAGACTTGAAAAATATTTTAGTCCAATATGAAAATTAATACTAATGTACAATCTTAATGAAAAATAATACTAATGTACAACCTTTGGTTAGAGAAAATACGTGAATCTGAATAACCGTGGTCTACTTTACTCTTTCAAGATTTATGATATAGCTTGTCATACCTTTTATGGTAACTAATCACTAGGTTAACGATAAAGAACACGATCTTTTCAAATGTGTGGTATACCATGTTCAGTTTAAACCTTTCTTTCTTTCAAAACCATATATTATTTCACCAATAACAATTTTCTTTTTCATTTCACCTTAGATTGAGAATCTTAATATTTGTTGTAAGTTTAAACTACGAAGTACTAACTCTAGGATGGAAAACCCGACTCCCTGTGGAAATGGCAAAGAATCGGCACCAATATTACCACAACTTTCATTGAGGACTGACCTTTACGACACCTTATTACTTTCCATATGTACAAACTAATTTCAAAGTTGATTGACAAAACCCGTAATCAGAAGAACGTTAAGGAAGAAGTTGCATTTTATTGGCAGATTACAGAACAACATAAACCATGAAGGTCCTACATACCAAGTAAAGGATAAACATCATTTCATTTGATATGGACATTATTCGAGGAACATGTAAGTAATTGTCATCTATATGAATAATACTATCTAAAATTGTATGTGTTTCATTTCTTAACACCCAATGTCATTTGTAGAGATTAGCGTATGTTGTGTGTGGTGATAAAAGTTATATAATTTTGTTTTTATTTTAACCAATTTAGATTACAGTTTGAAATACAATATACTATCTCTTGTAATCATTTTTATTTGGAGATTTTAATAGCATTTTGAGTTTTTATATGCTTTTTAACATCTATTTCAATTCTTTTAACACACAACTGGTCAAAATTGTAATAATTTTTATAGGCATTACAAGTCTAATGCTTTTTTATTTTTGCCTCATGTTTCTCCCAAAGAACAAAAAGATTAAGATGCAAATACTCAACATTTATGAATTCTAATACTCAACATTTATGTATAGGATTTGAAACTATACAAAATATAGTGTTTACCAATCAACAATCCAATGACTAAAAACCAATTTTTTTTTACTAATACAACAAAATCACAACTAAAAATGTCACCTACCCCGCTTATAATATTCACAATATTCTTATGTTTTCTCATAGTCTCGTCTTGTTTTCTTCGTTAGTAGATTTAAGTTTCATTCATTGTATCCTAAGGATGATGAGCTTCGTGCTTTAAGCAGCAATGGTATTATCCAGAAGATTGATTTTTCTTACCGAGTAAATTTTGTTTTTTTTACCAGAAAGCTTCAGGCAAGAAGAGGAGGAAGCACAACAAGTTTTTCATACAATTTCCAAGCTAAAGTTGTTGAGGGAAAAGCCACCAACTTTCATAGTACGTCTTTTTTTATTCTAAATTTTTTTTTTTAGTATGTCATACTCCTAAACGAGAAGGTTCAAGCGGGAACTTTGTTGCTCTTATAATGAGATGACGAGACAATTGCAGAGTAAATATGAGACTTTGTTTTTTTACCCGTCTTGTTTTTATACTTTTTTCATTGGTTTTAAACTAATCCATGATGCTCTTATGCATTTGTTTCTCTTAAATGTTTCATAGGTACGGTTCCTTTGGCTATAAGCCAAAAACAAAATATTTTGGTTATATTTTCACTACCATCTTGGTGCAGACAATGGTCTCCAAAATATAAACATACCCAGAGAACAATTCTAATTACGTGGTTGTTAACTTTCATCTCTAAGTTTAATACTGTATATTGCATATGAAATTACAGTAACTTAGTTTAAAAAAAAACAAAACACCACAACAACAAAAATATAATAAATAACGTTTACAATAATCTACATAACTATTTTTAAAATACTAACCCTCGCGTAGCGAGGGTATTCACCTAGTACTATATAAAAACCGAAAAGGTGTATAACACTACATATATGTTAAATGGGCATCTGGGTACCAATCGGGTTTCGGGTCGGGTACTTCGGGTATCGGTTTTTGGATTTCTGAATATAAAACCCATACGGGTTATACAGAAATACGGGTTGGGTACGGGTTGGATATTTTCAGGTTCATGCGGGTTTCGGGTTTTTCATCAAAAACCGAAATAAACCCGATCAAACCTGTAAATTCAAAGGCAATGTGGCAATTTACTGTAAGTTACAAATTGATAAATAAGATAATGTCTAAAACAACGTTTAAATCAAACCAAGACTTCAAATCCATACATAATGTCTAACAACCACATAAACAAAAGCAACGTAATGTTTAAAACCAAATCAAAACTTCAAATACATAATAAAACTAAAATGCAAACTGAAAATTTAAAAGATAGCTTCTTCTTGTGATTCTCCATCCTCCCTTTGTTCATTCTTGATTCCTCCTATGATAAGTACAAATCAAATAACAAAAAGAGATTAGAGAATGATTATACAAGTTCATGCGATAAACGTTTGTTGTATTAGCAAGTGGTAATAATCAATCAATTTAGAAAACATGCCTTGTTTTTTTTTAAAGTATTGGTTTTTTTGCTAAAATTACTAAACAAATATTTTGTGAAAAATTTACAGTTTATCATCACCATCACTATCCTATAGAGGATAAAACAAATGATTATATAAGTAAAAACATTGTTGTTCCAACATCAAACTAGGACCTCTATAATGTTATCCTCTCGTTATAAAATAATTCACCAGAACTAAAAAATTAACCAAATCGATTTATATAGAATTTAGGGTTTATATATAATCAAATCAAAGAAATCAAACAATCACCAAAGACAAATTGATCCTATGCAAATCGAATTCAGAAACTACATTGAATCAAAAACAACAATGTATCAGTCACATACCTTTGTATGGTTTATAGATAGCTTTATAGACTCCTCGGATTGAGGAGACGAATTTCTTAGAAGATTTAAATTTTCTACCTTGAAAATCGAAAAGGAATTATGTGGATCTATAGCATATATCGGTAAATGGGGATTTAGTTTTAAAACTGGAAACTGAACAAGTTAATACCGGTAAATGTACATTTGTATACATATGTGTTCTTTGGGTAGTTTGGGTAACCGTTTTATTTTCGGCTAACCCTAACCCAAATCCAAAATTTTAAATTATAAAACCCATTCGGATTATTAGTACTACCCGTATCCGTTCTAAACCCGGTTTTTCGGATCGGGTTCGGTTTTCGGGTTCGGGATATATGCCCAAGCCTATATGTTATTAATTAAAAATATCAAAGAAACGTTGCTTGCTAACATAGAAACCTAATGTTTTTGAACGAATTTTTTTCATATACCGATTAAAGACACAAATACATATGACATTCAATTGTGCTATCAAGTGTGAGATAGAATAATAAAAAGAGAATCCACCTAAAAAGGATTGGTCAAAAATACGAAATAACAGGAGAATCCAAAGATAGAAAAGAAGATGGTCCTTCTCCTTATTTCTTATATTATATACGGAGAATCATCTATGACTCGTAAGCTTTGACATTTTTACATGACCGGTCAAAATCTTTGCATGTTCTTTAGCTTTGATTTCCCGCCTGAAAATCCACCACTCATTCTTGACTCAATTCTTGATAGAACAGAATCGGTACTATTGATCTAACCGACGTAATCTGGCATTTACTCATTTTGGTATATTTTGTAAGCATTTGCGTTTTGTATCCGTGATATCTTACAATATTGCCTTATCCTCAATGCTTACTCCATCATAAAGTGTGTATACTTATTAGTTATAGTATATAGTATAATGTCTAATAATGGAATGCAAAATGCATTTATCTTTATTAGTAGACATTTTTATCTTCACATCGCAACTCAATTCAGAAACATGCACCGCCTTACTTATATGTATACTATTATTACTATATATATGATACCCTAAGAAAGTCAAGTGACTAAATATATGCTTTAATTTTGTATGAATTAGCAATTTAGCATATCACATATAAACGCTTTTTATTATTTCATGAAGTGTGCAACGTCAGATTTTGAAATAAGTCTCTAAATTTTATTTAGTAATTTCAAATTTTAGATCATTGGTACATGGAAATTTTTAGTGATCCAAAGTTAATTTAGTGTATAAATGTAATGCGTGATAGTTGCACAAAACAAAATGTGATGCGTGAGGTGGCCGATCATCAACAGGGAATTGTGATAGGCGACAAGGATCCGAATTAATAATAAAAAATTGGTTTCCTACGAAAAATGGAATTAAAAAGAAAGAATAATACATAAAAATAGGGCATAAATGGAGGATTAACGAATGCTTGTGGAGTAGAAACCCCTTTAGATTGCGTACGGAACTTCAGCTCACCTACCACTTGGTCCCTTGAGCTTTTTGCGGGCGTGTTAAGTTTTCTTTTTGTTTTGTCAGTTAATTACATTCGTCTTATCTAAAGACTAAAGACTAAAGACTAAAGATAGACATGGATTTGGTATCTATGGTAACCGATTAATTTATATAAGACTGATAAAGAAAAATTTAGAAAAAAAGATTATTGTTATCATCTGTTAAATTTATAACATATTCATGCATTTGGCGTTATCATTTTTTTAAAACAAATGCAAAGCTATCAAGCATGTATAGTAAGTCATAACGAAGGGATTTTCCCTCCCTTTCATATATAAATTATTTTCATGATTATAGTCACACACATATGTAAGAGACAAGGCATATATAGAGTCTTTTAAACCAAAAAAGATATATTAGTCTTTCTTGCATGTGTTGGACCACGTACATACCCAAATTAAGTCCATTCTTGCTCCTTACATTATGTCAACGCTCGATTTTTTTTTAGACTGAATTTAAGGCAGTTACTGATCAGTCCGAAGGTGAACCGAGCTGCATTGTGGGGATGACAATGGCAGCATATAATTTACTTGTACTAATTTATTTAAAAAAACTAACTTAAGTGACTTAAATGAACTTAGACCAAAGGATTTTTCAAAAAAAAAATTAGTAGATGATCTTTTAAATAACTTACAAGTCCAGCTTAATCGGACTTATGCAACTTCAAACATATTGCAACCGAAATCAACTAATCTATACATTCAATTCAATTAAAAAAAAACGATCAACACGATCTCAACTAATTACCATAATCCTTAAACACTTGTTTTTGCTATTTTATACTCCAAATATGCTAAAACCATATCTCTTAATCGCTAATGAACATCATATCTATTTAGAATGTATATACATAGATTCATCTACGTACTCAATCCTATCAATTTCCTATTCCTTTTAAAAAAAAAAAATATCCGTTACGTTAATATTTCTTTTTTCCTCATTTTAGTTTGTTTTTCTTCATAGCTTCTAAATTTCCATCTCTAGAGAAGCAAACTCTATTGAAGTTTGTTTTTCTTAATAACTTTAATCATAAATCGTAATTTACTATTAACAACAACACTCCAACGTTAGTTGTTTCCGGCAGCGCTTCTGATTGGAATAATAAAACTTTGCAATACACTCTTACACTCCGCATATTTTAAGAGAACATCACGTGAGAGGAATGTAAAACCAACCCAAATAAAATACAAGATACATTAAAGCATTCCACAACCATGATACTCAAACACATTAATTTTAATGGTATTTTAATCTTTGAGACTCACAATGAGTTTTGTAATTTATCTATGTATAATGATACTCACAATCTTTGAGACTCACCAAGAAATAACAAAATTAAGATCAAAATCAATACAATATACACGGAACTTGCAAAAGCAAACCTATCCAATAGAGACAATAACATGATCTTTCATAAGTTCAAGTGAAATGGGACACCAAAAATCATCTGGTATAACAGGAGAACGATGCCTCGAAACAGATTCAGAAAGCATCGTCAAGATAAGCTTATAGCATTTCGAAGCAGCAATAAACGCAAGACCAATCCTTGTGTTTCCACTTGTAAATTCCACGAACACTCTACAAAAATGCAGCAAATAAAATCAACATCAAAGCGGTAACCACCAATACAATGCCTAACGCCGGTAACCTTTCTCAACTCATTCCTAAATCTTAATAACTAGAAGACTCAAATCCATAATGGTTCCATGATCTCAAGCTTAGCTGCAACACTTCCTACACAACCCTTGATTATATTGTTCAAATACACCTTCAGAGTTTTTCATTTTTAGTGAGTCTAATCCTTTTGTTTGTGAATTGATTTAGCTTTTCAACTCAAAAATTTATTCAAAACAAACATCGCAAGCCACAAATCAACAAAGAACCAAAGCATTAGAAAAGAAAACCTACACAGATCTCTCAAAATACAGTCTAAAAACAATGCGACACGTTGAAACAGACCCAATAAACAAAAAAAGATTACCATGAATTCTTAGAGCAACCATGTATGCTTTTTATTCATCTCTACCTTAATTTAACTTAAAACGGACACATGCAGAAGAATGCAACATAAATCTAGATAACTTTCACCACCTCAAATTCCAAGACTCCTAAAAGTGGCTAAGGTGTCGTATCCTATGATCAGATTTGAAACAATGCGACATGTTGAAGTGAACAAGATTACTCCACCTATCAATACCAGTAGCTGCGAGTTAGATCAAGCAGCCTAAACGAGAATCTCTAATCGCATGATGCAACACTAGATTCCTTTCAGATTAAACAAAATTAGCAACAATTACTTACTTCTTCAACTGAAGTTGCTTTTCTTTGATTATTTAGTTTCGAAGAAAAAAATCATCAAAACAACAGAAATCAGATTCAATCACACCAACACTTTGGTTGGATTACACAGAAGACACATATATCTAGAGAGCAATTTCAGGCGAGAGAAGAGGAGAAAAGAATCGTCGACGAATATCACGGCGAAGATTGGCGACGGTTCGATTCCGTGTGAATCGCCTCCGAGAACAAGAAGCCAGAGACAAACTTTTCGTTCTTCGCAAATGATGATGGATCTCATGTTTGGGTCAAATGCAAATAGTGACACGTGTCACGGATGAGCCGTCTCATTTATTTATTTTTTTTTTTTTTTATTCTCTTTAATTGGATGAAACTCACACCATCTTATGGTTAAGATGGTTGTGAATGCTCTTAAAATGGACATGATTATTAGGCATGGAAAGCGAGGTCAAAACCGCGGAAGCAAAGTTGGCTAATCCCAAGCTTATTTCACCATAAATTTCTTGTTTGAGACATTTACTATCAGTTTCTCGTATGTTTGTTTCAAATATATGTTTTCTCATTTGTAAGCTTTGCTTCAACAATTGTAAATTTGTTACTTTTAAATATAATGCATCAAAGTTTTTTTTTTTTTTTTGAACACACTATTACATTTTTAGAGGAATTTAGTTTGGAAATGTCATGATTTAAATTTTGTTTTCTTTCTTAAAAAATCAACTCTAAATTTCTCAAAGTGATTCGATAAAAATCAGTTTTTGTTAAATACTTAACACAATCAGGGTATTTCAAAATATGTTTATCCAAAATTATTGTCAAACAAATATTTCGATATAGACTTGATGAAAATTTAAGGGAATTTTGATTAAGAAAAAAATATACCTTTAATAATGACGACACCCTAGAGATGGGGGCGGTTACCAGCGGTTAAAGAAAGTTTAGTTAAAGTAACGGCGTTAAAACAAGGACGGCCAAATTGTGACCCTAAAGTGGGACCAGAGTGAAGTACTGTTTAGTAAACGGCGACGTTAACGTTCGTTTTCGGCGTATAAATAACGGTGACGGTTTTCTTGGAGCTTGTGCACTCTCTGTCACTCGCCTCTGCTTAACTTTTTCTCTCTCATCTCGCCGTTTTCCTTGTCGATAGAAAATTTTCAAAACCTAGTTTAGAGAAGAAGAAGCTGCTACAATGGCGTCGTTGTCATCATCTCAGAAGCTGACCAGTGCTTGTTTCGTTGTGCTCCTCATCTTCGTCTTGTGCGCTCTCACGGCTACGAATCTCCGGAACATCCAAATCTCTCGATCCAGGTCTCTGTACTCTGCTCTTGTTATCGAGTCCGAATTTTCCATGCTTCGTTTCTTCAGTTTTTAACATTCTTGTGCTCTGTTTGAATTTGTAAACAATTTCTTTTTTTGGTAATTTAAATCGTAGCGTTTGTTACATATACGCGAATTTTGAAATTAGTTTGGAGATTTTAGGTGGATTTAAAGCTATGGATTCTGTATTAACTTGTTTTTTTTCCAGGAAGCTGAAAACAGAGGATTCACAGAGCTTCAACAGTTCAACAATGGCGGTGACGAGGTAACAAAACCCTTTCGATTCCGAACGTTTATATAACCGTTAGATTAACGAAATGGACCAACGGTTAAGATCTGGGATGCATCGGATCCGTATAGTTTTGTTTCCGTTAAACGTTTCCTTTTTAGCTCATGAGTCCTCCTCGGGTGTAGCGTAGAGCGTCTGCTTTTTAATTGGTTACTCACACATGCAATGTCTGTTCGTTTCACAGAAATTAGTGTTTTCTTATATTCCACGTCAGTAAATATTAAATGGCTTCATACAAAGGGTAAATCAGTCAAAGATTCCTTTAACGACTGATACTCTCTCTTTTTTGGTTGCGGGTGAAAATGATTTAAATGTTTAATTAGTGTGTGTAATAGGGTTGATTACTATTATACACATTTTTTGAAAAGTATTCTCTTTTATACACATTTTTTAAGATTGAAGCACTTTTTAGAGATATTCTTGTTATTTTTGATCAAACTATTGGTACCCTTCTTTGTGGGGACCATTTTCCATTTTAAGACCACACTCTCTCTTCTCTTTTGCTCACACAAACCTTTTTTTTTTTATTGGATCATGCATTTTGATATACTGTTATGAATGGTTCATTTTTGATTAACTAAATTTGACAATAAAATCGAAACAAAATGGTTTGATTAATGGACTAACAAACTCAATGAAATAATTTGTAACCATAAAACTATGACCATGCATATCGTTCATATATGGATAACATACCTTCTGAATCTAATAACAGAACATTTATGTTCACGAACTCAAGACGTTTACTTATAATCCGTTTACAAGACAAAAAAAATTATAAAAAAGGTACAAAGCATCAACAGAGTTGCAAGATAGGGGAATTACCCATAAAACACTAAACCATGAATCACTTATTACATTAACCACAAAAATTTAACCATAAATCATGAACCACAAAAACTTTGACCATAAATCAATAATAGTAATACTTGAGAAGGTGGAATACTAATAGTTGATTATTATTATTTTTTTTTATTTTGTCACACTAATAGTTGATTATGTTGATTATATAGATTATATTATTTGACCATGAAGATCCAAACATACAATTATACTTGACAAGGTGGAATACTAAAAGTTGATAGACAGATTATATTACTTGAACACGAGACATACTATTAAAACACACAACAATTATACTAGTGAAGCTCGAAATGTTGACAGTCTATTAATTGACCATCAAGATGTGACCATACGAATACATGGTATATGAGATGTTACTATCTAGTAAAATAAGTGTTATAGTAGAATAAATAAGAAATAAAAGAAAAGAAAAAAATTTGAAAATAAAAAAAGAGAAAAACAAAAAATAAAAAAGAGGAGAGAGGAGAGGAGAGAAAGTGATAAAAAAAATAAAGATAAAAGAGAGTGGGACCATGAGTTAAGTGGAAACAAAAAGAAGAAAAGGTTAGATGTGTCTTTTACACTCATAGAAGTGCCTTGATAGTAGAAAGTGTGTGTTTTGTCAAATATTTTAATAAAAAGTGTGTCTAAGAGTAAAAAACTCTGTGTAATACAGACACAGTAGCATTAATTTAAAGATTGTAGTTGGTTGCGTCATTTGGTTTGGGTGCTCTTTTTTACAGAGATGAAGGAATAGAGTTGAATGAACACGCAGTTGCTGATCCAGACCAGGTTGCCCATGAGGTCTCTGCCCTCGTTCACATGTTAGTTTTCTCTTTCTACATGAAATTGTTGTGTCAATGCATTTATTTCAATTCCTTTAGAAATTTTGTATCCTGAATTAGTAGTAGTTACTCGAAAATGCTATATTGAGAAAGAAACATACTAAATGCTGCTAATATACTTCATTTAAATTCGACTTATTTAGAACATGAACATTTCAAATTTCAATATTGCTATTCGTTGGAATCATATCGGTAATTAATGGGTTAGTGGAAAAGATATACTAGTATACTTTTTGGAGATTATTATTCTTAGACACACTTTATATGAAAGTAATTGTCAAAAGAGACATTTTCCACTATCAATGCACTTTCATGGGAGAGAAATAAATGTATACCTTTTTTTTTTTTTTACTAAATTCATGGCCCACTTTCTTGTTCTTTTCTCATTTTTGTCATTTTTCTCTTTTCTTTTTCTGATTTTCCCTCTTTTTTCATATTTAACTTTTGAGCTTATCTCTTTTATCTTTCTTCTAATTTTGATTAATGCAACTTTGCATGTTAACAAAAAAAAAAAGATTTTAACAATTAATAGTGGTCATCTAATAATAATGGCAAATTCTGGACATTCCATTTACTTTATGAGTAAATTTAGTATATTAAGAACCTTTAACCATTAATAGTGGTCATCAAGATACAAATGTGATGTTGACAAGAAGTGATTTTATGGTTACAGTTTTGTGGTTAAAATTTTGTGGTTAATGTAATGAGTAATTCATGGTTAGTGTTTTATGGGTAGTTCTCTTATTTTGCAACTCTATTGATGATACTTTATACCTTATTTATCAAACTTTGTTTTGCTTTGTAAACGCATTATAGGTCAACGTTTGGAGTTCGTGGACATAAAAATCATGTTGCTAAATTCAAAAGGTATGTCATCCATATAGACGATATACATGGTCATAGTTTCATGGTTACAAATCGTTTCATTGAGTTCGTTCACATGTTAGTTTTCTCTTTCTACATGAAATTGTTGTGTCAATGCATTTATTTCAATTCCTTTAGAAATTTTGTATCCTGAATTAGTAGTAGTTACTCGAAAATGCTATATTGAGAAAGAAACATACTAAATGCTGCTAATATACTTCATTTAAATTCGACTTATTTAGAACATGAACATTTCAAATTTCAATATTGCTATTCGTTGGAATCATATCGGTAATTAATGGGTTAGTGGAAAAGATATAGTAGTATACTTTTTGGAGATTATTACTCTTAGACACACTTTATACGAAAGTAATTGTCAAAAGAGACACTTTCCACTATCAATGCACTTTCATGGGAGAGAAATACATGTATACCCTTTTTTTTTTTTTTAACTAAATTCATGGCCCACTTTCTTGTTATTTTCCCATTTTTGTCATTTTTCTCTTTTTTCTGATTTTTCCCTCTTTTTTCATATTTAACTTTTGAGCTTATCTCTTTTATCTTTCTTCTAATTTTGATTAATGCAACTTTGCATGTTAACAAAAAAAAATGATTTTAACAATTAATAGTGGTCATCTAATAATAGTGGCAAATTCTGGACATTCCATTTACTTTATGAGTAAATTTAGTATATTAAGAACTTTTGACCATTAATAATGGTCATCAAGATACAAATGTGATGTTGACAAGTGATATATCATGGTTTTTACCGGTTTTCGACCATGATATAAGTCCTTTTATCGAGTCTTTTCGTTGTATTTCGAGTCTTTTTAGTGTCTTAACAGGTTATTACACGTGATGAGCTTATATGGTGAATACGGTGCATTTTGAAACGTAAACAAGGTTGGAGCCGGATTTTGCAAGAAAAGAAGTTGATATGAAGCAGCCTGTCGATCGACATCACTAAGAAGGACGATCGATCGACAGCTACATTGACGCCTGTCGATCGACATACACGTAGACGATCGATCGACAGACCAGCGCAGAAACCGACCTAAATACGTTTTAAAGAAGGAAATTCGCCAGTTAATGGGCCGAAAGCAGCAATAGACCGTCATAAAAGCTCACCACGAGTTCTACCTCTATAAATAGTTTATTTTAGGTTTTTAGATGAACTTTTAGTTTTTACTTAACAAAGTTTAGAGAGCTTTAAGAGAGAGATTTTTCAGGGTTTTTAGGGAGACAAGTTTACTTCATTACTTTGAGATTCTTCGAACCCTATTGTAATTCTTCTTTTACTCTTTCTTTATGCAGTATTATTCAGCTATGATTTGCTTTGCCTCCATGTCTGAGTAGTTTGCTTGTTAGGTTTAGGGTAGTTCGAATGGAATGATGATGAATTGTTAGGGTAAACTCACTTGTTAGGATTATCTGTTAGGTTCTTCACCTAGATTGCTTGAACTCTAATTTAGAATTGATTACTCTAAATTAGCTATCTTAGGTTGATAGATTGACACGAAAGTGTAATTGATTAGCCAGAACTAGATCTTAGGTGAGCAAAATTACTTATTCGCAAAGAAATTTGGTTTAGGGATTTTGTGAACAAATTGGACTTGAATTTAATGCTTGTTTAAATTGATTGAATTCGCAAAGAAATTTGGTTTTCTAGGGTTTAGACATAGTTAGTTTTCGCAACGACAATTGGTTAATTATATTTTAGTGTTCCAAGTTTTAGAACGGTTCTTAATTAAATCTTGATTCTGTTTAAACCTGCAATTTTGATTCATCCTGAGAATTACCCAAAAGCCTAGCACTTTGTTTAATTGAATTTAAAATCAACAATCTTTCTCTGTTTCGATTTGCTTTTGTCTTTATTTTATATTATTTTACTTAGCCGAATTTGAAGTCAATATTCCTATCGTTTGATTTGACTCCCAGTGATTCGACCCCTACTACAATTGATCTCTTAACTTGAGAGAGTAGCTCAGGGTAAATTTGAGCATATCAAATTTTGGCGCCGTTGCCGGGGAGTCAAAATCTTCCATAGGATTTTGATTCTAGAATTCTGACTAAGTTATTTTTGTTCGTTTTTACGCGTTTTCTTTTGTTTTTGTGTTTTAGTTGGCTAAGATGGTTAATCGAGCTGTAGTGGTTTTTCGGAATGCTGAAGGGGAGAATGTTGATCGAGATGGCAATCGATACAACAATCAGGGAGACCCCATTGATGAAGCTGGTAACATCATTGAGGTTATGGATCCAGTTGCAGCAGAGCGTGCTGAGCTAGATCGTCAAAGGGTTGAGTTGGAGCGCCAGCGCGCTGAGATCGAGCATCTAGCTCGGGCGAATCGTAGACCTCAGGAGGCGGTAGTTAACCAACGTGCTTTGGGAGACTACTACCGTCCTGAAGAACATTACGCCAACAGGGCAGCGATTCGACCTCCTAGATTTGAGCGGATGGATTTTGAGTTGAAGCCTGCGTACTTCTCTCTTGTGGCTCAACATCAGTTTCATGGGCACCCATCATAGCACCCCATGGATCATCTGAGATGTTTGAGGATCTTGCGTCTAGCATCAAGGCTAACAACGTGTCGAAAGACTACATTATGTGTAAGCTCTTCCCATTTTCTCTTGCTGGAGAGGCAGCCTCTTGGCTGAAGCAGTTGGAGCCAGGCTCACTGACTACTTGGAGAGATACCAAGAGTGCTTTCCTGAGTCACTTCTACGATGAGTCGCGCTCAGAGGATCTACGGGCTAAGATCCAAACATTCGTTCAGAATCTGACAGAATCTTTCAAAGCTGCGTGGGAAAGGTTCAAGGGATATCAGAGAGATTGTCCTCATCACGGGTTTACAGAGGTTCAGCTGCTAGGTATATTCTACAAAGGAATGGATTGGAGACATCAAATGACTCTAGATGCTTCGAGTAATGGGAATTTCAAAACCAGGTTCCCAGCTGATTGCTTTGAGCTCATCAAGAACGTATCTACTAGCAATAGTACAAAGAAGATTGACGAGGAGCTGGTCAAACAAATGGAGCGGAGATTGTTGAGGAAAATGTTAATTACATCAACCAGAATGGCTACCAGAATCAGCGGTATGGGAATCAGTCAGAGAACAAGGGATACAACAATTACAATCAGAGGAACTACGGATCTTCATCGTATCAACCGATTCCCTCTAAATCTTCAGAAAGTGACTTGAAGAGTATGTTCGAACAGCTTCTTGAGGGGCAACAAACCCTAACAGTAAGTATCAATGGGAAGATTGACGGGCTGTACACTAATCTCAATGGAAAAATAGAAGCCATCAACATTCACTTGAAGAAGCTTGATACTCAGGTTGCTCAGACTGCTGAAAATGTAAAGAGACAAGAAGGTTGTCTTCCAGGGAAATCTGACATGAACCCAAAGCATTTCTCCAATTCAATCACGTTGAAGAGTGAAGAACAACTGTTTCCAACTGTTGAGAAGTGCGAAGATGAAGCCTTGCTCGTGGTTCCTGAAGAAAATTTTAATTTTGAGATTTCGGAGGGCCTGTCGATCGACAGACCAGGTGGTTGTCGATCGACAGCTACAGGTAATTTCTGTACGAACTCGATTTCAGCAGCCCTGTCGATCGACACACCTGATGAGTGTCGATCGACAGCCCCGAAAAATGCAGAAATTCTTGAATGTCAGTCTGAAACCGCCATTGAACGTGTCTACAAGCCCAAGATTCCGTATTCAAGGAGTCTATACCCTTCATGCATCAACCAAGGCAATGACAAAGCACCTCGAGAGGAAGAGAAACAAGCTCCAACATCATTGAGGAAGCTGCCAAAGTTGTTGAATCCAGGGATGTTTGTGGTTCCTTGTTCGATCAATGGTGTAGAATTGAAGGATTCTCTATGCGACACAGGAGCCAATGTGAATGTTATGTGTGAGGCTGTTGCAAAGAAGCTAGGAATCTTGGAGTTACAACCTTCAAGGACTTATATCGAGCTCATAGATAGATCATTTACAATTTCTAAAGGTTTCATTCCCGACGTGTCAATTCAAATAGGAGATTGTCTTGTTCCTACGGACTTCTACATCATTGAGAGAAAGGATGATATATGTAAACCATTGGTTCTTGGTGCACAGTTCCTTGCAACAGTGGGAGCAATGGTGGATTTTCCTAACAAGCGGATCTCCTTCTCGAACATCAACAAGGATGTTTTCTATCCTTCAGTTGTTGTAACATCAGCTTCATGTATGAGTGTTAATGTTGGAGATATGCTGGGTTTTGAAGATGAGACGAAGAAGGTTCGAAACGTTCTCAAGTTGGCTCCTCCCACTCCACGTCATGCCATCAACATTCCAGCAAGCTCCAAGTGCGAAGAGTCCCCCAAGGGGAAACGCAGAAAGACCCCTAAAGCATTCTCCAAGTTCAGAGTCGTCATTCCTTTGGAGTTGAGTGACAAGGGAGAGATAGTTGTCCAAGAGATGCTAAATAATACTATGAAGCTCTTTCCTGGTATTATTCCTTGCAAGTCTGGGGGAGTGCACTTCAGAGATCCACCTCCAGCCTGAACATCATCCGCAGTCAAGCTAATGACTGAAAACAAGCGCTTGGTGGGAGGCAACCCACCTGTAAGTTTTTCTTTTCTTTTGAGTCATTTTTCTTTCTTTGAGTCAGTTTGTTCTTTGTTTCCTTTTAATTTTTAGGATTGGTGAACATTGTTGTTTGCGACTCTTTGCTGTGGTATTTGATGGTATTTTGTTTCAGTGATCTTCAGTTTTTCTTTAGATTTCTCCAACAACATCAGTCGTCAAAGCCAGATTTTCAGAATTTCGAAGAGCCTGTCGATCGACACACCTGTTGGTTGTCGATCGACAGCCCCATGAAGCCCTGTCGATCGACACACCTTGTGTTGATCGATCGACAGGCCAGCAGAACAGGTCCGAATTTCATTCTTTTCACAAATTTTCTGACTTTCTCTTTTTCTTTTCACCAATCTCAGATTTAATAACACTAGGGACAGTGTTGTTTAAGTCTGGGGGAGGTTAGTTACTAAACTTGTTTTCTATTTTGGAGTCAAAAATTTGTTTTTATTGAGTCAAAATGTAGGGAATAATGATCTTTCTTAGGAATAAAGCTTAGTTTTTGAAACTTTTAGCTGTTGCGATGAAGCCTTTGGATGGAACGAATTCGAAATCAGATGATAGTACAGGTTCCCCTCTTATCGCAATTTACAGAACGAAGTAGATCAAACTCCAGACTAGCACACTTGATCTCCATTTCGCTATATTCTCTTCGATGATATCACGATAGTAAAACATTCAGGACTCCTTATTCTCTTTACCACTCTTTGTTGATCCTGAATGGCCAGCTCATTTTTAGTTGGTACCCAACCCCTAACCTTAACCTTTTGTTGAAACCTCATGCAGTCTCTTTTCCTTAGTTTTATGTGCAGACATGTGTATAAACTCCGGAGAGAAAGAGGTCCGACGCAGTTTTTCATTCACAAAAATTGCACAGGAAAAGGATTTGGTAGGAGTACTTGAAAGAGAGCAGAAATGCTGAGCATTCTTTGGGATTTAATACACAACAATGGTAATTTTCGAGACTAATATCTTTGTAAAATCATTTCCCCCCTTAGAGTCTTGAAAAAAAAAAAAAAAAATTTACTTTTATTTCGAAAAATAAGTAAGGGAAAGGGAAATGATCATTTTAATAAGTCTCTAGCTTCAACGAAAATCCCAAGGAATGAAGAAGTTGGATGTGGAAAGTGGAACGTGATTATATGAAGGTGTTTGGTTCCTGATAACGTTTTGGAGGAGGGAGTGCAATGTGAATGAGAAACTGTGGGCATCAACTGGACCCGACTCTCTCTTGTGATTATGCATAATGTCTGCATCCACCAAATAAAATCCGGTAACCCTAAACACTCTTTAGCTCCACTTAAACACAAAAGCCTTTTACATCACACCTAGCCCTTTTACTTGGTTGATATCATTGGAGAGAATTCCATCATCACTTCGATTAAGTGTGCGACAGTTAGGAGGATGTGAAACTGATGGGTTTGCAGGTTAAGATTTGAGGCCCAACCTATGATGGTTGAGATTCGTGACAGCCAAAGGTACTTTGTTTACATGCAGCGAAAGAATCAAGAAAGCGAAAGCAATGTTCCCAAAGATAAGTAAGTTCTCGCGATTTTCAAACCTCGACTTCAGTTTTAGTCTCTAGTTTGCTTGAGGGCAAGCAAAAGCTAAGTCTGGGGGATTAATAGTGGTCATCAAGATACAAATGTGATGTTGACAAGAAGTGATTTTATGGTTACAGTTTTGTGGTTAATGCTTTATGGTTAAAATTTTGTTGTTAATGTAATGAGTAATTCATGGTTAGTGTTTTATGGGTAGTTCTCTTATTTTGCAACTCTATTGATGATACTTTGTACCTTATTTATTAAACTTTGTTTTGCTTTGTAAACACATTATAGGTCAACGTTTGGAGTTCGTGGACATAAAAATCATGTTGCTAAATTCAAAAGGTATGTCATCCATATAGACGATATACATGGTCATAGTTTCATGGTTACAAATCGTTTCATTGAGTTCGTTCACATGTTAGTTTTCTCTTTCTACATGAAATTGTTGTGTCAATGCATTTATTTCAATTCCTTTAGAAATTTTGTATCCTGAATTAGTAGTAGTTACTCGAAAATGCTATATTGAGAAAGAAACATACTAAATGCTGCTAATATACTTCATTTAAATTCGACTTATTTATAACATGAACATTTCAAATTTCAATATTGCTATTCGTTGGAATCATATCGGTAATTAATGGGTTAGTGGAAAAGATATAGTAGTATACTTTTTGGAGATTATTACTCTTAGACACACTTTATATGAAAGTAATTGTCGAAAGAGACACTTTCCACTATCAATGCACTTTCATGGGAGAGAAATACATGTATACCCTTTTTTTTTTTTTTTTTAACTAAATTCATGGCCCACTTTCTTGTTATTTTCCCATTTTTGTCATTTTTCTCTTTTTTTCTAATTTTTCCCTCTTTTTTCATATTTAACTTTTGAGCTTATCTCTTTTATCTTTCTTCTAATTTTGATTAGTGCAACTTTGCATGTTAACAAAAAAAAATGATTTTAACAATTAATAGTGGTCATCTAATAATAATGGCAAATTCTGGACATTCCATTTACTTTATGAGTAAATTTAGTATATTAAGAACCTTTGACCATTAATAGTGGTCATCAAGATACAAATGTGATGTTGACAAGAAGTGATTTTATGGTTACAGTTTTGTGGTTAATGATTTATGGTTAAAATTTTGTGGTTAATGTAATGAGTAATTCATGGTTAGTGTTTTATGGGTAGTTCTCTTATTTTGCAACTCCATTGATGATACTTTGTACCTTATTTATCAAACTTTGTTTTGCTTTGTAAACGCATTATAGGTCAACGTTTGGAGTTCGTGGACATAAAAATCATGTTGCTAAATTCAAAAGGTATGTCATCCATATAGACGATATACATGGTCATAGTTTCATGGTTACAAATCATTTCATTGAGTTCGTTCACATGTTAGTTTTCTCTTTCTACATGAAATTGTTGTGTCAATGCATTTATTTCAATTCCTTTAGAAAATTTGTATCCTGAATTAGTAGTAGTTACTCGAAAATGCTATATTGAGAAAGAAACATACTAAATGCTGCTAATATACTTCATTTAAATTCGACTTATTTAGAACATGAACATTTCAAATTTCAATATTGCTATTCGTTGGAATCATATCGGTAATTAATGGGTTAGTGGAAAAGATATAGTAGTATACTTTTTGTGTCGCACACTTTCCTTGAGTCATTTCTTTTCATCGTGAATCAAACCTCTAAATTCCCTCACATCCTTTTCATTACGTTATTTAATTTGGTCATTCTTGTGTATGCGATGTGAATATGATTTGCCAAATATTGGATTTGCAGGAGCGAGCAGAACATAGCCACAAGGAGGAAGCTTGGGTTCTTTTCTTGTGGAAATGGCAATCCAATTGATGACTGTTGGCGTTGTGACCGTAACTGGCACAAGAATCGTAAACGCCTCGCTGATTGTGGGATAGGTTTTGGGCGTAACGCCATTGGTGGTCGTGATGGGCGTTTCTATGTCGTCACTGATCCAACCGACGAGGACGTTGTCAATCCCAAACCCGGAACTTTACGCCACGCCGTCATCCAAGTTGAGCCACTCTGGATCGTATTTAAAAGAGACATGGTGATACAGTTGAAACAAGAGCTGATCATGAACAGTTTCAAGACCATCGATGCTCGCGGTGCTAATGTCCATATCGCCAATGGTGCTTGCATTACCATACAGTTTATAACAAACGTGATCATTCATGGCTTGCACATTCATGACTGCAAGCGAACAGGGAATGCAATGGTCAGAGACTCTCCGTCTCACTTCGGATGGAGGACGATGGCTGATGGTGATGCTGTTTCTGTATTTGGGTCAAGTCATATTTGGATTGACCACAACTCTCTATCTAGTTGTGCTGATGGTCTTGTTGATGTTGTCATGGGTTCCACTGCCATTACCATTTCCAATAACCATTTCACCCACCACAATGAGGTCATGTTGCTAGGCCACGCTGACTCGCATACGCAAGACAAGCTGATGCAAGTGACTATTGCATACAACCATTTCGGAGAGGGACTTATTCAGAGAATGCCAAGGTAAATCTACAATGTCAAATTGTGTTGAGTGAGGCATGATTAGCTGAGATTCATTGCAATGAACTTAATATTGCAGGTGCAGGCATGGGTATTTCCATGTGGTTAACAATGATTACACACACTGGGAAATGTATGCCATTGGAGGAAGTGCAAACCCAACTATAAACAGTCAAGGCAATAGATATGCTGCTCCCAAGAACCGCTCTTCCAAGGAGGTTCAATTCTTTTGTGTTTTTCTCTTGATTATCTCATATTATAAACAAAGATTCTAAACTCAGAAGATGAAAATGGACAGGTGACAAAAAGAGTGAAGACTGAAACAAGTGAGTGGAAGAAATGGAATTGGAGATCAGAAGGAGACCTTCTAGTGAATGGAGCGTTTTTCATACCATCAGGGGAAGGAGCATCTGCGAGTTATGCACGTGCCTCAAGCTTAGCAGCTAAACCAGCCTCCATGGTTGACTCAATCACTTCTACTGCAGGTGCACTTGGTTGCCGGAGAGGCAAACCTTGCTAGCTACTAATATCACTCTCTCTCTATCTCTCCTTCTCTCCAACCATTACTAGTTTGAGTATACAAAAGCCTAACCTCTTTCGCACGTATTACTAAGTGTGTAAAGCTTTTTTCATTTTTCTTTTTCCGTGGTACAGAATTTGGTTAACCTCTACTTGCTTTTCTCCTTGACAAGAGGAGCAAGCAGAAGAAGCGTTGATCCATTCTGGTTTAGGGGTCTATGAGGTCTTCTTTTTAACTGATCACCCCTCTTCTCGTTTTGGTTTTGGTTTTTAGTTTATGTATGTAGAAAGAATACATTCACTATGAAAGACAGTTGAGTGCTTATATGATGTGCACAACCAAAAACAACATATATGAAAGAGATGAAGAATAAAGAAGACAATGGTCCTGAAAAGATAAGACATGATTGGATCGCCTTGAAGTTAATGAAAACGCAAGCAGCTATAGAAATAAATACGTATAGAGAACTTACAAATATCTCTTAATAAATCTAATTTTATAAGTAGATTTGTCTTTAATGGTAACTTACAAGTCTACCAATATAGAGAACTTACAAGTATCTCTTAATAAATCTAATCACTCACAAGTTTTTGAAAACCATACAAGTCTTAATAGATTCTCTCATGATTTCCTTACAAAGAACCCTAAAACCTTTTCTCTTTTTAGAAAACTCAAATTCTTAATCTCTAATTTTCAAAAGAAACTATGACCTCTATTTATAGACAACAGAGTCAATGTTTTACACTTTCTTTTTCCTAAGATAAGAACATTTTTCTTTTTTGCTATTTTCTTAAATTTATTTTCTTCTTGTTTTTCCTTTTTCTTTAAAACTTCTAAAAGTTTCTAACATTTTCTTTTTGCTTTGTGCTTTTGCAGCTTTGATATCATCGTGAAAAATATTGCATCTTCAGTTAACTCTTCGTTAGTTACAAAACTTCATGTTGTCCTTGACTTCATTCCATTATAAGAGAGTAAATAACATTACGCAAGCGTAGAAATCAAATAATAGTAGTACAAATTTGTTTGCTTTTTAAATTCAGATATTACCATTTTTAAAAATTATAACAAAATGAGTAATAATAATAACATACGTACCCCAAAAAAAAAAAATGTTGCTTTTAAAATTGGGTCAATTGCAAGAATAACGAAGAAAAATAATAATAATTCATCAAGTAACAAAAACTACCATGTGTGGCTTAACAAAATCCATTAGAATTAGGATAAATGGTTAGGATTTAAATTATAATTTTTTGTAGTGTTATTAAGCCCAGTTTTCCTTTAAAATTCTAGGAATACTATTTAGAAAAGATGGATAAAATAAGTACCTAGGGGTGTCAAAATGGGTCAAAACTTATGGGTTTATCCAACTCAATCCAACCCATTAACCCTAATGGATTGAATATTTGGTTTGAATGGGTTAATAGGTTAAGTGGTTTGATGAGTCAAATATGTTGAGTTAAAATGGGTTGAAATAAAATGGGTTAATGGGTTAAAAATGGATAACCCATCAACCCGTTCATAACTAAAAGACATGATATCTCAATTTTTTTTATTTTGTTACCAAAAACACTATTACACAAATTTTTCCGCCACAAACATGATCTCACAAAAACACAACATAGTAAACCATTTTCCGCCAAAAACGAGATTCATAAAAATTCCCGCCAAAATATGATCCCGCAAAATTTTCCCGCAAAACGTGATCTCTCAAACTATTTTCGCCAAAATCGAGATTCATAAAATTTTCCGCCAAAATATGATCCCGCAAAAATTTTCCCGCCAAAAACATGATCTCACAAAAATTTTCCCGCCAAAAACGTGATCTCACAAAATATTTTCGTCAAAATCGAGATTCACAAAATTTCCCGCCAAAATATGATCCCGCAAAAATTTTCCCGCCAAAAACGAGATTTATAAAATTTCAGGCCAAAAACTTGATCTCACAAAAAATTTCCCGCCAAAAACGTGATCTCACAAAATATTTTCGTCAAAATCGAGATTCATAAAATTTCCCGCCAAAATATGATACCGCCAAAAACGAGATTTATAAAGTTTTCTGCCAAAAATATGATCCCGCAAAGTTTTCCCGCAAAAAACGTGATCTCACAAAATATTTTCGTCAAAATCGTGATTAATAAAATTTTCCGCCAAAAATATGATCCCGTAAAATTTTCCCTCCAAAAACGTGATCTCACAAAACAATTTCGCTAAAAACGAAATTCATAAAATTTCTCGTCGAAAATATGAACCTGCAAAATTTTCCCGCCAAAAACATGAACACGAAACATTTTTCCCAAAATCAAGAATGATAAATTTCCTACCAAAAACGAGATTTTGCGAAAATATTGCGCCCAAAATACAATTCATTAAAATAAATTTTCGTATTATTTTTATTAATAGAAATATGTTTTTGTAATTTAAAAAATATATAATTTGTAAAACATGATTTACAATTCATTTATAAATATATATATTCTTTTATCCATAAAATTAAGTGGATTGGGTTAAAGTCAATCTAACTCATTTATGTTTAATGGGTTGATGATGGGTTGATCCAACCCAATTGCTAAATGGATTGGGTTAACCCATAAACCATTAACATTCAACTCATATGAGTTATGAGTTGGGTTGGGTTGGATCATCCATTTTGACACCCCTACAAGTACCCAAACATATATATTTACAAGGTAAAAAAAATGTGATGCATTTATATTTTTTTTAAATATCATCACTTATATATTTTTTCTACAAGTGATCAATTAACGCATTTCGAAATGTAAAATGACTAAATGAGTGTCTTTATTTTTCGATTTTTCTAAACCAAGTAAGAAATTCTTGAAACCGGATATCATCATCTTCGACTATTTTGAATTTTGGAGGTGGAGCTTCTCTTCCAAATTCAATTGGTGTTTTTTTTGCAATTTCATGTTCTTTTGCAAACTAATTTTTTTAATTCCAAAATTTAAAAATTGTATATAATTTATGTCTTTGTACACAAATTTTATATATCTAAAACTTATCTAAATTTGTATTAATTTTATAATGATCAATTTTAAAACAATTTAATATTTGAAAGATCATTTTGTAAATAAAAAAGTGCAACACTATAAATAGTGTAAACTCACTTTTTAAACCATATATGGTGTAGAAAATGAGTTTAAACTATTTTAGTGTAAGAATTAGTGTAGGGTTGGAGAAGGTTTACACCAAATATAATGTAAAAGGTGATTTGAGTAAATTATAGTGTAGAGTTGGAGATGCTCTAAAAAAAATATTTAAGAGTATATTATCTTTCTAATTTATTAAAAAATCTTTTTTATTTGTAAAATTTACAAATTGACACCAATTATTTTATTCTTGCAAAAAATTTGAATAAACTATTTATTTTAAAATTAAACATTTATTATACCGAGAAAGTCACATTACATCAAATAAAATAATAAAGCATGGTAGATTTTCATTTAACCATTATTGTATTTTTCCACGTATGTTTAATTAGTGCATTTCAAAGTGAAAAATGAACTTCTTTATCTTTGATTTGAAAGCACAAGCTATAAGCTCATAAGAGAAGAGAAAAACAGAGACTTTTAGTGTTAAAAACTTTACTATTACGGCTCAAAGGTTTCATTACAACATAACATGATTTATATAGGAAGTCTTCTAAAACCCTAGTGTCTCCTCTTGGACAGATGTCATACAGCTATTTGATATTCAAGAGACCCAAACCGTACTGCCATAGCTGGCATTGTACTTTTGTCTCTTGTGAAAGACAGAGGAGAGCTAGCCGTTGTAGGTGGAAGACAAGTCTTGACATTGGGCTTCATAAGCTCTTCCTTTGTTGGGCCTAATACTTCTTCAACTCCATTACGTAAACTCTGCGTTTTACCTCTTGTTTCGATTGTTATCAAAGCCTCTGGTTGACTCAGAGTCTTTGATACACTTGGTGGTTTTTCAGCTTTGATCATACTAACATCCCCCCCTCAAACTAGGTGTGGGTCTTTGATGCACACCGAGTTTGTACCTTAATGAGGCAAAGGCCACCTGTGGAAGAGACTTAGTAAAGATATCTGCAAGTTGTTGAGCAGCCGAAATGTGTGCCACAACTATAGAGCCCTTAGCCACTTGTTCTCTCACAAAGTGGTAATCATTTTCAAAATGTTTAGTGCGAGGATGCATACTCGGCTTCGCAGTGAGCTGTATAGAAGATAAATTGTCTCCATACAGCACATAAGGTCCTGTTTGAGGTATACCAAGATCCTGCAACAGTTTATAGAACCAAATAACCTCACATGTAGCTTCAGTTAGAGCCCTATACTCTGCTTCCGTAGAACTTCGAGCCACAGATTGTTGTTTCTTTGAAGACCATGAAATGATGTTATTGCCAAGAAAAGTGCAGAACCGGCCTGTAGACCGACGAGTTTCTCTGCACCCAGACCAATCGCTGTCACTATACGCAGCAAGAGTGAAGTCAGTGTCTCGAGAGAAAGAGATTCCATAGTCCACTGTTCCTTTGACATAGCGAATGATGCGCTTGAGCAGATTAAAGTCTGAGTTGGTAGGAGCGTGCATCTTTTGACACACAAAATTAACTGCAAATTGGAGATCTGGTCGAGTTAAAGTCAGATACTGCAACTTACCAGCAAGACTTCTGAAGTAAGTAGGGTTGACGAAGGGAGTATCTTGACCAGGAACTCGATCCAATTGAAGTGGAAGGGGGGGGGGGTAGGCATCGGTGCACAATCTGACATTCCAGCCACAGCAAGAAGGTCCTCTGCGTACTTCTGTTGACAGAGAAACAACCCTTGTTCATTGAAGGTAGCTTGAATACCAAGAAAATAATGAAGTTTGCCCAAATCCTTCATGCGAAAATGTTTGTTGAGTTCACTTAGGAGATGAGCAAGAAGATGATTGTTATTCCCAGTTAACACCATGTCATCAACATAAAGAAGTAGAAACATAACATCTTTCTTCTTGGAGTAGACAAACAAGGAAGGATCTGCATTGCTGCAAAAGAAACCAAACGCAAGGAGGAAAGAACTAAACTTGTCAAACCAGGCCCTTGGTGCCTGTTTTAAACCGTAGATAGCTTTATGAAGATGACAAACATGATCAAGCTTATCTTTATCAATGAAGCCTGCAGGTTGTGTCATATACACAGTCTCTTGAAGATCTCCATGGAGAAAGGCATTCTTAACATCCAACTGCTTGATATCCCAGTCCAAAATAGTAGCAGTGTGTAACACAGACCTCACAGTAGCCGTACGCACCACTGGGCTATAAGTTTCAAGATAATCAATGCCTTCCTCTTGATCAAAGCCCTTAGCAACCAACCGAGCTCGAAGTCTATCCAAGGCTCCATCAGATTTCAGCTTTGTTGTAAAAACCCATCTGCAGCCTAAAACATTCATGTCAGAGGTACGTGGAACAAGAGACCATGTTTGAGTCTCAGCACATGTGTCCAATTCATCTTGCATAGCATTTGTCCAACCCTCATCTTTGAGCGCAGCTGTGACAGTCCTAGGAGTAGGATAAACCACTTTCTGTGTGAGCAGAGCATAGCGAGGATTGTGTTTGGTGATGCCAACCTTAGAACGAGTAATCATTGAGTGTTGTGATGTGCGGTTATGAGGAGCTCGAGAGATAGTAGAATGAGAACCAGACGTAGTGAACTCATAAACAGACTCGTCGCCTATAGAATCAGGTTCACCTGCCGTACGCCCAAAATCTGATTCAGAGTTCACAGTCTGTTCTATTTGGCAAGATGCAGAAGATTCAGTAGGCTGGCCTTGAATGATATCACAATCAGCTTGTAAGGAAGCAAACTGATTTACAGAGATAGGAATAAAAGTCATGGGACACATTGGAGGACCTGGAGGAGACTGATTAGAGGAAGGCTCCATAAAGGTCTTGTGCCATGCTTTAAGTAAAGGAGTCCGAGCTGGTGGTTGTAGGGACTTGTACAAGGAGGAGAAAGGATAGTTTGTTTCATCAAACAAGACATGCCTGCTGATGTAAACACGGCCTGTAGGAGGAAACAAACACCGATACCCCTTGTAACGCTCATTGTAGCCAAGGAAAACACATTTCAGACTTCGAGGATCAAACTTATTGGAAGTATAAGCCCTAAGGGTAGGAAAACAAGCACATCCAAAAATTTGAAGAGATGAATAATCTGGAGCTTTCCCAAGTAACTTTTGATACGGGCTTATAGAGTCATCCAATGTAGAAGTGGGAAGGAGATTACTGAGAAAATTTGCAGTATTAAAGGCCTCAACCCAGTATTGTTGAGGAAGTTTACTCTCAAACAACATTGAAAGACTAAGCTCAACGAGATGTCTATGTTTCCTCTCAGCTATCCCATTTTGCTGAGGGGTATGAGGACACGATATAAGCTGTCGGATTCCACTCTGTTCAAGATGCTGAAGGAAGAGGGTACTTATAAACTCCCCCCCTCCATCACATTGAAAGGATTGAATCTTGCATTCAAATTGAGTTTCAACTAGACTCTTGAATTTTTGAAAAACATGAAAGAACTCTGATTTTGCTCGGAGTGGATAAAACCAATAGTAATGAGACCAATTGTCAACAAATATTACATAAAACTTAAAGCCTTGACCGGAGACAATAGGAGCCGGACCCCAAAGATCACAGTGGATCCTCTCCAATAGAGGCAACAAAAGAAGAAGCAGAAAAGGGTAATCTACTGCTCTTTCCCATTCTACATGACTCGCATACAGACTTGGTACTGGTGCTTATTGAGATAGCTTTACTTGACAAGATTCGACGAAGAACTTGTGTGTTGGGATGACCCAATCTCCTATGCCAGATATCCTCACTCACCATATGTTGTCTTGGAGCAAAGAAGACTTTATTAGTAGGATCATCCAACACATAAAGTCCATTATTGTTTCTTCCCAGAGTTAACACTTTCTTTGTTCCCTTGTCCTTCACAACAACACCATCGCAATCAAATTCAAAAGAGCAGGGATAATCACTTGTTAGCTTAGACACAGACAGTAAGGACTTGGCAATGTCTGGACAAACCAATACATCAGTGAGAGGTAGATTACCTGAAGTGGAGGCAAGAGAAGCAGAGCCGGTGTGAGTTATGGGCAAGAAATTTCCATCACCAACCATCACAATATCTGAACCAGTATAAGGATGAGCTTGTTGGAGATGGCGAGGAGAGTTAGTGATGTGAGACGTGGCACATGTGTCAGGAAACCACTCTTGACCACCAAAATCAGTGACATCAGTAATACGCATAGCAGCAAGAGCAGCTTGAGGTGTCCCAGGGTCATCATAGTGTTCATAACGATCCCAACAGTCAACAGCAAGATGTCCACGACGACCACATATCTGACAGATCAGACGAAGGTCTGTACTGCCAGAGGAGTGGTAAGAGAACGAGGAATCAGAGGAGGAAGAGTTTTGTTGAGGAAAACCTCTTCCTCTGGTGGAATATGAACCTCGGCCTCGATTTCCTGTGTAGTATTGAGAACCACAACCTCTATTGTTTGTATAAGGTCCAGACCTGGAGGAGACAGCAGCAAAAGCAAGATGGGGAGACACAACAGACGCAGAGTCATAGCCTAAGTGACATTCCTCAAAGCTAATAAGCATAGACACAACACTCTCATATGTTGGACCAGGAATAGCATCCATAGTACTCTCAATAACAGTTATAACTGGCTCATAATCTTTACCTAGACCATGGATTGCAGCAAAGATTTGAGCTTTAGTGCTTACCGGACTTCCAATGGAGGCCAACTGGTCACAAATCGTCTTGATGTCACGGAGATACTCTGTCATAGGTTTGGTCTGCTTCGACACCGTCTGAAGTTTGCGTTGAAGGTCAAACAACCGAGAAGATGAGACACGATTGAAGTGAGAAGCGAGAGACATCCAAACTTCACCCGCAGTTTGACAACCAACCACCAAACTGAGAACATCTTCTGACAAGGAACCTAAAAGCCAAGCCTTTACAACTTGATCAGATCTAAGCCATTCTTGGAAGTCTGGACTTGGTGTGTTAATAATGCTCCCATCAGGTTGAGTAACCGGTAGAATAGACACAGGAGCTGGTGTTGAGCCGTCAACGAAGCCAAGCAGAGACTGACTCGAAAGAAAGGACTCAAATTGAAGTTTCCAGATGACATTGTTTCTTTCACTGAGTTTAACTGTTACACAGTTAGAGATACTCAAAGGAGGATAAGCATAGAGCTCCATGGCTCCTGATACCATGAAAGCACAAACTATAAGCTCATAAGAGAAGAGAAAAACAGAGACTTTTAGTGTTAAAAACTTTACTATTACGGCTCAAAGGTTTCATTACAACATAACATGATTTATATAGGAAGTCTTCTAAAACCCTAGTGTCTCCTCTTGGACAGATGTCATACAGCTATTTGATATTCAAGAGACCCAAACCGTACTGCCATAGCTGGCATTGTACTTTTGTCTCTTGCGAAAGACAGAGGAGAGCTAGCCGTTGTAGGTGGAAGACAAGTCTTGACATTGGGCTTCATAAGCTCTTCCTTTGTTGGGCCTAATACTTCTTCAACTCCATTACGTAAACTCTGCGTTTTACCTCTTGTTTCGATTGTTATCAAAGCCTCTGGTTGACTCAGAGTCTTTGATACACTTGGTGGTTTTTCAGCTTTGATCATACTAACATGATTTTCCTAAATCAACCTAGAATCTCTTGGAACCGAGTACAATCATCGTCTGATATTTCGACCTCGGAAGGTGGAGCTTCTCTTCCAATTTCAGTTGGCGCATATATTCAAGATGAATAAGTACGAATTTTACAAAACGGGATAATAAACAAGAAGACCATGACGCTCCTCCATTTACTTTGTTTGGACAATATTTTAACAATCTTGATGGACCCCGATAGCAATTTACCGATGTATTAAATTGCTACTCTCTGTTGTATTAGAATTATTTATTATGAAATAAAGGTAGAACTTCATAATTAAGCCTTTTCAATTTATTTAGATAATGTACTATCATGAATTAAGATAATGAATATTATTACTTAGTATTAAGTCAATAGCATCATAACTTATTATTTTACACATAATGATATAGCTTATCTCTAATTATTTACCTTTTAGTCATAAATGAAAAGAATTTAAATTTAAAGGATCATTTTGTAAATAAAAAGTAAGGCTCTAAAATAGAGTTGAAAATAACTCTCCCCTATATATAGATACAAAATTAGTATTTCCCTATTTTAAAGATGAAAACAGGCCGGTCTAACCAAATATGTGGCCCAAGACAAAAAAGTTTTTAAAATATTTATTATTTAAAAAAAATTAACTTATAAAATCATAATAGCTTACAATATTTATGGCCTATACATCTTATATTTGTGGCCTATATTATTTGTTGTGTGTGGCCTAAATAACTATTTTACAAAAATGTGGCCGATAAATTAACAAATGTGGCCCATTACCTAGTCTGCCTACCCTCTGGGCCGGGCCTGGATGAAAATAGAGATGGGGTGGAGAAATTTTTTTTCTAAAATAAAGTTTAGAAATGAAAATAGGGATGGGTTAGAGATGCCCTAAGAAACAAAAAATTGATTACACGAAAAGCAAAGATTATTGAGCTAAGAATCTCATGAAAAAGAAAAACACATCACATTAAGTTTAAAAAACCATTACATAAAATCATATTCGTTTGCGGGAGTCTTCAACCACACAACTAGTGATGTAAAAAAACTATTGGCTCACTTAGACGTTGCTTTTACCACCAGGTTACCACCAAGTCTTCCACTTTCATATAATCAAGGATTTCATTTTGATGCTCCCAATAGACGTTGTACCCGTTTTCACTTAAATATTTCGCTGTAAGATGGAAAGAAACATCTCCATTTATTATTAAAACAGATCCGAGGAGAGGACTATTTTGTAAATAAAAAGAGTATGACTCTAAAATAGAGATGAAGTAACTTTCCCCTATATATATAGAGACAAAAATAACATTTCCTTGTTTTAGAGATGAAAATAGAGATGGATTAGAGAAGATTTTTCTCTAAAATAGAATTTAAACATTTTAATAGAGATGGGTTGGAGATGCCCTAAAAAGAGCCTTGAATGGTCCTGTAAATTGACCATTTGAAAAAGCCTAGTATTATTTGTTAAACCGTGTACGCAAAAAAACTACTGGGCCTAGACCCATTGCAATATGGAACTATCATTACCCATTATATTTTGTCCTTATCAGACTAATTTGATTATTGGTATACCCAGCAACTTTTAACCTGGTCTCAAGCTTGGTCCATCAGTATATCTTATATTTTCTTAAAATAAGCTAAACGTATTTGAATCCAAGGTTTGATTGATTCCGTCAAAAGTGGATTAGTACGTGTCGTTTTCAGAATACTAAAAACAGTTATATATAATCTTAAACAGAAAGTTAAGTATAAACTTTAATTACTTAACCTAAATTTAAAATTGAGGGAGTAAGTGGTAAAAAAGAACATATTGGGAAAATAAACAAAAACATGGAGAGATTCCACAAGAGAGACTCCCGAGGCAAAGACCCTTGAAACAAGGCACCCACTTCATATTTCTTTATACCTAAAACTGCGCCGTTTAACCTTTCTTATGCTCTTTCTCCTTTATTTTTTGTTGCTTACTTGTAATAATGACTCATGGTGCGTTTATTATTTGTACACTTTTCTTAATTTATTTAATCTTTTCAATTTCTATCATGTGCCGGTAATAATTTTCTCTAAATAAAACATATTTTTCCCTCTATTTCAGGAAAAAAACATATATATAGTTCACCTTTTGCATTAATAAATAAGTAAACTATGAAATATAATTAGGACAAAAAAATGTGACAATGATGTTTTTAAAAAGTAATACAAGAAAAGAAATGTTCATTGGATGTGTAATTAAAGTAGGTACAAAACAATATTCGACGTGAGAAAATGCTTATAGAACATATTAGGAATTTATTGAAATTAAATCGAAGTTAAAAAAAGATTAAAGTAAAACAAAAGTCATAATAATGAGAGGGTGGAATTAGGGTAGGTGAGAATGAGTGAGACTCGTTGTGGTCACGTGAGGTTATCCTCAAAATCAGGGATTGTTGTTTTGTCCTCTCCACACCTGAACTAAAACCTAAACCCACCCATCCTTTGCCTTTATTTGTACATTTCTTTACCCTACAACAACAAAGTCTTGTTAAATCTTTACTTATCCCCATTATATGAGAAATTATGCTAATTTCATTGTCTTGCTTAATCTATCTTTCAATAAATGTATGTAGATCCTTCTTATTTTGCAATTCTCCCTTTTTGGGGTATACATATTTTCTTCATTTTGTTTATTGCTTTTTAATCCTATTTTAGTAAGTTCTCTAAACTATCTCTCTCTCTCTCTTATCGTGCTCTATTTTGGTCAATATTTTTTTTTGTAATTTTTTTAAGGGTTTCTAATATTTTTTTGGAAATGTACTTATAATTAAGGGGCTTGTAATATAAATTATTTTGACAAAGTAGTCAAGCACTCAAGCTATACCCCCTAGAATATGAATGGAAAAAAAGAAGATGATATGAAGTCGGAAAGGAAACTTGATTGATTATTCAAATGGTTTTATTCTCATTTGTTTTGTAGACATAGTATTCAAATTCAATACCAATTATCTAAATAACCAGTGAACTTTTGAAAATGAGAAAAAAATATATCATCGGATCTAACAAAGTGTTCAGGTCTAGTCCTCTTATTTCAAAAGACTTTCATTTAATTTCATAAAACGAAGTCGTTAAGAAATACGATGTTCAAGAAAAAGTATCATAACTTCAAATTAGTCGTAAATACCATGCTTAAAAATACTTCCTAAACAACTTTAACTCAAAATATCGTGTTAATTGAGACTGTTTTTATGTTTAAGAAAAAAGCAAAATATAGAACTAAAACATTACGTCATTACCTCATCTAGATTTTGGGTGTGCCGTGTGCGTAATTTGAAGTGACGTTATAGTCTGTTTCTTTCTTTTTGGCATTGGAGTGACTTGATAGTCTCTTTAACCTTATGTAATGGAAAAACTAAATATAGTAAATAACTGTTGCACTTGCACAATAACTAGTGATCTTAATCAGGACGATTATATACATGTGTTTGTGTGTGTGATATTCTGTATAGTTAGAGAACACAGTTTTTCTAATTTGTAATAAATTTCTAGAATAACCTTACTTCTTGAGATTAGATTTCAGTGCAAAGTTTCATATTCTAACTTTTCTCGACTTGCAGTCAACAAGATATCATATTATAGAAAGAATCAGTAAGCTAGCGACAGTAGTATTAAAATGTCAAAATAAAATATACTCCGTATTAAATAAAAACAAAGGGAAATATTTTATTTTTGATCTAAAATATTTTGTGTGTGTGACGAAGGACTCTCTTTTTTGAGCTTAGGACTCTCTAATTCAGATAGAGTGTTTACTCTTGGTGGAATTAGGGCTTTCGGTCAACAAACAGAGGCACTAAGGGTTAATCTTCTTGTTTATTGGTGTATTCACTATCTTCTAATCTAAATCTTCAACGATTTTTAGGGTTTGTTCTTCAGTTCCTGGGTTCATTTGCAATCACGATTTCAAAAGGGTTTTGAGTGAGTTTCTGGGTCACTTTGAGTGGAGGTCTCTTCTTGGTTCTCAATTCTAGATTTAAATGACGGCGGCGATGGATAGTTTGATGGCGAATATGAATTTAGAGGAGGAGGAGGATATTCCGAGTCCAATTCCGGATCTACTTGGCTTCTCTTCGGTCGAAACAAACATCAATAGCTTGATTGGAAGAGTTCTTAACCCAGCTAGGGTTAGAATGTCTAGTCTCATCCTGGATTTACCAAGAAAATGGTCGAAAACGGGTAAAGTTAGAGGTGTTGCTCTCTCCAAGGAAAAAATTCAGTTCATTTTCCAAGAGGAGCATGATTTGGTGGAGGTTTTAGAGAAAGGTGTGCACACCTACAACGAGTGGACTTTGGCGATAGAGCGATGGTCAGAAAACCCTCCAGAGGATTTCTTGAAGTTCATTCCTCTCTAGATTCGTCTGCGTCAGATACCTGTTAATCACAGAACTCATGATACGGTTATGTGGTTAAGAGAGTTTGCTGGGCAGGTTACTGATGTAGCTTTCGACCCAACAAAGCCACAAAGAGAAGATTATATTAGAGTCAAGATCAGGTTTGATGTGTCAAAACCACTGAGGCGTTCAAAAGCTATCACCACTAAGGAAGGTGAAACAGTCTATGTACAATATGATTATGAACGCATCCAGAAGAGGTGCTATGAATGTTATCGCTTAACCCATGAACGTGATGCCTGCCCTATGTTCAAGAAGAAAAAACAAGATGTTGCGATTGAAAAGAAAGCGAAAGGTGAAGTCCAGAAATTTCTTACCCCCTCACTGGTGATCTCTGAACAGGATCCTTTGTTCAGAGTGCTCTTGGAAGAATAAGTTGGTGTTGATCCCTTGACTGGAAGACGCAAAATTGTTGAGGATGTCTTGCAACATATCAGACAATATCTTTTGACTGAAAATGGGGATGACAAATTAGTCAAAATTGACCGAGTTCAGACAACCATTCAAGAAGCTTCTAAAAACCCTTTGCTTCAGAAAACGGTGCTCAGGTTGGAACCAACTCCAACCTTCTCTCCTGATGTGAACAAAGAAAAGGGTCATGTTTTTGAATACGACTCGGCCTCTTCTTTTTCTTTGCAAAATTCTTCTAAGTTTCAAGGAGACAATCTCCTTGCTAATGTTATCCAGTCTGGGAACGCAATAAGATGGGTTCCAAATGCAACCCAAACTGTGAGTGCAAATATAGGGCCTTTTCGGATTCCACTGCTTTTGCTATAGGTTCTACGGTTCACAAGGCTGGCTTCTATGAAGCTGGCCCTTCCGGAACTAAAAGCAAAGGAAGGAAAGCGAGAAGGAGACCCTCCAAAAGCAGGAGAATTTTGAAAGTGAGAGATGAAAATCAAGTGGAAACTGAAGAAGACAAAAAGCAAGGAAGTAGTGTGGGAATTAGAGTTAAGAGATAGGCTGAAGGAGATTTGGAAGAGGATCCTAAAGGCATAAGGCGCCTAAAGCCCGAGATGGTCCCAAATGAGGGACTGTCCAAGTGTTAATGAGCATCTTGAGTTGGAATTGTCAAGGATTAGGTGGAGACGACGACTTGACAATTCCTAGACTCATGGGAATGAGGAAAGAACATTTCCCTGACATTTTATTTCTTATGGAGACTATGCACAGTAGAGATGTTTTGGTGGATCTTCAAGAATGGCTAGGGTATGAAAGGGTTTTATAGTTGATCCTATTGGGAAGAGTGGTGGCCTAGCTTTATTCTGGAAGAGTGGGGTAGTTATGGATTTTAAGTTCTTTGATAAGAACCTTTTGGACCTGCATGTACAGTTTGGCAGTGTTAGTTTCTTTTTATCTTGTGTTTATGGAGCTCCTGTCTTGAAGGATAGACCTATGGTGTGGGAGCGTATTACTCGGATAGGGTGCACCAGATCAGAAGCTTGGGGTTTGATAGGAGACTTTAATGATATTTTGAACAACAGTGAAAAGAGGGGAGGAATTACCAGGGAGGACAAGTCTTTTGAAGCTTTTTCAGGAATGATTAGAGATTGTCAAATGAGAGACCTTCCAAGCACAGGAAACAGTTTCACTTGGGGAGGTATGAGATATAAACATTGGGTGCAATGTAAGCTGGACAGAAGCTTTGCCAATAAGGAGTGGTTTAGGATTTTTCCAGCTTCCAATCAAGAGTTTCTAGCTAAGAGAGGTTCTGACCATCGACCGGTCTTTGTAAGATTACTATCTTCAGCTGACACTTACAGAGGCAGATTTCGTTTTGATAAGAGATTCTTGAACAAACCTAATGTCAAGGAGGCAATCATCCAGGCTTGGTCTATGGAGAGAAATGTGTCTGAGAGGCTGCGAAGTTGTAGAAAGGCTTTGAGCAATTGGAAGAAACAGAACAGCCTGAATTCTTTGGAGAAAATCCATCATTTGGAAGCGGTCCTTGAGATTGAACAATCATCTAATCAGCCTTCCAAATGGACTATTCTTCAAGTTAAAAGAGATTTGGTTAAAGCCTACAAAGAAGAAGAGAAGTACTGGAGTCAGAGAAGTAGAAATCAATGGTGTAAAGAAGGGGATAGAAATACAAAGTTTTCCAATGACTCTGTTAAGGCTGATAGGAATAACAAGAGGATTGATAAACTTGTGGATGATCATGGACATCTACATCGTTTTGAAGCTGCTAAAGGTGATGTGGCAGTAACCTATTTCTCTGATCTCTTCAAATCCACCAATCCTGATGACTTCCAGCAGTTGTTCCAAGGGTTCCAAAAGAAAGTCACTCATCAAATAAATGAATCCTTGATTCAACGAGTCACAAAAGAGGAGATAAAGGAGTTAATAAAACCTTCAAGTGTACCAGGAGCGGATGGAATGACTGGTTTGCTCTACCAATAGTACTGGGACATCGTTGGCTCTCAGGTGATTTCAGAGGTACAAAATTTCTTTGAGTCAGGGATTTTACCGCGTGAGTGGAATTATACTCAACTCTGCTTGCGGCCAAAGATTGTGAAGCCGGTCAAGATGTTTGATCTAAGACCCATCAGTTTGTGCTCAGTTATGTATAAGATCCTTTCCAAGGTACTTGTAAAAAGACTTCAACCTTTCTTGGATAAGATAGTCTCTCCCACGCAGTCTGCTTTTGTCTCAGATCGCCTAATTTCTGATAACATTGTCATTGCACATGAAGTTGTCCATGCTCTCAGAACGCATTCCAGGATATCTCTGGAATATTTGGTCTTCAAATCAGATATGTCCAAGGCCTTTGATAGAGTATAGTGGAATTACCTGCAAGCGCTTCTCTCTGCTTTAGGGTTTCATCATAAATGGGTTTCTTGGGTGATGTCCTGTGTCAGTTCGGTTACCTTCTCGGTCCTCATCAACAATCAACCTTTTGGTATGATACAACCTGAAAGAGGATTGAGGCAAGGTGATCCCTTGTCTCCTTTCCTCTTTGTCCTTTGTACATAAGGTTTGACTCATCTTCTCAATGTGGCTGAAAATGAGGGTTTAATCAGTGGTCTCAGCTTCTCATCTTTTGGCCCCTCAATCCATCATTTGCTATTCGCAGATGATAGCCTCTTTGTGTGCAAAGCTGATGTGGAACAATGTGGTGAACTTAATGACATTCTCAAGGTTTATGGGAGAGCTACAGGACAAATAGTGAACCCTTTGAAATCATCGATCACTTTTGGAGAAAAAATAGGACCTTTGACAAAGCTCAACATTCAAAATCTCACATGTATTTTTGGAGAAGGAGGAGCAGGCAAATACTTAGGCCTCTCTGAGTGTTTCAGTGGTTCAAAGATTGAGCTTTTGGGGTACATTCAAGAGAAGCTCAAGAGCAGATTATCAGGCTGGTTTGATAGATCTTTGTCCCTTGGTGGCAAATAAATTTTACTCAAAGCTGTGGCCTTGGCATTACCTATGTATGCCATGTCTTGCTTCAAACTTCCGGTGTACACTTGTGAAAACATCACTAAGGCGATGACTAGTTTTTGGTGGAATTCTCAAGAACATAAAAGGAAAACTCATTTGGATGCGGTGGGAGAAGCCCTGTCTAACTAAAGATCAAGGAGGACTTGGCTTCAGAGACATAGAGTGTTTCAACCAATCACTTCTAGCCAAACAAGCCTGGAGAACTTTACAATACCCAACCAGTCTTTTTTCCAAATTTCTCAAAAGCAGGTATTTTGATCAGCAATCTTTCCTGGAGGCTCCTGCAGGCACAAGACCTTCTTACGCATGGAGAAGTATCATTTTTGGCAGAGAACTTCTGGTCATGGGCCTAAGAAAGATGGTGGGGAATGGCAAATCCTTTAGAGTCTGGATTGATCCCTGGATTTTTGAGAATGGAATGCAACTGCCTCTTATCAGAAACAACTCCATTGACCTAAATCTAAGAGTATCTGATCTGATTGACACTCCAACTCGTAGGTGGAAAGTCTCCTTGCTCCAAGAACTCTTCTATCAAGAGGACATTGACTCAATTCTCAAGCAGCAACCGGTGGTTTGGAAAGATGATTTCTTGGTATGGCTACATAATAAGAGTGGAGATTTCACAGTCAGTTCTGGCTACTGGTTAGCTTGGAATACAAGTAGAGCTGAGCTTATTAGGGAGGCTGAGATGAGACCTTCCATAAATGAGCTTAAGGGAGCAGTCTGGTCTATTAAAACCTCGCCTAAAATAAAAGCTTTTATGTGGAGAGTTCTAAGTGTAATTATGGATGTAGCTGGTGGTTGTTGCAAGAGGAATGAATATGGACATAAGATGTCAAATTTGTGGTGAAGATGGGGAATCAGTCAACCATGCTTTATTCACTTGCCCTCTCGCGCGTCAGGTTTGGGCTCTCTTTTGTTACCCTTGGCCTAGAGAGGTTTTTGATAAGGAATCGATTTTTGAGAATCTTCACTATCTCATTAAGAACATAAACTGCAAACTTATACCTGAAGAACTTAGAAGATGCTTTCCATGGATACTTTGGTATCTATGGAAAAATCGAAATGGTTTGCTCTTTACTGGACGTTTGGCTCTTGCTTCAGACTTACTGAGAAAAGCCATGGATGAGGCCGAGGAGTGGTTCTTAGCGCAGTCTATAGATGAGACGGAACAAGTCTTGAGACCCAAACAAAAGGTAAAATGGGAACAACCTCCTGATCCATGGCTGAAATGTAATATTGGGTTCTCTTGGTCATCAAGTCAGAGTTTAGGAGGAGCTTCTTGGGTGGTAAGGGACTCCTTGGGGAATGTTAAATTTCATAGCAGGAGAGGTTTTACTCAGACTAACTCTTTGGAGGATGCCAAGTTTTTTAGTATTCTTTGGGCCATGGACAGTTTAAAGCCTCACAAGTTGGACAACATTATTTTTGGGGTTGAAGCTTTGAATCTTGTGGAAGTTGTCAACCATCCCAAGAAATGGCCTTCCCTTCATTATCAATCTGGTGAATTGTGTTACAAGTTAGAAGCTTTTAAACATTGGAAACTGATGAATGAGGTTCGACCGGCAAATAGAGGTGCCTTTCTCATCGCTCAAAGCGTCACCAAGCAGTTACGGGTTGATTTTATGTAGCCGTGGGTTATCCCGCTTGGCTAAAGGACATCTTTGAAAGTGAGAAACGTATAGCCTCTTCTTGCTAAAGCTTATGGGAAGGATCACTTGGTTTTTGGTTTTAATTTCTCTCTTGGTTTCCCTGAGTCTTTTGGTGGTAAGCTTTTTTAGCTGTGGTTCTTGACTCTTTTGGGTTTGCTAAAGCTTTTGGGAAGCCTTTAACTTCAGGTTTAATCATTTGCTTCGAACTCTTGGTTCGTGTAAGTAACTTTGTTATCTATTATATTTCTCTTAGATGCCAAAAAAAAAAAAATTAAAAACAAAGGGAATAAAAAAGGGGGAATTGGATAAGTACCCTAAGTTTGAAAATTTGAAAACTATACCAAATTTGTTAATATTTGAAAACTACCCTATTTTTAGTTTGAATTGATATTTTTACTATTAGGCTATTAGTTAATCATTAATCTATCTAATTTTTTTAAAACAAAATAATTTGATTTTTCAGTTTTAAATAACAACTAAAATGATTTTTAAAATTAATAAATATTTAAAATAAATCGATAGTGTATAATAAATCGATAGTGTAAAATAAATCGATGAATACAAGAAATTAAGTCAACAAACATAAAAACAATAAGTCAATGGTTATATAAGTCGACAAAAAAAAAGTCAACCGAAACAAATATAAATCAACAATTGAAAAGAAGTCGACGAATCTAAAAATTAAGTCGACGAACACAAAAACAATAAGTCAATGGTTATGTAAGTCGACAAACGAAAAAGTCAACCAAAATACAAATATAAATCCATAGTTGAAAATAAATCGACGAATCTGATGATTAAGTCGACGAATATAAAAAAATAAGTCAATGGTTATATAAGTCGACAAAAGAAAAAATCAACCAATACAAATATAAATCCATAGGTGAAAATAAGTCGACCAAGCTGAAAATTAAGTCGATGAACATAGAAAAATTAAGTCAATAGTTAAAATAAATCAATAGAGCAAACAATCAACGAAGAAAATATAAATCAATTGTGTAAAATAAATCAACTTACTTAATTATAATTTTAGTTGGAAAAATTATGATTAATTAACCATATAATTTTTTTTGTTTTAAAAAATAAATATGAGTTGTTAATAAATTGAACTTAATTTTAAAATTTACACTAAACAATTTTTAATTATCAACATATTTTATATGATAATTTGTTCGATATTAAGGGTAGTTTTTCAATTTTGTAAAATTTGATATACTTTTCCAATGTTCAACAAATTTTAGGGTATACAATCCAATTTTTTCATAAAAGAAAATAACGATTCAACCACTTGCTTGGGATTTGAGCAAACGCACTCATTTACTGATATTCGATTAAGAAAAATAAACAACTAAATTTATACATAAACATGATCATATGGGCTTAATTAATGGTTTCAGTTACACATAATTTTACACTAATAATTATTATGAATAGTTTTTGTAAATCATATAAACAATAGTACTAAAATGTTGACAAAAAAATAATACTATTAAAAGTAGTAAAGAAGAGATAGAGCATAATAGGTGAGGTGGCAAACAGGTGGGGTGGTGCAGTTTTGTTGATCTCAACGCGTTGTGTTTCCCCATTTTTCATTTGTACTCTTTCTCATTCCATTTTTATCTTCTCTTAATGATAATATAAAAACACAAGTATTAGGAACCACTTAAACCCTCTCTGTGTTTCTCTTCTCCTAAGCTTGAGTTTAAATCAAGCAAGAAACAGATTTCGAGAGAGAGAGAAAAAAGCACAGAGATTGAGAGAACAAGGCACCAAACCCTAAATGGGTCTAACCCCGAGATTTTAATCTTCTTTTCTGATTTTGAGGCAAATGTCTTTTCATTCCTCACTTCTCTTCTCTTTCTTCTTCTTCTTCTTCCTCTGCTTCTCTCTCTCTGATGCAGAGCAAAACCAAGAAGCTTCTATCCTCTACTCATGGCTTCACTCTTCTCCTTCTTCTTCTTCTCTTTCTCTATTCAACTGGAACTCCATAGACAACACTCCTTGCAACAACTGGACTTTCATTACATGTTCACCTCAAGGTTTCGTCACCGACATCGACATTCAATCTCTTCCTCTCGAGCTTTCCTTGCCCAAGAACCTCCCTGGTTTACGTTCTCTCCAGAAACTCACCATCTCCGGAGCTAATCTCACCGGAACTATACCGGAGAATCTCGGTGACTGCCTCGGCCTCACGGTTCTTGACCTTAGCTCCAACGGTCTAGTAGGTGACATTCCTTGGAGTTTAAGTAAGCTTTCTAACCTAGAAACCCTAATCCTCAACTCCAACCAGCTCACCGGAAAAATCCCACAAGAAATCAGCAAATGTTCGAAACTCAAGAGCTTGATTCTCTTCGACAATCTTCTTACCGGAAGTATCCCTCCGGAGCTAGGTAACCTCTCTGTTCTCGAAGTGATAAGAATCGGAGGAAACAAAGAAATCTCCGGCAAAATCCCACCGGAGATCGGAGACTGTTCCAACCTAACAGTTCTTGGTTTAGCTGAAACTAGCGTCTCCGGTAACTTACCTTCTTCTTTAGGTAACCTCAAGAAGCTACAAACACTCTCTATCTACACAACAATGATAAGTGGAGAGATTCCTTTAGAGTTAGGGAATTGCTCTGAGCTTGTTGATCTTTTCTTGTACGAGAATAGCTTGTCTGGTTCGATCCCTAAAGATATAGGAAAGCTTACGAAACTTGAACAGCTGTTTCTATGGCAGAACAGTCTCGTTGGTGGTATCCCTGAAGAGATAGGAAACTGTACAAATCTCAAAATGATTGATTTGTCTCTAAACCTTCTCTCTGGTTCGATCCCAATCTCCATTGGTCGTTTGTCTTTGCTTGAAGAGTTTATGATCAGTGACAACAAAATCTCCGGTTCAATACCAACCACAATCTCCAACTGCTCTAGTCTTGTTCAGTTACAGCTCGACAAGAACCAGATTTCTGGTCTGATACCGTCCGAGCTAGGAACACTCACAAAGCTTACTCTGTTCTTTGCTTGGTCTAATCAGCTTGAAGGAAGCATCCCTCCTGGTTTAGCAGACTGTACCGATCTCCAAGCGTTGGATTTATCGCGTAATTCGCTTACTGGAACAATCCCTTCTGGTTTGTTTATGCTAAGGAATCTCACGAAGCTTCTCTTGATCTCTAACTCTCTCTCTGGCTTTATACCTCAAGAGATTGGTAATTGCAGCTCTCTGGTGAGACTGAGACTAGGTTACAATAGGATTACAGGAGAGATACCTTCTGGTATTGGATCACTTAAAAAGCTAAACTTTCTTGATTTTTCGAGTAATAGGCTACATGGAAAGGTTCCTGATGAGATTGGAAGTTGCTCTGAGTTACAGATGATTGATCTTAATAATAACTCTCTTGAAGGTTCATTGCCTAATCCGGTTTCTTCGCTCTCCGGTTTACAGGTTCTTGATGTTTCGGCTAATCAGTTTTCAGGCAAGATTCCAGCGAGTTTGGGACGGCTTGTGTCCCTTAACAAGCTGATCTTGAGCAAGAATTTGTTCTCGGGATCGATACCGAGTTCTCTAGGTATGTGTTCAGGGCTTCAGCTTCTTGATCTTGGAAGCAATGAGCTCTCTGGTGAAATTCCTTCAGAGCTTGGAGATATGGAGAATCTTGAAATCGCATTAAACCTGAGCAGCAACAGACTCACAGGGAAGATTCCTTCGAAGATTTCGTCTCTCAACAAGCTGTCAATTCTTGACCTTTCCCACAACATGCTTGAAGGAGATCTTGCTCCACTCGCTAATATTGAGAATCTAGTCTCTCTCAACATCTCTTACAATAGCTTCTCTGGTTATCTTCCAGACAACAAGCTTTTCAGACAATTACCTCCTCAAGATCTCGAAGGAAACAAAAGACTCTGTTCTTCATCAACTCAAGATTCATGTTTTCTAACCTATGGAAAAGGCAATGGACTTGCAGATGCTAATGATGCTTCCCGTACAAGAAAACTCAGGTTAGCACTTGCACTTTTGATCACCTTAACGGCTGTTTTGATGATTCTTGGCGCGGTTGCGGTTATCCGAGCGAGGAGGAATATCGGAAACGAGAGAGATTCAGAGCTTGGAGAAACATATAAATGGCAGTTCACGCCGTTTCAGAAGCTGAATTTCTCAGTAGATCAGATCATAAGATGTTTGGTTGAACCAAATGTGATTGGGAAAGGATGCTCAGGCGTAGTTTACCGCGCTGACGTGGACAACGGCGAGGTTATTGCCGTAAAGAAGCTTTGGCCAGCGATGGTTAATGGTGGTAACGATGAGAAGAGTGATAAAAACGTGAGAGATTCGTTCTCAGCAGAAGTTAAGACACTCGGGACGATCAGACACAAGAACATTGTTCGGTTTCTCGGATGTTGTTGGAACCGAAACACGAGGCTTTTGATGTATGATTACATGCCGAATGGAAGCTTAGGGAGTTTGCTTCACGAGAGACGAGGCTCTTCGCTGCATTGGGACCTTAGATATAGAATCTTGCTCGGTGCAGCTCAAGGTCTAGCTTATTTACACCATGATTGCCTCCCACCCATTGTTCATCGCGATATCAAGGCCAACAACATTTTGATAGGTCTTGATTTCGAGCCTTACATCGCGGATTTTGGATTAGCTAAGCTTGTTGATGAAGGTGACATTGGCCGGTGTTCTAATACCGTTGCTGGATCTTATGGATACATTGCTCCAGGTATGTTCATATATTATGTTTCTAAGCATATGGTTCAAGAACTCTTAGTTAGAAATTAGATGTCTTATAGAAACACTAAATTTTAGTTATCCATTTTATGATTTTATATCTTATACACGGTTCTAATAAAGCGGTTATTGTGTTTCCTCAGAGTATGGTTATAGCATGAAGATTACAGAAAAGAGTGATGTTTATAGCTACGGTGTGGTGGTTCTTGAAGTGTTGACTGGGAAACAACCTATAGATCCGACGGTACCAGAAGGGCTTCACTTAGTGGATTGGGTGAGGCAGAATAGAGGTAGCCTCGAAGTTCTTGACTCGAGTTTGAGGTCAAGAACCGAATCTGAAGCCGATGAGATGATGCAAGTGTTGGGTACTGCTCTTCTGTGTGTAAATCCATCTCCTGAAGAGAGACCCACCATGAAAGACGTTGCGGCTATGCTCAAGGAGATCAAGCAAGAGCGTGAAGAGTACGCGAAAGTTGACTTGCTACTCAAGAAATCCCCTCCGCCATCAACGACGACGACACAGGAGGAAGGTCATAAGAATGAGATGATGGAAACGGCGGCCTCATCTTCTAAAGAGATGAGACGAGAAGAGAGACTAGTGAAGAGTAATAACACGAGTTTCTCTGCTTCTTCTCTACTTTACTCTTCTTCTTCTTCGATTGAGTGATCTAGGGCTTGAAGGTTACGTGAGAGGAAAGCTTTTGTGTGTTGTTTGAGAAATGGGTGTTTTTTTTTTCATTTTCCCTTATCATTTTAAAATCTTTTGATATGTGATGTAAAGAAGAAGAATAGAATGAGAGAAGCCGAGTCGGTAATCTTATGGAATTGTGATTAGCAAAGGGTGACATGGAACTGTACCTTTTTGGGTGGTTTGGAATTAATAATTTCTTTAGTTTTCTCTCCAAGTAATCGGTTTTGGTATAAAAGGTATGAACCAAATTAAGACTGAATATAATTCTATTTTCTTGCTCCCCCAACGGTTTGGATCATAGTAGCAAAACTATCAAGTAAGATCATAGTATTCATTCATGAACACATTCTAGTCTTCACTCTTCACTCTTCACTCAATAACACATATTGCTATGAGCTTTGCATTGATTGACAAATAGTCATCGGCGTCTCCTATCCAGTCGGCATAAGAGAAAGCATGAAATGTGAGTGCAGAGTTGGAGTGGAGAAGTAAGTTTCGGAGAAGTTTGAGTTGCGTGGAGATTGGTTTAGCACCTAGCATGTTTGTTTTGGCTAGCATATAAAGTATATACTTCCGCTGCATCAAATGAAGACCTTGGGGTGTACGTGTTGCTTCCATACCAATCAAATATTAATAATGGAGATCAGTTGGGTTGAGAGCCGTTATGTGAGAGAGGTGAGGACAACTTTAAACTGGGACAAGTTATTCCAGTGCCTAAAATATCATCAGCAAGGAGGTACATGAACGTGGTGCCACAATGATCGACCAAAAAGATGTATCTGCCAAAGAGTTTGTGAATCTGATGTTGAGTAATGTTGTATTAGTTTCAAGTACGAGGCCCTCGGTGCTTGTTTGAGTCCATATATGGCTTTGTTCAAGCGACACTGATCCACAAATTTGTGTAGACGTCTTTAAAGCCTAGAGGCTACGACATGTAGACGTCCTCAAGAGTGTTCCTCTAAAAAGGCGTTGTTGACTTCCAGCTGCTTGATTGGCGAGCAACATCGAGAACAAGCTGGATTGTGGTAGTTTAAATAACATGATTGAAAGTTTATGCATAATCCACTCCATATTGCTATGTAAAACTCTTTACAATAAGCCTAAAAAATCACAACCTCTTTATGTTTCTATTGCAGTAAGGAGAGTGTATTCAAACTAGCATTTGGAGTGATTAGTTTTAATTTGTCAAATCCTATGTTACTGAATCATGGATTTTTAAAAATCTATTAAAATCCAGTGTTGCACTGTTATTGGAATTTGGAAATATATATAGAATTTGACTTACTGAGGGATTTCATGGGATTCCTTAGTTAAAAATATGAGTCAAATCTCATGGTTTTATGTGAGGAATTTCATAGGATTCCTTAGTTAAAAATAGAAAGAGTCAAATCTCATGGTTTTACGTGGGATCGCAAAATGTTTTATAATAAATTCCCTAAAACCACACAAAATCTTTAAAATAATCTAAAAAATTCGTTAAAACTCAAATCACTCGAAATACTAGTTTGAATACACCTTAGTAAGAGATTTGATAATTGATTTAAGAAGACATTGATTTGGCTTTTTTAACTTTTCACCATTGACACTTTCAAACTTTTTTAACAAAGCCATTTTTCTTTTTCGAAGAAATAGACTCTTTTGATTCAAGTCCTAACTCATCCATAAAACCTAAAGAGAAATTTTTTTTTACATTAATATACCAACAGTTGTCAAAGACAATAAATGATAACGTGATAACGTGATAACTTGATGTTTCTTACGAAGACGGCTTACCCCATGCCACTTGATGACATATTTACTTTCTAGATTGATATCATCAACAACAGTAGTGTCCAACAAACTCTGAGGTTGCCTTTTTGGTACTGTTAGGATCGCTTAACTCGAATCATACTTGATAAGTTAATTGTTCACGGATCAAACACAAACATAAACTGACACAACACTTTGTTTACCCAGTTCCCTTTCGGTACCTTTGGGGAGGGGAACTCTTGCCCCTCAACATCCACTATCAATCAAAGGTTTACACAACGCACTAACGGCGCTTTCTTGTGTTTTAGGTACAAGCATAAGCATAAGGAAGATACAACAAAGACGAACAAAGATTAAAGAAACTCTATCCCGCAAAGACATGGCTTTGTCTTGCTACAGTTTCTTTCTCTGCCAAAGTTCTCTGTAACTCTCGTCTCTCTGTTGTAGTACTTAGGGTTAGGGTTTATATGTATCTTCTGCCCTTATATAGAAACCCTTTCCTTAGGAATCAAACCACCGTCTTGCACATATAACATGGGCTTAGATATATTCTGGTCCAAACTTGTTATCTTTGATTTGGGCTCAAAGAAGAACTTTACTGAGGCCCAATATCTACAGGTACATTACTAGATATAGTATTGGGAAGAATAAAAACCTCATCATAATAATCAAGAAAAAAACCTAATTTGAAGAAAAAACCAATGAAAGACAATCCAAAAACCTCAAAAGTTTACGGATGAGGTAGGTCATAACTGTACAATGTCACTCTTCTTAACAAGAGAACCACAACTTACAAAACGATGAAGTCTTATAAGTTAAACATGTATCAGGTTACTCTCATCTTCAATGTCAATTTTATCAAGATGAGGTATTCTAATGCATTATTGAGATATATATTTTCAAGTTCGACTCCCACATCTACTCAAGTATTAAGTTGCCATTAATCTTCACACCGTTAGTTCATATTTAGAATTTGTAGGTTGTGGCGAGGTGCCTAGCCCATTAGACAATATGGTCCACCTTCTTTACGAAAACTTATTCCTATCTTTTTGCAAAATCATCAAGATAGGCCTTTCTTGATTTACATGTTGGGATAATTTAACTTTGCTTTGTTGGTAAATTGGCTTGACCTTTCTCAAGAATTTAGCAAGGGATAAATTCAATATTTTCTCCGTCAATGTGTTTACGTCTACGTTTTTTCTTTTCTTTTTTTTTGTTTTTTTTTTTTGCTAAATTTTTTTCAAATTAAATTGCAGAAAAAGAAGAAAAATATTACAGCCAGCTCTGACCACCGTTGTTTAATGGGATTAGCCCAGATTTAAAAATATAATTACAGACCCAATAGAGGCCCATACAATAAGAACCCAGTAAACCAATTATGAAGTAGAGAGGATGAGTAGTGTTTCCCGATCAGCGATCAAACCGCCGGAGATTAGCAACCGCAGATTAAGCAACCGTAGTGGATCAAGTTGTAGCCGAGGATAACCAGAATTGGAGCATTGCCGACGCCAGAGATGGGTTAGATTGACAGATGCTTGAGGCACGTTTCTCACTATTCCATCAATCGAGTTGATGATGGAATCGACGGAACTATAGTTTTTCCGGTGAATGCGCGTATTGCGTTCACTCCAAATCGAGTAGATGGTGCACTGCCAAGCAATCAAGGTTGTGATTTTCTTCTCCTTAGGTCCCGATTGCGATTTCAAGCGCATGATTGTATCATTCCAGAGAGGGGTCGGATCTATCTGACAACGACGACTAATAGGACTCCAGATTCGCCAAGAGTAGGTACACTCAAAATAAAGATGATTCCTACTCTCCGCACTCTGATTGCAAAGGAGGCAGAGTGAGCTCGTAGTTAGACCCCAGTTCAACAGACGATCCCTAGTCGGACAACGATAAAGTACAAACAACCAGGCCAAGAAATTAAGCTTTGGGATTCCACGCTTGTTCCACACAACATAATGTCAAGTTACAAGTTGTTTATGCTCTCTGATAGCATTGTAAACATAACCCGTAGAGAATCTTTCCAGAACTACATCATCCATTACCCATTCATAGTAATCATCAGCAGTAATTGAAACGACCCGACCCGTTTTGTTTTTAAAACAATTAAACCCTTGGTCTCGGATTAGCATTCCCATAAATGTTATCCTCAACAACCAAGCAACACAACACAGTCAAACTACAGCGGATAACCAACCAAATAAACCAACAAGACAATTCCATTAAAACTACCAAAACCGGTTAGACAACAAATTCCAAATCAAGAGGTTCCATAAAACCAGCAACCTAACAGCCGTTCTAAAAAGATAAAAGCAATAAACACACAGCACGAAACGAGACCCTAGATCATCTCCCTCTTCGTTGCCATGATTCCAAGATCACAATTTGCCTTTACCTGCATCACATAGAAAAAAGAGATGCGTGAGTATTATCACAAATACCCAGTGAGACGGTCATCCCATCTACGACTGCGCACTCAGACGCGATGGATCCGCTCAGGCAAACATACATCAATCAGCACACAAACACAAGAACACGGTTCAACCACAGCCCAACAGGCGGCCTGTCGATCGACACTACCACTAGGTGTCGATCGACACCCCTGTGCATACTTGTCGATCGACACACCAGAGTGTCTGTCGATCGACACACCAGAGTGTCTGTCGATCGACACACCAGAGTGTCTGTCGATCGACAGCACCTCATCAGCCTGTCGATCGACATAACCTCTAGGTGTCGATCGACAGCACCTCAACAACATCTCGATCGACACAACCTCTAGGTGTCGATCGACAGCTCTCGTGTTGGTCTGTCGATCGACACACCCAGTGGTTGTCGATCGACAGGCCTTCGCAGATTCATGGGAAATCGATCATTATCCTCTTGGATCGATTCCTCCTCTGCGTCAACACGAAACCTGCATAAAAATCACAATCCACATACAACAAACACAATCCACAGTCTCAAACAAACATCACAAGAACAAAATCACAAGTTCCAAACCTATCACCATTCAACCCTAACGAATTCACCGGCCCATAAGCCATGGTCACGCACTCACCTTAGATTTTTGATAGAATTCGGTGGATATTGAGGCTAGAAACGAACACAGCTACAACCACCACGAAATTCCCCTTCAAATCGATCAAGAACGAAAACCCTAACTCAAAAACCCTAACAGAAACAAGAGAACTCCTCTCAACTCTTTCTCTGCTCATTTGAGACTTGGTTTCGCTCAGAATGCGGCCAAAAAGACTTATATACAAAGCCCTAGGGTTTCCCTAACCCGGGCCGGTCTAATCGAACGACTTAAATCGAACCAGAAAACCAACCCAATTTAGGATTTGTCGATCGACAGACACTAGGTGTGTCGATCGTCAGCCCTTAAGAGCCCTGTCGATCGACAAACACCACGTGTGTCGATCGACAGACACCACGTGTGTCGATCGACAGCCCCTCCATTTTCTCAAAAATGGTTCACGGGCGTCACAATTCTCCCCCACTAAAACTGGATTCGTCCTCGAATCCTCAACACAACCCACCAAGCTAACCCCTGGCCAACCCGCCAGTAACACCGTAGACTACATCTCCCAGACCCTCTCGAGGCTCACATTCGTCCTATGCATATAGACCCGTCTCAGACATTGATTGCCCATAGCTCATAACTCATAACCACCATCTAGCTCTCGGGATCGTCACCCCTCAGCTCTCGGTGTCTAGTACCAACCCAGCTCAGTCCGCGCAGTCCTGACGGTGTTTGATACTCAATCATCTCCACACCTCAACCCATCAAGACAAACAGTCTATCAAGCTCTCGGTATGCAAAGATCTCACTATCCCTGGAGAGACGCATCTCTCAAAGATCTGCCAGAGGTCGCAACCTCCCAAACTATCTCCATACCCTCACGCTCTCAGTCCTCGCAGTCCTGACGAATGATCGGTATGCAGGGAACCCACTGTCCCCCGGAGAGACGCATCTCTCAAGATCTGCCAGAGACAAATCTCCAAGAAAGAACCAATGTCTATCTCTGAGCTATGCTATCAATTCCTAACGTCTATAATGCACCTCTGACCGGAACTACCTCCTAAGGTCTCACATGATATTCCCAACCCAGAATACCATCACAATCGTGATCATCACAGATCATCCAGACCATCCATCACCCCGGATGTCCCTGCAGAGTCCCTCTTGAACTAGACAGTTCTAACCACCGTAAAACTTCTATTCCGAGACTCTCTCACACACCTAAACCGCTAGAGTCCCCACCGAAACTGGCAAGTTCTATCCACAATAAAACTTCCATTTCGAGGTTTTCTAACCACATACACATGACTCTCAAGTCAAAACATAAGAAAAACACTTTCTTATTCAACTGGAAAATGTCATAATCATTACAACTTAATGAAAATACAAAATCCACAACCAAAAACCTCACCACACCCGGTGATCACAATACAAAACTGAAACTGGAAACCACAAATAAAAATGAATTCACTCCTCGGCTTACTTCTCCAACCACTTCCTGAACATCATTTTCATCTTTGCCTCTGGTTCCCAAGTCTCCTCCTGAATACCGTCACAGTCCCACAAGACTCTCAACAACGGCACTCTCTTCCAGCGCAGAACCTTGATACTTCTCTCAAGAATCCTAACCGGCCTCATCCCAATAGTCAGATTAGGCTGAAGATCTGCAGGAATCGTCACTGCTACCTCCTCAGAAGCATGCAAGCATCTCCTGAGTTTCGAAACCTGAAACACATCATGGAATTTCTCCATAATCGGAGGCAGCTCCAACCGATAAGCAACTGGTCCCACACGTTCCACAACCCGGAACGGACCCATGTACCTCGTACTCAGCTTATCCTCGGATATGGACCTGTTCAGACCCCGCATCATAGCCATCTTGAGATACACTCGATCTCCGACTGCGAACTCCAACTCTTTCCTTCTCCTATCGGCATAACTCTGCTGCCGATCCTGAGCTTCTTTCATATTCAACTTCACGACACGGATCTTCTCCGTCGTCTCCTGAACAAAATCAGCCCCAAAGATGATCCTCTCCCCCACTTGGGTAAAACACAGTGGAGTACGACATGACCTCCCATACAACGTCTCAAAAGGAGCCATACCAATACTCGTCTGAAAACTGTTGTTATATGCGAACTCTACCAAACTCAAGTGATCCGCCCAATGACCACCCCAATCTAGCACGCACATCCTCAACAGATATTCCAGTGTCTGAATCGTCCTTTCGGACTGCCCATCCATCTGCGGATGATTAGCTGTACTCATGTGCACCCTAGTGCCCATCTCAGCCTGAAAGGCTCTCCATAACACTGAAGCAAACCTCGGATCTCGATTTGACACAATACTCGCTGACACACCATGCAATCTCACAATTTCCTTCACATACTTCTTTGCCAAGACCTCAGCTCCATCTGTATTCTTAATGGCCAGAAAATGTGCTGACTTAGTCAGACGATCCACAATCACCCAAATCGCGTCATAGGTCCGAGAAATCGGCAACCCTACCACGAAATCCATAGTGATCATATCCCACTTCCACTTTGGTGCTCAGCCTTCACCAGCTGACACACATTGCAAGCTGTAACCCAATCCGCCACATCTCTTTTCATCCCGACCCAATGATAGTACCGTTTCAGATCCCGATACATCTTAGTCGCTCCCGGATGAATCGAAAACTTACTCGCATGAGCCTCTCTCAAAATTTCCTGCCTCAAGTCCTCATCTTTAGGAACACAGACTCGTCCATGCACTAAGATAGTCCCGTTAGCATAAATCTGATATTCAGAACCAGCAGCCTTAGAGATATCTAACAACACCTGATCCTTCTCCTGAGCTACTCGGATCCTTCTCAAAAGATCCGCCTGATCTGTTGCCGCTAACCCCAACGGTTCCTCTGAAGTAACACACAACCTCAAAGTGCTAAGCATACTCACGAGATTCTCCACATCCCGCTTCTGAGATGAATCATACCTTCTCCGACTCAGAGCATCTGCTACAGTGTTAGCCTTACCCGGATGGTAAACAATGTCCAAGTCATAATCAGCCAACAACTCTGACCATCGCCTCTGTCGTACATTTAAATTCTGCTGAGTAAAAATGTACTTCAGATTATGATGATCAGTGAACACCTGAACTCTGCCACCATACAAGTAAGACCTCCAGATTTTCAACGCGAAGATCACTGCAGCCAACTCTAAGTCATGAACAGGATAATTGCCTTCATGCTTCCTCAACTGCCTCAAAGCATACGCAATCACTTTACCCTGCTGCATCAGCACACAACCCAAACCAACTCCCGAAGCATCTGTATACACCACATAAGGCTCACCCGGTTCAGGCAACGCCAATACTTGTGTACTAGTCAACATCGTCTTCAGCTTCGCGAAACTCAGCTTACAATCAGCAGACCACACGAAAGGAATATCCTTCCCCGTCAGCTTCGTCATAGACTGAGCCATACCCTTGACGAATCTCCGATAATAGCCTGCCAACCCAAGAAAACTCCTAATCTCAGTAGCATTCCTCGGTCTAGGCCAATCTCGGATAGACTCAATTTTTGCCGGATCTACAGAAACTCCTTCTGCCGAAACGATGTGACCCAGAATTCCCATCTCTCTCTGCCAGAAACTGCACTTACTCAACTTCGCCAACAGCTTCTGTTCCCGCAACTTCTCCAGAACTCTCCTCAGATAAACCTCATGCTCCACAAGACTAATCACGAACTCATCCAGATACTCCTGGAAAACTCCGTTCATCAACCTCATAAATGCCGCCGGTGCATTCGTCAACCCGAATGGCATAACTACAAACTCAAAATGCCCATACCGAGTCCTGAAAGCAGTCTTCCAAACATCTGCTTCGTCAATAGGAATCTGGTGGTAACCGGATGCCAAGTCAATCTTGAAGAACCAAGTAGCCCCTCTCAACTGATCCAACAACTCATCAATTCGCGGAAGAGGATACTTGTTCTTCACAGTGACTCAGTTAAGCCCTCGATAATCGATGCACAATCGGAAACTACCATCTTTCTTCTTCACAAACAACATCGATGCTCCCCACAGTGAAGTTTTCGGTCTAATAAAACCTTTCTCCAATAAATCCTCCAACTACTTCTTCAGTTCTGCCAACTCTGCTGGAGCCATTCGATAAGGCGCTTTAGACAACGGCGTTGTCCCGGGCTATAACTCAATCGTGAAAAGATCAGACCGAGACGGCGGTAATCCCTGCAAAGACTGGAAGACATCCTCAAAATCCGGATACCACTTCTCTCAGCATGACCCGAGACGGTGGTAGTCCGCTCAGCAGCGTCACTCCGGATACCACTTCTCTCAGCATGACCCGGAGTGATGAAGCAATTCGATGCTCCAGAATCAAACAACACGTGGGACTCACACCCACCCACAAACAAGGTCCTTACACAAATCCCATGTGCTAAGCAACCTAACTTTCTATCACAGGCAAACCGTCCAAAACAAGCACCAAGAAATTCTACACTACTGAATTCACAAAGTCTGAATTAGAAAGTTACATGTGATCGGCCTCGAGCTCGGCTCACCCGGCACTGCTATAGCCGGCGGGCGCTGCATCGCCGCAATCTGGTCCAAAGGCTGCACCGGCCCATACTGAGCTACTGGCTGGACCACTGCCACTGCCAACGGCTGCAACTTCGGACAGTTTGGCCTGATGTGCCCCGACTCTCCACACTGATAGCACGTCCGAACCGCTCGAACCTCACTCTGCTTCAGGCAACTTACCCTCTTGTGGTATAGACTACCACAAACATAACAACCTCGGCCACTCTGGCCCGATCCCGAAGTGCTCTCCCACTTCCTCTTCTGTCCTTGCGCAGGCTTGCCGCCATTGCCATGACCCGCCTGCTGCACCTGCTGCTGAAGCCTCCTACGCTGAACAGCTGGTACCACTACCGCAGCCTGCTCCCTAAGATCCTCCTCAATCTGTGCAGCCATCTCTACCAACTCCACTCTGAACCCGAACCTGATGCCTCTGCACCGAATCCGCAAATCCGGACGAAGTCCTCGCAAGAACCTCTGAATCTGAGCCTACTCCTCCTCCAAGCTCCTACCAGCATAACCCAACAGTCTATTAAACTCCACATCATACTCCCGCACAGACATGGTTCCCTGAGCCAAATCCAAGAACCTCACCTCCAAACGATCCAACGCCTCCTGAGGAAAGAACTTGGAGTTGAACTCCACCACAAAATCTGCCCACGACATCACTGTCCCAGCCCATCTAGCTGCCACACTCCTCTACCAGAGGTGTGCATCACCGTCCAAATAATGGACCGCCAAGTCAACCATGTATCCCTCAGGACACCTAATCGAGCGAAAGTTCCGCTCCATCCTCATCCTCCACTCATCAGCCTCCTCAGGCTTCACACCTCCCGCAAAAGAACCAGTACCGATCATCTGCATCTGCTCCATCATACAGATATATGACGGAACCTCATCAGCGACCGCAGCCCTCGGCTGCACCTCTGCCACTCGTGGCAACACTGGAGCCTGCACTGGCACCGCACTCGGTAACCGCTCCAACAATTGTCTCAGCAGATCAGCCAGACGATCATCTCCAGCCTGGGCTACACCTACGTCCGCGACCGCACCCCCAGCTACGCCAACACCACCAGCTCTACCAGCCTCAACGGGACCCAAACCAGCACCTATAGGACCCACACCGGCCCCAACATGACCCACACCGGCCCCACACTGGCAGTCACACTGGCGGTCTGACCATCATGCATCGCCTGCTGAACTGGCACAGGCCCATGCACGGAACTCTGAGCCTCACTCAAGACTGGCTCCTGAACGAGTCCACGACCTCTGCTTCGGCCTCCACGCCCATGTCCTCTAGTCGCTCTAGCCATCTCACTGCACTCACAAGCAGGAAAGCTAAGCACTAGAAAGACCAAAACACAAAACAATCAACACTTACCGTGGAATCTCTTTGAATGCTCGAAGGAAGATGATCTAGAACCCCCAAACTCACAGAATTGCAATTTACCAAATTCAATCCTAGCAGTTCTAACCCGTCCTAAAACCGTAAGGGTTCTGATACCAAACTGAAACGACCCGACCCGTTTTTTTAAAAAACAATTAAACCCTTGGTCTCGGACTAGCATTCCCATAAATGCTATCCTCAACAACCAAGCAACACAACACAGTCAAACTACAGCGGATAACCAACCAAATAAACCAACAAGACAATTCCATTAAAACTACCAAAACTGGTTCAACAACAAATTCCAAATCAAGAGGTTTCACAAAACCAGCAACCTAACAGCCATTCTAAAACGATAAAAGCAATAAACACACAACATGAAACCGAGACTCTAGATCATCTCCCTCTTCGTTACCATGATTCCACGATCACAATTTGCCTTTATCTGCATCACATGGAAAAAAGAGATGCGTGAGTATTATCACAAATACCCAGAGAGACGGTCATCCCATCTACGACTGCGCACTCAGACGCGATGGATCCGCTCAGGCAAACGTACATCAATCAACACACAAACACAAGAACACGGCTCAACCACAGCCCAACAGGCGTCCTGTCGATCGATATTACCACTAGGTGTCGATCGACACTTGCACTGTCGATCGACACACCCAGAGTGTCTGTCGATCGACAGCACCTCATCAGCCTGTCGATCGACACAACCTCTAGGTGTCGATCCACAACACCTCAACAGCCTGTCGATCGACACAACCTCTAGGTGTCGATCGACAGCTCTCGTGTTGGTCTGTCGATCGACACACCCAGTGGTTGTCAATCGACACACCCAGTGGTTGTCGATCGACAGGCCTTCGCAGATTCATGGGAAATCGATCATTATCCTCTCGGATCGATTCCTCCTCTGCGTCAACACGAAACATGCACGAAAATCACAATCCACATACAACAAACACAATCCACAGTCTCAAACAAACATCACAAGAACAAAATCACAAGTTCCAAACCTATCACTATTCAACCCTAACGAATCCACCGGCCCATAAACCATGGTCACGCACTCACCTTAGATTTTTGATAGAATTCGGTGGATATTGAGGCTAGAAAGGAACACAGCTACAACCACCACGAAATTCCCCTTCAAATCGACCAAGAACGAAAATTCTAACTCAAAAACCCTAACAGAAATAAGAGAACTCCTCTCAACTCTTTCTCTGCTGATTTGAGACTTGGATTCGCTCAGAATGCGGCCAAAAAGACTTATATACGAAGCCCTATGGTTTCCCTAAACCGGCCCGTTCCAATCGAACGACTTAAATCGAACCAGAAAACCGACCCAATTTAGGACCTGTCGATCGACAGACACTAGGTGTGTCGATCGACAGCCCTTAAGAGCCCTGTCGATCGACATACACCACATGTGTCGATCGACAGCCCCTCCATTTTCTGAAAAATGGATCACGGGCGTCACAGTACGGAGCAAGACAGTGGATAAATGAGCATGAACTAACATCTGATTCTCTGATCTAGCAGGAGGCATGGACCAACCAGTAGAAGTTTTGAGGTCATGGAGAGTTACCTTTTGAGATAGGCCTTGACAGAAAGTAACAGATCCTCTAAGGAAAGTGTGGAGGCTTCCAAAAGGTGACCAGTTGTCGTACCAGAAACGACAATTCTTGCCATTCTCAACTCTTAGTTTGATCCAAGGGTAAGCCATGCCCCTTAGTTTGATAATCTTATTTACTAACCAAGAGTTCTTTTGACTTGTTTTTAGCAACCAAATGTTGGAGAGAGAACCCCGCAAGACAACCGCTGTATACCAGGCCACCCAGACTGAGCCAGAGCGAAGAAACAAGAGCCAAAGGAGCCGTAAAGAACATGCTTGATTCCAGAGTAGGAGATTTTAATTCCCAGACCACCCTCCTCCTTTGTACAGGTAATTGAATCCCAAGAAACTCAGGCTGAGTTATTTCCTTCTATAGAGCCCTTCCAAAGATAAGCACTGCTTAACGAGTTAATCTTTTTGATACAGCTTTTGGGAAGAAGAAAGGTGGAGCACCAGAAATTTGTTATCCCTGCCACAACCGTATTTAACAGCACCAATCTCCCAGCAAATGAGAGAGATCTAGCATTCCAGGTAGACATCTTTTCCTTTATCTGCTGAATAAGAGGAGAGCATTTTGAGTAGGATAATTTTTTAGTATCCAAAGGCAATCCCAAGTACTTCAAAGGGAAGGATCCCCTTGTCAATCCCGTCGAGAAACTAATTAGCATATTCTCTGATTCAGTAAGGCCTGAAGAGAAATAACAAGATTTTTGGAGGCTAACAGCGAGGTCAGACATGAGCTCAAACTCCCTGAGAATTTGTAGGACAGCCTGAACTGAGGAGATAGAGCCATCGATGAAGATCAGGAGGTCATCAGCAAAGCACAAGTGCGTTTATTTTTTTTTCTTTTGTTTTGTCGTAAGAACATTTGTAATTGGAATACCTCACCAAAATTCTCAAATATGAAATATAGAGATAAAAATATTAGATATTGTGGAGTTTCTTCCACTATTGGAGAGATCCAAACAAAAAGAAATTCAATTGAAAATTGATTAAATCCTCTCATTAGAAACTCTATAATACGTACGTCCAGTTCTCTAATTCTAGCCATTCATTATATTCAAAATTAAAAAAAAAATTGAAGATTATCTTCTTTAGAAAAACTGAAAAACCATAGTAAATTTACCCTTAATCTTTTACCAAAAACAATCCACCGTCTGGCTTGGAAGAAGATGGAAGTCAACGAAAGCGAAGCAAAGACTTATTTTAAATGTTAATTTAACGAATGTGGCATTGACACTTGGCGATAGGCTGCTAAAAGTATTTCATTTCAGTTGGCTCAGGCTCTGCTAATTAAACAGAGCGTTTTGGAAATTGGTTAACTTTAATCAGAGTCATAATAGAAAGTCAAAGATACAAAAGTAATTTTTGTTTAAATAAGTTGTAGACTTCAAAAAAGAAATATAGCGAATAACCACCAGTTCCACCACCTTGCTTTGCATCTTGTCATATTGTGTTTTTGAATTGAAATTTCAGCTTGTCATATTAAACGAAATATCATCGAACCACTATCAAAATCTCGGACACTTAAAAAGGTAAAAGGAACTAGAAGGGCTCACAACAATTAAACTGAAAATACAAAGTTTTCTGTAAACACAATGGATTTTAAATTCGAAATCGAAACCTAGAATCAATCAGTGAGGAGATCCGAATTAATAGTCATTTCAATAGTGCTGTTTGTAGTCATTTTAATACTACAAATTCATTTGAACTAGTTTGGAAAATCGACTCAAGTTAAAATTTCATGTGAAGTTGCATTATCATTACATTTTTCCATAAAAAAGTGACTGTCATTACCAATGGTCTTTGCGGACAAGACATTAAACAGTTTCATCTTCTTTAATTAATGTCCCTAAATCCAATTTATTAACCTCAACTGTAATCTGCCAATTTCCTTCTCTATATAAACCATTCCAACCCATGCATGCATGCATTCAAAGTAAAACAGAACATCTCACCTTCGATATCCTTTTAGAATATCTCTAAACACAATCGAACTTCAGATAACAAAAATGGCTATAAGGTTCTCATCAATCACTAATCTCTTGCTTTTCTCTGCAGCTATGTTGCTTTTGGTCCACGCAAGTGCTCGCAATTTGCAGCAAACTCAGACTATGCCTCTTAATGGAGCTGCTTCTCCTACCAAAGCTGAGTCTCCAACCGTTACTACTCCTCTGGACGACCGTAAGAATTTCATATTCGGCGGTGCTGCCGGAATAGGCGGATTCATGGGGATGCCAGGTGGTGGTGGAGGTTTGACAATGCCGCTTCCGTCAGGGGCGCCTCTTCTTGGTGGGACCGGTGGGTTGGGTGGTTTGGGCGGTGCAATGGGGTTTCCTGGTGGTCTGCCAAGTGGGGGTGGCTCCGTTCCGAGCTCAGGAGGTGGTTTGGTGTCTCCGTGAGAGAGAGAGAGAGAGAGAGATTAAGATGATTGGTTTCTAGCTTTAAAAAGTGCTTTGTTTCTTTGTGTTTTCAGTTTCGATCATTGTTCTTGCTTGTTGTTTCTGTGTGTTCTGGTCTTTGGTTGATTTTCTCAGCCCATAATCACTGTTCTTGATTATGGGTGAATGTTGTTGTATTTGTGTGTTTTCTTTAGTAAGTTTCTTTTTTATTTGAATAATTGTCTGGTATGTTCTATTATGGCATATACTACTAATCAATTACCGTGACAATGATTTGAGACGAGCGTATATAAATGATAATATGAAAATCGAAAAACATAATATGAACATATACCAGCAAGTCTTCCTTTCATAGACCAAAACACTAATTAAGGTTCATCCTCATCTCTAAATAGGAAGATCTTGTTTCAAGGAATATCCACGTGTTCCAGTCACTCCTTTTCTGTGATTCTTGATACTCTCTACTTGTATATCGGATTAAAGCATCTCAAATTAATGTTCATAAACTTATCATTATATCATACTTTTACTCCGAACAACAATCTTGAATCTAAGATTTTATAGCTATTAAGTTTCATTGAATGGATTTCTTGAGATGCATGTTATTACACTTGAAAGATGAGAATATTTAACCATCAAGACTCAGAGATCCGTAAGCTTAGATGCTAGAAGAAATGCATTTTCTCTTCAGAATAGTAACATAGCAACTTTGAACAAATTCTTAGAATTGTCTTTGGGCCAAACTTCTATGTTGGATTTTGATCATTTGCTCAATTCTAAACAAGGAAAAGTGAAATCAGTGAGAAGAAGATGAAGATCAATTGAAGAAGAAAATGGTGAATCTAAAGGTTGAAAATGGTGGCCACAAATCTACAACAAAGAAGATGATTAGTGAGACATGTGCCTGCCTAGCGGCTAGCGCATGACCAAGGAAAAAAGCTCGGTTAGAATATTAGGAAAAGAAACATTTATATTAGGAGTAACTTTTTACTTCTTATTTCCCTTTTAGCAATTATATGAACTTTTAAGCTATAATTAAACCTTGTAACTTTTAAGTTATAACTTCCTAATAGTACATGGATCGATGCTTGTTGAGATTTGAAAGAATTGAAGATGTTGTCCGATCTTCCAAGGGATTTAGCAGAGGAGGTCCTCTCTAGGCTTCCCGTGAAATCTATGAGAGCAGTTCGATTAGTTAGCAAAAAGTTTATTGGGCTAGGTGTCTCTAGCCCAAGCTTGATAGATTAGCTTGTGATTTAACCTACATATCATGTACTATATATATGTGTATATTGTGATCAATAATAAACAGAACAATTTCCGCTCGCTATTCTGACATGGTATCAGAGCCAAAACCCTAAAAAAAAAATTCTGGCTCCGTTTCTTATTTGTTCTGGTTCTTGGTTTTCTCTGTTTTTCTTTTGGTAAAGTTCTACGTCTTGAAAGAATCACTTCTTTCTTATATATCTCTTTTGCTTTCTTTGTTTTCTCTCCTCACGATGGTGAATGATAATGAAAACGTCTCGGTTCCTACTCTTGCTCTTTCAAAGACCTCAGAGTCTACTGTTTTGAATGAGTATTACTTAAACTCCTCTGCCGATCCAGGCAATATTATTTGTTCTGTTCTTCTTAATGGATCTAATTATGAGAGATGGGCTAAATTGATGTCCAATTCTCTCAAAGCTAAAAACAAATTTGGTTTCATCAATGGCACCGTGGTTAAACCACGACCTACCGATGTCGGTAAGACCAAGCTTTGGGAAATCGTTAACTCTATGTTGGTTGCTTGGATCCTTAATACGATTGATTCAAAGCTTCGAAGTTCGGTGTCGTGTACTGACACAGCTTATGAGTTGTGGGAAAGTTTACGTGGTCGTTTTTCGGTTGGAAACGAAGCACGGATTTATGAGTTACAAGCTGAAGTCACGGCTTGTAAGCAAGATGGTCAATCGGTTCAAGATTATTTTGGGAGATTGAAATTGATGTGGGATGATTTGGAAGACTATGATCCTATCTCTGATTGTTGTTGTGGAGCCCATGATTGTGTAAAACAAAAGGAGATTTTTGCTAAGCGTCAACGATCTCGAAAATCACAGTTTCTCATGGGTTTGGATGGTACTCGTTTCGGAACAACACGTTCCAATATCTTATGTATGCAACCAGCTCCAAGTCTTGACAGTGTGCTTGCTATGGTTGTACAAGAAGAGAGGCATCAAAATGTTGCTCGTCTCTCTAAATCTCGATCCGAAGGTGTCGGTTTCTCTGTCCAAGCTGGTTCCTCCTCTGTCAAAGGACGTTCTGTTTTTTAGTCTTCACATTGTGGGAAAACAGGGCATGACATCAATAGATGTTATCAACTTCATGGTTTCCCGGATTCTTCTAGTGGTCATGGTGGTGGACGCGGCCGTGGAGGTTCCGTTGCGGTTCGTGGTCGTGGTAACTCATCTGGTTATGGTCGTGCTAATAACATCCAAATTTCGGACTACTCTGCTAATGCTAGTGATCAACACAACATCACCGATGCTGATCGTCAAGGTCTTCCTCTCAATGCTGCTCAATGGGGACAACTACTTAAGTTGTTGAACAAAGAAAAGCCACCATCTTCTGATCGTCTTTCCGGTATAGTTTTGGATACGGGAGCTTCCCATCATATGACAGGAAAACTTGATCTTTTGTTTGATGTTTATGACATTGTTCCTTGTCCGATTGGTCTCCCGAATGGTACCACTACTATGGCCACTCGTCGAGGCAAATTTGGGCTAGGAGGCTCTCTTATATTATCTTCTGTCTTGTTTGTTCCTTATTTGACGAATACGCTTTTGTCTGTGGCACGTTTGTTGAAAGAAAAGCCGTGTATTACCATTTTTACTGACAAGTTGTGCTACTTGCAGGACCGGTTTACGAGGATGCTGATTGGAGCCGGTAGTGAGTGTGATGGGATCTACTATTTTCGTGAGGCTGTTGAGGTTCAAGCTAATGCAGTCACGAAGATTTGTGGACGTGAGCTTTGGCATCAACGGTTGGGTCATCCTGCGATGTCTTCGATTTCTCAGTTATCTACTTTGATTAATTTTGGTGTTTCTAAAGATGTTTCTCCTGGTCCTTGTGACATTTTTGTTCGGGCAAAACATCCTCGTTTGTCGTTTTTAGAAAGTAATAATAAAGCAGATGAAATTTTTTCTCTTATTCATTGTGATGTTTGGGGTCCGTATAGTGCTCTACAAAATGCGGTTCTCGTTATTTTCTTACCATAGTTGATGATCATTCATGCGCAGTTTGGGTTTCTTTACTTCGTACTAAGAGTGAAGTTTCCTCTACTCTTCAAAATTTTTGTGCCATGGTTGAACGTCAGTTCCAAACACATGTTCGTACGGTTCGAAGTGACAATGGCACATAATTTATGTGCCTAAAGTCTTATTTTGCTTCTCATGGAATCGTTCATCAGACGTCGTGTGTTGGCACACCACAACAAAATGGTCGTGCTGAACGCAAACATCGTCACATTCTCAACGTTGCTCGTTCACTTCGCTTTCAAGCATCTCTTCCCCTTGAGTTTTGGGGAGATTGTGTCCTTACGGCTTGCTATCTAATCAATCGCACGCCATCGTCTATACTTGACGGCAAAACTCCATATGAGGTTTTGCATAAAACTCCACCATCTTTTGACCATATTCGTATCTTTGGATCTTTATGTTATGCTCATAAAAGAACAAACAAAAGAAGTAAATTTGATGAACGTGCGACTCGGTGTATTTTCTTAGGATATCCTTACAACCAAAAAGGATGGCGCGTTTTTGATCTTGAGCTCCAAACGTATTTTGTCTCAAGAGATGTCATATTTAATGAACATGAGTTCCCATTTGCTTCACTCTCACAGCCTGAGCTTTCTTTGGATTCGCGTCATGAGCCTTCGTTGGTTACCTCGCCGGTGATGATTGAAGAAGATGATACTACTCTTGCTTCTCCTTCTACTATGGATACACGATTCAGGGGGAGTCTTTCTGATTTGCCTTCTTGTGATCCTCCACCCGATTCTATCACTCTGGTCCCATCAGTCTTGCTTGTTGATTCTGCTGCGGTCAGTCCTGCTTCTAGCTCCTCGTCTCCTGTTTCGACTACTACTTTGGACATTGATTCAGCCATTCATGTGTCCTCACCCGAATCTCTTGTTGACACTTCTGCAAATCTTGGTCGTGGACAGCGTGAAAAGAAGAAATCAGTATTGCTTGAACCTTACGTTACATACTCGGCTACCGTTCCATCACACTCACCATCACTCCTCTCACTTCCTGGTTCTCCAGGTATACCTTACCCCATCGCTAACTATATGTCTTGTGATGGTTTTTCAGAAGCGTTCACTATGTTTCTTGCTAATGTTACCGCTCACACGGAACCACGATCATTTAAAGAGGCAATGACACTTGATGTATGGCGTGATGCAATGGGTAATGAGGTCACGGCTCTTGAAGATAATGACACATGGGATCTCGTTGACTTACCACCAGGGAAGACGGCAATTGGATGTAAGTGGGTGTTCAAAATTAAGTTTCATTCTGATGGTACGATTGAACGATTCAAGGCTCGGTTGGTTGCTCTTGGAAATCGTCAAGAGGAAGGTATTGATTATGATGAGACCTTTGCACCAGTCATTAAAATGACGACGGTTCGTACTTTTCTTAATGTTGCTGCTGCTCGTAATTGGGAACTTCATCAAATGGATGTTCACAATACTTTCCTTCATGGACACTTAGAGGAAGAAGTTTACATGCGTCTTCGTCAAGGTTTTTTTAGCTCTTCTCCTAATAAAGTGTGCAAGCTCAAGAAATCTCTATATGGTTTGAAATAGGCCCCTCGTTGTTGGTTCTCTACTTTGCATAAAGCTCTTGTTGATTACGGTTTTTGCCAATCCGCGTCTGATCACTCGCTTTTCTCGTTGATTCAAGGGAAGATTGCGCTTTACGTTCTTGTTTATGTGGACGATCTTGTTATTGGTGGCAATGATTCTGACACAATTTTTTTCTTCAAGAATTATCTTCATAGTCAGTTTCATATGAAGGATTTGGGATCTCTTCGTTATTTTCTCGGTCTTGAAATTGCTCGGAATGCTGAGGGATTATTTATTTGTCAGCGCAAATACTGTTTGGATATCATCTCTGAAGCTGGGTTACTTGCTTCTCGCCCATCGCTTATTCCTATGGATCAAAATCATAACCTTGGTCGTTCTTCCGCAGCTCCTTATTCTGATCCCTCCAAATATCGTCGCATTATTGGTCGTTTGATTTATCTTACTCTTACTCGTCCGGAACTTTGTTATTCCATTCACATTCTCTCTCAGTTTATGCAAAAACCGACCATTGCACATTGGGATGCTGCGCTTAAAGTCTTGAGGTATTTAAAAGGCACACCAGGACAAGGTTTGTTTTATAAGGCCGGTGGTGATTACAGCTCACAGGTTTTTGTGATGTAGATTGGGCAGCGTGTCCTCTTACTCGTCGCTCTTTAACAGGGTATGTGTTCTTTCTAAGTGATTCACCCATCTCCTGGAAAACCACCAAACAAGATACTGTTGCTCTCTCCACCACGGAAGTTGAATATCGATCAATGTCATGGACCACTAAAGAGATTAAGTGGCTTAATTCTCTCCTTCAGTTCTTCGGCATCACACAAGACGCTCATATTCCTCTTTATTGTGACAATAAGTCGGCTATGAACATAGCCAATAATCCTGTTTTTCACGAACGAACCAAACATATTGAGACGGATTGTCATCATATTCGCAATTCGATTCTAGACGGTCTTCTCAAACCTCATTTTGTTAGTTCAAAGGAACAAGTTGCTGACATCTTCACTAAAGCTTTAGGGAGTATTCAATTTCGTTTTTTGTTAAGCAAGTCGGGCATTTCCGATTTGCATGCTCCAACTTGAGGGGGAGTATTGGGCTAGGTGTCTCTAGCCCAACCCCGATAGATTAGCTTGTGATTTAACCTACATATCATGTACTATATATATGTATATATTGTGATCAATAATAAACAGAACAATTTCCGCTCGCTATTCTGACAAAGTTGAACACTTTATCCAAAAACCGGAGATTTGCAAAGAGACACTTTGGTGAAGTAAAAGCAGCAGGACCAGAGTATGAGATGGTCATGGTGATGCATAATATGCTATATTTGATTAGCGTCAATTTCCACAACAGACTTGACCCATGTCACCCGTCAAGGTAAACTCGTTACCCCAATCAAATTCGGGAGATATGGAGTCTGGTTTATTGTTATGCATAACAGAAGAGCGGGATAAATTCGTTGTTTGGAATCCGTATTGGGGCCAAACCTGGTGGTTCGAACCAATAACTTATGACCCTTTAGGTTTCGGTTTGCACTCCCTTGGATACAAGATTAACCGCAAATCATGCCGCCAATACAAAATTTTGAGATTTTTTCAATCTTCCATACACCACGTTAAATACAAACTCTACTACTTTAACTCTAAACCATTTAGGGAGATCACTATCCTCTCGGACTGGGACATCGAGTATTAAGCACGCGGCGCAGCTGTAAGGGAAATACTTATTGGTTTGCTTAACAGAAGAGACCACCATGCTTAGTACTATCTGAGATTCCTGATTTCTTGATCTGTTTTGATTTTCCAAAGGAGAGATTTGGACCACGTCTACCTCTATCGTTTCACTCTTATGGCGAAGAGACTGTGACCCTATCTAGTGTCAGAGATGAGCAACTTGCAGTGTTATATCAGACATAGGACTTATTGATGGAGATTTGGATTACAACGAAGATTGCTCCCGCTGCGGTGTCATGGAGAAAGTTGTTCTTAGAGGTTGATATGGATCCACTCTTTCGTAGCCAGTTTGGGGTTGAATTTGGCTTTTTCTTTGTTGACGAGGAGAAGAAAGTCGCTGTGGTTTTTGATAAAGACAAAGAGACCAAGAAGCGCAATGTAGCTTATATCGTTGGAGTGGATGGATATTTCAAAAAAAGTGGATTTTGGAGAAGCTCCAAATTGGTATACTTGCCCAGCACTTTTCTCTTATGTCCCGAGTTTAGTGAGAATCAAGGGACTTGCAAGAGGCGGCAAAAGGAAGAAACGTCCTTGTGAACAAGAAGGCTACAAAATGAAAAAAACCAGGTTATCTAATTTAGTTGTTGCTTTGTTGTGTTTTTTCTTTCTTTCCTTTCCTTTTTGCTCTGTTTTCTTTTTAGCAATTATCAGTTTGTTTGAAATAGAACTAAAATGTGTTATCTACTTATCTCATAACTTGTGGATCGGGATATTTGCATGTGATCTCCTCTGATTCAGTCCCTGATCTCAATATCTCATAAAGAGATGTCTCTTGGAAAGAGTTTTTGCAATCCCCCATTCTTTGATTTCCTTAACTTACACAGACGTGATTACTTTCAGCTCAACCAAAAGAGTCACTTTTCTATACACAAATATATTGCAACCAATCACAATTCTTACGTGGAGTTCCTTCATCTCTTTTCTGGAACTGCACTTCCCTAACACTCGGCAAAGTATGAGTTTAATGGTTAAGCTTAACATCTCTGTATCTTTGGTATATAGCATTAATTTAAACCATCTTGCAACTCAATTGAATTGTGTTCTTTAAGAGTTTTTTGCTTTACACGCAGCTCAAACAAGGCTTCAAATTATTGATCCTTGGCAAGATGTTTCAAATCTGTCGATGGTTTGAATTTTCTCTTGGACCTTTCATGATACTAACCATCAATTGATTTGAAACATACTGAAATACCCAAGAGATATACTCAGAAACTTTGAATTTTTTCGGAGCAAAATGAGGATGTTTGTTTTCTGCTCAAGAAAGCTCTTGGACAAGAGAGATTAAGACACAACCATACTTGAACTATTTATACGTTTGGCAAAATATCCGTTAACAGTTAAAGAGTCTTCTGGCGAAAAATAAAATTTGTTAAGAGTTTAGTTAAATATCTATTGATACTCTATTATAGTCTATAATATAATATCCAACTTATAAGAACATGTTACACAAACAAGAGTTCCTCTTTAAAATCCTGTTATGATGAGTCTCTGAAGTGAAAGAAGGTCATCTAGCAAAAGACAAAAACGTGTGGATTGTGCAACGTAACCAACTTTTGTGTGATTCAGAATTTAAGAGCCATAAGCGGTAAAAGACAGAATTTAAGAGCCACTGAGCTCTCTTATCTTCTATTTTTGTTTTCCAGATTGTAACCTTATAATGCCTTGTAGAGTTCATTGGTTTCAACAAGACCTAAACGGAGACATGGCTCAGGATATGGTGAAGCTTGCTTTCATTTTCGTGATGGTTTTCAATGCTCCCTCCGGTACATATCAAACTTATTTCCTTAAAAACATACATCTATAATATTCTTACGTGATTTTGTTTTACAATGTCAATGGAGATATGGATAGGGTTTTTTTTGTTATACTTATTACGTGATTTTGTTTTTTTTGTTATACTTATTAACAAAGCCAAAACGATAAGACCAAGTAAAGTGATTCGTAAATCAAGTTTTAGAATCAGAGAGATGTCAATTTGCCAGAAACAAAGACATATTTTTCTGTTCTATGTTTGTTATATTGACGGTTATAGAGCATATATATATATATATCTACACAAAGTAACTTAGGGGGGGGTTATTCATTGTTGGATTTATGTAGATTTTTAAAATTTTAAGATTCCATTGTTATTGGTTAATGGATTCTTAAATTCTAAATCAAATCCATTGTTATTCATTTGAGGATTTTTACATTCCTTTTGGAATCCATTGTTATTCAAAAAATCTATGTTTTGTTGATTTTCTAAATCAATTAAAATCCATTGTTATTGGGAGATGGAATCTCTATAGTTTTACTCATACAACATGATTTTCAAAATACTAGAGATATACATGATATTATTGAAATCCATGTTAAAAGAAAACACACACAATATTAACAAAACCCAATGTAGTATAAGAACACCAAGAAAGCAAGAACTCATTATTCTTAAAAAGAAAGAGCAAATTTCACGACCTGTTATACATAACTATAAAATAAAGCCAAGTCACAAACACGAAAAATACGTTGAAGTTAACTAGAAATAAAGACATCACAAAGTCAAGAAATAGAACACATTATGAAAATTATAATTCAAAATCCAAATCTATTTTATCAATAATAAAACAATCTCAAAACAAAGTTCAAAAACAAGCTCCAAAGAAAGTTTTACAAAAAACAAAAAGAAACAATCGAAAAGTTAGCTCAGGTCTGAAGAACAAATGATGTAATGTTAATGGCAATGCTTGAAAATGATGATGGCAATGCTTGAAAATGATGATGGCAATGGTGTAAGCTGATTAGCTCACTTCTTTTTATGGTGATGTCTCACATCTAAAGTGGAGTCTAGAATATTGACAAGTATACTACTTGAGCTTTTTAGAGAAAACTATGAATATATATATTACCTGTGGAAAACAAATTATTACAAATTCATGAGAATAATTTACAAGAATCCATGAGAATCAATTGTAATCCATGAGAATAATTTTTAAAAATCCATAAGAATTGATAAAATCTCACAACTTTTAAAATCCAAAAGTTCTACATAATCCATCAATGAATAAGGGCCCCTTAACCTTTAAGAGATTCTAAATGAATAGAAATATTCGATAGAATTCACAAAATAGGTAGCACAAAACTATCTATAGACAATATATATTCCATATCTATCATTAAATATCATTGCTATAACATTCATTCTACATTTGAGTAGATGTCATCAAAGCTGAGATAGTCCGGAACCCTGACCTTTTGGAGGTTGGAACGATTTTGGCTACTAATAAAAATGAGCAGGCGCCATCTCGACGTTATGGACCATTTATCCAGCAGCCAATCTTCTCAAGTCAAGGTAATAAGAGCTTCGCAATGTGTATGCGAGATCGCTCTGATTTATTAAAAGTTGTCTCACCAGATATTTTTTCTTTTGTCATTTCTGTGTTTAAATAGCACCGTTAAGAGGGTTGAAGACATGCAGCTACTCGATCGATGTTGATTCATGTGATGATTGCGATAGGAACTGTTATAGGTTGAGTTTCGAATATGGTAAATGTGAGGGAATTTGGCCATTCCGTGAGTGCTTCTGTTATACTTCTGGTTGTTGAGATGAAGACCGCTTCTATATATGCTTATTATAGTATTTGTCAAAAAATTATGGGGTGGTTTCCAAAATAACCCAAAATTTGAAGTCAATTACAAATCTATACCCCATTTTCTCTCTCATCAAATTGTTTTCAAAAAAACCAAAACATTCAACTTATTTACGGAAATGCCATTATATCTGAATTTTTTTTTTTTTTTTTGAAAATCAGACATTTGATTTCACAAACAAACACCCAATTATATCAACTTATTTACGAAAATGCCATCGCCATCAAGTTTCACAACCACCATGAACAACCAAATTGAAGCTCTTCAATGTATCTCCATCTGATTTTCGTGCATAAATACATCACAAACCAACTTATAACTTCATCAACTACCATTTCATCTCCAATTTCATCCAAAACACTATGTAAATGAGCATTTGAAAAATTCTCTCACTCACAATCTCTTGAATTTTCGTGGTTTTTGCTAGATAATGTTTGGGCTTCGTAGTAAACAGTTAGAGTAGGGATTTTGTGTGTTTAAACGAGCTAAAAACAAGGATCTACGGCGAAACGGAGCTAAAAACCGTATTTTCCGATCTGGTTTAGAAGAGTAGACTTCGTCGGACGTCTGCTGGTCAACGAGAGGTTAGATTTGCAATTGACTTTTTTCATATTTTTTACGTAGACTTCTCATAGAAGTCTGCTTGTGCTACTTTATTCTCCTTTGACAAAAAAAAAAATCAGTAGACTGCACGGGAAGTCTACTTAAAAAATGGGTTAGTTTCGCATTTGACCAAAATGTTGACTTTTTTTAGCAGATTCTGTACGAGATTCTACTAGCAGACTTCCCTCAGAGTCTGCTCAACTACGTTTAGGTTATTTTTTGCAATTGACTTTTTGTTGACTTTTTTGCGTAGACGCTATTTAAAGTGTACTCTATACGGTGAGGTTAGTTTTGCGATTGACCAAAATTTCGAACATTGACTTTTTGAAAATATTTAGAATAGACTTCCCCAGAAGTCTGCTACAAATTGAAATTGCAGCAGACTTCTGAGGAAGTCTACTCCTTAATTAATTCGATATTAATTCGATATTTGGTCAAACACAAAATAACCTGTTTTTTAAGTAGACTTCTTTTAGAGTCTACTCCAAAAGTCAAAAATAAGTCAATTGCAAATGTAACCTCTACTGTTCCAGTAGACTTCAACCGGCAGTCTACTAATGTGCGTAGACTTCCGTTGGATGTCTGCTAGATATTTATGGTAATAGAAGTCTACAGCGGAAGTCTACTGAAAATTCAAATTGCAAATATAACCTATTTTTACAGCAGACTTCTGGAGAAGTCTACTACTAAAAGTCAACATTTTGGTCAAATGCAAAAATAACCTCGGTAGACTTCAATTAGGGTCTACTACGCAAGAAGACTTCCGTTAGAAGTCTACTGCGTTTTGCCGTAATTGCAAAACTAACCCATTGGATAGACTTCTACGGAAATCTACTAGTTAACGTTAAACGCAGTCTTCTGGCGCAGACTGCTGGTGAAGTCTGCGTTTTTACATTTTTTAAAAACGAATTTATAGCTAATATATAATACATTTTCAAGATTTTCTTGCTCTCACGTGTGTGTTTTCTAATATGTGATCTTCTGTATGGGTTTGAGATATTTAAATCCAATATTTATGGTGTAAATCAATTTTCTTGTTTGAGTAGTAATTAGCTTTTCACGGTAGACTTCTTCAAGAGTGTACTAGTAGACGGCATGAGAAGTCTGTATTTATGTTTTTAGTAAAACATTAATTTAAAATTATGTATAACGAAATTTTAAGATTTTATTGGTTTCAAATGTGTGTTATATTATTGTTGTTTTTATGTACTAGTTTGACATCTTCAGCTGTAATGAAACCATTTATTTCTGATTAATTAGTTTTTTCACAGCTTAGTAGACTACCGTTGAAGTCTGCTATGATTTTTGATTACTAATGTGTTTCCTATTTGTTTTTACAGACAATGGTTCAATTAGCTGTTGTCTTTGGAGAATGGATTATGAAAGATGGGGTGTGGCAGTTTGTTGTTGATAATCTTAGAGGAGGACGACTCTTCTTCTTGAGTGATGGTTGTACCCATGGTGATCTTCTTGAGATGGTACAAGTTGATTATGAGATTGACAAAAAAAGAGAGTTGGTGGAGATAACTTATTCACTCCCAGAAACAATGATGCAACATATGGCACCGGATACACCTCCAGTGCATGTCACAAATGATCGACAAGTTCGGAATTTGATCGAACTAAGTAGAGCGCATGTTATACGTCTTTGTGTCTCGAGTCAGTTTGAGATAGATGGTGGCAACGATGAGTTCGATGGAGCTTCAGACGATGACGATGACGAGGGTGGAGATGAGGGGAACAATGCGATTGGAGATGATAACGAATTCTCCGATGGTACAAGAAATGGGGATAATGATGTGATTGGAGGTGACGATATTGAAGATGGTGATGGTGTGAAGTCTATCTCAATAGATGGTGTTGGTATCAGTGAGGATTACAGTTTGTACGGAAAATTGCAAGATGATCCTGAAGACGATATCTTATTTGATGGTGTTGGTGGGATTGAGCGTTGTCTTGGCGTCGGAGGAAGATCAAATACAACATGGTCTTGGTCTGATGGTATCTTTGTCGGACAAAGTTTTGCTAACAAGGGTGAGCTACTTAAAGAGTTGCGATTGACTGCCGTGATGGGAAGATTTGCATTTAGAAATTACAAGTCCACTAAAACTTTGTTTGTCGGTAAGTGTTGCGTGAAAGGATGCAAGTGGAAAGTCCGAGCGGGTGTGAAGAATGAACGAAACTGGTTTTGGGTGACAAAGTATCTGAAAAACCATACATGTCATCTATCGGAAAGAATAGCTCACCGGAGACGCGCTACTCCAAATTACATTGGTAGGTTATTTATCGAGCGCGTCGGAATAATCGATGGAATAACTCCGAAGCATATACAAGATGCAATGAAGGTGATGTTTGGTATGAATCTGGATTATACCACTTCGTATAGATCATTGATATACGCCCAAGAATTGGTTAGGGGAACTGCTGAACATGGTTATGAAGATCTCCCATCTTATTTGCATATGATCAAGGAAGCAAATCCGGGAACAGTGACCGCTCTTGAGATTGATGCAGAGAATAGATTTAAGTATCTATTTATATCATTCGGAGCCTCCATAGCTGGTTTTCAATATCTTAGACGAGTAATTGTTGTGGATGGGACTCATTTAAGTGGAAAGTATGAAGGGGTTTTGCTTGTTGCAGCCGCACAAGATGGTAACTTTCAAATTTTTCCTTTGGCGTTTGGGATCGTCGATTCTGAGAATGATGCTTCATGGGAATGGATTTTTACGAAATTGAGTGGCTGTATATCTGATCAATACCCTTTGGCGATAGTTTCGGACAGGTGTAGCTCCATTAAGAAAGCATGCGAGACGGTTTTTCCTTGGGCAACACGAGGCATATGTTATTATCATCTTCAGTGTAATATTGTTAACAAATTGAGGGGAAAACAACTCATGTACTTGGTGAAAGGTGCTGCGTATGCGTATAAGCTTGATGATTATAACCGATACATGGATTTGATACGCGAGGCGAAGCCAGAAATTGCAACATACTTGGAGGAAGCGGATCCAAAGTTATGGTCACGAGTTCACTTCGAGGGAGATAGATATAACATAAAGACAAGCAATATTGCCGAATCCATTAATTCCGCCCTAAAGGTAGATCGAGGATTTCCAATATCATTCCTCTTGGAATTTATTCGAGAGAAGCTAGGAAAGTGGTTTTCTAGAAGGCGAGAAGATGCTCTAAGTCTACTTACACGCCATAGTCGGGGAGTTGAATATTTGTTGGCGGTTCGTGATGATTACGCATCTAGGATGACGGTGGAACACATCAATGATTTGCAGTTTCATGTGAAAGGAGGAGCACGTGAGTGTATCGTTGAGTTGGGCAACAACAAATGTAGTTGTGGTGTTTTCCACATCGAGAAAATACCTTGCTCACATGCTATTGCCGCTTTGATAGCGAGCAAACAAGATGTTGCAACTTCTGTTTGTCTGACATACGGGAGGGATTATTTGTATTGGGCGTATGCGCAAACTATATTTCCGAAAACCGCACTTGGTGACGCTATGAAATCAGAGAAGTGTCTCCCTCCTTACGTGAAGCCGCGTCCCGGAAGGAAGAAGAAATCGCGGTGGCAAACGTGGCTAGAACTCCCAAAGAAGAAAATAAATAAACCGCGGAAGATTCATGCGCATTACTATTGTTCAAAATGCAAACTCCCAGGTCATACGAAGCAGAATTGTGTTACTTAATTAGTCCCTGGTCTCTGACAATGAAGTCTTCCACTAACGTCTGTATCTGAAGTCTACTGATTCAGTCTACTGATGGAGTCCACTCGGAAGTCTACTCATATGTTGTCTTATGTTTTTTTAAGTATTTGTTGTCTTTGTCGAACTACTTTAGATTTTCATGCTCTCAAAAGACTTTTGTATGAATTATGTTCTTCTTTGTGTTAATTATTGGTTGTCTTCGTCGTTTACGCTCCTTCTTTAGATTGCCATACTTAATGGAGGATAACGATGTTTGAAGGGAAAGAAGTTGTAGAACAACTATGGTAAATAGTTATAAAAACAGAGCATATCATAGTACCATTAAATAGTTAAAGAGTGTTTACATAGCCATACCATTCGAGATAGAAAATCCCAAACATTCGCAAAACTGTACAAATCCCTACCAAAAGCATTATCCAGGTCTTTTTGGATCTTCTTCACTGAAGTAATCAGAAACTTCATAGCAACTCTACCCCACGGGTAGTTCCGGAAGGCCTCTATATCCATAACAAGTCGAGCCAAGTTAACATTAATAGGAGTGGTCTCTTTTTTAGCTTCAATGTACCATGCGTAGATGCAGAGATAACCCAACCTCATGCGGTTTTCTCGTGTCCAATCAGCACATGAAGAACAGGCCGCTTCTAACTCAACAATACTTGGACCCCTCTCGATATTTACCCCGAGAAGCTCCCAAAATTCTTCAGTCTCCTCCGTCACCACTACATCCGGGTCCACTAGATTCGGAACATCGTCGCAATTCAGACCAGTTATTAACTCAAACTCATTCAAAGAAAACCTAGCAGGCTTAACTCCAATGAGACTCCAAATTTCAAAGGGTTTCTTGCACTGTAGCTGAAGAGCTAACATATAATGCACTAGCCTGGATGCCCACTTATACGGGAGTTCATGTAACCTCAAACACACACCCAATGGAGAGTTTCTAAGCTCTTCCTTCTCATCTTCCAACAACCCTCCATCAAAAGCAATAAACAAATTAGTATGTCCAACATAGTAGTTAATGCTTTTGCCCGCAGGAGGTTCTTCTCCTTTTGTAAACAACCTGACCGGGAATCTATCTGAAGCCATCGAATCTGCAATCACAATCAAAAACACATACATAAACACAAACAATTAGTATAGATCCTCGATTCAAAGACAAGCAGAGAGACATCGGTAAAAGAAAGATAGAGGTTTAAATACCCTAAACCCTTAAAAATCGTAGAGAAGTCTGTTGGTGGAGTCTACTGACGGCTTCGACTTGATGTGTAGAAATCCTGTCAAACGCAAACCAGAAACACAAAGAACACGTAATTAGAATATAAAGATTTGAGATTGGGTTCGAGAAAAAGAGAATTTCGAGTGGATGAGAAAAATGGATCTTCAAATGAGAGAGAGCAAGAGAGAAAGAAGAGAAGGACGAGAATAAATACCTTACTTCTTCTGCCGACGGCGACGGCACGACCACCAGCACCGATGTAATGATGGATAGAGAACCGACACAGCGGCGGATCTGAACGGGCAAAGGAAGCCACTCGGCTAGGGTTTTGATTTATTTTACTTCTCTACCACATTTTCGAGTTTTTATAGGTAGGGTAAATAATCTGGTTAAATTCGGTTTATGCCTCAAATTGGTGTTGGATTGTTACCCAATTTCAATGGTTTTAATTCGGTTACGTAGACTTCTATTCAGAATTTATTAGTAGACTTCGTTTGGAAGTCTCCTATGGTAAAATGATTTTGAAAAATTGAACTTGAAATTTTTCAAAAATTTTTAAAAAAATTTCAAAATCTATTCGGAGTCAAAATAAATTCAACTTTTTCAAACATTCAAATTCTAATGGTCAAATTCGGTTTATGCCTTAAATTGGTTCAAATTGGTGTTGGATTGTTACCCAATTTCAATGGTTTTAATTCGATTACGTAGACTTCCATTCAGAATCTATTAGTAGACTTCGTTTGGAATTCTCCAATGGTAAAATGATTTTGAAAAATTGAACTTGAAATTTTTCAAAAAATTTCCAAAACATTTCAAAATCAATTCGGAGTCAAAATAAATTTAACTTTTTCAAACATTCAAATTCTAATGGTCAAATTCGGTTTATGCCTTAAATTGGTTCAAATTGGTGTTGGATTGTTACCCAATTTCAACGGTTTTAATTCGATTACGTAGACTTCCATTCAGAATCTATTAGTAGACTTCGTTTGGAAGTCTACTCTGGTAAAATGATTTTGAAAAATTGAATTTGAAATTTTTCAAAATTTTTTAAAAAAATCGCAAAATCTATTCGGAGTCAAAATAAATTCAACTTTTTCAAACATTCAAATTCTAATGGTCAAATTCGGTTTATGCCTTAAATTGGTTCAAATTTGTGTTGGATTGTTACCCAATTTCAATGGTTTTAATTCGATTACGTAGACTTCCATTCAGAATCTATTAGTAGACTTCGTTTGGAAGTCTACTATGGTAAAATGATTTTGAAAAATTGAATTTGAAATTTTTCAAAAAAATTTTAAAAAATTTCAAAATCTATTCGGAGTCAAAATAAATTCAACTTTTTCAAACATTCAAATTCTAATGGTCAATTTCGGTTTATGCCTTAAATTGGTTCAAATTTGTGTTGGATTGTTACCCAATTTCAATGGTTTTGTTGTTTGATAAATAACTACACTTCGGTTACGTAGACTTCTAACCTGAGTCTATTCGTAGACTTTGTTTGGAAGTCTAGTCTGGTGAAATTTTTTTATCGGGTACAACAGGAACAGAAAACAAGAACACAAGAACAAAGAAAACATTGTCATTGTAAAACACATCCTCAAACGATCAAGACCACACAATAAAACTCATACATACTAATTGAACACACACATACGTTCAACCTACTAGTTTACTAAACCCAATCATGATCATGCACCCGATGATTACAAGAATCATCATTTTCTTCATGTTACAAGATGACTCCATCAAGACAGCTTCGACCCTCTCAAATACCTCTTTCTCAAGCTTCATAAGCACCTTCTCAAACACCATCTGTTCAAACTCTTCTCTCTCTCTTAAAACCTCTTTCAGCTCCTTCTCAAATCTCACATTTTTCACTTGCAAAGACTCAATCTCATCTAACAAAGCCGCATCTACCCACTTAAATGTGTGCTCATCATTGATAAGCTACAAAATCATAACATTATAAATCCAAACCGAAACACAAATACAACCATATGTGACAATCATAAACATAGTCAGGATTGGTCGGATTATGTACCTTCTGAGCTGCAGCGTATCCACATCGATAGAATCGACGGAAAGGATTTGGATCGGATTTAGAAATCAATGCCACAATCGAGCTTCCACACCAACATCTCGTAGGTACTCCAAGAACTCTTCCTCTCACACGACGAGTTGATGTTGAAGACGAAGACCCCGAATTAGTCATTTCTCACTTCTCTGAGAAGTCCAGGACGGTTGTGTGTAGTTGTACTGCCCCATCCCTAATCACCATATAACATTAACACATGTTAATATAGTGAAAAACAAATATTCAGAACATGTAGACTTCTCTGTCAGTCTCTCTATTATTTAATAAAATGTATTTCGATAAATCTGTTTCTAGAGATATACAACAAACTTACTTGTAACGGAAGTCGAATTTAGATCTGCAGTAATGAGAATGAAAAATATGTAAGTAAACGAGGACATGGGGAGATAATGGTGAGCAGATCGAAAAGCTTACATGTTCGTAAAGAGTAAAGATGAGGACGACGATGAGAGAAACAAATCTGCAACAATAAGAGAGAACCAATGTGAATAAACAGATGATGGAGAGTGAGAAGACATATGAGGAAGATGGCGGGTCAGATTTGAAAGCTTACCGGAGGGAGACGGTGGGTCAGATCAGATCTGCGGAGGTTATAGGCGACTGAGAAAAAGCATTTGCCGCCGTGAGAGAGAGTCAGAGGGAGAGAGAGGCTGAGGGATTTTCAACTAAAAAATTAGGGTTTCCAAATGTAATTTTCATTTATATAGGAAGATACTCAAATCCGGTTAGGTTAAAGATCCGATTATGTTAAAACACCGGTTAGGTTAAAAAACCGGTTAGGTAGACTTCTTTTGCAGTCTGCTAAAACCCTAAACTTTCCACGAAACCCTAAACTTAAAGTAGACTCTATCAGAAGTCTACTTATTTGAGTAGACAACTAATGAAGTCTACTATAATTTCAACGAAATCCTAAACTCGAAGTAGACTCTATCAGAAGTCTACTAGTTTGAGTAGACTACTAATGAAGTCTACTATCCGATAACGTAAATTGACTATTTTCAGTGATTATTCAAAAGTCCAAATAAAAACTTATACAAAACGGTCAAAAAGTTTAATATATTCACAAGTTAACAGTTTTATGCAAATTTGACATTTTAAAGATAAAAATGATAAACCCTAAATCTAACCCTATGTGTAAAAACATGTTTGCAACCTATAAATGTCACATTGTTACCCATATTTCATACTAGTAACTCGGCCAATTACGCCAAATGATGAAAACCTTGTCAAAATTTTACATCATCTTATAGTTAATTCAACTTAAAAAGTCAAACCCTACACTACGGTTTATAAAACAAAACCCTAAACCATTCAAACACTAAACCCTAAACCCTAAACCATAAATAATAATCTAATTCCTAAAACTAAACCACTACAACCGTAAATAAACTCATAAAACCTATAAATATCAAACATTAAACTACCAACATATCACCACATCAATATTTAAACAAATGGTTATGAAGTACCTTGTTTGGTAACTCTTTGTTTAGTATAGTATGTATTCATTCATAACATAATTTGTCTTTGTATGTTTAATTTGTGAAATTTTATGAAATTTTATTTTTCATACTTCACAATTATTTATAGTTTGGTCATCAACCAAAATTTTTTATCAAAATATTTTTTGTTAATTTATAAATTTAAATTTGAAATATAATTATATAGTAGACTTCTAGAGAAGTCTACTATACCACAAAGTAGACATAATTTGTCTTTGTAGGTTTAATATGTGAATTTTTATGCAATTTTATTTTTCATACTTCACAATTATTTATAATTTGGTCATCAACCAAAATTTTTTATCAAAATATTTTTTGTTAATTTATAAATTTAAATTTGAAATATAATTATATAGTAGACTTCTATAGAAGTCTACTATACCACAAAGTAGACATAATTTGTCTTTGTAGGTTTAATTTGTGAATTTTTCTGCAATTTTATTTTTCATACTTCACAATTATTTATAGTTTGGTCATCAACCATAATTGTTTATCAAAATATTTTTTGTTAATTTATAAATTTAAATTTGAAATATAATTATAGAGTAGACTTTCCTAAGAAGTCTACTGAACCCTAAAGTAGACTTTACATAGAGTCTACGAGTTGGATTTCGTGTGGAAGTCTATGAATAGACTTCCACATTACGTAGCAGACTTCTCTAGGGCTAAAATAGTCATTATGACCTGCGGGTTTTTTTTTTGTCATAAAGGTTGTAGTTGTAATTTCACTACCCCTTTGGGTTAGTTTTCACAAACATGAGATATGTGGGTTACCCATGTAGTTAAAATCAAATTATGGGTCAAATCAAGCAATTTCCCCAAAAATTATGTATGTTTATTCCTTATATAAGAAGGGTTTCACTCTCTCCCTATTAGTAAAAAAATTACGTATGTTTTTGGTCTTCACTACACAGTTAAATGTCCAAATTAAACTGATTTTGCAGTAAGTAAACATCAAATGCCTAATTGAATAATGACAATACTACCACTTAAGTTATTATTACTTGTTCTAAAAAATAATATAAAAGGATTATTAAAACATTATCTTCCTCAAAGATGTGTATACTTATAGTTATTTATGATACTGTTAGTTGCATTTCATTTATGTCCCTCATACTAATGTCATGTTTAGACTGATACCGTCGTCTTTTCTCTAAACCCAAAACCTAATATTTACCGTAACAGAGATACTGCAGATTAACAGGTACTTCTTATTAATCTGCAAGGAAGTACTAATCCATCCCGTACGTCTTATTGATGAGAACAAAAAACAGATAGATGAAAAGCGTGTAACACAAGAAACTGTATTGAAGTGACTTGAAAAGGAAGAAAACTTCATTTGTACGTACGAGATGATCTCACTAGCACTGACTTTGTTGAGATCAAGTCCTTCATGAGATATGGTATCCTTCTCATCATGTCTTACACATAGATGATGAAATTTTTCTCGAACAGACCCATCAATGGCGTTTTCAGGGTTTTCACATCAGCAGTGTAGGCTTAGGGTATGCAAGATAGGCATTTGCCATGGACATTTAAAAAAAAAAAAAAATTTAGCACCAAAAATTATGCAGAAGAAGGGCCCATTTTGTTAAAAAAAAAAATTACTAAGGTAAAAAAAGCTCATTTTTCTAACAATTTGAGTTTTGTTATTATTACTAAAAGTTGCCATGGGCCCAGTTTTAAGTTGAGACGGTACTGCACATCAGTGGCTGGGACTTTATAGATCTGACATTCGTATGGTACAGCTGATCAAAGCACCAGTAGTTAAACTTTACGAGAAAAATAAAAAGGATAAGATAGAGTTTAAATTACTACCTTGCCTTTCTTGTATACAACGCTACCACATCGACAGCTTTGAGACTAATATATTAATTGGTGACTCCTTGACAATATTGAACTAGAGAGCGTGCCATGAAAAAGTATCGTATCTTGTTTATTAGAGCATGAAATTTTTATATTCAGCTTTCTCAAATAAAAACTATTGTTTACTCTGTGATAAGAGAATATTTGGAGATTCAACTGAAGTCAGTCCTGTGAGTCAGTTAGGGATCCAATATATAGGATTCGTAGAGTGAGGATTATGAATATAAGGTATATTATATGCTAATTCCAAGCTACAGTGTTTACTTGGCCTTGTGATATCTCAGCATGATGCGACCATACTCACTTGTTTCTTGAGAATAATTTATGGTATGTCTCTGTCACCATGTTATATGACATCAAACATGTACATACAGGTGGGGAAAAATTAGCATAGCTCAACATATTTATTTTATGATTCTTGTTGCTTAAGGTCTTGTGCAAAAAGACTAACAGTAACGAATTTTCTATGTATTATAGTCCTACACTTTATTTACTTTCTATCCTATAAATGTAGCTCAGTGAAGAATGAATTTATGTGCACTTGTGTCTTTGTAATTCCAGAAAATCTAAGCTAAGAACATAATGTTGATTGTACTTCAAACCTCAAACTATCAGAACTATCTTCCCACAAACATCAATCACATGCTCTATTCTTTATGTCTTATGTGTTTTATTGTTTGATTCACAAAACTCCTAACTTTGGTACATGACTCTGTAAATATTAGTAGCCTCCTCAGACATATAAATCTCAGGGTCTTGGATCAACACTACTCTGAGTGTTTCTATATTACCTGATAACGCTGTCATACTCATACATATATAGTAAGATAGAGATTTGGGTTTCAAAACTTTAACCTGGATGTTGTGATATCGATCTTGATCCTACCTAGAAACTACTCCGATCCTATGAAAACTAACCTCTCAATCACTTCTAATCACTCAATAATGCTTAAGCATAAAGTAAACCATTCAAAGATTAAGGGTAAGAAGATGAACACACGATGTTTTACCCAGTTCAAGTCTCAATGTGAGATCTCTACTCTGGGGCTTGGTGGTGCCAAGCAATTCACTAGAACAAATGTTTGTACAAGTTCTTGATCACAAGAATCTGATTCAACGATGTGTTGATCAGATCTCTCACTCTCTATATTCTCAAGCTTCTTGCTAATCGCTCAGCTCAATCTTATCCGATCACAACTAACGAGAATACAACGACCCTTTTCCCTTTGTTTGCCTATAGAGATAAGACAAACCCGGTACAGCTTAGATTAAACCAGCATCCAATCAAAGCTCTTCTGATTTCCGGTTCAATCCTTGTACCAGCTCCATTTCGCCTAAACCGGCTCAATGTCAGCTTCATAACAATGTGCTTAATAGTCACAAGACTAACAATCTCCACCTTGACTATAGCACACACGCTTCAGGGTCTTCTACACTTGTATTTGCACCACCAAGCAACTCAACTTATTCACCGAGTTACTTTGAGCATGGCCAAGGCCTGCTCAAATTTCTGGACAGGAATCACCTTAGTGAGCATGTCTGCAGGATTCTTTAGAGTTGGAATCTTCTGCACTCTCACTGTTCCTTTTTCAATCTCATCTCTGATGAAATTATACTTCACTGCCACGTGCTTTGTTCTCTCATGGAATACTCTGTTCTTGGCCAAACATATCGCACTTTGTGAGTCACACCATATTTCAGCCGGTTCTTCTTTGAATCCCAATTCCTCTATCAGTCCTTTTAGCCATATACCTTCCTTTGTTCCTTCTGATAAAGAGATATACTCAGCTTCTGTTGTTGACAGAGCTACTACAGGCTGAAGAGTTGACTTCCAACTTACCGTGTTTCCTCCCACAGTAAACACATATCCTGTAAGTGACCTTCTGCGATCCAAATCTCCTGCATAGTCTGAGTTTGAATAACCAACCACCTTGAATTCTGATCCTTGTGTGAAAACCAGCTTCTTGTCCAGTGAACCCTTGAGATACTTCAGCAACCACTTAACTGCAGTCCAATGCACCGATCCTGGATTACTCATGAAACGACTAACCAATCCAACAGCATAAGCAATATCAGGTCTAGTCCCTATCATCGCATACATCACACTGCCTACAGCATTGCAGTAAGGAACATCCCCAGCAGCTTCTTCTTCATCACTGATTGATGCCAACTTGAAATGAGAACCTATTGGAGTAGATACAGATTTAGACTCCATCATACTGAAAACTTGAAGTACCTTCTTGATATAGCTTGACTGTGATAGAGTTAGGACTCCACCTTCACGATCCCTTTCTATATCCATACCCAAAATTCTCTTTGCTGAGCCTAAATCCTTCATTTCAAAACGTTCACTCAAAAGTACCTTTACCTTCTTGATCTCTGCCATACTCTTGGATGCCACCAACATGTCATCCACATATAGAAGTAAATATATATACTCACCCTTCTGATATTCCTTTATGTAAACACAACTGTCATACTCACTCTTGACAAACTTCTGCTTTACCATAAACTGATCAAAACATTTGTTCCACTGCCTTGGAGCTTGCTTCAAACCGTACAAAGACTTCTTCAAGTAGCAGACATGATCCTCTTTACCTTTCACTTCATAACCTTCTGGCTGACTCATATAGATTTCTTCCTCTATGTCCCCATGGAGAAAAGCTGTTTTGACGTCTAACTGTTCTAACTCCATATCTTCATAGACCACCAGAGATAACATAACTCGGATTGAGACATGTTTGACTACAGGAGCAAAAATCTCCTGATAGTCTATTCCTTCTCGTTGTGAATATCCTTTAGCTACTAATCTAGCCTTATACCTTGGCAACTCCACATTTGGTATTCCTGGTTTTAACTTCATAACCCACTTGCAGCCTATAACCTTTTGATCTTTAGTTCTTCTGACAAGAACCCAAGTCCCATTCTTCAATAATGAGTCCATCTCATCATCACAAGCACCTTTCCAGAATTTCCAGTTAGGACTTCTCCTTGCTTCCTGTATGTCTTGAGGTTCTTCTGAATTTATAACTTCAGCTACAGATAAAGCAAATGCTAAGACAGCATCATCTGTGAGCTGTTTAGATTTCTTCTTATTTCTCTTTTCTGGAACAACACCATCAGCATACCTCTGAGGTTTCTTCTTTTCTCTGAATGGTCTATCACGCACCAACTGATAGTTACTCACATCACCTGACTCTTCCTCAGATTCCTCTTCACTGTCTTGAGCAATTACATCAGATTCTCCACCTCCTTGTGAGCTTCTAGAGGCCTGTTCTGTCGTCTGACCTTTACGAACTACAGAGACTTCTTGTTCAGCTTGACCCTCATGAATCTCTTCTGTCTCATTATCTGAAGTGAACTCCACCTTTTCTATCTGAACACTTGTCACTGAATTTGGACCCGTTTTCCTTTCTGACTTGACATCCTTGTAGAGCTTGTCTTCAGTGAACACTGTATTTCTACTCACAACAAACTTCTTAGCTTCTAACAACCAGATTTTGTACCCTTTAATCCCTGGTGGATAACCGATGAAGACTCCCTTCAAAGACCTAGGCTTCAGCTTTCCTTGATCTGCATGAACGTAGACCACTGAACCAAACCGTTTTAGATGAGAGTATCCTGGCTCCTTACCAAGCCATATCTGTTCTGGTATGTTTCCATCGTTCGCAGAAGAAGGAGTTCTGTTTATCAAATAAACTGCAGTAGCCACAGCTTCTGCCCAAAACCTTTCTTCTAACCCAGACTCATTTAGGAGACACCTCACCTTTTCCATGATTGTTCTATTCATACGTTCTGCTACTCCGTTTTGCTGCGGAGTGTATGCACATGTTCTGTGCCTCTCTATCCCATTCTTCTTGCAAAAACCATCAAACTCAGAGTTACAAAACTCTAGGCCGTTATCAGTTCTTAAACACTTGACCTTCTTGTTTACTTGGTTCTCTACTAACAGCTTCCACTCACAGAATTTGCTAAAAGCTTCATCTTTTGTTGCTAAGAAATAGACCCACACTTTTCTTGAGTGATCATCTATAATGGAGAGAAAATACTGCTTTCTAGCTATAGACAGTTGCACATGAGGAGACCCCCATAAGTCCGCATGCACATACTTCAGAACATCATCAGAATTGTGCTTTCCAATGTTGAAACTCAGTCTCTTATTCTTTCCCATCACACAACTTTCACAAAACTCCATATCACTGATCTTCTTTTTATCCAACATACCCTTTTCAGCTAGAATTCTCAAATTCTTCATACTCGTATGTCCCATTCTGCTATGCCATAAAGCAGTATCATCTTTTGACACTACGGCATTTGATTCAGCAGTCACAGTTTCACCATCAAGTAGATAGAGACTCCCATTCAGAGTACCCTGAAGCGCCAACTTTCCGTTCTTGTAGAACTTGGTTCTTCCGTCTCCACCTTCTTGCTTGTATCCCTGCAAATCAAGAGTACTCACAGAAATTAAGTTTCTAGCAATGTTAGGGATATACCTGACGTTGACCAATTGTTTGACTGATCCTCCTTGATTGTGGATCTTAATAGTTCCTGTTCCTAGCACCTTGACAATCCTATCATCTGCCAATAGAACTTGTCCACCAGTGTCTTCTTGGAATGTGTCAAACCAATCTTTTATGTTCGTCATGTGATAAGAGCACCCTGAGTCTATGATCCATCTGTCTTTGTAACTCTTCTCTGAGATGGTAAGCGCTTCTATCTCCTGTAGTTTATCCACCACAACAGCTGCTTCACCTTGATCTTCACTTTCCATTCTTTTCTTTCTAGCAAAACAATCTTTCTTCACATGCCCCTCTTTCTTGCAATACCAGCATGTCACTCTTGATCCAGACTTGGACCTTGACCTGTTCTTGCCTCTTTTGAAATAGGGTTCCCTCTTATCTGATCTGCCTCGTACTACATACGCCTCACCACCTCTTTGAGAACTTGGAGCTTCCTTTATGTCCACTTCTTTGGACCTCGCTGCTTCTACAACCTCATCTAGTGATAGAGTCTCTCTGCGACCATACTTGAGTGTCTCTTTCAGCTGATTGAACTGAGACGGTAGAGAGTTCATTAGCAGTATCGCTTGTACCTCCTCTGACACAGAAACATTTATACTATTCAGTGCAAAAACAATCTTTAAGAAATCATCAACATTCTCATCAACAGTCCTAGATTCTATCATTTTAAACGTATAGAATTTATGTTGAAGATGGATACGATTAGGTAAAGATTTGGATAGATACAACCTCTCAAGAGTAGACCAGATCGAAGCTGCTGTTGCACACGACTCGAGCTTCCGGAGCACGTGATCTCCGACGTTGAGGATGATGAGATCCATCGCCTTCTCGGCTCTCTCGAGTCTTCTCGCATCATCGCTAAGCCGCTTTCTCTTAGCGTCTTCTTTTTCATCAGCCGGAATCACTTCTTCAGGTTCCTCCACCAACGCGTCCTTAAGTCCCAGTACGCTCAGGTGAGCTAGCATTCTCTTCTTCCATAGTGAGAAATCACCGTTTCCATCAAACCGATCAACCTCGATCTTAGAACCAGCCATCGACATCGCACCGCTAAGCGAACCTAGCTCTTGATACCACTTGTTGTGATATCGATCTTGATCCTACCTAGAAACTACTCCGATCCTATGAAAACTAACCTCTCAATCACTTCTAATCACTCAATAATGCTTAAGCATAAAGTAAACCATTCAAAGATTAAGGGTAAGAAGATGAACACACGATGTTTTACCCAGTTCAAGTCTCAATGTGAGATCTCTACTCTGGGGCTTGGTGGTGCCAAGCAATTCACTAGAACAAATGTTTGTACAAGTTCTTGATCACAAGAATCTGATTCAACGATGTGTTGATCAGATCTCTCACTCTCTATATTCTCAAGCTTCTTGCTAATCGCTCAGCTCAATCTTATCCGATCACAACTAACGAGAATACAACGACCCTTTTCCCTTTGTTTGCCTATAGAGATAAGACAAACCCGGTACAGCTTAGATTAAACCAGCATCCAATCAAAGCTCTTCTGATTTCCGGTTCAATCCTTGTACCAGCTCCATTTCGCCTAAACCGGCTCAATGTCAGCTTCATAACAATGTGCTTAATAGTCACAAGACTAACACTGGATTTACAAAATCTCTCTTGTGTCTATCTATAGTTTTATACAAATATTAGTAACCTAAAACCAAAGCGAAATGAACCCTTTTTTACATTTCCAGCTGTCTAAAATCTGATTTCAGAATTTGTTACTCTTACCTTCACTTTTTCTTGCGACCTTTTGCAGTAGAATCTCCTTGCTTGCGACCTTGTGCAGTAAAATCTCTTTGCTTCGCAGTGTTTTCTTCAAAGACTTGCTTCCAGTGAGGTATCCATGTTTCTTTAACAAGTGTGGCCTCATCGAACTTCTGCTTCAACCGAGGAATGATCACAGGTAAAGCCTTTTGGTAGTCTTGTTTCACTATATCAGACATATCTTGACAATACATCTGCTTGATGCATATGTAGAACATGGTTCCAATCTTTTCCAATCCTATCTCTCCACTCATAACGTCCTCTGCACTCTTCATTGCATTATCCATAGTTCCTATCCACCTATCTAACTCGAACATATCATCTTCACATTTCGCCATTTCTTCTTCGTAATCGGTTTTCTTACGAATCCACCCTTGACCTTTCCCCTGACCCACTGATACGTACTTGTTGTTCAGTTCTGTCTCTGTGTCGTCTCCTTCCTCGAGGAGGATATGCGTATAGCTAGGTGTCACTTGTTGTAACCGCTTAGACCTTCTCGTTGATGTTTTAATCTGGTCCTTACTCTCCAAGATTCCTCTTTTTTTCTTCTTTCCCTTCAAATTGATCTTGGCAAAGGAACCTCGCTTGGGATTCTCATCTATATCAACCCTAATCTCATAAAGATTCGTTTCTTCTTCTTTAATCTGTTGATCAAGATGATGAGTCGCTTCGTCTTCATGCTCTACATCACGTTCTCGAATTTCACCTTCTTTGATATCATCGTCATCTTCATCTTCAACCACAACAACTTCAAGAAGATGATGATTCGTCTCGTCTTGTCGGATTTCACCGTTTCGGGTCTCTTCATCTTCCTCTTCATCTTCATCTTCTTGTTCTTCTTGAAGATTATTAGCGCAGCAAATATCTGTGAAACGTCGATGAAGATGCTCGTATTTCTGGAGCAAAAGCAGAGCAGATGTAATGACTTGGGTCCTTCTGATTCTGCCGTTCTTAAATTCTCGCAACAAGGACCTGATCGTACTCAGTTCATGTGGACTAAGTTTCGCAGTGATACTACTCCATAAATCAAACACGTTCTCCTTCAGCATCGCAGCCATTGCTTCACCTTCAAGTTTCTTTCTTTCTTTCTCCTTCCTTGTTACGAGTGCAGTATTTATTAACGTTATTATGCGGCTTTTTTTTCCTTTTTAAAATTTTAGCTGAATTTCACCAATTGTTTTTAAAATTATTTAGGGGAATTTTGCATAAGTATATATCAAATGCCTAATTGAATAGTGACAATACTAACATTTCAGTTATTCTTACATGTTCCAAGAAAACAATATAAAAGTATTTATTAAAACATTATCTTTGTGTACACTATAGTCAATTATGATACTGGTAGTTGCATTTCATCTATATCCCTCCTCATACTAAATGTCATGTTTTGACTGATACCGTCGCGTTTTCTCCAAGCAATCTTATTGATGAGAGCAAAAAACAGAGAGATAAAAAGCGTGTAGCACAAGAAACTATAGTGAAGTGACTTAACAAGCAAGAAAACTTCGTTTGCACGCATGAGATGATCTTACTAGCACTGACTTTGTTGAGATCAAGTCCTACATGAGATTTTGGATCCGTCTCATCATAGTCTTGCACATAAATGATGAACTTTCTCGCACGCAGCTTCTCCAAGAGACCCATCAATGGCGATTTCAAGGCTTCCACGTCAGTGGCTGCGACTATATAGATATGACATTCGTATGGTACAGGTGATCAAAACACAGAGTAATTAACTTTAAGAGAAAAATAATAAGGATAAGATAGAGTTTTAGTTACTACGTACCTTGCCTTTCTTGTATACAAAGCTACCACATCAACAACTTCGAAATTAAGATACTAATTGGTGACATCTTGACAATGTTAAACTAGAGTGTATGCCATGAAAAGTATCATATTTTTTTTATTTTGAAGCGGAAGCTCGCAAGTGGTTACAACTGTATAGAATATGAAATTTTGTTCGTAAAGTAGCATATTTGGAGATTCAGTTAAGATCAATTTTTGAAATTGCACAGTCCTGTGAGAATGAAGATTAAGAATATAAGATATACTATATATGCTAATCCCAAGCTTCACTGTTTTACTTGGCCTTGTGAATTCTCAGCATGATGCAACCATCCTCGCTTGTTTCTTGAGAACAATTTATGTCATGTCTCTCTGTTACCACGTTATGAGACATCAAACAAATACATGTGGGAGAAAAAGTTAGCATAGCTAAACAAATTGATTTTCTGATTCTGTTTGATTAACAAAACTCATAACTTTGGTACATGACTCTGTAAATATTAGTAGCCTTAGACAGATAAAATCTCAGGGTCTTGGATCGACCCTACTCCGACTGTTTCTATATTACCTGATAGAGATTTTTGCTCAAAACTTTAACCTGTATTTACAAGTGTCTATCTATAGTCTCATACAATATCAGAAACCTAAAACCAAAACTAAATGAACCCTTTTTACATTTGATATCTAAAATCTGATATCAGAATTTGTAACTTTTTCTTGCGACCTTTTGCAGTAGAATCTCTTTGCTTGGCAGTGTTTTCTTCCAAGACTTGCTTCCAGTGAGGTATCCATGTTTCTCGAGCAAGCATGGCCTCATTTAGCTTCTGCCTCAACCGAGGAATGATCACATGTAAAGCGTTTTGGTAGTCTTGTCTCACTATTTCAGACATATCTTGATTATACAACTTCTTGATGCATATGTAGAACATGGTTCCAATCTCTTCCAATCTCATCTTTCCACTCATAACTTGCTCTGCAGTCTTCAATGCATGACTCAGAGTTCCTATCAACCTATCTACCTCAAACATATCATCTTCGCATTTCGCCATTGCTACTTCGTAATCCGTTGTCTTACGTTTCCACCCCTGACCTTTCCCCTGACCCACTGATGCGTACTTGTTGTTCAGTACTGTCTCTGTGTCGTCTGAGTACTCTTCTTCCTCGAGGATATGCGTGTAGCTAGGTGTCAGTTTTTCTAATCGCTTAGACTTTCTCGTTTTCTTCTCAATCAAGATTCCTCTGTTCTTCTTCTTCTTCTTCTTCTTTCCCTTCTTGTCCAAGGAATCTCGTTGCGGATTCTCATCTATACCAACCCTAATCTGAAAAAGATTCGCTTTAATCGGTTGATCACGTTCTCGAATTTCACCTTCTTCGATATCATCGTCATCTTCATCGTTTCGGGTCTCTGCATCTTCATCTTCTTGGTTATCTTGAGGATTATTAGCGCAGAACATATCTGTGAAACGACGATGAAGATCGTCGTGTTTCTGGAGCAAAAGCAGAGAAGATGTAATGACTTGATCGGATCCGATTCTGTTGTGCCCAAATTCTACCAGCAATGACCTGATCGTATCCACTTCATGTGGAGTTAGTTTCGCAGTGATGCTTCTCCATAACTCAAGCAGGTTCTCCCTCAGCATAGCAGCCATTGTTTCTTCACCTTCAAGTTTCTTTCTCCAACAATTACGTATCAGTTGGTCAATAGAAAATATTTAGTTTCAAAATCTCTATATTTAACGTTTATCCAAGTCCGGGTTAACTCCTAAACCGAAATCTAGCGATTACTAGTAATAAACCGAATCGAATGTTCTAAGAATTTCTTGTGAAACCAATAATGAAATGAACTGATGCGAAATATGGTTACTTCCGGTTAGGTATACTGATTTCTGTATTACAGTATTAATTAATGATTTGATCCATCTAGGGCAAGATCTTGCCTCTGTTTTCTCAAGTGCAAGGATCTTGGAAACGTGCAAATCTGGCTTTCAGTTAATCTTCTTGAGCCTACAAGTTGATAACTTATGTAGAATCATCAAAGCCTGATTTGTGAATCTTTTATTCTGTAACAATTTAGCCTTCTCAAGCATATGTAGAGGAAAAAGATGTCAACTTTTTTCGGATATTTAATATATGTATCTCACACATAGAAATTTGGTTGCAGCTACCTAATTGCAGCAATGGGTTTGCAAGTCATATGGAGTTTTGGTCTTGCGGTACTAGACACCTTTGCCTTAGTGAGAAAAGAAAACACTTCTTATCCCGGTTTTAGTCAGTCTCTCTCTCTCACTCTAATTAATGACACAAGAATCATCAAAACCTTAAACCGTCTTGTTTGTGTTTTCCCCGGTTCAGGTAACAACGACATTATCCCTAGCAGGAGCCTCGTTCTCCGCAGGAAGCTGCAGTTTTCAAGCAGAGTGTTGGAACTACCAACTCTCTGTTGCTTTAGCCTTCCTTTGTTGGATCACAATCGGCCAATCGCCATTTCGTCACTTACCACACTCTGGTTACTTGCTTCGGGACAATAAAAAACCATACACAAATCAATCCTCTCTCTGTACAATTTTCCATATACATATACTTGTTACAAAACTCACTTGAGATTTTTGAATCTTTATTTGTTAATAGAAACGATTACACCATTTTTTTAACTCTTCAGTGTATTTACTGATACCATTTGTCATAGCTTTACTCCTTTTTGTTTACTTGATTTTGTGGGGATCTTGTTAGATGTTATTATTACTGTTTATGTAAACTAACAGATTTTTTAATTGAGCAACATGCTCTTCTTTCTGTCTCTGTCTTCTTCTGTACATTTCAATTAACAACAAGGATAGTTAGCTTAATAACAAAGAAATAAAGGATAAATAGAAAAATGACAGAAAGTGTGTGGTTTTATTTTAGAAAAGAATAGAGGATTTTGTTTAGACTTCTGTCATTTTGCTAATTATTCTTGATTTCTTTATTACCCGACCCAATTTCTCTGAAAACAATGTTACCAAAATAGATACTCCTATATCTTAAGGTTGCAAGGTAACATTCACATAGTCACATCAATTGACAAATTAAGCTGTGAAATTCCGCATCAAATCTCAAACTACTTCAGAGCTATCCTCCCACAAACATCAGTCAAATGCTCTGTGTCAAATACTAGTTACGCACAATGCACTAAACTTCTGTGCTCTATTCGTCATCTCTTCTGTTTTTCGGTGTTTAATTCGTAAAACTCTTAACTTCAGTACACGATCGTATACGACAATACAGCTGCCTCAGAAATATGAAATCTCAGGGTCTTGGATCAACACTATTCTGAGAGTTTAGGTCTATTAAATGGTGTAATACAGATAAAATGAGATAGAAATTTGGGTTGAAAACTTTGACATGCTTTGTATTAGGATCTTCCTTTCCTGGATTCACACAACTTTTTTTCTTCTACATAATTTCATATACTGGAACATTAACATATAACCAAAAGAAATTGACCTCTTTTACATTTCTGGCCGCCTAAAATCTTGTTTTCCTTGAGTTTTTCCTGTGGCATTGTGCAGTGGAATCTCTTTGCTTTGCATAGTTTTCTTCAAAGACTTGCTTCCAGTCAGATTTTCTGCGTTCTCGAGCAACTGTGAGCTGATTGAGCTTTCGCTTCAACCTATGTAAGATGATAGGTAAAATCTTGTGGTTGTTTTGTCTCACTCTTTTAACCACATTTCTGCGAAACAACCTTCTGATGCATGTGTAGAAATTTATTCCAAGATGTTCTATTCTCATCTCTCTGTTCATAACTTTCTCAACGCTCTGCTCTGCACTTCTCACAGCTCCGATCAACATGTCTGCCTCATACATATCCTCCTCGCATTTGGCCATTGCTCTGGTAGCTTAGTTTCTTATGTCCACACGTATCAAACTTCATCTGAAAGCACTCGTTATTCAGTACCGTGTTTGAAACAGGAGATTGTTCTTCCTCGGGGATAAGCCTGTAGCTAGGTGTCACTTGTTCTGATCGCCTAGACATTGTAGTTTTCATCAGTGACCTCTTAATCGTGTCCGAGTACAAGACTCCTCTCTTCTTATCGAAGACACTAGTAACGTATTTTCCTGACTCTCGCTTGTCAGGAACATCTTCTTTCTCGTTCTCGTCTACCTTAACCCTAAACTCAAGATCAGCTCCAATCTTTACATCACCATCTGCTTCCTGGTTGTCATTTACGTGAACCCCAATCTCAAGATCGGCTTCTTGATCAATCTTTGGAGCACGAAGATCCTCTTGTCGGATTTCACTTTCATCAGAATCAGTATCTTTGACGTCTTCTTCATCTTCTTGATCTTCTTTCTCGAACAAACGTTGAAGAGATGTAAAGAGTTGGCTCCTTCCGATTCGATGGAATCTATAGTCTTGAATCAAGGAATTATACACTTGCATGTCCGACGAACTAAGGGGGTGTTATTGGGGATTGAATTTGTATGGATTTTTAATCTTGAATAACTCATGTATCTCATCCATGGCCTTCTCAAACGCCTTCCACCTTTCTCTCAAACTTTTTTCCGTTTCAGTTTCTGGTTACGCACGAAGAAAGACTTGAGAGATCACTAACCTTATCTAATATTTATAGGAAAAATCATTCAAAGAGTTTGTGTCTTGTAACTTTGGTTTATTATTTTGATGATCGGTCAACAAAAACCGAAACCATATACACTTGGATAAATATGTTCATCCACATTCCACACACTTGACAAATTGACAAAATCCATTTAAATCAAACTCAATGACTTGAATTCAAAAGCTAAATCTCGTTTAATTTTTCCATATTAGCATCTAAACCGGAGAACTCGAGTTTAATTTGGTTAAATTCCGGTTAACGCTAGCGATTGGAAATCAAATCAACTCAACCGGATTTTGCAATGATTGACTCAAAATATAGTTAAGGGGTTTAATCTTTTTCAAGAAGGTTTTGTTTCTCTTTCGCCTTTCCCAATTTCAAAATTGAAATCGCTTCTGCTTTCAACTTCATCTCTCACTAGTCACTTCTAACAGGAAGCAAAAGCTTCTTGCCATGGAGGATACACACGAAGGATCTCTCGATCTCGAAGAGATTCGCAGGTTTTCTTATTTCTTTCTCGCCTTTTCATTCCTTGATTTTGTGCTGCTTGTTCATGTATTTTGTCCGCATTTCTCAGCCGCGTGAAAGAGCTCGAGGTCCTTCATCGGAATTGCATAGACGAACATGGAGAATCGTGTTCCGAGACTCTGGTTCAAGATTTTGCTCTTCAGCTTGAGGTAATTGCGAGTTTGAGAACTAATTTTCCGTTTTCTCATTTGTATGATTTTTTACATGAGTTCGATAGATGTCTAATTTCCCTTCAATGTTATGGAATTTACATAGACAAAGGTGAAAGAGATTGTTGAAGAGTATTGCGATGTTGAAGATTCAGGTATGTATGCTATTCTCTCAAAATTGGAGTTTCAAGCTGGGTAATAGATACTTCAAGGATGACATGTTGTTGCTTTGAACCATTTTACAGATTTCTTTTCAGTGTTTGGTAACTACTAAAGACTTAAGTGAAAAGAAATTAGAGAAATGCTATAAAGATTTCTGTGAGCTAATAATGGAATAAGCTGATGCAAAATGTATGAATCTAACAGATGCTTACTTGGAGTGTTTAAGAAAGGACCTTCATTCTGTGGAGGCTGAAACTGCCAAGGTTTCTGATGAAATCGAACGTCTTTCTAGGTCTCATCTGGAAGGTTCAATATTAGTTTTCTTCTGACGATTTAATGTACAAGCATGGCATCCAAAGTATGTTGTTTTTATTAACATGAATTTTCTTCTTTGGATTTTATTAGATTCTAGTAGACTGGATAGGGATCTTGAAGGTCTTCTAGTTTCATTGGATTATATGTCATCTCAGGTTATTTCCTGTTCATTGCTCTTTGCTCAGTACTTTAACAAGAATATGCTGAGTTGAATGCATGAGTTCATTGTAATTCCTCAGTAAATTTATTTTGATAGAATCAAAAGGTTTATACTGAGGGTCTGTGATTCTCATTTTAGGATGTGGAGAAGTCGAAAGAGAATCTATCATCTAGCAGTTCTATGGAAACATGTGATGCGTCCAGTTGGATTGATGATGAGAAATTTAAGGTGCGAGGTTTTCAAGTTTTGCCATATAAATATCACAACTAAATTTTATCTTTTAACATATAATCTTGCATCTACTGCTTGGCCTGATTGATTAGAGCTTATGTGGCAGAAACTTCTTTTCGCGAGCATGCAAAAGCAAACGATCATATCATTTCCTTATAATCATAGTTTTCCCCCTCCTTGAATAAAATTTCTCGTGGTGGTTAAGACTTTAACATCAAAAGGACATCTATTACACCCTAAATTTTCCAGAAGCTTTTTCTGGTGCTTATATAATCTGCATGCTACTGCTTGTCTTCTTGTTGTTTTATATTGTGCTTAAGTTTGTTCATTTTCGATTTTAATAGAAAAAGATCAGAGCTCTACCACATCTCTGCTTAGTTTCTGTACACCCTTTTTCACATGTTTTTCAGATGCTTGAGCTTGAAAATCAACTTGAGGAGAAAAGGATGATTCTCAAGTCATTGGAAGATCTGGATTATAAATGTAAAAGGTAATTTAATGTGCTCATTGATTAACATCCTTACCTGTATTAATTTGGGTTCTTCTACCTCCAGATTTGATGCTGCAGAACAAGTTGAGGACGCATTGACAGGTTTGAAAGTGCTCGAGTTTGATGGAAACTTCATTAGGCTCCAACTGAGGACATATATTCCAAAACTAGATGGCTTGCTTGGACAGCACAAACTTGATCACACTACTGAGCCAGCTGAGTTGATCCATGAATTGCTCATTCATCTTCAAGATAAAACTACAGATATAACAAAAGTCGAGGTAAGAACATGTCTCCAAGTTTCACTAATATCTCTATTTGCTAGTTCCCATTACGTTTCTTGAATAATATCAAATGCTACTTTCCCCCCTCAGATGTTACCAATTGATGTATACATAGGAGACATCATCGAGGCCGCTGATTCTTTCAGGTGTGTACTCTAGCTCTTTATGTTATCCTGGCATTTGTATTACTTCTCAGTCTGGAATTGTATGGGTACTTAAGTTATCAGACTAATAAGGAATCAGAGGCAATAAGATTTAATCTTGCTACCAAAAGCCTTCAATTTGATACTGTTGGTTTTCAATATGTTACTCAGCCTCTGGCTTGAGTAAATCTCTGTTATTACTAACTTTCTTCTGGCTAACATAGCTACATAAGAAGCCGTAAAATATGCATCTGCATCCAAACTCTAGATCTAGTTTTAATTTTTCAATAAGTTAAATTAAAGTATAAGTGAGAACGGTATCCTATAATGCCTTCACATCAGCGTCAATTACCAAAGTTACTCTTTCCAATCTTAAGGAGTGTGCCATAACATATCTTAAAACTGCAGGCAGATAAGGTTACACTCAACAGGTCTAGACACAAGATCGTCACTCCAGTGGGTTGTCGCCAAAGTGCAAGAAAGAGTTATCTCGAATACTTTAAGAAGATATATGGTGAAAAGTTCGAATACAATCAGGTGAGCCTTTTCTTTCCAGTAGCTTGAGAGCTGAATTTTTTTCCTAGCAAACTTATGTCTTCGAGTTGTTTGAACAAGCCAATGTACTTCATGTTTCATGATCCTATGGCAGGCACACGTTCGAATACTATGACAAAGATGAAACGATAGTGGCTCATATAGCCGGAGGTATTGATGCATTTTTAAAGGTCTCTCATGGTTGGCCGCAGCTGAATACTCCATTGAAGCTTGCATCTCTCAAGAACTCTGACAATCAGTCAAATGGAATTTCACTGAGCCGTATCTGCAAAGTTGAGGTAAGACGATGTTTCACCACCAAACTCAACACTTTCTTCTCGATTTTACAATTCCATCATAAACAAAGGTCTTAGCTGATGGTAAAAATAAAGAATAGGGTGTTAGTTCCATCTTTCTGGTTATTGATGTCAGTTGCATTCAATCTCCCAAATTGAACATATAAGATATAGTAACATGATGAATCCATTGGTCTATGTCAAATACAATTTACCGCATAGAAAATCAATGTTTTTTCTAAATTGACTTGGAGCATGTTTTGCTAAGCTTAACGATTTATCTTATAACATTCGTCAGGAACTAGCAAATTCCTTGGATTTACAGACCCGGCAAGACTTATCAGGCTTCATGGATGCTATTGAGAAAATACTTGTGCAGCTAACCCGTGAGGAACTCCATTCCAATTGAAACCTCCTAAAAGTGAGTACCAAGAACCTCCTCAATTCCATAACTTAGTGTATCTTGAGAAGTTTGTACGATTCGTCTTCAGTTTAGATCTTCATAGAATTGTCTTCGTTTGTTGTCTGCAACTCTTTGTTGTAATAGTTTGAAGAAATTTCTACCAGGGTTCATCATATCTAATGATGGAGCCAGACACAAAAAGCCAAACTTTATTGTCCTGTAACAACTACTGGCCATACCCTTTAGCTTATGTGCTCAAGTGTCCTTTAAATGTCAACATCTTTACCACAATACATTATCATCTGCATATATAGATTTATAACCATAAAGTATAATCAATATTTTACATTATCCTGATACATGCATCTCCTCTTCTTCCACACCCACTTGTGCATATAACTAAAGAAAGAGCTTCCACATTCTTTCTTTATATATTTATGGGCAATTTTTAAAAATACCACTTTTTAAGTTTTTTTCTAAAAATACCATATTCAAATTTTTTTCTCAAAAATACCACATTTTTTCCAAAATTCTAAAAATACCACTTTTTTAAAAATTCATTTTTAAGATTTAAAACTAAACCCTAAACCCCAAACCCTATCCCCTAAAACTATACCATAATTTTGGAATAGTTAACCCAAACCCAAAAAATTTAAATTTTAAACCTTAAAAATCAACTTTTAAAAAAGTGGTATTTTTGAAACTTTGGAAAAAATGTGGTATTTTTGGAAAAATACTTTAAAGAGGGTATACGAGGAAATTCCTCAATATTTATTATGCTTCAAGACTATTGGTTGCCAAGAAGCTCTTGATTCCTCTGCTCAGGCTCATGGAGGAAACCACCATAGAGAGCTTCTTCTCTCCACCTAATCTTCCTATTGAAATGATGGAGGAGATTCTCTTAAGGCTACCCGTAAAGTCATTGACACGATTCAAATGCGTGTGCAGCTCGTGGAGATCTTTGATCTCAGAGACTCTGTTTACTCTCAAACACGCTTTGATCTTGGAGGTGTCGAAGGCAACAACTTGTAAGAAGAGCCCATACGGAGTCATCACAACGTCTCGGTACCATCTCAAGTCATGCTGCGTCCACTCTCTGTACAATGAGTCAACTGTCAATGTTTTAGAGCATGATGGTGAGCTTATAGGCAGAGATTACTATCAAGTCGTGGGGACTTGCAATGGATTGATTTGTTTCCATGTAGATTACAACAAAAGCTTCTACTTGTGGAACCCAACCATCAAGCTTCTACAAAGATTGTCTGATTCGGATCTCGAAACAAGCGATGAGGTTGTAACTTATGGGTTTGGTTATGATGAATCTGAAGATGACTATAAAGTGGTTGCATTGTTGCAACAAAGACAACACTTGAAGACAGAGACAAAGATCTACTCAACGAGACAAAAGCTTTGGAGAAGAAGCAACAACACTTGTTTTCCATCTGGAGTTGTTCTTGCTAAATCAAGATCCGGAATCTACATCAAGGGAACTCTAAACTGGGCAGCCACATCATCATCATCATTTTCGACCATCATATCATATGATATGTCGCGCGATGTGTTCAAGGAGCTTCCGGGGCCAGTTTGTTGTACTAGAGGATGTTTCACGTCGACCCTTGGAGATTTGAGAGGATGTCTTTCAATGGTTTGCTATTGCAAAGGGGCAAATGCAGATGTTTGGGTGATGAATGAGTTTGGAGATGGAGAATCTTGGTCTAAACTCTTGAACATTCCCGGTTTAACCGAGTTTTTTCGACCGCTGTGGATCTCAAACGATTCGGTAGTTTTGTTGGAGTTTAGATCCGGATTAGCCCTCTACAATTGTGGCAATGGAAGTTTTCAGTACCCAATTATAGACAGCTTGAGTAGTTGTCGCGACGCCAAAGTTTATGTCAAGACAATGGTTTGTCCAAGTGATCTTTGACCTCAAAGTTTCATAAAAGAAGATTACTAATCAGATTATACATAGATTTGATTCAGAAATGTTAAAATTTGGATTTGGTTCAGTTTATATGCACACCATATTATACATCTACTTAAAAATATCTGTTTGTTTTAGTTCTTTTTAATCGTTTTTTTTACATTCTCATGTGGGAAAACCAAATAAAAAAGCAATCAATCAATTATATTCCTAACAAAATCATCCCCATACCAACAACACATCCTTAGAGATATTTTTGTTTGCTCGTGGTTACGTACAGGGAGGGGTAATCTGGACCGTTAGATTAAACCGTTCGATGATGAAAACCCGAGGAGGCTATTTTTCTGGGCTGGAGCTCGGATCGGATCCTGAATTGGTAAAGACAGGAGTGTCTCTGGGTATAGAGACTGAGCAACGGCCACTTCCACTTACACTTGCACTGTTTCCCATATCTTTAGTCTTATGAAGCAGAAATGTTCCTGACAATATTGTCACAAAACCGCACAATTCTGTCGCAATCTTTAATCCGCTCTGCGAAGCCCAATCCTGTAAACATGTAGAGGAATCGTTGAGAGCTTAAGCAGATGGAGTTAACATGGGAGAGAAGAAGAGAAATTTAGAGGACTTTGACCTTGAACATGATCATGCTAGCTATGATAGTGAAAGTTGTGAACATAACGTAGTAAACTGGAGAAATAACCGCCGTGTTGAATGTATCCAATGCCTTTCCCCAATACAAAGAGAAACTCAGAAACAGATGAGCAAAAATGAATATGAAAGGCGATATCGATGTATTTATAAGTTTTATGGTTACCTTGTTCAAGTAGTTGATTTGCAAAACACAACAAGTAGCAACTACCAGAACGAAAATCCATGCGTGGAAGTATTTGAACTGATTCATCCCTGAAAATGTCAGCTTTATTGCAATGGCCACAGCTTTGACACTCATAACCTAAACCCACAAGAGAAGCATAGCAAACAACTCAGGAACTTTCTCTTGAAACATACTTAACTCAGATAAATTGAGCTCAAGAAAAAATGTGAAAAACTTACAGTAAGAGATCCCATTAATGAGCAAATTCCGACATATACTAGCATATGAGTCTTCCCATAGCGCGGTGCATAGTAGAAGATCAGTACAAGCACCACAATTAAGATCAAAGCAGAGTACACAAGGAAACCTGAATTTCATAACTTGCATATCAGTTTTACTAGAGGCGAGTGCACGAGAAAACTTGTGTTTACAATGCTGTGAAAGAAGACTAATCACATACCTGGTTCAGTAGCAAGCTTCCATACTTGCTTGACTGATTCTATTTTCTGCTCGTGTGGGGCGTGTAAGACTATCGTTGTAGACCCAACAACACAGAGAACGCAACCAAGAACCCCGAATATATGCAATTTCTCTTGCAAAATAAAATGTGCGAGCACTGCGCTGCACATAAACAAGTGATTCTTCGTTTTCAAGAAATCAATCATATAGTCTATAATCTACATATGGCATGATGCAAAGTTTTCAACAATAAGAATACCTGAAGATAATACTTAGAGCTCCCAAAGGTGTAACTAGAATAGCCGGTGCAAATGCATAGGCTGCAAAATTGGCTACTTCCCCAACAATCACTACATTAAGAGAACCAAAAACACACTTTTAGTATCAAAAACCAAGCTTCCAAATCTCTCTCATTACAATTCAAACAGAATCTTGAATTTGACAAGACTTACTTGTTATCATTCCAGCCCACCACCAGGGTTCATATAAGTATCCGTGTCCTCCTTCACCTGCACGGACTCCGCTTGCACCCGCCTTCTTGAGGCCTTTTTTCTTGATGATGAAGCTAGATCCAATAAAAATACTTGAAGAGACTGCTAAAATCAGTCCATTGATGTTATCAGGTGACATCTGATCCATCTTAGCTTAGTAACATGAATCAGTCTAACTCCGAGATGATTCCAAATTTCAAAGAGATACTTGCATCTGAAAGACAAAACAAAACACAAAACAGATTATGAACATGATCAAGTGGACTTTGTCTGCAATTAAATCTGATATCTGAGAAATTATAAAGAAACAAGAACATAACATGATCATCATATAAATTCAAATGATAACTGATTACTTTAATAAGTAGCTCATCAACCAAAAAACAAAGAAATATTTAAAATTTGCAGTGCCTAAAAACAATGGCAGAAGAGACAAATATAGAAAATAGAATCATATCGAATTCAAAAGGAAACAAAAATCAAGTAAAAAGACAAATCTTTAAACCCACACAAAAAATGAAGAAGAAGAAGAGACAAAAAAAAATTACTCCAAAAATAGAATCAAATCGAGATTCTACAACAGTTGTTCAAGTTTTGAAATTTGATAGACTTGTTCCAGAAATTTAACGTATTGTAACCCTCTCATATACGTTACCTTAAAACAACATTAACTATTAATTCTTCAAATCAAATATAATATACAAGAAAGTAAAGAAGACGCCAAAATAACTTCTTCACAATTATCAAATTATTTACAAGAACCCAAACACAATTTCAGATTTACATTGCAAATTGCAAACTAAGAAGAAGAAGAAAAAAAATCAAAGAGGGAATAATATCGGTGGAGCAAGAACGTGCCTTTTTTTAGAATATTCGAATTTGAAACGTACCTTTCACTATGCCCTACACGTTCTAGGAAGAACAAAAGTTAAGAAGAAGAAGTTGAATCTTTAAGACAAAACTGATTTCTAGTTGTTCTTCTTGTTATAAACAATTTCTAAATATTAGGGTTTTTGGTGGAATCTGAGAGAGAAGAGAGAATCAGCGAATCCAGCGGATATAACAGCTCAAATAAATTGGAAATGTCACATTTTTATTTTCTTTTTGATACATGCTCGCCACCTTCTTTAATTTTGCTTCATTCTTTTCTTTTCCATTTATATTCTTCTTTTTGTCATAATTTCTTGATTCTTTACATTTACTTCTATCTTGCATTCCTTTTTTTACATTGATTGGTTGGTACCAATTGAGATTGCAGATCTAATGGTTTAGATGATTTTATAGAAATCATCATAAAAATAAATTTCTTGATTCTTACATTTATTTCTATCTTGCATTCCCTTTTTTACATTATTTGTTGGTACCAACTGAGAATGTAGATCAAATGGTTGATATGATTTTATGGAAATCATAAAAATATTGATTATATATAGAGGACTAAGAAGATCTTGAAAATTGTTAATATTTGTCAATATCTTAGTTTAGGAAGTTTACTTTTATTTCTCAACTAGATTAAGCCCCGCGTTAATACGTGAGAAATCGTATTAAAGATTATTCTCAAAAATATTTTAATTAATAAGCCGTTGAATTACTAAAATATTTTGAAATACTATTTTCTTAACTTGTATAATTTTTACTTCTTACAATTTCCTTTTAAAAAACATAAAAATGATCAATACTGTTTAAAGTAGAAAAATTTCATTTTTTATAATATTTTATAGTTACGTATGTTGAAAAGTGTGTTTAAAGTTGTTTGTGTTATTTGACATAGTTGTGGTACCTTAAACTTTTAAATCTAAATATCAATACCCTTTCTAATTATTTTATATTTATATATTCTATTGTTTTATCATTCTTTATTTATATATTCTATTGTTTTATCATTTTTTTTTAATTATTTTTATTTTTGTTATGTTTTTTACGATTTATATTCTCTTTAAGTTATTATTTTCTATTTATATTGTCTCTCTACCTTTGTTCACGACTTATATTCTTTAGATTTTTATTAGTTTTTTTATAATTAGTTTATACTATTAGAGATTTTATTTATTTTTTCTAATTAGTTTAGCAACTAAAATATTTATTGTTATCTAATTAATTTGGACTATTAATAATTTTCATTTTTACAATTTGGTTAGTTGCTTAACAATTATTTTGTGTGTTTTTCATTTTTATTTTTTTTGTAGAAATTGTCATTTTTACAATTTGGTTAGTTATTTAACAATAATTTTGTATTTTTCCATTTTTAATTTTACTTTTTCTTAATTAATTTTAATATTTAACACATGTCATCATCTCGATCAATATTTGACACGTGTCATGATCTCATGAATTACAATTTTGCTTATGTGTCATGCTCTCGTCGAGGAAGTCTCCTTTATATAATAAGATCTATTATTTACACGATATTTATATTTATTTTAGTGTATCAAACTTAGAATGTTAATCTTGATGTAAAGAGTTGGCTGCTTATTTTCTTTTTAGAAATGCAACTAAAATGATTTTCCTTCAGGCTTTTACTTCTTTGTTTTACTAAACAAACAATTTTTTCTAATCATAAATCTACATGAACTTATTATCTCTTTAAAATTTACCAAACAAAGTTGATTTAACTAACATAATAACGCTTTAGAAATCACAGTTACCTTGACATGATTGCCGAATAGGTAAACCCAACTAAATTGGATTAAGCCAGACCAAAAACCAGTCCAAAATAGGAATATTTGCCAAATTGCCATGTTTTAAAAATCATTTTGTCCCAATGCCCATTCTACCATATTTTAAGTCCCATTAACCTCCCTTTTAGTTGAAACTCTAATTTACTTTTTGACTTTAATTAAAAATTGTTTTTCAAATTCATTAAATAATAGAAAATAACTTATTTACAAAAAAATAAAAATAGATATGGGTTATATAATATATTGAATATTTTTTTGTAGAATATAGTAAATAAGGAAATATAATATATATTTTTTTGGTTGAGAAAAATGTAATATAAATATTTTAATTAATATATATATATATATATATCTATTTACCCTTTAAATTTAATTAAAAATATTTTTTCAATTTGTTTTCCAAATTCATTAAATAATAGAAAATAATTTCTTTACAAAAAATAAAACTAGATATGGGTTATAGAATATATTGAATATTTATTTGTAAAATATAGTAAATAAAGAAATGTAATATATATATATATTTTGGTTGAGAAAAAACGTAATAGATATATTTTTATTTTTAATTAATAATAAAAATTTGTTAAAATATTCTTTTTTTTTAAGAAGGAAACGTTATAATTATATTTTGTCTAAATAAGGAAAGAAAATATTAAGATCCTAGATTTAGGGAATTTAATAACTAATCTAGTAGAAATCACATTCTACCATACTCGGTAGATGATTGATGATGTGGTAGAATTTAAATTCTAACGTGAGTAGATTATAATGAAAACAGTAGAATGCATAATCTTCCATCGTAGACAATAGTACACATCGTGGAATACACATTCACCACGCCGTAGAACATATAACAACTCGCAGAACACATAATCTACGCTTGGTAGATATAAGTGTAGTTAGCAGAACTAAAAGTCAACAGTTTCGTAGAGGTAGAACGTGGATTCTGGAACTGTATAAGCAGATTATAAAATTACTTTTGAATATAATTTTTAACTTATAAAAATATTTAAATATATAGAAATGACTATTGTTTAGGTGTTTGTAATTTTAAGATTTTTAAAAAAATTTAAAACCCTTGATTTCTATTTTTTTTTTTTTTTTGTTAAGGTACTTTAGACCAAAATTGGTAAAAAAAAGGAATGGACATTGGGACAAACACATTTTCAATGTGGGGCAATTTGCCAATTCTCCCTCCAAAATATTCACTAAATCACACTATTGCATAATCCAAACATCTATACATCCTAACAGAAAAAAAGTAAAGTCATAATCCAGTATAGTCACTCAATTTGATATTTTCTTAAGTTTTCTTACAATACAAACTAGTTCACCGCATTTTGAACAATTGATAATGCTTTTTTTTTTTCCGGTGTTTATGTCTTTGGTTTCATCTTTTAAGACTCATGTAGCCTTTACATCTTTGAAAATGTCTTCTTTTTCGATCTTTTACTTCATTTCCCTATTCCGAAATCATGATCTTCAAAGTTCACGCCATCTTTTAAGACTCATGTAGCCTTTACATCTTTGAAAATGTCTTCTTTTTCGATCTTTTACTTCATTTCTCTATTCCATGCAGTTTTGGTTGTGGAGGTGTGGTTACCAAACGTTAAGTAAAATTTGAAACGACCCGACCCGTTTTTTTTTAAAAACAACTAACCCTTGGTCTCAGATTAACATTCCCATAAATGCTATCCTCAACAACCAAGCAAAACAACACAAACAACACAACAGCGGATAACTAAACAATTTAAACCAAATGACCAATTCCATTAACTAATCAAGCCAGTTAAACAACCAAACATCACAATGTTCCCCAAACCAGCAACCTAACAGCGGTTTTAAATCAATAATGAAAACGACAAGAACACCAAACTCGAGACCCTAGATCATCTCCCTTTTCGTAACCATGATTCTACGATCACAATTTGCCTTTACCTGCATCACATGGGAAAAAGAGATGCGTGAGTATTATCACAAATACTCAGTGAGACGGTCATCCCATCTACGACTGCGCACTCAGGCACGATGGATCGCTCAGGCAACATACAACAAGCAACACACAAACACAAGGACAAAGGCTCAACCACAACCAAAACAGGTAGGCCTGTCGATCGACACTACCACTAGGTGTCGATCGACACCCCCTGTACATGCCTGTCGATCGACATACCCTCTAGGTGTCGATCGCCAGCTCCTGTACAACCCTGTCGATCGACACTACCACTAGGTGTCGATCGACAACCTCCGTGCTGGTCTGTCGATCGACACACCTCGTGGTTGTCGATCGACAGGCCTGCGCAGAATCCTGGGAAATCGATCATAATCCTCTCGGATCGATTCCTCCTCTGCGTCAACACGAAACCTGCACGAAAATCACAATCCACACGCAACAAACACAATCCATAGTTTCAAACAAACATCACAAGATCAACTCACAAGTTCCAAACCTATCACCAATCAACCCTAACAAATCCACAGGCCCAGAAGCCATGGTCACACACTCACCTTGAATTATTCGGATAGAAACTGGTAGAATTGAGGCTAGATACGAAATCCACGACAATCCCTACGAAAATTTACTCCAAATCACTCAAGAATCGAAAACCTAATCCACAAAAACTCACAGGAATAAGAGAACTCCTCACAAACTCTTTTTCGCTGATTTTAGGACTTTGGTTCGCTCAAATGCGGCCAAAAAGCCTTATAAACAAAACCCTAGGTTTCCCCAAACCGACCCGGTCCAATCGAACGACTAAAAACGAACCAGACAAACCGACCTAAAAAGGCCCTGTCGATCGACACACACCATGTGTGTCGAACGACAGCCCTTAACAAGCTTGTCGATCGACATACACCATGTGTGTCGATCAACAGCCCCTTCATTTCCCTCAAAAAATTGGTTCACGGGCGTCACAATTCTCCCCCACTAAAACTGGATTCGTCCTCGAATCCTCAAACACAGCCCACTAAGCTACCACCTGGCCAACCTGGCAGTATCACAGGAGACTACAACTCCCAGACCTTCTCGAGGCTAACATCCGTCCTATGCATATAGACCCGTCTACGACATTGAATCGCTCATAGCTCATAACCACACCCTCTGACTCTCGGGATCGTCACCCCTCAAGTCCTCGGTGCCTCGTACCAACCCACCTCAGTCCACGCAGTCCTGACGATGTCTGATACGACTATCTCCATACCCCTCAGCCTTCAGAACACATAGTCCATCAAGCTCTCGGTATGCAGGGAACCCACACATCCCCTGGAGAGACACAACTCTCAAAGATCTGCCAGAGATCACAATCTCCAAAAAAAGCTATCTCCATATCCTCACGTCCCCAGTCCACGCAGTCCTGGCGAACGATCGATATGCAGGGAACCCACACATCCCCTGGACGATCCAACACTAGACGTCTAAATGCACCTCTGACCGGAACCACCTCCCAAGGTCTCAACATGATACTCCCAACCCGGAATACCATCACAACATGATCTCACAGATCACCCGGACCATCCCTCACACCGGATGTCCCTGCAGAGTCTCTCCAGAACTAGACAGTTCTAACCACTGTAAAACTTCTATTCCGAGACTCTATCACACACACACCCGTTAGAGTTCCTACCGAAACTGGCAAGTTCTATCCACAATAAAACTTCCATTTCGAGGTTCTCTAACCACAAACACATGACTAACAAGTCACAAACAATAAGAATACACATCTTATTCACTGGAAAATGTCATAATCATTTCAACACAAATGAAAATACATAATCTAAAAACCAAAAAGCCTCACCACACACGGTGACTACAACACAAAAACCGAAACTGGAAACCACAAAGAAAAACGAAATCACTCATTGGCTTGCTTCTCGAACCACTTCATGAACTTCGTTTTCATCTTTGCCTCTGGTTCCCAAGTCTCCTCCTGAACACCGTCACAGTCCCACAAGACCCTCAACAACGGCACTCTCTTCCGGCGCAGAACCTTGATACTTCTCTCAAGAATCCTAACCGGCCTCATCCCAACAGTCAGATTAGGCTAAAGATTTGCGGGAATCGTCACGACTACCTCCTCAGATGCATGCAAACATCTCCTGAGCTTCGAAACGTGAAACACATCATGGAATTTCTCCATAATCGGAGGCAGCTCCAACCGATAAGCAACTGGTCCCACACGTTCCACAACCCGGAATGGACCCATGTACCTCGTACTCAGCTTATCCTTGGATATGGACCTGTTCAGACCCCGCATCATAGCCATCTTGAGATACACTCGATCTCCGACTGCAAACTCCAACTCTTTCCTTCTCCTATCGGCATAACTCTTTTGCCGATCCTGAGCTTCTTTCATGTTCAGGTTTACGACACGGATCTTCTCCGTCGTCTCCTGAACAAAATCTGAACCAAAGATGCTCCTCTCCCCCACTTGGGTAAAACATAGCGGAGTACGACATGACCTCCCATACAACGCCTCAAAAGGAGCCATACCAATACTCGCCTGAAATTTGTAGTTATATGCGAACTCTACCAAACTCAAGTGATCCGCCCAATGACCACCCCAATCTAGCACGCACATCCTCAACAGATCTTCCAGTGTCTGAATCGTCCTTTCGGACTGCCCATCCATATGCGGATGATTAGATGTACTCATGTGCACCTTAGTGCACATCTCAGTCTGAAAAGCTCTCCAGAACACTGAAGCAAACCTCAGATCTCTATCCGACACAATGCTCGCTGGCACACCATGCAACCTCACAATTTCCTTCACATACTTCTTAACCAAGACCTCAGCTCCATCTGTCTTCTTAATGGCCAGAAAATGTGTTGACTTAGTCAGTCGATCCATAATCACCCAGATCGCGTCATAGGTCCGAGAAACCGGCAACCCTACTACGAAATCCATGGTAATCATGTCCCACTTCCACTCTAGAATGGGTAAACTCTGCAATAAGCCACTAGGAACCTGATGCTCAGCCTTCACCAGCTGACAAACATTGCAAGCTGCAACCCAATCCGCCACATCCCTCTTCATCCCGACCCAATGATAGTACCGCTTCAGATCCCGATACATCTTAGTCGCTCCCGGATGAATCGAAAACTTGCTCGCATGAGCTTCTCTCAGAATTTCCTGCTTCAAGTTGTCATCTTTAGAAACACAGACTCGTCCATGCACTAAGATAGTCCCGTTGGGAGAAATTTGGTACTCGGAACCAACAGCCTTAGAGAGATCTAACAACGCCTTATCCTTCTCCTGAGCTACTCGGATCCTGCTCAAAAGATCCGCATGATCCACTGCCGTTAACACCAACGGTTCCTCTAAAGTAACACACAACCTCAAAGTACTAAGCATACTCACGAGATTCTCCACATCCCGCTCCTGAGATGAATGATACCGCCTCCGACTAAGAGCATCTGCCACAGTGTTAGCCTTACCAGGATGGTAAACAATGTGCAAGTCGTAATCAGCCAACAACTCTGACCATCGCCTCTGTCGTACATTCAAATTCTGCTGAGTAAAAATGTACTTCAGATTTTGATGATCGGTGAACACCTGAACCCTGCCACCATACAGATAAGACCTCCAAATTTTTAACGCGAAGATCACTGCAGCCAACTCTAAGTAATGAACAGGATAATTGCCCTCGTGCTTCCTCAACTGCCTCAAAGCATACGTAATTACCTTACCCTGCTGCATCAACACACAACCCAAACCAACTCCCGAAGCATCTTATACACCACATAAGGCTCACCCGGTTCAGGCAACGCCAATACTAGTGTACTAGTCAGCATCGTCTTCAGATTCGCAAAACTCAGCTCACAATCAGCAGACCACATGAAAGGAACATCCTTCCCTGTCAGCTTCGTCATAGACTGAGCCATACTCGCAAAACCTTTGACGAATCTCCGATAATAACCTGCCAACCCAAGAAAACTCCTGATCTCAGTAGCATTCCTCGGTCTAGGCCAATCTCGGATAGACTGAATCTTCGCCGGATCCACAGAAACTCCTTCTACAGAAACAATGTGACCCAGAAATCCCATCTCTCTCTGCCAGAAACTACACTTGCTCAACTTCGTGAACAGCTTATGTTCCCGCAACTTCTCCAGAACTCTCCTCAGATGAACCTTATGCTCCTCAAGACTCTTCGAATACACCAAAATGTCATCGATGAAGATGATCACGAACTCATCCAGATACTCCTGGAAAACTCCGTTCATCAACCTCATAAATGCCGCCGGTGCATTCGTCAACCCGAATGGCATAACTACAAACTCAAAATGCCCATACCAAGTCCTGAAAGCAGTCTTTCGAACATCTGCTTCGTCAATCGAAATCTGGTGGTAACCGGATGCCAAGTCAATCTTGGAGAACCAAGTAGCCCCTCTCAACTGATCTAACAACTCATCAATTCTCGGAAGAGGATACTTGTTCTTCACAGTGACTCGGTTAAGCCCTCGATAATCGATGCACAACCGAAAACTACTATCTTTCTTCTTCACAAACAACACCGGTGCTCCCCACGGTAAAGTACTTGGTTGAATGAAACCCTTCTCCAACTGCTTCTTCAGTTCTTCCAACTCTGCTGGAGCCATTCGATAAGGCGCCTTAGACAACGGTGTCGTCTCGGGCTTTAACTCAATCGTGAAAGGATCGGACCGAGATGGCGGTAATCCCTGAAACAACTGAAAGACATCCTCGAACTCCCGAACAACCCGAATATCTTTCACAACAACCCCACCAATAGCCTCCGGCATTACAATCGTGGGCAAGTAAGCCTCGCAACCCCTCTAAATCATCGCCTCAGCCTAGACAAGTGAGATCACGAGACTACCTGAAGTCGGTCTCACTCCTTGATAAACCAACCTACCACCTTCACGTTCAAATACCACTCGACCCCGGTGATAATCCAGATGAACTCTGTACCTATTCAACCAATCCATACCCAGGATAACATCGTACAACTCCACCAGACTAATCACCAAGTCTGCTGGCATCAACTCACCCACTACCAAGACATCCACATCCTTCGCCCGACCATGAGTCGTCAGAAACTCCACTCCAGCAACCATAACCGGTCCAGTCCGCTCACCAGCGTCACTCCGAATACCACTTCTCTCAGCATGATCCGGAGTAATGAAGCAATTCGATGCTCCAGAATCAAACAACACGTGGGACTCACACCCTCCCACAAACAAGGTCCCTACACAAACCCATGTGCTAAGCAACCTAACTTTCTATCCCGAGGCAAACAATCCAAAACAAACACCAAAGTTCTACACTACTGAATTTACAAAGTCTGGATTAGAAGGTTTACCTGTGATCGGCCTCGAGCTCAGCTCACCCGGCGCTGCAATAGCCGGCGGACGCTGCATCGCCGCAATCTGCTCCATAGGCTGCACTGCCCCATACTGCGCTACTGGCTGCACAACTACCACTATCATCTGCTGCAACTTGGGACAGTTCAACCTGAAGTGCCCCGGCTCTCCACACTGATAGCACGACCGAGTCACTCGAGCCTCGCTCTGCTTAGGGCAGCTCGCCTTCTTGTGATCCAGACTACCACAACCAAAGCACCCTCGGCCACTCTGACCCGATCTCGAAGTGTCATCCCACTTCCTCTTCTGTCCCTGCGCAGGCTTGCCGCCCTTGCTAGGACCTACCTGTTGCACCTGCTGTTGAGGCCTCCGAGGCTGAACAGCTAGAACAACTACCGCAGCATGCTCCCTCAGATCCTCCTCGATCTGTGCAACCATCTCTACCAGCTCTACTCAGAAACCGAACCTGATGCCTCTGCACCGAGTCCTCAAGTCTGGTCGGAGTCCCCTCACGAACCTCCGAATCTGAGTATGCTCATCCTCCAGACTCCTACCAACATAACTCAAGAGTCGGTTAAACTCCGCGTCATACTCTCGATATGACATCGAGCCCTGAGTCAACTCCAAGAACCTCGCCTCGAGCCTATCCAATGCCTCATGAGGGAAGAACTTGGCGTTGAACTCCGCCACAAAGTCTGCCCAAGATATCACAGTCCGAGCACGCCTCACTGCAACACCCCTCCACCAGAGATGTGCATCACCGTCCAAATAATGGACTGCCAGATCGACCATGTATCCCTCTGGACACTTGATCGAGCGAAAGTTCTGCTCCATCCTCATCCGCCACTCATCAGCCTCCTCAGGCTTAGCACCTCTTGCAATTGAACCAGTACCAATCCTCTGCATCTGCTCCATCATCCGGATAAAAGACGAAACCTCCTCAGCAACCGCAGCCCTTGGCTGCACCTCTGCCACTCGTGACAACACATGAGCCTGTACAGGCACCGCACCCAGTAACCGCTCCAACAACTGCCTCAACAGGTCAGCCAGTCGATCATCACCAGCAGGGGCTATACCCGCAACCCCAGCTGCGCCAACTCCACCAGCACCACCAGCCTCAACAGGACCCAAACCAGCCCCAACAGGACCCACACCGGCCCCAACACTGGCAGTCACACTGGCGGACTAACCATCATGCAAAGTCTGCTGAACTGTCGCAGCCCCATGCGTAGAACTCTGAGCCTCACTCACGATTGGCTCATCTACAGGTCCTCGACCTCTACCTCGGCCTCCACGCCCACGCCCTCTAGGTGTCCTAGCCATCTCACTGCACTTACAAGAAGACAAGCTAAGCACTAGAAAGACCAAAAATACAACACCAAAAACACACTTACCGTGGAATCTCTTTGAAGGCTCGAAGGAAGATGATCTAGAACCCCCAACTCACAGAATTGCAAATTTACCAATTTCGATCCTAGCAGTTCTAACCCGTCCTAAAACCGTAAGGGCTCTGATACCAACTGAAACGACCCGACCCTTTTTTTTTTTTAAAACAACTAACCCTTGGGCTCTGATTAGCATTCCCATAAATACTATCATCAACAACCATGCAAAACAACACAAACAACACAACAACAGATAACTAAACAATTTAAACCAAATGACCAATTCCATTAACTAATCAAGCCAGTTCAACAACCAAACATCACAATGTTCCACAAACCAGCAACCTAACAGCGGTTCTAAATCAAAATTGAAAAAGACAAGAACACCAAACTCGAGACCCTAGATCATCTCCCTCTTCGTAGCCGTGATTCTACGATCACAATTTGCCTTTACCTGTATCACATGGGAAAAAGAGATGCGTGAGTATTATCACAAATACTCAGTGAGACGGTCATCCCATCTACAACTGCGCACTCAAGCACGATGGACCGCTCATGCAACATACAACAAGTAACACACAAACACAAGGACAAAGGCTCAACCACAGCCAAAACAGGCATGCCTGTCGATCGACACTACCACTAGGTATCGATCGACAGCTCCTGTACAACCCTGTCGATCGACACTGCCACTAGGTGTTGATCGACACTACCACTAGGTGTCGATCGACACTACCACTAGGTGTCGATCGACAGCCTCCGTGTTGGTCTGTCGATCGACACACCTCGTGGTTGTGGATCGACAGGCCTGCGCAGAATCCTGGGAAATCGATCATAATCCTCTCGGATCGATTCCTCCTCTGCGTCAACACGAAACCTGCACGAAAATCACAATCCACACACAATAAACACAATCCACAGTTTCAAACAAACATCAGAAGACCAACTCACAAGTTCTAAACCTATCACCAATCAACCCTAACAAATCCACCGGCCCAGAAGCCATGGTCATGCACGCACCTTGAATTATTCGGATAGAAACTGGTAGAATTGAGGCTAGACACGAAATCCACGATAATCTCTACGAAAATCTACTCCAAATCACTCAAGAATCAAAACCCTAATCCATAAAAACTCACAGGAACAAGAGAACTCCTCACAAACTCTTTTCTACTGATTTTGGGAATTTGGTTCGCTCAAATGCGGCCAAAAAGCCTTATAAACAAAACCCTAGGTTTCCCCAAACCGGTCCGGTCCAATCGAACGACTAAAATCGAACCAGACAAACCGACCTAAAAACGACACCATGTGTGTCGACCGATAGCCCTTAACAAGCCTGTCGATCGACATACACCACGTGTGTCGATCGACAGCCCCTCCATTTCCCTAAAAAAAAATGGTTCACGGGCGTCACAAAATTCATCCAACATTGTGCTCCTTATAGTAAAATGTTGGCATTCTTATAAGTATCACACTGCACATCAGTGGAAAATATCCCGAAATCATGATCTTCAAAGTCCACGCCAACATATATCATTGCATCATAGGCATATTCATATGGAATGCCTGAGATTTGCAACTTACCGTAGGTACAAGCAGTACAAGTACCCTTAGGCATGTTTACTATGTACAAATTCCCATCAAGCACAAATTCATATAACCCATGAGTGTACGAAATTGTGCTACATCGATCATCTGTTTTTTCTCCAACAAGAACCTCAACAATATACTCTGAAAACCTCCTTTGATACTTCATAGATTTTTCCTTTTTCTTGACAATACGGGCCATTACTTGTCTTATAATTGTTTCCAACATTATAACCATGGACAAAGCTCTGCCTTGGTATTGTAAAGTTAAAGGACTATTTGTTGTTGTTATGAATAACCTCCAACAACGTCCAAATTTAAAGTATACAAGGGACTAAGTATGTGGTTTCTCCTTCATCACATCATTAAACAAACCCAAGTTTTACTTTTTAGGTCATTGAGGTTCTCTTCAAACTTTGTCGGGTTGTAACTCTAAGAAAGTTGCCACACTAATTGTTTCAACAAATCCTACCCTAATTCTTCTTCATGTTTCTGACAATGTGTTTCACATACATTTTATACTCATTTGATATGTTTCACACACATTTTATACTCACTGTTTGGTAGTTTATTTTTTACACATCTAAGTAGTCCTTGAAAACCTAGGTTGCCTCGAAACGGATACGGGGAGAGATACGGGGACGGATATGGGGATGGGAAACGGCAAAATCTAAATTATTGGATACGGAGACGTAATGGGTACGACAATAGAAATATAAGAAAATATCCATATAGCAAGCAAATGTCATAACATAAAGAACCAAATGTAGTTTAATATCTTAAAACAAAACCAAATTTAGTTTAATATCTTAAAACAAGAAATAACGAGAATGATAATTATCAATTATCATTGACCAACTTTGCTTCTAACTCTGGATCATCTAGAGAGAGCTCCGCAAACTCCAAATATCCAACGTTTTCCATTGAATCAAAGTCATCTCCACCAACATCCCACTTTTTGTCATTTCATCTTTGTACTGAGGAGAATTCCTTGATAAGAGTCGTAGATTATTCTGGATATAAACCAAATATTTAGCACGACTTGGATTCAGCCTATTTCTTTTAAGTGAATGGATGAAGGAGTACGTACTCCAGTTGCGTTCACAACAAGACAATGAACTAGGTTGTCTAAGCAATTTGAAAGCCAAAGTCTTAAAGAGAGGAGCTGGAGCACCATAGTTAACCCACCAATTCTTAGGTTTCATAGTAGACATCATCTCAAGGCAATATAAATCTTCAAACGGACCCATCTTCATCGAAAAGGAGGCATACTCATCCAAAACTCTACGATACTCATCATCACTGAGAAACAACCTTTGAAAACCTTTCATCCTTTCACGAGAGATTTCTAGATCTTTATGTGGAGCAACTCTTTCGCTATTCTCATTAAGCCATTGATCACTGTAAAATCTACAATATATAAAAAATATTATATATATATATATATATATATGTGTGTGAAGGAGATAAAATAAAAGTGAAACATTATTTAAAAGCTATGTACCTTAGATTTAAAGAGTGGGCAATGCAATGTAAAGGAGTGTTGTTTTTCGTCCAACGAGCCACCAAAATCTTGTAGACGACATCATAGAATGGACTATCTTCCGACATTGGTTGTTTCTCCTTTTTGTAGACCTCAAATTTTACCTTCTTAATCATGGAATCCCACATTTCGTATATCAAGTGAAGGCATGGTTTGTCAGTGTCACAAACTCTGATCATGTCATATATGGACCTAGTGAAATCGATAATATAAGTCAGATTATCCCACCACTCATTGTCAAGAATTTTGTCCTTGACAAACTTTGCTTTTCGCGGGTCATCTTCTTTGTAAGTAGACCAATCTTCACTAATGACCATAGCTTGAAGACCCCTCCTGATGAGTTTCAATCTCTTAAGCATCACGATAGTTGAGGCAAAACGAGTTTCAGCAATAGAAAGCAATTTCAAAGGATAAAACTTGTTAAACATTGCTAGCCTCATGTTGTGGTTCATGATGAAATTCTTGATTGCCATTGCATCCGCATGAACTATTGTTATCAAGCTACACTCATCATATGTTTCTTGATTCCCGCTTGTATTCTTTGATGCACAAATGTTCTTCAATGCAAGATTAAGAGTGTGAACAAGACATGGAGTCCAAAAGATGTGAGGAAACAAACTCTCGATATGCTCTCCAGCCGCTTTGCAATTTGCTACATTATCAGTAATTATTTGCACAACATTATGATGACCCACTTCATTGATAGCTTTCTCCATCAAACCAACAATAAAAAACTTGTCTTTTACCTCACCAAAACAATTCACAGCATCCAAAAACAAAAGTCTACTTCCAGAAGTAGGCAAGAAGTTGATTAAGGGTTTTCTTGTAGGATCACTCTAACCATCTATGACTATCATCACCCCTTTTTCTTTCCATGTTCCCTTAAGTGGATCTAAAAACTTCTCAAGATGGTTTTTCTCTTGCTGAAGTAGAGTGGTTATGAGCTTATTGTAGCCATGAGGTACATGTCCGTTAATTTTGTTCGCAACAACAAATTGGTATGACCTAAGGTAATGCAGATTCCTAGCAAGATTAAATGGCACACCTCCAGTGTAAAACATTCTAGCAATTTCTTGATCTAGTTGATCCCTGATTTCAACCCCAAATGCTCTCTCAATAGGCGACATGATTGACGTCCTCATTTTCTTTGAGGTTTGACAAGGCAAACGAAGTTCTTTATCTTGAGATTTAAAGTTCTTCTCCTCATACTCATTTTCCAACTGTCTCATCTTAGCTTCTTCGGTATTCTTCACTTTTTTGCAAACAATAATCCCATGACCTGGTAATTTAAGAAACTGTGCTCGGACTCTAGAATAAAAATGCTCCGTTGTTCACCACAAAAATTGCATCGAAAATTGTAAGTTCCTCCTCCTCTTGTTTTTTTTGTTTCTCTAGTTTAGTCACATACTTCCACAAAAGAAGTTCATCACTCTGAGATTGAGACAAATTTGCCGATCCATCACCAATATCATTATCAATATTAGTATCTTGAGAATGAGAAGCCATAACAAGTCTGCACACAAAAATTGTAATCGATCAAACTTATGAAACAAAACCACAAAAAGAAGAAACAAACAAAATAGGTAAAAGACAATCATTCGTAAGTTTGTAACCTTTCTCTTTGGTATAGTATTACTATTTAATATCTACCTAGTTTAATATTTATCGATCAAATTTGTGAAAAAATACAATCATAGGAAAAAACAGAGAGATGAATCATAACATTTCTCTTTTGTGTAGGAGTGCTTGAGTGAATTGTAGGAAGGTGGAGAGATAATCATGACTTTGTGAAGAAGGTGCAGAGAAAAAACTAGAAAGAGACGTGAGAAATTGAGATGAGAGAAGTTTTATTAAGTAAAAATCCTAATTAGCATTAATATGTGTTTCCTTTTCTTATGTACAAGTTTTTTTTTTTTTTCATTATGAAATTGCGATGAAACGTCCCCATCTTCATAATCTTCCCATCTCCATGACTCTTCGCCGTCTTCGATCAACCGAGACGCGTAGGGGACGTTTCTCTGGTGTCCCCGTGCCGTCCCCGTCCCCGCGCCGTCTCAAGACGCGAGACACCACTAAATTGCCGTCCTCGTGCATCCTAGCTGAAAACAAGAGGATATTTTAAACCTTAGAATCTTCAGACTCCTTGACAACTTACATCTCCCATTAAGCGTACAGTAATGCAAGAGATGAGTAATCTTCACCAACCATATATGTAAAAGCTCATCATAGGAACAATAAATATATTACTTGCACTTACCTCTACTGTCACATTTGTAGCCAAGTTTTGACTTCTCTCACCTCTCTTGAGTCACATTTTACCTCGAGGACAATGCATAATCTAAAACAATCTCCTTGAACTCAATAACTAACAAGAAAACAATCCCTACAACTACTTTATCAACTTATTTCCTTTTAATTATGTTATCTTTAAAACCTATTGGATCCATCTCATCATCAGAACTATCTGGTGTTATGGTACTTCAGCCAATACATAAATCCACAAACTTAGCTACTTCTTCCTAAACTTCATACTCAACCTTTTCAAATAAATCATCATCATTCTCACTCTTTGCTTTCTTTTTCTTACTCTCCTTTTTCTTATCCTTATCATTCTCTCTTATATTTTTCTTATCTTTCCTTTTGCTCCTATTGATTTCTTCATCAACGTTTTTTATTCTCACCATCATATCTCTCTTCATCACCTACAATTAACCACAAGCTTGACCGTCTTCTACATGTTCCTTCTTTTTGTTAAGTAGTGTATTTGTAACTTTTGAACACTAAAATTCATCCCCCTCCCTAGTCTCCAACGTAATCTATAGAGTAATTGTTTTGAATGCAATTTTTTTTGTTTTTCTGTAAATAATGTTATGGGGAGAAATACATTACCTAAGAGCATCTCCAACCCCACTCTATATAAACATGGGAGACGATAGATAAAAATTATCTATTTAAAAAAAACATTAAGTGCTTTACATAATATATATGTTGTTGGTGTGGTGGATGTTCAATAATCAAATATTTAACAATGGAATTATATAGGGATCAAACGTCTCCTTTAAATGAAGGGAAATTAGCATGTATATTAGTATTTTCACCAATAATTTATTATCTAAGACCATGTAAAACATAATGTAGTAACTAACATTTAGGTTAGACTAAATTCCAGTTTTGCCCATTTGTAATTACTACAGACTTTTGCAATTAATAGAATAAAAATAAAAAATTTCTTCTACTCAAATCTTTCATTAATACAGTTGTTCAGACATACCTACTCTACTTGGCTGTTAACAATGAATAGTTAACTATATTTACATAGTACTCATGACATAGCTAACTATACTTTCTATTAACAAAATATAGTCAGCTATATGTGTTACATAGTTAACTATATTTATACAATACTCATGGCATAGCTAACTATAGTTACTATATAATCTGTTAACAAAGGATAGTTAGCTACATATGTTACATAGTTAACTATATAAATACAATATTCATGACATAGCTAACTGCAATATCAGAAAAAATCGAATATAGTCAACTATACGTAATTCTCCTTCCTTTTTGAGATCCACCGCCAACTGTACTTTCCATATTTTCCACAACGGATTTCTAGGAAATTTTGTTACTTAATTCAATAGGAATAATTAGTAAATTTAATATGGGCAAATTTTTCCAACTAATTTTTCTTTATGCTACTCACCTAATTTTTTTTTATAGACATGTTAATTTCTTAATTTCTAACTCAAAACATAATATTGAGCTAATTAACCCTTAAATGAAACAAATAGAATGATAGTCATATAGATAGAAAATAATGAATAAAAAGTGAAGTTCCAAATTATGATGAAGATTCAAATTACTTGTTCATTAGCTTTGAATAAAGAATAAACTAAATTTTGATTTTAAAATTCCATAAAAATGTGTAAGAACATTCATTCGAAACAAAAATGCTTTCTTAACAATATCTTGTGAACGTAAGAAAAAACATGAAATATTAACCATTAATTTTGAGATTTTGCAATTATATTTGAAAAAATATACATATTACCTATATATGGAATAATAAATATCATGTCACCAATGTTCAAACGTAATTTGGTAAATAATCATTGACTTTTGACTTTTGGTAAACGTAATATCTCTATTCCTGCTCTGTTTTGGAGTGGTTTTCACATTTTGTTATGATTCTTTATGAATGAATACAATCAGACGTTAAAAAAAGAGACTATATTGTTACAAGGAAATAAATCACAATTTGTTATTATTCCATTATCTTTGATTAGAAAACATATTCTTACATGTGCTTGTGTCACTATATAATCATTATTAAAAAATCACAAGAGATTAAGAGAATATCATAAAAATGGGTATCACCAAAAAAACTTTCCTACCTATTTTTTACATTGTCTTCTTCATCATTTCTTCGGTTCATTATCGTACAACAATTGGAAGTACTTTGGGTACCAGTTTATTCTTATATTCCAAAACTTATAATTATATATATATATATTAGACTTTTAAAAATAAATAAGAATATTAGTTTAATTATTTCTTATTCATATATAGGTTATGGAGTATACCAACAACATGTTCAATGTTTCTCTGGAACAGAAACATGTCGTACTAAAGGAAACAAAGGCTGAACAGATTTTTGTAAAAATCACGATTATTTTTATGGCTTGTGTACTGTCGATGCATGTTGTTGTCATATTCAAAGATAAGATAATCTAATCAAATGCAATAATATATGTTTGAAAAGTAACATAAATATGTTTCTATATGTTTTTGCTGAAAATATATATACAAAATGAGAGATCCACGAAAAAAAAAACACATGGCTGAACAAAAAAAACATAATCTTAGATTCTTTCTCCTAACTGATATATAATCTATAGCCTGAAAAAAAAAATATCATTATGTTTTTGAGAAAATAAGCGATCTTAAAAACAATGTAGCAAAGAGAAAATTTAAGAGTGGAGAAAGGAAGAGAGTGGATCGACAATGATGGTGAGTGAGAGAGAAGTTGTTAACTTCTTCGTTTTGTAATATAACTTCAACGCTTTATAAATATTTCATAGTAAAAATTATTTGATTTTTTGTGATATTAAGTTTGTAAATACCTTATAAAGACTTTCTTGTGTCTTTATATGCATAAGATGAACTAACACTGATAAAACATACAATCTTTCAAAACATCCCTTTTATATGGACTATTTTGTCACCGCCATCATCTGAAATATTGGTTGAAATCACCAATTGATTCCTCTATAATTGGTAACTTTTTATGTATATTTTGGGAAATACATATAATTTACCATGTGCACATACGCATCTTTGTAATTGATATTATCTGAATAATTTGTAACTATTTTGCATCTTCAAATTGAATACCACTTTTGAAACTTCTCCGCCATATTATACATATGTTGACCAACAATTGTTTCAATCCAATGCATGGTCACCAAAATATTAGTGTGTCATTGGTTTAAATATTTTTATTTATCTCTCATAAATAATAAAACGGTTGAGAAATTAATTCTAACAAGATATATTTTCATCATCAACAAATTCAAAATAGCAATCACATTAGCCACCAAAATATGTTACTACACATACTAATCGAAAATAGTTGCAACTATAGTATGCATGAAAAAATCTGATTGATTGCAACTTTGCAAGAGTTCTCATACAAACTAAAGAAAGTTTTGAATATACTTCAATTATATATTAGTTGCTACTACTATATTCACTTTATAATGGTTTGAATATACTTCTTATATATATAAACTCTATTTGATTGGCTCCATGGCCAGTCTAAAGATTATAGAAAAATATAATTAATCTTGTTTTAAAGGAATAAGTTTGATGTAGTAGAAACAAAGATGTATACAGAGGAAGACGAAGATAATAAGAACATAAGCAGAAGACACATGAATCACAACCTATATTCCCAATCTAGGAATCATCTAATGGAAGCCACCATTGGTAAATTAACTAAAAATATAATGTATATGTGATTTGTTTTGTTAACGAAGACAACTATGACACTGAATAGATCTTGAGAGACCAAGAAAGGAAGGTGTTGCGGATCATATCTAAAGACGGAACTAAAGACATTGAAATGGACAATCTTTATTACGATAAATTTTGGGTATAGAATGGTTATCTATGAAACTGGTTCAATCTATATAAGGGGCTATTGTTGTTTGTTGTGTGGAAGTAAGGCTAATGTTTAAAGTTTAAACACTAAGGATAAAAAAGTTTTTTTTGTCTTTCATCTCTAAAAATCAAGTCTAGTATTCCATAAACATAAAAAAATGGAATAGAGTAGCTACAAAATATTTTTCAGTCGGGTATTTTGTACCTTAGTTTGCCTCAATTGTACTAAATTGGATTAAACAATCGGTAGTGGTTGATAAACTTGATTGTTGTTATGAAAAGAATGGAAATTTATCATAACGATAAATATAAGTAAAGACGAAAAGATTTATACCCGGTGGGAATAATATACTGAGAATTATAAAGAAAGAAGAGAGCAAGAGAGATTTGATATTCAAAAGAGAGAGTTGTGAAATTATGTTTTACATCGAACGAAAACATTCGTATATATAGAAGTAAAAAAGCAGAAGTTACTATGTAGCATAGTGACATGGGTTCCACACAAGTTAATTTTACTTTGTCTTGATGTATAGATCAGCTCATAGGCATGATCACCTTTTGACTTTTGTAACACTCCCCCTTGGAAACCAGTGTCACTATTGTCTTTTGCTTAGCGTCCTTGTTGCCTCATTAAAAACCTCTCCAGAAAAACCCAATGGAAAAAACCTTAGTAAGGTAAAAAGAGTACAACCGCGTAAGCTCCCCCTCAAATGATCAGGTTTCATCTTGTTGATGACGCATTCCAATGTTATGGACATGTTTCCTGAATATAGTGGTAGGTAATGACTTCGTGAAGAGATCTGCAACATTATCACATGATCGAACATACTTGACTTCAATGACTTTAGTCTTCTCAAGTTCTTGAGTGTATGAAAAGAACTTCGGAGGGATATGTTTGGTTCTATCACTTTTGATATATCCTTCCTTTGTTTGAGCGACGCATGTAACATTGTCTTCATATAGGATAGTTGGTTCCATGTTTACGTGGACCTCACTGCTTGATTGGATGTGTTGGCTTATTGACCTTAACCATACACACTATCTACTTACTTCATGGAGTGCGATGAGTTCAGCATGATTGGAAGAAGTTGCCACGAGTGTTTGCTTCTGAGAGCGCCAAGATATAGCAGTGCTTCCGATCGTGAAAACGTATCCAGTTTGTGATCGGGCTTTATGGGGATCTGACAAATATCATGCATCTGCAAAACCAAATATTTGACCGTTTGAATTCTTAGGATAGAATAAACCTAAATCAATCGTCCCTTGAAGATAGCGGAAAATGTGTTTGATTCCATTCCAATGCCTTCGTGTAGGAGACGAGCTGAATCTTGCCAAAAGATTTACGACAAATGATATATCAGGTCTTGTACAATCTGTAAGGTACATAAGGCTCCGATGGCACTTTGATATGGTACTTCAGGACCAAGTATCTCTTCATTTTCTTCATGTGGTCGGAATGGATCATTTTCAACTTGTAGTGATCTAACGACCATAGGAGTACTCAAAGGAGTTGCTTGTCCATGTTGAACCTTTTTAACACTCTTTTGGTATAGGTAGATTGATGTACAAATATACCCTTTTGAGAATGCTCAATTTGTAAACCAAGACAAGACTTTGTCTGTCCGAGATCTTTCATCTCAAATTCCCCTTTCAAATAATTAGATGCTTTCTGTATTTCATCCTGAGTTTCAATTATGTTTATATCATCAACATATACAGCAATTATCACAAATCCAGATGTTGTTTTCTTGATGAAAACACATGGGCATATGGGATTGTTTACATATCCTTCTTTTGTTAAATGTTCACTGAGACGATTATACCACATACGTCTAGATTGCTTTAACCCATATAATGATCTTTGCAATTTTATTGCACATAACTCTTTGGGTTTGTAACTTAATGCTTCTGGCATTTTAAACCCATCATGAATTCTCATATAGATATCAGTATCTAATGATCCATACAGATAAGCAGTAACAACATCCATGAGACGCATTTCTAGGTTTTCACCAGCTGCTAGACTCATCAGGAATCTAAACATTATTGCGTCCATAACGGGAGAATAGGTTTCCTCATAATTTATTCCAGGTCTTTGAGAAAAACCTTAAGCCACAAGACGAGCTTTGTATCTTGTAATTTCGTGATTCTCATTTCAATTTCGGACAAAAATCCATCTATATCCAACAGGCCTTACATCTACAGGTGTAAGTACTATTGGTCCGAATACACTGCGTTTGTTTAGTGAATCGAGTTCGGCTTGAATGACTCATTTCCAATCTCTCCAGTCATGTCTCTTTTGACATTCATATACAAACTGTGGTTCTAGATCTTTGTTTTCCTCATTTATTTCTTTCGAAACCAGATATGAGAAAACGTCATCCACAACATCCATTTCACTTCGATTCCAAACCTTCCCATTATGAATATAGTTTATGGAGATTTCATGATTTTCTTCAGGTTCATGATGCTCTGCATCATCATTCGTTTCTTGATGTGATTCTTCCAAATATTTTCTGCTATTTTGGGAACATCAGACTTTTTAGATTCCTTGCGCTTTCTAGGATTTTTATTCTTAGAGCCAACAAGGTCTACCACGCTTCAAGCGTGTTCTTGACTCACGTGTATCATCTGCTTTTCCTTGTTTTTGTGGAATTTCAATCCGAGCAGGAACATTTGCAGCTGGAATATGTGACTTAGTCACCGTTTTAGTATCTACAAAAGCGTCAGGTAACTGATTTGCTATACTTTGCAAATGCATAATTCGTTGAACTTCTAGTTCAAACTGTTTTGTAGGAGGATGTAGGTGTAATAAAAATGGCACACTACACTTTCTATCGTTTCCTACTTGTTTGTTTTCTCCCCCTAGAACTGGGAATTCTTTTTCATCAAAATGACAATCGGCAAGCCGTGCCGTAAACATATCACCAGTTTTTGGTTATAGGTATCGTATGATTGATGGAGAATCACAACTAATATATATCCCCAACCTTCTTTGTGGTCCCATCTTTGTACGGTGTGGTGGTGCAATAGGCACGTATACCGCACAACCAAAAATTCTTAGATGGAATATATTCGGTTCTCGACCGAAAACTAATTGTAATGGAGAATATTTATGATATGCACTTGGTCTTATCCGAATGAGTGCTTCTGCATGCAAAATGGCATGTCCCCATACTGAAGTTGGAAGTTTTGATCTCATGATCAATGGTCTTACAATTAATTGCAAACGTTTAATTAATGATTCAGCCAAACCATTTTGTGTGTGAACATGAGCTACCGGATGTTCAACCTCAATTCCCGTTACCATACAATAATCATTAAAGCCTCGGGATGTGAATTTACCAGCATTATCTAATCTAACTCTCTTAATGGGGTAATAAGAAAACTTAGCCCTTAGTTTGATTATCTGAGTTAGAAATCTCGCAAATACCATATTTTGAGATGATAATAGACATACATGTGACCATCTGCTAGATGCATCAATCAACACCATAAAATAGTGGAACAGTCCACATGATGGGTGTATTGGTCCACAAATATCGCCTTGAATTCGTTCAAGGAACTTTGGTGATTCTTTATCGATTTTGGTTGGCGATGGCCTTATGATCAATTTTCCAAGGGAACATGCAACACATGTCTTTCTATTTTCCTGATATATCTCTTGGATTTTCAGTGAATGACCATGTGAGTTCTCAATGATATTTCGCATCATTGAGGTGCCTGGGTGACCGAGGCGATCATGCCAAAGTGTGAAATCTTCCGGATTTCTTTTAATCACTATATGTGATTCAATTGCACTTATATGAGTTTGATGCAATCCTGAAGGAAGTTTTGGAAATTTTTCCAGTATAAGCCTTTTTCCGGATTTATCGGAAGTTATATACATATACTTCTTTCCATTCTCAGTTGCAGACTGAGTGTTATATCCTTGAAGATATATGTCATTAAAACTCAATAAATTCCTTTTCGAATTCGGAGAAAATAAGGCATTACGTATGGAAAACTTGGTTCCATTAGGCAACGTAAAGTTTGTTTTACCAGTTCCTTCAATCAAGTCTGCGGGACCCAATATTGTGTCAACTGTGATTCTCGTTGGTTTTAAGTCAGAGAAATACCTTATGTGTTTCAGAATAGTGTGTGTTGTTCCAATATCAGTTATACAAGTTTCTCTAACGTTTCCTTTTGATACTGTTTCGTTCGTATCGTTGTCCATTTCTGTAATTAAGATAAATATTAATAAAAGAACAATAAAATTCATTCATAAAAGAGGAAACACACAGTAATTATACATTTTGTTGTTAACACAACATTATTCATCAAACAACCGAAAAACATACATTATACATGACATAAGTAGAGACTATTCAATAGTCTCAGTACAAGCATTTCAATCTTCCGCAAGGTTAGTCATTTCGGTATCATCCTCAAAGTCTGAGGCATCGAGATGTGTATCACCTTCAGGGTGTTCCATCAGGTTCACTTCCTTTCCTTTCCCTTTAACATATTCTTGGTATAATTTGCAAATATGCATAGGAGTTCGACACACTCGGGACCAATGCCCTTTAGATCCGCATCTGTAACAGATGCCTTCACGCTTCTGGGTGGCAATACCTTTGGTTTATTTCCCTTTGGTACTTTGTTAAGATCGAACCCATTTGAATGACTTCCGTCCTTGCGGATTATAATTCTTTCCACGGCCGCGATTAAATCGACGACCACGATATGATTGACCTCCTTTCTCCAGATTTCTTACATCCGCTTTCTCTGGATTTCTCACATCCATCGCATTCACTTCAGGGATTGCTTTGGCACCTATAGGGCGAGCGTTGTGGTTTTGATGAGGAGTTGATTATTCTGCTCAGCTATTATGAGTGCCACAATCAACTCGGAAAATCTTTTGTACTTGCAGTTTCTGTATTGTTCTGCAAGAACATAATGCTCCTTATGGAAGGTGAGGTAAGTTTTGTTGAGCATCTCTTCTTCGCTCACATGTTTACCGCAATATTCCAACTGAGGCACAATCCTTAAAAAGGCAGAATTATGATTATCTACCTTGTCAAAATCCAGAAATCTCAAGTTTGCCCATTCATCGAGAGCATGTGGTAAAGTTATAGCCCTTTGGTTATCAAACCTTTCTTTTAGGACTTTCCACAGCTCTACTGAGTCTTTTTCTTTCGCATAGTCATGCGTTAGATTTTCATCTAGATGCTTCCTCAGGAAAATAACCGCCAATGCCTTTTCATGGGCAAATGATTCATTTCCCTCTCTTATTGTATTCAATAGTTTCTGCGAATCTAGGTAGAGTTCAACGTTTGTGCTCCAGGATATGTAATTTGCTCCAGTGATTTGGAGAGCCGGGATATTAAGCTTTTCAATGTTTGCCATTCGTTTCTAAGACAAAAATTATAAAATATTATTAGAATTTCATTAATTAAAATCAACCAAGCAGATTAATAATAAATGAAATTACAAGAAATGTCAACGCATAAAACATTAGGGTATAACTCATGATGTACTCTTCCGGAGTATAATCACCAATGGAAATACCGTAAATACAAGCAAAGATTACAAATGCTATAATAATTAACAAAAACGAAACATTTTCTTAGTTTGGAAAGATGAAATGAAATCGTGAATGAAATGAAAAGATGAAAGATAAGTGTATTTATAGATTGAAAAATCACTGTTCATAGCTGTTGAAAAAGTAGATAAATTTTGAAATTTTTCTTTGTGACCGTTGAAGGTAAAATATTAAAACAAAAATCAATCTAAAAAAAACTTTAATGAGCAACCATTTAATTTACCAATTTCATATAAAATTATATACAGGTGACTAAACCTCCTATATAATGATAATAATGTAAGCAAATATTTAGCAGTCATATTATGGTGACAAAGTCATCCACATAATATAAAGAAATATTTAACGGAGATATTATGGTGATAGAATCATCCACATATAAATAGTAAATAAATTATATGGTGCGTTAGGCAACCATGTATAAATAATAAATAAATTATATGGTGCGTTAAGCAACCATGTATAAATAATAAATAAATTATTATGGTACGTTAAATAACCATTTATAAACAGTAAATATATTACACGGTGCGTTAAGCAACCATATATAAAAACAGTAAAAATAATATCGAGGCGAAAAACCGCCTACAATATAATCAAATGAATAGTGGTGCATTAAACAACCATTAGATAGTAATTGATATTATACTATAATAAATTACACAGTATAATATATATTTATAAATATATAGCATAACGGCAGAGTGATCGTGCTGATAACGTGTTATAAAAAGAATGAGAATTTATCATAACGATAAATATAAGTAAAGACGAAAAGATTTATATCCGGTGTGAATAATTTATTGAGAATTATAAAGAAAGAAGAGAACGATAGAGATTTGATATTCAGAAGAGAGAGTTGTGAAGTTATGTTTTACATCGAACGAAAATGTTCCTATATATAGAAGTAAAAAAGCAGAAGTTACTATGTAACATAGTGACATGGGTTCTACACAAGTTAATTTTACTCTATCTTGATGTATAGATCAGCTGCTCATAGGCATGATCATCTTTTGATTTTTGTAACAATTGTGTATTTTTTTAAGGTTTTACCATTTAGATATGAGGACCACAATAAAAATATAACAAAATAGTGCGGCTAAAGTAAAAACCATTGAAACCTAGAAGAGCCTCTCTTCAGAAGAGAGTGTTATCGTGCGTCCACTTGCGGCTTAGATAAAGATTCGACTTTTTCCTCTTTCTTCTTCTTCTTCAATTGCTTTTCTCCATTTGCTACAAACCCTAGAACCTCGATTTCACCATCCTGCATTCTCCAATCTCTCTAGTTTTGCTAATGGAAGCTTAGCCTCTTCTCTTCTCAATTCTTATCTCCGAATTAGTGTTAGCTTGTACTTGTTTCGATGGCTTCTGATCGTGGGTCTGGTGCTGCTAAGCCCTTTTGGATGAAACATGCGGAAGATGCAAAAATCAAAGACGATGGTGAGAAAGACGCAGCCGCTAAAGCAGCTTTTGAGGCTACATTCAGAGGCACCGACCATACTACACCTTTGATTGAAGCTGCTCCATCTATGGTATCTGAATCTGCACCTGAATCTGACAGCGATTCGGATGATGAATCTGATTACTTGTCGAGGAAACCTATTGGTCCTGTCGACCCTAGTAAGTCCACTGCTTCTGGTGCTGGGATTGGTGGTGGAACGGCTTGTGTACCGTCTACGTTTGTTGTTGTGACTAAGGACTCTGATGGAAGAAAGGTTCCTCATGGTGGAGCTTTGATTAAGGTTAAAGTGGCACCTGGTGTAGGTGTTGGTGGTACAGATCAAGAAGGTGTTGTTAAGGATGTTGGAGATGGAAGTTATGCTGTTACTTACGTTGTGCCTAAGAGAGGAAACTATATGGTGAACATTGAGTGTAATGGGTATGCTATTATGGGAAGTCCTTTTCCTGTTTTCTTTAGCCAAGGTACTGTTATGATCTCACTTTTACGAATCTTTATGTATGTTTTCTTTATGAGTCAAACGTTTGATGGTAAGGTTCTTAAACAGGCTCTTCTTCTACTGGACTGATGGGTACTGCTCCAAATTCATACTCAAGCCTTATAAATCAAACAATGCCAAACATGCCAAATTACACTGGTTCTGTTTCGGGGGCTTTTCCAGGGCTCTTGGGAATGGTTCCAGGCATTGCTCCTGGTCCTTCAGGTGGTGCTATTTTGCCTGGAGTTGGAGCTTCACTTGGGGAAGTCTGTCGGGAATACCTTAGTGGTAGTTGTGCAAACACTATGTGCAAGTTAAATCACCCTCCCCAGCAGTTGCTGATGACTGCTATAGCTGCAACATCAAGCATGGGTAATCTAAGTCAGGTTCCTATGGCACCTTCCGCTGCAGCTATGGCTGCTGCTCAAGCTATTGTTGCTGCACAGGCCCTTCAAGCACATGCTTCCCAAATGCAAGCACAAGCTCGATCAAACAAAGGCTCTTTAGGTATTGTGTCCTTCGTTGCTTGTTTCTCTGTATATGTATATCTCAATTATGTTTTCGGTCCTTGGTGGAATAGTTTGCTTCCCTTTGTGATCCTCATGAGTTGAAGTATCTTCTAATTTAGGTTCCCCAGAAAAAAGAGAAAACGGGGAGGCATTGAAGAAATTTCTCCAAGTTAGCAACCTGAGTCCACAGATTGCAACTGAACAGCTTAGGCACCTATTTAGCTTCTGTGGCACAGTAGTTGGCTGCACGATAACTGACTCAAAGCATCTTGCCTATATAGAATACTCTAAGCCCGAAGAAGCAACAGCTGCTTTGTCATTAAACAATATGCAAGTCTGTGGTAGACCGTTGAATGTTGAGATTGCAAAGTCGCTTCCTCAGAAACCATCTTCGGATAATTCTTCTTCATCTTCTCTACCGCTGATGATGCAACAGGCTGTTGCCATGCAGCAGATGCAATTTCAACAGGCTATACTAATGCAACAAGCCATGGCTACTCAGCAGGCAGCAAATAGGGCTGCAACCATGAAGTCTGCCACCGATCTTGCAGCAGCTAGAGCCGCAGAGATAAGTAAGAAATTAAATCCTGATGGTGTTGTTAATGTTGAAAAAGAAGCTGACCAGAAATCTAGGTGGGTTTTCAATACAAAATTATAGACATTTGCCTACCTGACCTGTGGCGTGGTTCTTTTTCCTTTTTTTGTGAACTGACAGTCACCGCTCTTGTGCAGGTCACCTTCTAACTCTCCAGTGAGATCAAGGTCAAAATCACCCATTAGTTACAGGCGAAGACGGAGATCTCCATCTTATTCACCACCGTTTCGTCGCCCAAGAAATCATAGATCAAGATCACCATTCAGGTATCACCGGCGATCAACTTATGAGGGGAGAAGACGGTCATATAGAGATTCTAGGGATATTTCTGATAGTAGGAGATACGGTAGATCAGATGAACACCGTTCTTCTAGTTCAAGGAGGAGTAGGAGTGTGAGCCCTAAAAAGAGAAAATCCCAACAAGAAGATTCAGAGCTGTCGTCAAGACATCGACGTGGTAGCTCACCGCGTGGGGATAAGAAATCATCTCGTGCTGATTCACGATCACCAAGGCGACGTAAGGAAACTAAGTCAACCCCAAGAGATGATGAAGCAAACAAACTCAAACACAGATCACGTTCAAGATCTACATCAGTGGAAAACTCTACAGAAAAGACAGGTGAAGCTAGAGATGAGGAATTGAAACATCACAAAAAGCGGTTGAGGTCAAGATCTTGTGAAGATCTGAATAAAGTCAGAGACATATCCCAAAGTTCTGATGATGCTGAGCAGAAACACAGGGGGAGGTCCAGGTCTAAATCATTGGAAAACAACAGTGGCTCTCATGAGAATACCGATGTTGCTCAAGACGATGATCTGAATTCCCGCCACGCCAGGCGTAGGTCAAAATCATTGGAAGAGGACTATAATATGAAGGAGCAGAGGAGGGGAAGGTCCAGGTCTAGATCATTGGAAACTAAAAACAGGTCTTCTCGGAAAAGGGAGCTGGATGAAGACAAAAACGCAGGATCACGTCGAAGGAGGTCCAGGTCAAAATCAGTGGAAGGTAAGCGTAGTTATACCAAGGAGACTCGGAGCAGGGACAAAAAGTCCAAGCGTCGTAGTGGAAGACGGTCGAGGTCAGCATCTTCCGAGGGGAAGCAAAGGAGATCTATCAGGTCATCCCCTGGATATTCTGATGAAAGAAAATCAAGACATAAGCGACAGTCGAGGTCAAGATCGGTAGAGAGAAAGAACAGTTCAAGAGATAAAAGATCCAAACGTCATGAAAGATTGCGGTCATCTTCTCCTGTAGACGACAAAGGACGAGGCGATAGATCATCTCCTGTTAGTTCAGAAGATCATAAGATCAAGAAAAGACACTCTGGATCAAAATCTGTGAAAGAGAATTCCCATTCAGGTGGTCAGATAGATGACAATGGGGATGCAAATTCAGGTAATAATGGTTTTATAAACTGAAATAATTTTGTGCGACATCTGCTCCAGTCTAAACAATCTGCATGCAGATAAAGGTTTGAAGGAGGCTTTCGACACAAAGGAAATTGCTGAAAGTGCTAAAGTGAAGCATATGCAATCATTGGATGTTGAGGAGAACTTCAACTAACTGTGCTAACTCCTGACCCTGCTGGTAATATTTCCTGATTGAGAAAAGTATTAAAATTGAGAGTACTGGTTACTAACAGATGCATTTGCGTCCAATGCAGCACCATGGACAAGGATATATTCAGGAACATGCAAAGTCATAAGATTGCTTAAGCTGAAAATCAGTCTTGTTCTTACCGCATCTATGATTTGGAAGACAGCTTCTAGGAAGTTATATATTTTCCTTCTGGTGCTTTAGATGATAACCTCAGTTTTAATAAAACATTTTGCATCTTTTTTCCCCTTTCTTTTTGAGTTTCTTGCAGGTCTTCTTCAGTTTGGAACTAAACAGCTGTGCTGCAGTTACTGTGAGGTGTACAACACTTGTTCCATCTTTGTAGTGAGGTCATTGCACTATTATCCTAAATGTATGCTGAGTTACAGTATTCTAAGTGATGTGTTGCTCCATTTTATCTCAATGTCTCCTACAAGGACTTCCCTTAATTTTGGGTTTAAAGGCTTAGTTAATTGTTACTTGGCTCCCTGTTTTAGGAGGGAACGTTATGGTTAACAATATGATAATAATCCAAAAACTTTGACATGGTAGGCATTGCTGTATATGTGTACTATAGAATTTTCTATGCTGATTGATTGCACTTGTGGTGTACTAAAGAGCCCTGAGCTATTTTAATAGATTGGTGGGTCTGTTATACCTTGAATGTATGCAGGTCCATAATGATGGTTTGCAACAGGAGCATAATCTGATGATTGTTAGGCATTACCAATCGTTCGTAAGGTAATGAAGTGATCAGATGCTAGAAAACCAATGGTGTTAATAGCTTTTCTTCTTTGAGTTCTCATCTTACAAACTCGTATGACTGCTACAAGTTGCGTCTCTCACATCTCTTCCCTTCTTTGGTTTCTGTTTCTTTTCCTTTCCCTTTTTTTTCCATTTCCTCTTCTTCATAAGGAACTCTTAGCTTTGGCGAGGTACTAGCGGTATGGATGATGCTTGGATGAGCGGCTTCAACAACATGCTTGGATGGTACATTCGGATTTGACAAGTACGAAATAACTGTGTAGTAGGCATCAATACACAGTCGAAAACTGCTCTTAATTCGTAGTGGTCATTCAACGTGACTGAAATTTCATGTAAATATGTTTAGTACAGAAGCAACAAAAGAGAGACATAAAGCATCCCGATTGTTGTCTCTTGATTATGTCTGTCGCACTTGATGTTTGGGAAACGCCTCTTTTAGTGTCCGGCTCTTGGGTCTTGACTTCCTCTTAGATTTCTTGAACTTAAATTCATTGTGCCATCTACTTTCAGCTCAAACGCCTTTTAAGAAAGTAGAACCAATAATTTTATCAATGGCCTATGTACTGCCTTGGTAGTGAATTGAGACGATAAACAGCACATAATCAGTATGCAATATTATCATGAAACATTTGGATTTTAAAAAACATTAAAAACCACACCACTTAATTGGTTCACTTAATCTACCCACACAAATTTCCCATCGTAGCATAACTGATGATACGAAAGAGAGAAATATTCAAACAAACATTACACACTTGATAAAAAAGAAACAAAATACACACTTCATAACAGGATAAAATACTCCTTCTCCTTAAATTCATGCTCCGTTAATTAATTTAACGCCGTGATTAAACCACACTTGTTCAGTTCCCACTTAACTCTCTCCATCTCATCCTCCGGCAACGTCACCGTCACAACCCTCTCCTCCTTCTTCGCCGCCGGCAGCACCACCACAGCTCCGTCGTCACCTATCCCGTGAACATTACAATACACCGATTTCGGCGATTTCTCATTTACTTTCGCCTCATAGAAATCCACTTGGCTCATATCCACGAACGTCAATTTCGCTCCGTAAACGATAAAATCATCGGTCTCCCCAATCTCATCGATACAAAATCTCTGATCGGTCGCTTCAACGATCGACTTCACAATTTCCTCCAATTCAGCATCGGCCACAGAAAAATCGACGTGAACGGAGCTAATCACCTGACTGTTACTCACCGATCTAGATTTCAAGCCGTTGGGATCCGATCTGATGATCGTAACCGGCTGTGATTCTGATTCTCCTCTAACCTTTGCTATGCATTTCCATATGACTCCACAGAGAATCTCGAATTCGTCTCCTTTTGCCGGAAAGTGTGATCGTATCTCATGAATCGTTACATGGAAAGAGTATGTTTCCATTTTCTTGTTACTTGGAACGACCCAGTGGTCTCCTACCGGGTCAACCCGTTTGATGGAGTCCGGTTCTTTGCCCGGGTTTTGAAAACCGTTAGAGGTTTTGGGGCAGTAGATCTTTTCACCAGCAAGAGCTCGAGCCCATAAGTTGAAAAAATGAGAAAGAGAGAATGGATCTCCCATTACATGAGCCCAGCTCAAGCCCAATGCTAATCCACCGCACTTAAACCGGGTCATCTACGCCAACAAAACCGATATTTTACACTTTTCTTTTTGGTAATGTGAAATTTTAACTAAAGAAAACGCTTTTACAATGGTTGATACTGTGTAAAACTTTTTATTAATACCGAATTAAATTGATGCTTTGTACTTTTTATTTTACTTTTGTATTGGCCTGAAAATATATTTCATGCAGCAATATGGTATGATAAGGTCGCAACGGTCATTCCATCTGATTCTTTTTTCTTTCCTTCTCTTTTTCGATATCAGTTTTTTTTAGTAAGTCAATCAACGTATGTTAATAGAAAAGATAAAAGAAGAACCTTCGTTGTTGTGTCATAATCATTTATAGAGAAAACTAGTGGCCTAATTAATCATTACGGGTTTTCAATCATTTCCTCATGTACGTTTATTTTCTATGTACCTAACGGTCTAGTTTACGTGGTAATGATTGAAAAACCGTAATGATTTTTTTAGAAAATAGACGTACATGCATGAAGAACATTTCCATCTTTATTGGATTTGTTTTTGTCTATTCCTACCAATTTCTATATATTTTTTGGTTTTTCTTAATTCGTTTGTATAATTGAATTTAATGGACAAAAAAAAAATAGTGATCTCATGACTTACAAGGCTAATGAAAATTCCACAAATGGTCAGGTGTTTCAAATGAAAATCGATCCTCGTAATGAGAAGTCTTTTACACTTGAACAATGCAGACTTTTTAGTTTACTACTTAGTGGCAGTTTTTATATAATTTACGTAAAATAGAGAGATATACATACCTGGATATAGATCAACGGAGAGAAGATCAACTCCGGTCCAATTGGTTTATGGTAAACCAGAGACTCATCAATGGACCGGTCAGGTAAAAGAAGCCACTCATCTACTGTTAGATTGCAATGACTTTCCACGAAGCGCGTACCACAGTCGTTGCACTTTATGTACGGACGTCTCGAATCGTGCCGTGCGAACCTGCCAGTCGTCCATGGGTATTGGTCGAACACTGGGAAAAAAGGATTTTTCACGTGCGTCACGGTCAAGTCACGTGCTGTCTCGGCCGAGTATATATAGACCGCCTTTAGGTAGTGGAGTTTCATGGCGAGGTCTAAACCGGTGGGTTCGTGGGTCGTTCCAGTCTCTGTGGGCCATGATGAACTCACGGTCGATAAACGGAAGCCATGAACCGGACCGTTTCCCTCTTCTTGAATCCGACCCATTTGTATGAGACGAGGGAATAGATGTAAGAGAAAGATTGGGAAAAATGATTATGAGTGATCTCTTGGTGTAGTCTCAATAAGTATATATAGAGGAATCTACCCATGTTGTTACGTGTAATACCTAGAGACTACGTACGCCACAAGTAGGTGAACGTGACCCCATTCTTAATTGGGGATGACCGGAATAGGACGGTTCACTCCTTCCGGGTAAGCATTTCTCATCGATCTTTCTTTGGCTAATTTAGGCAATGGGTACTCAAACGATATACAAAATTAATATGATTGTGGTTAGCAAACTCAACAAAAAGAATCATACAATTTTTTTTTCTATACATTATCGATGGATCCCGGATCGAAGTCCACATCTTTAGAAAATTGTGGAATCGTTTCGTATTCTTTAATCTTTATCATTAAAACGTTTGGCAGTTGCTATCGAACGAATATGTTAGCTGTTGATTTGTAAATGACATGAGCAGCGTTAGATGGGTATATAATGATATGCTCTTATATTTAACGAATATGTTAGCTGTCAATTTGTAAATGACATGAGCAGTGTTAGATGGGTATATATATCTCAAAAATGTTTTGGTGAGTTAAGTCTCGTTAATAAGTATAATTTGGAAAGTTGTATCTTAATCTTCAATTCTTCATTTTGATCATTCCAAAAAATATGTCGGGATGTTGTTTATCGTAAATTATTCAATTATGAGAGTTGTTTCTCTTTATCATAATCATTAGTTCTTAATTTTCAAGACTGTCTTCGCTAATGCTGGAAATTTATTGTACTAATTAGAAGTATCTACGATCATTGAAAGAGTTCCATTACATATGTTCTTGAGTTCGTCGATTGGTTTTGAAAGAGAATAGTCTATGTCAGTAACGGTCCTGAAAATTTATGGGCCACAAACTAAAATAAAATTTTGGGCCAATAACTATTAAAATTTTAACAAAAAAAATAATCAAAATATTTAATAATAAAGAATAGAACTTCCCATTTCACCATTTTTCCACGAAACACATTACCAATAGAGCTAAAGGCAAGTTTTGTCTAAATAAGGGCCGATTTATTATATAGACTTTTTATAAAAAAGTAGGGCCAGAAGCCCATGCTTCCTTTGCTTGTGGTCAGGACCGGGTCTGGTCTATGTAAAGAGGATACTTTTGGCTCGAGCTTCGCTAGGAGTTAATAATTCACTAGAGCAAATATCGTGGCCCTCTATTTTTTTAATCTGTCTCGCTTGTCAAGGATTAAACTTGTGTTCATCGTTTAACATAGAAAATATAAAGGGTTTATTAACAAGTAAGTCTCTCCCTAGCTCTAATAATAATACACATACGTAACGAAGTTGTATGTAGTGTCGTGCCTACCTATTCAGGAGCCTAAGGCGAAATTAAAAACAAAATTTCTAATGTAGTACTAAAAGATTTTTTTAATCAAATAATACTAAAAGTTTGTTAGATAAAAACATTCACAAATTCTATATAAAAAAAGTTATACCATTTAAAAATATGATCTTTACTTTTTTAGCGCTGCATTTTCATTATTATTTTATTAAAAATATGAAAATTGTTACATTGGCGATTTTATAACGGATTGGTTTTCTAACTTGATCACTGCCATACGATTTTACCTTACCTCACATTGAAGATCTCATACAAATTTGTCTATGTTAATATGCATATATAATAATAAATCGTATCTTATGAGATTTGAACCTCATACCTCCTTCATGATGTAGAAACTTTGATCAATTAATGCGGCAAGGAAGGTTCCACAAAAAAAAATGAAAACTTAATATATTATTATATAAATATGCAAATTATTTAATAGAAAATTTTATTTAAAAATATATTCATGATAGAAAAAAATATTTACTATTTTTATGTAATATATGATTTTTGGTTAGGGGTCAAAGCACTTCACTTAATCAAAATAAAATAAAAGTTATTTTTAATACTAAATATATATTAATTGTAATTGTAAATTTATTATTTATATCATATTATATTTAAATAATATTTAATTCATATATATGCAAATAAATTGAAAAAATCATGTTGGCACAAAGAAGAAGTATGTGATAATATAATCTCAAAAAGTAAACGAAAAATAAGCAATAAGTGGATATATAGAATTTTAAATTCCACAGAAAATCAAAACGTAGACCAAAATAAGTAAATAACCCCAATAAGCTGGTAGAGAATTATTTATAACCAAAAATTAAAATTAAAAGTTGTTTACTAAAAAGATGAAAGAACACATAGCTAAATAAATACATGAAAGTTGGGCTCTTAAATTATAATAAAAAGCGGGCCCATGGTTGTATTTAATATTATCATAAAATGGGAGAAAAGTTAGTTTGGCACTAATTTATTGTTTTAACACTAGATTAGCTCTTATTTTAATTTTATTACTAATGAAATTTTGATGCAAGTTATGCCCTTAATTTATTTGGTAGTAAAAATCTTATTTACAAAAATGCTATCTTATTATATAAAGTAGAGTTTGTCAAAATTGTCACTCACGAGATCTTGCCACGTGTCTAATATTGATCGAGATGATGACATGTGTTAAAAGAACAAAAACGGAAAACTAACAAAAAAAACGGTTAAATAATTAAGTAAATAGTAAAAAAAAAAATTGTAATAGTTTAACTTAATTAGAAAAAAGAAAATAGAAAACTAACAAATAAATTGTTAAGTGACTAACTAAATAATGAAAAGGAAAATTCTAATAGTTCACACAAATTAGAATTTTTTTTACAATAGTCTAAAATAATTAGGATCTTATTATATAAAGTAGAGTTTGTCAAAATTGTAACTCACGAGATCTTGTCACGTGTCTAATATTGATCGAGATGATGACATGTGTTAAAAGAACAAAAACGGAAAACTAACAAAAAAGACTGTTAAATAATTAAGTAAATAGTAAAAAGAAAAAATTGTAATAGTTTAACTTAATTAGAAAAAAGAAAATAGAAAACTAACAAATAAATTGTTAAGTGACTAACTAAATAATGAAAAGGAAAATTCTATTAGTTCACACAAATTAGAATTTTTTTTACAATAGTCTAAAATAATTAGGAAATAAAATAAAATTTATAATCCAAACTACATATATAAAAAATTAAGAAAGAAATCGACAAGATATATAAGTGGAAAAAAAAACTGAATGTATAAAACGAATATTTAGTAAAAACATTAACCTAAAAAGATTATAAAAAATAAATAACAAAAATTATAGAGAAAATAAAAAAATCTTATTATATAAAAGAGAGGTGATTTGAACAGATTTATATTTTCTATCTTGCGGTTAACAAAATTCAATTTATGATAAATAAATTGATAATTATACGGAGTTCAACTTAAAATACGATTATACGAGTTTCAATTTAGAATTTACTTATATGTGTTTTGATGTAGAATATGATTACAGGAATCATAACTATATAAATAATCAAATTTAATATCTAATACCCGCATATTATGCGGGTCCTAATCTAGTTATCAGAAAAAGAAAAGTTTACGATTATACCATATAACATACAGTAGAACCTCCTTAAATTAATACTCTATAAATTAATCACCATAAATTAATAAAATGTTCCGGTTCCAAGTCAGATCAATGTAAAATTTATCAAAATTCGATAAAATGATAAGATAATAATTTTTTTGAAACTCCTATGTAAAATATGGTCTCAATAATAGTATAAATTAATAATTATATATAATCATGCATATATATATATATATATATATATATAACTATCATAATGTACTAAAACATGGTTTTAATGATTTTGTTTGATTTAAAGGTGAAATCACTTTAGAGCTTATCTGAAACGACCCGACCCGTTTTTTTTTTTTTTAAATAATAAACCCTTGGTCTCGGACTAGCATTCCCATAAATGCTATCCTCAACAACCAAGCAACAACAAACAGACAACCAGCGGATAACACAGTACTAAGCAAACAATTCATTCCATAAAAATAAGTAAACCAGTTCAACTCAGATTCCAATACAATAAAACCAGCAACCTAGCGGAGTTCTAAAACAAGAATGGAAAGCAATAAAACCACACAGCAACACACAACACGAGACCCTAGATCATCTCCCTCTTCGTTGCCATGATTCCACAATCACAATTTGCCTTTACCTGCATCACATGGAAAAAAGAGATGCGTGAGTATTATCATAAATACCCAGTGAGACGGTCCTCCCATCTACGACTGCGCACACAGACGCGATGGATCCGCTCAGGCAAACACGCATCAAACAATCACACAAAACACAACCACGGCTCAACCACAGCCCAAACAGGCGGCCTGTCGATCGACACTACCACTAGGTGTCGATCGACACCCCTGTTCACACCTGTCGATCGACACACCCACGGTGCCTGTCGATCGACAGCTCCACAGGACCCTGTCGATCGACACAACCACTAGGTGTCGATCGACAGCTCCTCGATCACCTGTCGATCGACACAACCTCTAGGTGTCGATCGACAGCTCTCGTGTGACCCTGTCGATCGACACACCCAAGTGCTGTCGATCGACAGGCCATCGCAGATTCATGGGAAATCGATCATTATCCTCTCGGATCGATTCCTCCTCTGCGTTAACACGAAACCTGCACAACACACACAATCCAACAATCCAAACACAACCAAACGAACAGAAACAAAACCAATCATCACAATCAATCAATTCGACCTACCACCAAACAACCCTAACGAATCCACCGGCCCATAAGCCATGGTCACGCACTCACCTCGAGTTAATTGGAAAGAAAATGGTAGAGCTGAGGCTAGACACGAATCCACGACACTCTCCACAAGAAATCTCCTCCAAATCTCTCAAGAAACGAAACCCTAATTCTCAAAAACTCATAGGAAACAGAGAACTCCTCTCAAACTCTGTTGGCTGCGTTTTTGGGACTTGGTTCGCTCAAATGCGGCCAAAAACCCTTAAATACGAAGCCCTAAGGTTTACCCAAACCGGTCCGGTCCAATTGAACGACTTAAATCGAACCAGAAAACCAACCAATTCGGGCACCTGTCGATCGACAACCACTAGGTGTGTCGATCGACAGCCCTTAAGAGCCCTATCGATCGACAGACCACAAGTGTGTCGATCGACAGCCCCTCCATTTTCCACAAAAATGGTTCACGGGCGTCACAATTCTCCCCCACTAAAACTGGATTCGTCCTCGAATCCTCTAACTCTACTCACAAAGCTAACCCCTGGCCAACCCGCCAGACCATCTCGAGGCTCACATCCGTCCTATGCACATAGACCCGTCTCAGACATTGATTGTCCATAGCTCATAACCACCATCTAGCTTTCGGTATCGTCACCCCTCAGCTCTAGGTGTCTAGTATCAACCCACCTCAGTCCGCGCAGTCCTGACGGTGTTTGATACTCAATCATCTCCACACACCTCAATCCATCAAGACACACAGTCTATCAAGCTCTCGGTATGCAGAGATCTGCCAGAGGTCGCAACCTCTCAAACTATCCCCATACCCTCACGATCTCAGTCCGCGCAGTCCTGACGAACGATCGGTATGCGGGGAACCCACTACCCCCCGGAGAGACGCATCTCTCAAGATCTACCGGAGACTAATCTCCAAGAAAGACTGATGTCTATCTCTGAGCTATGCAATCAATTCCTAACGTCTATAATGCACCTCTGACCATAACTACCCCCTAAGGTCTCACATGATATTCCCCTCCCGGAATACCATCACAAACGTGATCATCACAGATCACCCGGACCGTCCCTCACCTCGGATGTCCCTGCAGAGTCTCCCCGGAACTAGACAGTTCTAACCACCGTAAAACTTCTATTCCGAGACTCTCTCACACACAAACACACAAACCGTTAAAGTCCCCCCGAAACTGGCAAGTTCTATCCGCAATAAAACTTCCATTTCGGGGTTCTCTAACCACAAACACATGACTCTCAAGTCAAACACATAAGAAAAACACTTTCTTATTCACTGGAAAAATGTCATAATCATTACAACTTAATGAAAATACAAAAATCCACAACCAAAAACCTCACCACACACGGTGATCACAACACAAAAATTGAAACTGGAAACCACAAAGAAAAACGAATTCACTCTTCTGCTTGCTTCTCGAACCACTTCTTGAACTTCGTTTTCATCTTTACCTCTGGTTCCCAAGTCTCCTCCTGAATACCGTCACAGTCCCACAAGACTCTCAACAACGGCACTCTCTTCCGGCGCAGAACCTTGATACTTCTCTCAAGAATCCTAACCGGCCTCATCCCTACAGTCAGATTTGGCTGAAAATCTGCAGGAATCGTCACTGCTACCTCCTCAGAAGCATGCAAGCATCTCCTGAGTTTCGAAACGTGAAACACATCATGGAATTTCTCCATAATCGGAGGCAGCTCCAACCGATAAGCAACTGGTCCCACACGCTCCATAACCCGGAACGGACCCATGTACCTCGTACTCAGCTTATCCTCGGATATGGACCTGTTCAGACCCCGCATCATCGCCATCTTGAGATACACTCGATCTCCGACTGCAAACTCCAACTCTTTCCTTCTCTTATCGGCATAACTCTTCTGCCGATCCTGAGCTTCTTTCATGTTCAGCTTCACAACACGGATCTTCTCCGTCGTCTCCTGAACAAAATCAGCCCCAAAGATGCTCCTCTCCCCCACTTGGGTAAAACATAGCGGAGTACGACATGGCCTCCCATACAACGCCTCAAAAGGAGCCATTCCGATACTCGCCTGAAAACTGTTGTTATATGCGAACTCCACCAAACTCAAGTGATCCGCCCAATGACCACCCCAATCTAGCACGCACATCCTTAACAGATCTTCCAGTGTCTGAATTGTCCTTTCGGACTGCCCATCCGTCTGCGGATGATTAGCTGTACTCATGTGCACCTTAGTGCCCATCTCAGCCTGAAAAGCTCTCCAGAACACTGACGCAAACCTCGGATCTCGATCCGACACAATACTCGCTGGCACTCCATGCAACCTCACAATTTCCTTCACATACTTCTTAGCCAAGACCTCCGCTCCGTCTGTCTTCTTAATGGCCAGAAAATGTGCTGACTAAGTCAGACGATCCACAATCACCCAAATCGCGTCATAGGTCCGAGAAACCGGCAACCCTACCATGAAATCCATAGTGATCATGTCCCACTTCCACTCTGGAATGGGTAAACTCTGTAACAAGCCACTAGGAACCTGGTGCTCAGCCTTCACCAACTGACACACATTGCAAGCTGCAACCCAATCTGCCACATCTCTCTTCATCCCGACCCAATGATAATACCGTTTCAGATCCCGATACATCTTAGTCGCTCCCGGATGAATCGAAAACTTACTCGCATGACCTTCTCTCAGAATTTCCTGCCTCAAGTCTACATCCTTAGGAATACAGATTCGTCCATGCACTAAGATAGTCCCGTTAGCAGAAACCTGATATTCGGAACCAGCAGCCTTGGAGAGATCTAACAACACTGGATCCTGCTCCTGAGCTACTCGGATCCTGCTCAATAGATCCGCCTGATCTGCCGCCGCTAACCCCAACGGTTCCTCTGAAGTAACACATAACCTCAAGGTACTCAACTCACTCACAAGAGCCTCCACATCCCGCTCCTGAGATGAATCATACCTCCTTCGACTAAGAGCATCCGCTACAGTGTTAGCCTTACCAGGATGGTAAACAATGTCCAGGTCGTAATCGGCCAACAACTCCGTCCATCGCCTCTGTCGTACATTTAAATTCTGCTGAGTAAAAATGAACTTCAGATTATGATGATCAGTAAACGCTTGAACTCTGCCATCATACAGATAAGACCTCCAGATCTTCAACGCAAAGATCATTGCAGCCAACCCCAAGTCATGAACAGGATAATTGCCTTCGTGCTTCCTCAGCTGCCTCGAAGTATACGCAATCACCTTACCCTGCTGCATCAACACACAACCCAAACCAACCTCCGAAGCATCTGTATACACCACATAAGGCTCACCCGGCTTAGGCAACGCCAATACTGGTGTACTAGTCAACATCGTCTTCAGCTTCGCGAAACTCAGCGCACAATCAGCACACCACACGAAAGAAACATCCTTCCCTGTCAGCTTCATCATAGACTGAGCCATACTCGCAAAACCTTTGACGAATCTCCGATAATAACCTGCCAACCCAAGAAAACTCCTGATCTCAGTATCATTCCTCGGTCTAGGCCTATCTTGGATAGACTGAATCTTCACCGGATCCACAGAAACTCCCTCTGCAGAAACGATGTGACCCAGAAATCCCATCTCTCTCTGCCAAAAACTACACTTACTCAACTTCGCAAACAGCGAATATACCAGGATATCATCGATGAAGATGATTACGAACTCATCCAGATACTCCTGAAAAACTCCGTTCATCAACCTCATAAATCCCGCCGGTGCATTCGTCAACCCGAATGGCATTACTACAAACTCGAAATGCCCATACCGAGTCCTGAAAGCTGTCTTCCGAACATCTGTTCGTCGATCGGAATCTGGTGGTAACCGGATGCCAAGTCAATCTTGGAAAACCAAGTAGCCCCTCTCAACTGATCTAACAACTCATCAATTCTCGGAAGAGGATACTTGTTCTTCACAGTGACTCGGTTGAGACCTCGATAATCGATGCACAACCGGAAACTACCATCCTTCTTCTTTACGAACAACACCGGTGCTCCCCACGGTGAAGTACTCGGTCGAATAAAACCCTTCTCCAACAAATCCTCCAACTGCTTCTTCAATTCCGCTAACTCTGCTGGAGCCATTCGATAAGGCGCCTTAGACAACGACGTCGTTCTGGGTTCTAACTCAATCGTGAAAGGATCCGACCGAGACGGCGGTTATCCCTGCAACGACTGAAAGACATCCTCGAAATCCCGAGCGACCCGAACATCTCTCACAGCAACCCCACCAACTGCCTCCGGCATTACAATCGTGGCCAGGTAAGCCTCGCAGCCCCTCTCAATCATCGCCTCAGCCTGCACAAGAGAAATTACGAGACTACCTGAAGTCGGTCTCACTCCTTGATAAACCAACCTACCACCTTCACGTTCGAATACCACTCGACCCCGATGACAATCCAGATGGACTCTGTACCGATTCAACCAATCCATACCAAGGATAACATCGTACAGCTCCACCGGACTAATCACTAAGTCAGCTGGCATCAACTCTCCCGCTACTAGAATATCCACCTCCTTCGCCCGGCCATGCGTAGCTAGAAATTCTCCTCCAGCAACCATAACCGGTCCAGTCCGCTCACCAGCTACGATTCTCAAGGTCCCTACACAATTCTCAAGTGCTAAGCAACCTAACTTTCTATCACAGGCAAAACTCTAAAACAAGCACCAAGCAATTCTACACTACTGAAAATTACAAAGTCTGAATTAGAAAGTTACCTGTGATCGGCCTCGAGCTCGGCTCTCCCGGCGCTGCAATAGCCGGCGGAAGCTCCATCGCCGCGATCTGGTCCAAAGGCTGCACCGCCCCATACAGAGCCACTGGCTGGACCACTGCCACCGCCATCGGCTGCAACTTCGGACAGTTCGGCCTGATGTGCCCCGACTCCCCACATTGATAGCAAGTCCGAGCCGCTCGAACCTCACCCTCTTGTGGTCTAGACTCCCACAAATGAAACAGCCTCGGCCACTCTGGCCCGATCCCGAAGCGCCTTCCCACTTCCTCTTCTGTCCTTGCGCAGGCTTGCCGCCTTTGCCAGGACCTGCCTGCTGCACCTGCTGCTGCTGAGGCCTCCGAGGCTGAACAGCTGGAACTACAATCGCAGCCTGTTCCCTCAGATCCTCCTTGATCTGCGCAACCACCTCAACCAGCTCCACTCTACTCCCGAACCTGATGCCTCTGCACCGAGTCCGCAAATCCGGTCGTAGTCCTCGCAAGAACCTCCGAACCTGAGCCTGCTCATCTTCCATGCTCCTACCAGCATAACCCAGGAGTCTGTTAAACTCCACGTCATACTCCCGCACCGACCTCGTGCCCTGAGTCAAGTCCAAGAATCTCGCCTCTAAACGATCCAACGCCTCCTGAGGAAAGAACTTGGAGTTGAACTCCGTCACAAAATCTGACCACGCCATCACAGTCCCGGCCCATCTAGCCGCCACACTCCTCCATCAGAGGTGTGCATCACCGTCCAAATAATGGACCGCCAAGTCAACCTTGTATCCCTCGGGACACCTAATCGAGCAAAAGTTCCGCTCCACCCTCATCCGCCACTCATCAGCCTCCTCAGGCTTCACACTGCCCGCAAAAGAACCCGTACCGATCCTCTGCATCTGCTCCATCATACGGATATATGACGGAACCTCCTCAGCAACCGCAACCCTCGGCTGTACCTCTGCCACTCGTGGCAACACCGGAGCCTGCACTGGCACCGCACCCGGTAACCGCTCCAACAACTGTCTCAGCAGATCAGCCAGCTGATCACCTCCAGCCTGGGCTACCCCTGCGGCCGCGACCGCACCCCCAGCTGCGCCAACACCACCAGCACCACCAGCCTCTACGGGACCCAAACCAGCCCCCACAGGACCCACACTGGCCCCCACACTGGCAGTCACACTGGCGGTCTGACCATCATGAACCGGCTGCTGACCTGCCGCAGGCCCATGCGCGGAACTTTGAGCCTCACTCACGACTGGCTCCTCAACGAGTCCGCGACCCCGGCCCCCACGACCACGTCCTCTAGCTCCTCTAACCATCTCACTGCACTCACACGCAGACCAGCTAAGAACTAGAAAGACTCAAACACAACAATCAACACTTACCGTTGAATCTCTTTGAAGGCTCGAAGGAAGATGATCTAGAACCCCCAAACTCACAGAATTGCAATTTTACCAAATTCAATCATAGCAGTTCTACCCCGTCCTAAAACCGTATCGCTCTGATACCAAACTAAAACGACCCGACCCGTTTTTTTTTTTTTTTAATAACAAACCCTTGGTCTCGGACTAGCATTCCCATAAATGCTATCCTCAACAACCAAGCAACAACAAACAGACAACCAGCGGATAACACAGTACTAAGCAAACAATTCATTCCATAAAAATAACTAAACCAGTTCAACTCAGATTCCAATACAATAAAACCAGCAACCTAGCGGAGTTCTAAAACAGGAATGGAAAGCAATAAAATCACACAGCAACACACAACACGAGACCCTAGATCATCTCACTCTTCGTTGCCATGATTCCACGATCACAATTTGCCTTTACCTGCATCACATGGAAAAAAGAGATGCGTGAGTATTATCATAAATACCCAGTGAGACGGTCCTCCCATCTACGACTGCGCACACAGACGCGATGGATCCGCTCAGGCAAACACGCATCAAACAATCACACAAAACACAACCACGGCTCAACCACAGCCCAAACAGGCGGCCTGTCGATCGACACTACCACTAGGTGTCGATCGACACCCCTGTTCACACCTGTCGATCGACACACCCACGGTGCCTGTCGATCGACAGCACCTCATCACCCTGTCGATCGACACAACCACTAGGTGTCGATCGACAGCTCCTCGATCACCTGTCGATCGACACAACCTCTAGGTGTCGATCGACAGCTCTCGTGTTGGTCTGTCGATCGACACACCCAGTGGTTGTCAATCGACACACCCAGTGGTTGTCGATCGACAGGCCTTCGCAGATTCATGGGAAATCGATCATTATCCTCTCGGATCGATTCCTCCTCTGCGTAAACACAAAACCTGCACAACACACACAATCCAACAATCCAAACACAACCAAACGAACAGAAACAACACCAATCATCACAATCAATCAATTCGACCTACCACCAAACAACCCTAACGAATCCACCGGCCCAGAAGCCATGGTCACGCACTCACCTCGAGTTAATTGGAAAGAAAACGGTAGAGCTGAGGCTAGACACGAATCCACGACACTCTCCACAAGAAATCTCCTCCAAATCTCTCAAGAAACGAAACCCTAATTCTCAAAAACTCACAGGAAACAGAGAACTCCTCTCAAACTCTGTTGGCTGCGTTTTTGGGACTTGGTTCGCTCAAATGCGGCCAAAAACCCTTAAATACGAAGCCCTAAGGTTTACCCAAACCGGCCCGGTCCAATTGAACGACTTAAATCGAACTAGAAAACCAACCAATTCGGGCACCTGTCGATCGACAACCACTAGGTGTGTCGATCGACAGCCCTTAAGAGCCCTGTCGATCGACAGACCACAAGTGTGTCGATCGACAGCCCCTCCATTTTCCACAAAAATGGTTCACGGGCGTCACATTATCTTTAACTTTACTTACTGCATCCAAAACTTTTACGATTGTTTTCTCGTAATGTATCCTAAACTTGTGAAAAGTTTTAGACAACATAATTGATTTTTTACACATAACTTTTTTTAAATGTATACATCAACATAAAAGACAATAACCATAATTTCTTCTAAATTTTATGCATAAGAACGTATATCCATTTAATAGTTAGATAGTTTATTATGATATTAACATTCATTCTATTGCGATAATCGAAAATTTAACTCATAATTTCAAGTTAATGTATGTCGTTTTTGCAAATGACTTCATTAAGTTCCTTAACAGAACATCATTCGAAAACGTTCAAGAAAATTATTACCTAAAAAAGATTTTCCTCTGTAAATTAATATTTATTAATTTATCGATAAATTTATATCTCTCTAAATTAATAATTTTTCAAAGTCCCAACATTATTAATTTATAGAGGTTTTACTGTACTTAATATATCGATGTCACATGAAGCAATAAACTTATTTTTAAACAAATTTATTTCGTTGTTGTCACAAATTTAATGAACATTGACAAACTTACTAGGTTCTTACTGATTTGTTTTACAGACTTTTTTTTTTGTAGCAATAGATTTACTTACCTATGATAGACTTAATCAGCTTTCGATAGATTTGTTTCCTTTAACCCACAGACTTACTTCATTTTGATAGATTTATTAAGATTCTACAGACTTATTTCTTTTTGACCACATATTTACTTTAATTTTGATATATTTATTAGGATCCTATAGACTTATTTTTCTTTGGCCACAAATTTGTTATAAACCCATTTAGTGGATGCCCATTAGAGGCCCATGTTCTAGAATATCCATAAACCTTACTTCCTCTCCAAGTATTGTATCCCTATATATACTCTATACTTCTCATGGAATAATATACAACACCAATTCCTATTCTCTTCTCTTCTCTTCTCTTATTCACAATACGTTATCAGCACGATAACCTAACCACTGAATAAAACCATACCCACTTGAGTAAAACCCTAACGTTCTCCAACATCTCGCACTTTGCTTTGGTTCCACTTTATTTTTCATTAAGGTAAGTGAATCTCTCTCACTTTAGCATACGTCACATCTAATATTATTTGCTAAAGCATAAGGTTAACGTCATACTTCCTATATAGTATCACGTTAGTTTTATAATTGCTTTGATACAATAATTAAATCATTTTTTTCTTATTATGCTACTTATTTAATCTATTTTATATATAAATATTGACTTTGTTATTCATAGCATACACATGTATGTCTATCGATGGAGAATTTCTCACAAGTCATATTTATGAGTTGATTTCGTAATTCAATAGCATATTCATGTTAGGTCATGAATCATATATGTTTATTGATCGAATATTACAATTTTTATTTTTATTTTAAGTTTGATTTTGTGATTTGATAACATACACATGTTGATTCATGAATACTATGTCTATCGATGAGTAATTCTCACAAATCATACTTATGTATATTAATTATTTTATTAATACATTTTTTGTTCTTAAAATCATATATTTTATTACAAATTAATCGATCATGATTAACGCTTCTCTACTATTGATCAAAGATATTTTATAATTATTTAAATATTTTATAATTATAAATTGAATTTCTATCATGATCGAGCTAAGTAATCTTTTTATTGATTCATAACCAAAATATAATTTCATTCTGATTAACCCATGCTTATCGCTTAGTGTCTCCATACTTTATCATTATTTATATTAGATCGTACATAATCATGTCTACATACCAATCGGACACATGTTTGTTCCTTAATATTAGTTTGATCGAAATTCATTTATTTGATAGTTTCGGATGGATGGGTCATACTTTGTCGGTTGTTGATTACAATTGATTAGTGAAATCATGTAGATCACAAACCTATGATTTGATGTTAATTACGATGAAGCTATGATATGTTTCTGATGATTGGTAAAACATTGTTGGGATGTAACAACAAAATTATGAATCACATCCATTTACAATCCATTCCCAAAAGTGAATGAGATATCTTATATCAGAAAAGAAAATATCACACCAAATCAAAGAAGTGACTATAAAAACGTCTAACATGTTTCTTTCAAGAACTTAAATTCTTTCAATAGACTTTCTTTCATGATCCTCTCTTTTTATCCATAATATCAACTGCTCATTGCATGCAAAAATATTACGACGTCGATTTTCTTTATGGTTTCATCTTATTCCACACATGACATAGCTAGCTATATCTCTTCATTTTCAAGTACTTGAATTTTTTTTTCATTTGTCATGTTTATGTCTCTTCTAGAGATCATCCAATCTCTTCAGGAGATTTTTCAAAATCTTTCTTTCCTCGATTTGGTCATTCTTAATTTTTCCTCCTTTTCTTTTTCGAGGATAATTATATTTGGAACCAAATAGGTCTATCACGCTTCATGCGATCTTTAGACTCACTAGCAGTTTGATATAGTCCTTCCGTGACATCAATTTTAATTGGAACATATATAGCTGGGGTAGGTGACTTCATCACTCTATTTTGGGTTAGTAAATGCGTATGACAATTAATACGCTAAGTTCTTCTTATGAATTATCTTTTTGGACTTCTCATATAAATTCTTTTTGTCCGAGGATCAATGATAATTCATACATACTTATATCTTTCTCCAGCTGTTTAATTTTTCTCCCATATGTTCAACACATATCCCAATGGACATATATAATAATTAGGCTTCAAACATAAATTTTGGAACTTATAAGAAAGTAACCTCGCAAACTACCGGTTGCTGGTTTATAACAAGGATAAACGTGACCTTTTAGGATGAAACAATCGAGTCAATGCGTCCATTGAATCGATGCATCTAAATGTCACATAGTGGGTGATCAGCCCATAATCATCTCCTTGTATATATTTCAGAAAAATTGATAGAGTCCAAATTATCTTTGACAGTTGAAAGCCATATTATCACATTGCATTCTTCAAGAACATATGATAAATCATCATTAGGAAAAATCTTCTGGTTTTTCACTAAATGTCCACATAATTTCTCACATCATCATTAAACCAGGATGACCAATCCAGTTAAGCCAAACATTTAAATTCTTAGTAAACTTCTGGTTTACTTTTCATTCTTATCTAGTAAACCTCTGGTTTACGTTCCATTCTTAGCTAGTAAACTTATGGTTTACGTTTCATCACTATCACTTACCCCCTTCAAGAGATATGATAATTAAAATTGCTTTCTTTAATCTATCAAACATGGATTTGATGGTGAACCATGTGCCGATAAAGCAATAAACATAATCATGATAGAAATTATATAATCTAGTATATATATAAAATCCTAGATATTAATATGACTAAATTCATATAGGTATGATATGAGGTCAAGAGCTTAGAAATTGAGTACCTGGAAAATCCAAAGCTAATGGTGGGTGTCGCCAAAAAAATGGTGACTGATGCGATCAATTTCGTAGCTACTTTCTCTAATGTGTAAGATTTTATATTCACTTCAGGGAATATATCAAAACTAGTCAAATATGAGTAAGGTTTCTCATAACTCATATAATTTCTCAGCCCCAAGAAGAATTTATAATACTTCTTAAATTCCTGTTCACGACTTTGTGTCTACAAGACAACATTACTTGCATGAAAATTTCATTATATATGCTTTACCAACTCCGCATTAGAGATATTCTCTCATAATATCAATTTGCAAGTAATTTTGAACATAGCTGAATTAATTCACTTACACACTTTAAGTCTTGTAATCTTAGATATAGCTATATTTAACCAATCACATAGCTAGTTTTAGGTAATATCACATTATGGTGATCACACTTTTTCTTTGAGAATTGTTCGAAGAACTTATTGAACATAATCTTCTAGATATATCACTTGTAGTGAACTTTAATAATCAAGTAGTGAACATAATCTTTTGGATATGTCACTTATTGTCTATATGAGATTCTCTAAATCTCCCCCTCGTGATGATATGAATCTTCAAGTTCAACTATCCCGAATTGAATCTCACTGTATAATCAACATACCCAACTTGGATCATGCATTTTGTCATCCAATTGGATATGTCATTTATTGTCTATGTGAGATTCTCTAATTCTCCCCCTCGAGATGATATGAATCTTCAAGTTCAACTATCCCGAATTGAATCTCACTGTATAATCAACATACCCAACTTGGATCATGCATTTTGTCATCCAATTACCTTTAAGACTTTGGAGAGTATAAAACATCGATAGTTTTTAAATTACATTATAATCACTCTAGATTCTTTCATCATCAGATGATATAAACTTCTCTTATTCGCAAGATCCTTCTTTTCTCAATTCAGATGAAAATTTTAGTTTTTGAAAGAACTTTGATATCGATCTTGTCTTTTCAAGACAATTTTTATAGCCACTTTTTTTTTTTTTTGGCTTAGTGTGATATTTTCTTTTCTATGTCACATTCACTTCTGGGAATGGACCAAAATCAGTTGGATGTGATTTATGAATTTTGTTATAAAAATCTATAAGTCTATAAAATAAAGATAGACTTAAAGGTGTACACAAAATAATGATTGAAAGAAATAGACTTATATAATCTATAGATTAGAAGAAATAGACTTATATAATCTATAGATTTATGAAATAGACTTAAATTCTCATCGGAAGTGAAAAAAAATAAAGATAGTAAGAAATAAGAGATTTATGTCATCTGATGATGAAAGATTCTAGTATGATTACAATATAATTTGAAATCATTTGTGCGTTATACTCTCCCAAGTCTTAAAGTTAATTGGATGATAAAATACATAACCCAAATCGAGTATATTGTTGATTATATATATAGTGAGATTCAATATGAGAGAAGTGAACCTGAAGTTTCATATCATCTCGAGGGAGAGAATTAGAGAATCTCACATAGACAATAAGTGACATATCCAAAAGATTATGTTCACTACCTTATTATTAAAGTTTACTACAAGTGATATATCTAGAAGATTATGTTCACTAAGTTCTTCGAACAATTCTCACAGGAAAAGTGTGATCACCAAAATGTGATATTAGCTAAAACTAGATATGTGATTGATAAAATCCAATTATATCTAATATTACAAGACTTGAAGTCTGTAAGTGAATATAATTCAGCTATGTTCAAAATCACTTGCAAATTGATACTATTATGTTAAGAGAATCTCTCTAATGCGTAGTTGGTAAAGCATATATAATGAAATTTTCATGCAAGTAATGTTATCTTGTAGACACAAAGTCGTGAACAAAAATTTAAGAAGTATTGTAGATTCTTCTTGGGGCTGAGAAATTATATGAGTTATGAGAAACTTTACTCATATTTGACTAGTTTTGATATATTCCCTAAAGTGAATATAAAATCTTACACATTAGAGAAAGTAGTAACGAAATTGATCGCATCAGTCACCATTTTTTTGGCGACACCCACCATTAGCTTTGGATTTTTCAGGTACTCAATTTCTAATCTCTTGACCTCATATCATACCTATATGAATTTAGTCAAATTAATATCTAGGATTTTATATATATATACTAGAATATATAATTTCTATCATGATTATGTTTATTGCTTTATCGGCACACGGTTCACCATCAAATCCATGTTTGATAGATTAAAGAAAGCAATTTTAATTATCGTATCCCTTTAAGGGGGTAATTGATTAGCAACGAAACGTAAACCATAAGTTTACTAGCTAAGAATGAAAAGTAAACCAGAAGTTTACTAAGAATTTAAATGTTTGGCTTAACCGGATTGGTCATCCTGATTTAATGACGATGTGAGAAATTATGTGGACATTTAGTGAAAAAACAGAAGATTTTTCCTAATGATGATTTATCATATGTTATTGAAGAATGCAATATGATAATATGGCTTTCAACCGTCAAAGATAATTTGGACTCTATCATTTTTTTTCCCGGAAATATATACAAGGAGATGATTATGGGCTGATCACCCACTTTGTGACATTTAGATGCATCGATTCAATGGACGCATTGAATCGATTGACGCAGTAAAAGGTCATATTTTTCCTTGTTATAAACCAACAACCTGGAGTTTGCGAGGTTATTTTTTGATTTCTATTTGAAGCCTGATTATTATATGTCCAATGGGATAAGTGTTGAACGTTCTGAAGCTCATGTTCATACACAAAATTTTAGTAGCATTAATTCGCATCAAGCCAATGAATAAGTTATTGTTCTCCCCATCATTATTGGTTTAGGGTTAGAAACCAAATAGTTCCCATCTGAAAGATCTTTGAATGAAAGATCTATGAATGTGAAAAGTGCTACACCACAGCGCTCTATGATGGAACCTCAAAAGAGGATAAGTATATGTTGGATATGAAAGGTAATTAAGTATATAGAGTCATCCCTGAAGGATTTATATAAGGCTCAATTTGTAGACTCTCATGTTAATGAGTGAGTTTTTCCAACATTAGGGGGAGAAAGTAAACAGCTGGAAAAAAAAAATAAGTATCTATGAATTATCATTGATCCTCAGACTAAAGAATTTATATGAGAAGTCCAAAAAGATAATTCATAAGAAGAACTTAGTGTATTAATTGCCATACGCATTTACTAACCCAAATAGAGTGATAAAGTCACCTGTACCAGTTGTATATGCTCCAAATTATAAATGATGTCCCAGAAGGGCAATATCAAACTGCTAGAGAGTCTAACGATCGCCTGAAGCGTGATAGACCTATTTGGTTCCAAATATAATTATCCTCGAAAAAGAAAGGGAGCAAGAATTGAGAATGACCAAATCGAGGAAAGAAAGATTTTGAAAAATCTTCAGTAGAGATTGGATGATCTCTAGAAGAGACATAAACATGACAAATGAAAAAAAAAATTCAAGTACTTGAAAATGAAGAGTTATAGCTAGCTATGTCATGTATGGAATAAGGTGGAACCATAAAGCAAATCGACGTCGTAATATTTTTGCATGCAATGAGCAGTTGATATTATGGATAAAAAGAGAGGATCATGAAAGAAATTCTATTGAAAAGTGTACACAAAATAATGATTGGAAGAAGTAGACTTATATTATCTCTTGTAGAGAAATATATGGACCAGTAGTCCTTGCACTTAAAGTGTAAAACCAGTGTCATATAAATGAGTCTTTTGTATGAAAGAATATAGTGAAATTCACAAAGATAATAAATGTTTTATGAAGAGATATCTCTTGTGGTGGCAATTATTTTTTATATCTTACAAGTAAGAGATGAAACAATGGATAAAGACATTTATATGCAATCTTTGAAGGATACAATCCTTGAAGGATAAATGATATTAGAATTATATTTCCAGGAATTCTACTCGATAATCGATCGATTGAAAAGAAAGTATGTAGCATGGGGTATAATCATGTAAATACCCATGTAGACTTATCAAAATATTTTGATAAAGTGATTCTTCATTTGAACATCATCGAAACTCCGGGATAGTTATTACAAGTTATGCGATAAGTAACCACTGTATAATGATATTTATATACTCCAAGAAGGATGTACACTGCTAGAATTGATAACACAGGTTTTAACCCAAATTAACACTGCAAGTGCACAGCAATTGTTGTAGTAATTATGGGATCGAATCCACGAGAACCAAGTTTACACTTTAAACTATATGAACCGAACTTAAGCTAAGATGATATGAAAAGTGATTGTTTGCAATAATGTAAATGAGAATGGCAATGTAAACGATGTAAACTATGAATTAAAAAGCGTTAGGCTTTAGGGATTTTCGCAGGAAATCAGAGATCGCGAACCAGATAACTATTCAGGGAACTAATCAGCTCAATCTTGAACTCAAACATAATTGTATAACTAATCCACTGTCGTGGCACTAGAGACTTTATCTAACAACCTAAGGTTCTAAACTGTCGTTTGAACTTAGAATTCTAAACAAGCATTAACGAATTGGTTTGATATGTTCACAAATCGCCTTAACATCAGCTTTCGTTGGTTAAGGACAATTTGCTCATCTATGTTAGTTCAGGCATTTAATCGAACACTTTTGATGCATTAAAGAACCTAACATCATGAACTAGGTGATCAATCTAATTCAAGCAATAAGAACAACGATAGATGAAGACAAGTACAAATCCCTATTTGTATCTAGTTCTTGCGATTCATGAAATCCTTTGAAACCCTAAAACCCAACTAAAAGATTACTCAGACATAGAAACAATGAAACAGCAAAGAGATGAAAAGAAACTCATGATAAATATAAAAGAAATCCAAGAGGGTTCAGAATTCTTCTCAGTAATCGTAGAGTCAGAAATCGTCTCCCTAAAGCTTACAAAGTATGAAAGTGAATGAATCTCTCTGGAAAAGAAGCGTAACCTAAAAAACTCTATGAAAAGTATATTTTATATGTTCAAACACGTTCTGGTCGAAATATTAGGCTAAACCAAGTAGAAATAGGAAAAACTGCAATTTTCCTTTTTTTTAGCGAACCGATCGGTTTAGGCAGATTCACATGTCTTGACTAAAACTTGCATAACTCCTGATCGCACCGTTGGAATGTCCTCAAATCACCTCCAAAAGAAATATAACTCAATACGATATCTTGTGTCAAAATTTCAGGTCGATCCATCGGTGCAAAGTGTCTCAACGAGTGCCAAACTTCTGACCTTTCTGCACATTTGTTCCAATTCCTTAGTCTTTTGCCTTAGACTCCATCCAGACGTGTTTTATCCTGAAAAGACTCTAAACACATAGAAAAGACTCGAAAATCCATTGAAAACATTGGTTAGAATGCGTCAAAAACGCAATACATCAAGAATCTTCTTAGTGAGTATTTGCTAAGAGAAAGGCAATGAAAAAGATGATATTAGCCTATGCATATTTAGAAAATGATTTGTTATGATTGCAGTATATATTTGATTATTTGAACATCATATAACTCCTGAAGAGATTTATATACAGTGGAATATCAAAAGAAAAAGTTTGAGATAAAAGATCTTGAAAAGACAAAACTATCTCAAGATGTCTCAGATTAAACACTTAGCGAAAAGATGTTATGAACCAGAAGTTCAATAGTATAAAATATCATATGGCAACCATACGAGTTTGTTCATTAATTTTATGCTTATAATAGTTCCAAAAGAGATATTATATATGATCATAATTCATCTCCTGAAGAAGATGTTTATGAGGGGGAGAAATATAATGATATGCGTGGATGTACTCTTTTTCCCTTATCATAGTTTTTCCTATAAGGTTTTTCTACGAAAAGGTTTTTAACGAGACATCAGAGAACACGCAAATGATAGACACTTATTGAGGAATGTTATCATTATAATGATATATGAAAGTCTATCAATCTCCCATAAGCATGTCATCCATGAATGATATCTAGAAAAACAAAGAGAATGATCCAGATGAATCATCTAGAAGACCGATGAGTTGCAGAAGAATGGCGTTGTACATGTTCTAAAGGTTGTTCAAGCGAAACTTTGGCAGATTTATTTTCAAGACACTTCCAACTACTACTTTCAAGAAACAAGTTTGCAACATCAAGAAGATCTCAAGTTATGCACTCATCAGGGGGAGTAAAAGCGCGTTGCACTCTTTTTCCTTAACCATGGTTTTGTCCTAATTGGGTTTTCCTAATAAGGTTTTAATGAGGCAACATCTTATGCGTATTAGGATTATTTTTACTCTAATGGCATCCAAGGGGGAGTATTATAAACCCATTTAGTGGATGCCCATTAGAGGCCCATGTTCTAGAATATCTCTAAACCCTACTTCCTCTCCAAGTATTGTATCCCTATATATACTCTATACTTCTCATGGAATAATATACAACACCAATTCCTATTCTCTTCTCTTCTCTTATTCACAACAAAATTCATTTTATTTTGCCACCTTTATTAGGATTCCATAGATTTGTTTTCTTTTACTACAGATTTATATAATAACTAGTATTTGACCCATACTACGTACGGGTTAAGAATCACTTGAATGTTTTTTTAATTAAAAAAATGTTAATAGTTAAAAATGGTAGTTATGGATGAGAAAATTTAGGTTTCTTTTTAGATTTTTTTTTTTTTTTAAACCGTTGTGCTAACTTTTTTTCTATTTTTAATTAATAATTTTGAATGATTTTCCACTTGTCACTCTCTCATTGCACAAGTGACTTGTGTTTTAGTAGTAAAGGATTTTGTTTCTTTTGACTACAGACTTTTTTTCCTTCGGGCACATATTTATTTCATTTTGACAAACTAATTAAGATTCCATAGATTTGTTTCTCTCTGGCACAAACTTCACATTTTGACAAATTTATTAGGATTTCATAAATTTATTTCCTTCTACTACATACTTACATAGTTACATGATTTTTTTTTTTTTTTTTTGTCGTCAACGTATTTATTTTGTCCAAAACTTTGTTTTATTTTGTCCATAAACCAACTCTTTCATAGACTATAGACTAAACTAACTAAACCGTGCTGAGTAGCTAAAAACCGGACCATACCAAATTAATCAATGGTTATAATTTCAAACGATTATGTTAGCTTTATTGATCTAGCCTATGACCGTACTTAGCATGAGTTGAATCGTGGATGACAAAAGACAAACTGTAGTCATAGTTTTTCTCTCGTCTCCAATATATGTCTTTAATGTTTTCTTCATAACTTTTGATTGGATTAACGGATTGGAGTAATTAAAAATTTAGAGGAAATCTGACTCTTCAAGCTTTCCAACGACACTAAGAACGTATTTTCTGATGTTGAGAAGAGCTGCAAAAGTGGTCCGTAATCTGCAGCTCTGAAGCTGTCTTAAAAGCAAGTTTTCTACCTTTTTGCTTTATTGGAGTAAGCAAGATTGATTAATGGTTATTTCCGGTTAGCTTATCTATTAAACCGGATGCTAATATATTGTGGTAACAAACGATTAACAGATTAACTCAACATTAATACATTTTCATAACAAACTTTTATCAACGTCTTCTTCTCTCTTCCTCGTTTCACCGTTGAGTTCAGATCCTCTAATATGGTATCAGAAGCCATCGAATCTGTGTGATTTAAGCTTCGATTCGTGTTCCGCATCATCGATTTCATCGTTTTGATGGATCAATTTCTGGAAAAAAAAAAAAAAAAAAAAAATTCTCATATTTTCTTGACAAATTTTCCCGAGAAAATCTTCGTGTTTGTATCTTTCTTCTTCAGATTACACTGATTTCTTGTATATCTGAACATATCTTTCAATGGTGACGAATCCTTCAACTTCAAATCCGATTCCTCCAAATTTCAACAACACATCGAGTACTGTGACTATGGCGTCTCTTTCAGATCCAAACTCGAATCCGTTATATGTTCACATTGCAGATCATGCTGGTATATCTCTAGTCTCGGAAAAATTATCTGGTTTAGGGAACTTTAATACTTGGCGTAGATCAATGTTAATGGCGTTAGGAGATCGGAATAAAACTGTGTTTGTGGATGGATCGTTCATAGAATTAGCTGAGAATCATCCTGATTTTGGTTCTTGGAATAGATGTAATAACATTGTGTGCACTTGGATTGTGAATTCCGTAGAAAAATCCATTGGGAAGAGTATTATGTACTTAGATACGGCTCGTCAGATGTGGTTAACCTTACATGATCAGTTTAAGCAGAGTGATGGACCAAGAACTGCTGAAATCAAGCAACAAATCTTTAATGAAGTTCAAGGATCTCAGAGTATTAGTGATTATTATACAAAGCTCAAACAATTTTGGGAAGAATTGAAAACTCATGAGACTCCTTATACATGTTGTTGTGGTCGACTTGATTGTGGTAATCTCAAGAGGTTAGAAGTTCGTGATGAACAAGATCGAGTTTTGAAGTTTTTGATGGGGTTAAATGATTCTTTTACTGCCACAAGAGGTCAGATTCTGATGATGGATCCTAAACCATCATTGGCAAGGGTTTTTAACTTGTTATCTCAGGAGGAGAGACAAAGATCTATGAAGCCTGGTTTATTGAATTCTTCTGCAGTGTTCCAAACATCACAAGTTGGAAATACAGAACCATTGGTTGCAGCATACACTAATAACTACAATAAATCGAAGACTAGACCTATGTGTTCTCACTGTGGACTCGTTGGTCACACTGTTAATAGGTGTTACAAGCTTCATGGATACCCACCAGGTTACAAGATTCCGTCTCATAATCAAACAGGCGGTTATAAAAGTCAGACTCCCTCCTATAATACTAAACCACAACAATGGCCACAAAAGAAGGAAAATGTGGCGAATATGGCTTTTCAGGAAACTGATGGAGTGATATCTATGCATAACCAACAGGGCACTCATCTAGGGAACATCACATCTGATCAAATCCAGAAACTTCTAAATGTTCTAAACACCAATACTAATGTTTTGAACAATGTTTCTCAGATTTCTGGCAGTACTATCACTTTGGCAGATGGGACAGCTTCTATTTCCAAACCTCAACCTCATCTTATCCCACAAACACAATCATCTTCAGGTACTTTCTTTGAGCCGCTTAATATCATTTCTAATATTGGAATCAAGAAAGGCCTTACTTTTCAGTCTCATAATTGGATAATAGATACAAGAGCCAGTTGTCATGTTTGCTTTGATCTGAATATGTTCACTAGCACTGAACAAATTAGTAACACTTCTGTTACACTTCCTGATGAAACTCAAATATTTGTGAATCTGTCAGGAACTATCATTCTTTCTGATCATTTGATCCTAAAATCTGTTTTGTATGTACCCCATTTCAAATTCAACCTACTAAGCATTAGTGCGCTTACTAGGAACAGTACCATTTCAGTTATATTTTCTTCTTCCTCTTGCCATATCTTTCCTTACAATCCTTTTACTCTTCAGGAGCATACTCCGGACTTGATGATTGGGAAGGGTAACCTCCACAACAATCTCTATGTCTTGGAATCTCCACCTTCTCAAATCAAATCATCTATCACACAAGACCATCCTCTTCTTCAAGTCTCTGACATTTGGCATCAAAGACTTGGACACCCCTCACCAAATAAGATTCAAGTTCTTTCCAAACTTTTAGATCTTTCTTCTACCAAATATAGCCATGACTCTGTTTGTAAAGTGTGTCCTTTAGCTAAACAGAAGAGACTCACTTTTTCCTCTCATAATAATCTCTCTTCTTCTCCTTTTGATTTGATTCACCTGGATGTTTGGGGACCCTTTCGTGTCTCAACACCAGAAGGATACAAATACTTCTTAACTCTAGTAGATGATTGTACTCGAGTTACCTGGATTTATTTGTTATCAAATAAAAGTTCTGTTTCTATTGTCTTTCCAGAATTTCTACAAATGATTGAAACACAATATTCTGCCAAAGTCAAGGCCATCCGTTCTGACAATGCTCCAGAACTTTTCTTCACAAATCTTTTAAAAGAAAAGGGCATTCTTCATTTCTTTTCTTGTCCTTATACACCACAACAAAATTCACTGGTGGAGCGTAAACACCAACATATTCTAAATGTTGCTCGTTCTTTGATGTTTCAATCTAACATTCCTCTTCATCACTGGGGGGATTGTATTCAAACTGCCGTCTATTTGATCAATAGAACTCCTTCTCCTCTTCTTAAAAACAAGACTCCTTTTGAACTTCTTACTTCAAAAATACCATCTTATTCTCATCTTCGAGTCTTTGGATGTCTTTGTTATGTTTCTACCTTGTTAAAAGATAGACATAAATTTTCTCCAAGGGCACAAGAATGTGTTTTTCTTGGCTATCCATCTGGTTACAAAGGTTACAAAGTTCTAGATCCAAAAACAGGGGTCACTTCTATTTCTAGAAATGTGGTTTTCCATGAAACCATATTCCCCTTTTCCAAAGATCCTCCACCTAAAAATGACATCTTTCATCAGGATCTTCTTCCATTACCTGATCCTAAATCCATATTTCCAGCCTCATTTGATATTCATATTGATTCATCTGATACACTTCTTTCAAATATGACTCCAGATATTCAAACTGAATCTTATTCTTCTTCTACTTCCATACCAGATATTCCAATATCCAATGTTCCTAACAATCCCACTTCTGAGATTACATCTCACTTTCCAAATGATAGTTTTGAACAGCCTATGGATATAGTTGCATCAGGAAGACAAGATCAAGTTTTACGACCTAAGAAACAGACAAAGGTTCCTGCTTATCTAGATAAATATCATTGCTATCTTCTAGCTCAAACCACAAATAACCAAACCCCTTTTCCCGATCATCCTTCTTTTACAACTTCATATCCCATTTCCTCTTTTTTGTCTTATGACAAACTTACTCCTAACTACAAAAACTTTGTCTTGGCCATAACCATAAACACTATCCCTAAAACCTTTAAAGAAGCTGCCCAGTCTAAAGAATGGACAAGTGCTGCTGGTTCTGAAATGCTTTCTTTGGAAGTTACTGGAACTTGGTCCATTTGTGATCTTCCTCAAGGTAAGCGTCCCATTGGTTGTAAATGGGTATTTACGCTCAAATATAATCCGGATGGAAGTATAGAGAGACATAAAGCACGGCTTGTTGCAAAAGGGTACACACAGTTGGAAGGTCTTGATTATCTTGATACTTTTTCACCTGTGGCTAAGATGGGTACATTGAGGATGATTCTTGGATTGGCAGCTATCAAGAATTGGTCTATCAACCAATTAGACATTAGTAATGCTTTCTTGAATGGAGATTTGGATGAAGAGATATATATGACCATACCACCAGGTTATACAGAACTGACTGGCAAGACTTACACTCCAAACTCAGTGTGTAAGCTTCATAAATCATTGTACGGTTTGAAACAAGCTTCTAGACAGTGGAATCAGAAATTGTCACAGGTTATAATGTATGAAGGGTTTATTCAAACACCATCTGATCATTCCTTATTTGTGAAGTACAAAAATGGGATTTACTTGGTTGTTTTGGTATATGTTGATGACATATTGGTGATTGGTAATAGTGATTCTGCTATAACAGATTTCAAAGAAGTGTTGAAAGGAGCTTTTAAGCTCAGAGATATTGGTCCAGCGAGATATTTTTTGGAATTTGAGATAGCACGAAACAGTAGTGGCATTTCTATAAATCAAAGGAAGTATGCATTGGAACTTATGGATGAATCTGGAATGATAAATTGTAAGCCACTATCTGTTCCCATGGAACCAAACTTACAGATATCTGCCACAGATGGTGATCTTTTACAGGATGCATCAATATATAGAAGGATTGTGGGGAGACTACTCTATCTTACACATACAAGGCTAGATATTACTTATGCAGTACACAAGCTCAGTCAATACATGTCTGCACCAACTTCAACTCATCTTAAGGCAGCTCATCGAGTCCTTAGATACCTTAAGAATGATCCTGGTCAAGGCTTGTTCTATCCATCATCATCTGAGATGCATCTTACAGCGTTTTGCGATGCTGATTGGTCAGCTTGTCCAGATTCCAGACGCTCAGTTACAGGGTATTGTATGTTCCTTGGTGATTCATTGATTTCTTGGCGTGCCAAGAAACAACACACTGTATCAAGGAGTAGCACTGAAGCCGAATACAGAGCCATGGCAGATGCGACATGTGAGCTTATTTGGTTAACTAACTTACTCAAGGATCTCCATTGTGCTCCCACTTCACCAACTTCTCTTTTTTGTGACAACCAATCAGCTCTGCGAATTGCTTCTAATCCTGTGTTCCACGAAAGGACGAAGCATATCGAAAATGATTGTCACATTGTTCGAGAACGACTACAAAGTGGTTTTATGAAGACGTTACATGTGAAGACAGACCACCAACTTGCTGACATCTTTACCAAAGCAGTACAACCAGCTTTGTTCAAGACATTGCTATCCAATATGGGCATTCACACGTTGTACATGCCATCTTGAGGGGAGGGTATTGGAGTAAGCAAGATTGATTAATGGTTATTTCCGGTTAGCTTATCTATTAAACCGGATGCTAATATATTGTGGTAACAAACGATTAACAGATTAACTCAACATTAATACATTTTCATAACAAACTTTTATCAACGTCTTCTTCTCTCTTCCTCGTTTCACCGTTGAGTTCAGATCCTCTAATATGCTTCTTTATAATAACTTGTAATACACGATTAATAACACTCTTGAAAAGCATGTGACCGATAAATTGCTCTAATTAATGGTACTCATCCTCAAAAGAAATCATGAGTCCTAGCCAGAGATTCTTTTGATACGCTTCTCTTTCTTTGATACAGAGCAACTTTTCCGTATGGGAAAAAGATATAGTTCTAACCAGATGAGGCGGAGTAAGAACACTATAGTGAAAACTACATAAGTGAATATATTGTTTTCATAAAATGATAGTACGTAAGCTATAGCAATAGCCAACATGATAGTGCGTAAGCTATATCTACATGACCCAAAGAAAACATATTCCAAATTCTTCAAAAAAATTCTCCAACAGGGATAATCCACAAAGCCAAAAAAGTTCAAAAAATTAAGAAACTAAAAGTATAAGCTTGTTTATTTTTGTGTCATACGCGGTAGTCCCACCTCGTCATAATTTTCAGCCGCCAATTTTCGTCGCAATTGTGAAATGTTGCTATCGCTCAATCCTTCAAACGTACAACCGATTGCGGCATTTGATGTACTATATAGCATACACACCACAGTCCCTTTTGCATGGAATAGTTTCGGGTACTTGCTCTTAGTATTTGACGAAGCCATCTAGCAAAAAAAAGACATAGAAAATGTGGGAAAAACTGTCTATTTCCCCAAAACAACTTTGACATATACATATATAGAACCCAATAGTTTACCTCTGTAACATTCTCCCTGAGATACAAATTCATGTGTATTTCCCCACCAAGTCAAATATAAATGTGTATATCCTACCAATTCAATTTTAAATCGGTTTTACTGTTAACCCGAACACAAACCAAAAAAACCGAATCAGAAACCGGTTACACACAAACCCGAACCATTTAAAAAACCCAACTCCTTTAATACCCGATCCGACTCTCACTCGATCCTAACGGTCAAAAACTCCCAAATCAAGGTATTTCCCGGTGACTCAGGCGAACTGAAATTTTCCGGCAAACTGAAAATTGGTATTTCTCCGGTGACTCAGGCGTTATTCTGATCCAGAAAACACCATCTCATGGTACTTGCTTGTTCTGGCGATTTTAATCTACCTCGACCCAACTGTATCCATTTCTCGTACTTAGAATCATCGATTGATTTAGGTTGAGAAAGCTATGGCTCTGATCGATGTCGCGATATCTTGTCTGATCCGTGAAGTAAGTGTTGAATTCAATATCTTTGTCTCAATTTTCCGTTTTGATCTTAGCTTTCTGGATCATTAGGATTTATCCTCAAATCTGCTGTTTTTTTATTCCTGGGAAATGCTAATAAGTACCTTGTGATGAGATTGAATTGAAATAAGATCTCAATTATTACTTAGATTATCTTTCTGATTCTCCTTTTGTTGTTATTGTTATGATCTTGTGATTATTTCATCTCTTCTTCCATCTCTCGCTCTGTAACAAAAGCTCTAAGTAGAACACTGAACTCATCAACACCTAATCTCTTTCTAAATATCTCTTTCTCCATCTTATCAAAAGCTTCTAAAGTCTCTTCGTAAGAACCAAATTTTGCGATTTTGCATAGAAGTATACTCATGAAAGTTAATAAATCTGGTCCTGATTTCGTATCTCCGCCATTAAACTCCAAGCTTGATCGAAGTATCGCATTCGTGGGAGAATGTGCATTGTTTTCTCGAATGAATCTGAATTTGGAGGAGGGTTTTTGAGTGTGTATTTGAAGAATTCGAGTGCTTTGAGACCGTTGGTATGTGCAACGAAGAGACGACCGAGAATTTCTGATACGAAGTGTCATTGGCTTTAAAGAGCTGCTTTCCCGATGATCCTTCTGGAAACAACGGGTTTAGAATACCATTCGTCAACTGTTTGAAGGCTTTTCAAAAGTGGATTTGGACGGTTTGGTCTTGGTCAAGTTAGTTCTCTCCCTTTTAGGCTTTTACTCCCACGAGCTACACATTGATGTTTTGCAACACTGTTGCAGGCAAAACCGAGCCTCGTAGACCAGAGTGTCATTCTTGTCTTTGTCATTGGAGGAATCAACGGTCGAGAGGTTAGTTTCTTCTTTACCACACAAAAAATCGAATTCATTGGATTTGAGCTTATCTTTGTAATGATCGTCTCTTATCATTGTCAAGGTTTTGGAAGGTCAAGAGGCTGTGTCGGAGAGCGGTAAACCACACATTTGCTTCTTCGTCGACCTCATGCACACTAGTCTCCCACGCTAACGCATCATCAACCGGAAACTCATCAATGGGAATCCGACATGGTCGATTTTGATGATGCTGATTTGGGGATTTTTCTAAAGTTCGGGATTTGATTTTGTTTTTGTTCGATTTAGGGAAAGCACAAGGGCATCTGGTTTTTGTTTTGGTTTTCTGTACCAATTGGATCTTATTCGGGTATTAATACGGTATTAAATCGGTTAAGTGTTTTTTGAATGGTTTAGTATTGATTTTAGAACATTAAACCATTTTAACCAATCGGGTGGGTACATATACATTTATAATTGAATTGGTGGGGAAATACACATGAATTTTTTATCTCACGGAGAATGTTAAAGAGGTAAACTATTGGGCTCCATATATGTGTATGTAAAAGTTGTCGTGGGTAAATAGACAATTTTTCCGAAAATGTGAGAATCAAATAGTTACAAACGAATTAATCGAAGAACAATTCAAAACTGAAGGACTTAATAAAAATACAAAGTATGCAATTCAATTAAAGTACAAAGAAATAATGCTAAAAGAGCATGAAAGAACCATACAATTATACAAACCACATCAAACTGTTCAAGACTGTAAAACCTTGCATCAGTATGCAAAACCATGCATCAATAAGATTCCAAAACCAATAAATGAAGAAGTTAAAAGTAATTTACAGAATGAAAAGACTCGGACATTAAGCGAGCGATTGCTCCAACAAGAGGACTATGGTTATTAGGGATAATGGTGAGATTGAATCCGAGGATGGGAGACCATAAGAGGATTCATCAACGGAAGAAGGAATTGAGACTGCGGTTCAAGGAGAACTGCTAGTGGCTAGACGATCATTGAGCGCCCTGACCAAAGCCGAGGAACAAGCACAACGAAAAAATATATTCCACTCGCGATGCTTGATCAAAAACAAGGTATGTAGTTTAATTATTGATGGTGGAAGTTGTACTAATGTGGCTAGCAGGACTATGGTCGGGAAGCTTGATTTGGAAGTGCTTAAACATCCGAAACCATATTCACTCCAATGGCTCAATGACATGGGAGAGTTGACCGTCAAAGAGAAAGTCAAGGTACCATTCTCAATCGGCAAGTATGAGGACGAAGTCACATGTGATGTCCAACTATGGACGCTAGTCATATCTTGCTTGGTCGGCCGTGGCAATCTGACCGAAGAGTGGTGCACGGTGGATTTACCAATAGATACTCGTTTGAGCATCAAGGCCGAAAGACTACTCTCATTCTGATGACTTCGCAAGAGGTATTCCAGGATCAACTAAGCTTGATAAAGAGTTCTACACAATCCACCAAACCGATCGATCTTATGAGTACCAAGAAAAAGGGAAGTCATAAGAATAGTTTGCTTTTTCTTTTTAAGGAAACTCTCACTTGTTTGACTACCCCGAACCGGCATTGCCGAGTAAGATCAAATCATTTTTACATGAATATCAAGAAGTGTTTCCAAAGGGACACTCTATAGGTTTGATCACCAACAATGCTCTAAACCAAGAGGAACCCCCGGATCCAAACTCAACTTCCATTTAGCATAATGAATATAAGCACCGACTCACCAAGGATCTTTTTCAGGTAAGTATCTCTTTATCTCATTTTGTTTCTCATTACTTAAGGTTGTGAAAATAAGTTTATTCTATCAAGAAATCATTGGGAAAAATTAGTTTTAATCAAAGATTGTTCGAAACTCAACTCTTTGCTTAAAATGCAAGTAAAAGCTAAACATGACAAGGATAACACTTTGATTAAAAATTAAATATGTTTACTTATTTATATTGATTTCATGACTGTGATAACACACTTGTTTTTTTTCCAAAGGTGTTGACCACATTGCAGGAACGGAAGAGGAGCCACTAGACTTAAAAGTTCGCTCGTCTAATTTTTTTGTGGGAAAAAGAAAGACCAAGCTCATGCCATGGATTGATGGTCCTTTCAAGATCATTAAGAAGATCAACACCATCGCATATCCCCTTGATCTCCAAGTTAAGTATTCCGTAAGCCCACAGTCTAATGTTTTTAACTTGGTTTCTTTTGTGGCAGATCAAACAAATTTGAGGACAAATCTTTTTCAAGTGGGGGAGGATGATGTGATCATGGAAAGCTTGGAACATGGAGCTAAGGAACCGCTTGAAGACGAGGAAGTGCTTGTAGCCGAGGAGGATTATTTAGACGCTAAGTCTCTACATGTACCGGTTGGACCAATGACGAGGTCCAAGATTAGGCAACTTAATCAAGCCGTCAACACTCTCTTATTGCGCATTGAAAGCAATCTTGAGCGGAGCACTTGTCCAACTACATTGGTTGCGATTCAAGTGGCTTAAGGGTCGGTGATGAGAGGTGTGTGACTCACACTCTTTTTCCCTTGGCTTGGTTTTGTCCCAATGGGTTCTCCAAGCAAGGTTTTTAACGAGGTGAGGTTCACACACTTAACCGTTAGCCTCATCATCGGCATTGCTACGAATAAGAAGAACCGAGTTAACCACGTCCGGTTATAATCAAAACCGAGTCAACTAGTCTTTATTTCGTTTTTGTCTTTCAAACAATTCTAGTCAAACAATTAATTGCTTTGTTTTTCCGTGTAATCAAGGGAAGCTTGAAGGGTGTTTCAAGGTTTCCTCCTCCTATTTAAACTCGGCTCTTTCATCAAATAAATCATTAAACATTTTATCAAAATCTCTTACAAATCTTGTTTGATCCGAGAGGCTTAAAACCTTCTTATCTTGTGATCTTCGTGCGTTATATCTAAGTTATTCGTAAGCCTTGTAGTCTAAGAGATCTTTATCTCTCTTGGAAGTACTATTCGATCCATCATCATTCAATTCATCTCCAAATCCGATCATCTATCCGCTGCAACGATCAAACTGTTCACCTTCCGCAACGTTCTTCACGAATCCACCATCATCCGTTCGTCTATACCTCTTGAAGTCAGTTCTTTGGGCTTAGACTCCTTACTAGGACTCTATCAGGAAGTGTTCCGTAAAGACTTTTACGTGGGTGATAGTGTTCGGTAAAGAAGGTTATGTGGGTAATTAAAGTAATTTTATGATGGGTTTTGTTTTGTTGACTGATTGAGGGTTGTAATAATCTTTGGAACACAACTGTTTGGGGAAGAAACATTATTCGATAGTAGCTGGGAGAAACACCTTAGGGGACAAAGGGTGTTCGGGGATAGTGAGAGATTGGTTGTGCATGTAACATTTTTACATATGAAACGTTTTGGGATTGTGGTGTTGGTTATTAACAACAACGGAGGGAGAAAAGTATATGCAAAGAAGAAGAAGAAGACTAATGAATAATGATGATGAAAACTTGAGAGACAAAGCAACTAACGAGGATTAGTTTCAAAAAACAAAAAACTAACGAAGATGAATAATTTGTTGCTAAGAGCAAGCAACAACATACATTCAAGTAAAAAAGAACCACGTTGTAATTTATCAAAAACAAGCTCAAAGTTATAATAGAAAAAGAATTACATATCCTAACCTAAGAGCACCCACAACGGTGAAAAAATGTGGGTCTCATATGATTTAACAGAATAAAAATAATAGGCTTTATGCGTTTGGGCTTTGAGACGTCTAAGCAGAAGGAGTTATTTGAGACGTTTCGTTTATACCTCGACGTGACACGTGACATAATCTCATTGAACCGTCATTTTTTGTTTGACCCAAAGCTCAAATCTTGTTTCATTTGCAAAGAAACCAAAAAACTATCTCCTCTCTTCCTCTCCAATGGGATTCACCGCGATTCAAAGGAAATCGAATCGTCCGTGATGTTCGCCGTCTTCTTTGCCGGAGATGGAGAGGACTCTCTTATCCTCTCCTCCTCTTCTCTCGATCTCTCTGTTTTCTTCCTCTCCGTGCGATTCACAACGATTCAAAGCGAATCGAATCGTCGTCGGTGATGTTCGCCGCCGTGTTCTTTGCCGGAGATTTGTTTCTTCTCCGTCGTCTCCTCCAACGAAGTCACAGATCCTTGGATGGCCTTTAGGACAAGGCTCTTGGAGAAAGAGTTCTAGTTAAACAAAGAAGAAAACTCCTACAAAGATCGGGTTTAAAAGAATCGGAACAGAGACTTCAGGTTTGTGTAATCAAAATCAAAATCAAATCTCTATGTTTTCATAAAACGAAAGTTGACATTTTGTGTGTGTTGTGTGTAGAAGTTGAGTTGTTGAAAGAGAGAATGGCGAAATTGTTGCTTGGTGAAGGTATGTCTGGTTTTGGTGAAGGAGTTTGTCCCGCTTTAGCTATCTCAAATGCTATTTCCAATCTTTATGGTATAAAAATCAATACTTTAGCTTTTGATGTTGTTATGTGGTATGTGATGAATCTGAGTTTCTTTGGTTTTGATTTTGATGATAGCTGCGATTTTGGGACAACAATGGAGGTTAGAGCCATTACCTAGTGAGAAAAAAAAACAATGTGGAGAAGAGAAATTGAAGTTCATCTTTCTGTTAGTGATCACATTGTTGAATTGGTACCTTATTTTCAGAATTTTTGAATTGGCAAACAACTTATTCGCCAATGCCATTGGTAAGCCCCATTAATGGAGGAGGAAAGAGAGCTCCGTTTCTCTCTGGGAGGAACATTAGAGAACGTTGTGGGTTTGGTCCAAAGAAAGCATTGGCTAATTATCTCCGGGGTTAAATTTGTGTGCTATGTTGTTGAGTTAAAAACTTTGTTTAATTCTTGTGTCTGTATCACAATTCGTTAGATCAAACCGTTTTCATGTTGTACTCTTAAGAGTTTAAGCACAATTGGTTGTAAATGTTGATTAATCTTGGTTAATGAATCATTCGTAGAAATAAAAAGAATAGAACTTCACAAGTGGACTACAAATTCTATTCTACAACACTTACAAATGTGAACAATATGATGGCCAATCGAGCTCAAATTCGTGAGAAACAAATGCATCAACAATTAAAAGTAGACTTGGTTGAGCATGTTTGGAACAAATTTGGCGCACCCAAATACTAGAGCCTAGTTATTTATGTTTTCTATTTATAACTTTATGCGATTTTATGTTTTACTTTGTTTCTACGGAATGTAATATGCGTTTCAAAATATTTGAAATTTAAAAAATTCAAGTTTTTAAGAAAAAAATAGAATTCATATATGTTAATTTAATTTTCTTTCATTTTATTTTTTGTATAATTATAAAATTTTTTTTCTTTTGATACTTAAGTACCATGGTTAAACACCAAAAAACTACCAAATTTTTAATGAGTCTCAATTACTAAACTAATACTTAAATTAATTAATATTCAATTGGATGAGATCCACGTCAAGTTCTTGGTTGTGGATGCTCTAAGGAATAAATATTTTGAGCTTCAGGCGAGGCATGTGAGCAATTTCATCCAAAAAGTTGTAAGGTTAAAAATAGATATGCTTGACGTACGGTGGAGTTAAAAATATGTTGTAATGTATAATTTCCAATGATTACGTGCATGGTTAGATTTTAGACGTTCATGACATCCCTAATCAAATTATTTGATGGGCATACGATTGGTAAAAGTTATCAGATTTTACATGTTTGTATTTAGATTTGATGACACTATTTTTCACACTGTTGGACCATTTTATATTCCCTTCGTTTCTAATTGATTGATGTTTTAGAAAAATCACACATATTAAGAATGTTGCAATAACATTTTTAACCTTATTATCATTAACTAAAAAAAACAAAAGAAGAATAAAGAAGGGCAAAAGAAGAAAAATTGAGTCAATTATGCATTGAAAAGAGAGAACATCAATCTTTTTAAAACAATTTTTTTTTCTATAATATCAAATAAAAGGAAACGGAGGAAGTAATTAAAACTTGAGAGTATTTTTTTTTGTGCGTTCCTCACAGCCTAGCCACCTAGGTTAGTTTTACACCATATGCCGGAAGCTATGGATAAAAAATCCAAAAATTATGTTCGCGCAGTTAAAGAAAAATTGTCTATTAAATGTAATATCTCAATTACAGTTTTAAACTATTAATTTTTTTATATTGTTGTTCCATGTAATACTCGGGTTATTTGCCTAGTAAACATAAATAAACATGAATTAAATGATACAAAGTAAATAATGATTCAAATAAAATAAATAAAACATCACACACTTGATAAGGAAAAGAAATAAACCACACACTTTATAAACCGGATTTACTCAGGCTCCGTTAATTAACTCGGTGATTAAACCACACTTTTTCAGTTCCCATTTAACTTTCTCCATCTCTTCCTCCGGCAACGTCACCGTCACTACCCTCTCCTCCTCCCTCGCCGTCGGCAATACCACGACAACTCCCTCGTCCCCTATCCCTTGAACATTACAATACACCGATTTCGGCAATTTTTCATTTACTTTCGCCTCGTAGAAATCCACTTCGCTCATGTCCACGAACGTTAATTTCGCTCCATAAACAATGAAATCCGAAACACCATCATCGCTCTCCACAATCTCATCGATACCAAAATTCTCATCCGTCGCTTCTCCAATCCATTTTACAATCTCCTTCAAATCAGCATCGGCCACAGAAAAATCGACGTGAACGGAGCTAATCACCTGACTGTTACTCACCGATCTAGATTTCAAGCCGTTGGGATCCGATCTGATGATCGTAACCGGCTGTGATTCTGATTCTCCTCTAACCTTTGCTATGCATTTCCATATGATCGCACTGAGAATCTCGAATTCGTCTCCGTTAACGGGAAAGTGTGATCGTACCTCGTGAACCGTTATATTGAAAGAGTATGTTTCCATTTTATTGTTACTTGGAACGACCCAGTGGTCTCCTACCGGGTCAACCCGTTTGATGGAATCCGGTTCTTTTCCCGTCGAATTCGGGTTTTGAAAACCGTTAGAGGTTTTGGGGCAGTAGATCTTTTCACCAGAAAAGGCGCGAGTCCATAAGTTGAAGAAATGAGAAAGAGAGAATGGATCTCCCATTACATGAGCCCAGCTCAAGCCCAATGCTAGTCCACCGCATTTTAACCGGGTCATCTACGCCAACAAAACCGAATTAAACCGATGTTAACCTTTTATTGGCATGAAGTTTATTTCTCTCATAAAGAGATAAATTTTTCATGCATCAATATGGTATGATAAGGTCGCAAAGGCCATTCCATTTTATGCTTTTTTATTCTTTCCTTCTCGTTTTTTATATCAGTTTTTTTTTCTTAATAATCCAACGTATAAATAGAAAAGACAAAGTAAGAATCGTTGATATGTCATTTATAGAGAAAAATAATGGTCTAATCATTACGAATTTTGAATGATTTCCACGTAAGCTAGTTGCGATTACTGTTAAAGTTTCACCAACAATTTTTCGATATATTTCTTTTTTTGTTAAAAAGTTTTTATATTAAAATATTTTTGTGTTTTTCTATGAGCTTTTATAAAAACAAGTGAACATCTAAACCTAATAAAAGCTCATCCAAATAAACATGCCACATTAAACCCAAATACATGGCCTGGTTTAGTGAAAATTTTAACCGGATACACCCACAAACCGGATGTAAACTGGAGACGGAAAAAAACCCTAGATCTAACGCAGGAGGAATGCCGCCGCCAACGCAAGGGTTTCTGCCGCCGTCGAGGCCGAGCCTCCACTCCACGGAAAAAAGATCTTGCTCTCCACAATTTTTTGATATTACTAAGAGTTTTTAAGGACTTGATCAGGTAGAGAATTATTGAAGAAGTTTTGCGAAAACAATCGTAGCTAACTTTAATTAGATTTTCACAACGATAACTGTTATAATGCTTTTCACACTTTCAACTGGGGTAGATGACAGCAAAATCTAATAAAACCGATATTTTAGTTTTTGTTTTTATTTTGCTTTGGCTTAAAAATATTATTTTCTCATTGAATGAGTGAGTACACATTTTTCATGCAACAATATGGTACGGACGACAACTAATTTGATACAAAATAAAAAGCGTAGAACGTAGGCATGACCACGGTTACAGTTATTGCGGTTACGGTTTATTAACCACCGGTTACAGTTATTAATTTCTTTTAACCTTAACCTTAACCATTTAATATACGGTTAAAACGGTTACGGTTGAAACGGTTACGGTTATATACGGTACGGTTACGGTTAGATACGGTTAATATTTAGGTTATAATTATATAACTATGTAACTTTTTAAAAATAAATATTTAAACAATAATATTATGGAAAATATATTTTAATATATTTTAAAAGGTCATGGTCGTGCAATCGTGAGAAATGGTACTAAAATTCTAAAACAAACGGCAACTAATTTATCTTAACAAAGTCAATTAGTCAAAATCATTGATATTGTGTAACGTAAACGATCATATTTTATTTCAAACTTAAGTAAATCTTTAAGTTTAACTAAAATATAACATAATTCACAATATTCTCATCAAATTAGTTAGATGCCATGTTTATATGCATAACTTTATTACCACGATTTTTTTTTGTTACAATTAATAGTTTTTCTAGTCTTATTTATTTTTATTGTAATTTTGATGTGTTTTAATATTGTTTATATTAGTTAGAAAATAATCAATTTAGCACATTCAGTTTTAATATTTAGTTATTATTGATTTAATTTTTTCTAATTAAATATTATAAAATTAGACTCGATAAATATTGATTACACATAATTTTACTATGTCATATTTATCATACATAATTTATTTTTATTTTAAAATGGTTACGGTTAAAAATTTAACCTTACGATTAACCGACGGTTTTAATATGGTTACGGTTAAATAACGGTTACGGTTAACGATTACGGTGTAACCATAACTAATCAACTTTTACGGTTACGGTTACGGTTTTCAACCGTTTAATACGGTTACGGTTTGGTTACGGTTTAAAGTGATACGGTTACGGTCCGAAATACGGTTACGGTTAGATTTTGGTCATACCTAGTAGAACGACAACTAATATGAAACGGAGGGAGTAAGAAAATAGTAAAATTGAAGGTACGCAAAATATTGTATGGTTACCTTTTAGATGACTTCAGGGCGATTTTACAAATTGTTTAGCTGTTAAATGATGATGTTTCACATTTCAAATTTCAATTTTGTTTTGTTGGGACTTGGGAGTTCATTTGATAAATTAAACACGCACAGAAAAAGAGTTAATTAGCATGGCATACTAACCAAATTTGGATTATTAATTAACAAACCAACCATGTAATTAACAACATATTATTTTGTTAAGTTTTTTTTTTTAAAACACATTTATTTTGTTTCATAGGTATTTCACGTTATTGGACGTCCACCAATTACTTCATTTATCCTACGTTTTTGCCTTATATTTACCAAATTGACCAATTTTTAAAATTCATTCTTTTGTTTTTATCACATGATTTACATGGGTAATGAAAATCCACAATGGTCAGGTCTTTCATATGGAAATCGATCAAGTGATATTACGTCTTTGTCTATGTTCATGAATATGGATTTTTAGGTATAATATTCGAGTTTTTTTTGTTAAAGAAATATAATATTCGAGTTAAACGTACCTGAATATAGATCAGAGGAGAGAACGCCAACACCGGTCCAACTGGTTGATGATAAACCAGAGACTCATCAACGGACCGGTCCGGTACACGGAGCCACTCCTCCACCGTGAGATCGCATTGACTTTCAACGAAACGCATACCACAATCGTTGCACTTTATGTACGGACGTCCCGAATCATGTCGCCTGAACCTGCCAATGATCCAATGGATCTGCTCGAACACTGCAAACAAGGGCCCCTTCACGTGCATCACGGTCAAGTCACGTGCCGTCTCCGCCGAGTAAATATAAACCGCCTTTAGGTAGTGGAGCTTCATGGCGAGGTCTAAACCGGTGGGTTCGTGGGTCGTACTGGTCTCTGTTGGTCTAGACGCAGTCACTGTTGATAATTCGAAGCCATGAACCGGACTGCTTCCCTCTTCTTGAAGCCGACCCATGTGTTTATGAGACAATATCGAATAGATGTACGAATTTTTTTGGCAAAAATGATTCTGAGTGATCTCTCGGTCTCGAGTATACAAATATATAGATGGGAATAAATATATATTCTTTAAGTCAAATTTTCTCAAATTTGTTAATCTTCTGCGACGTGTCTCTTTCTGTTTCATTATTGTTATTGTGACCAGTGCCGTGCCAAGAGTTCTATACGCCTAAGACGAACTTAAAAACGGGGTCCCATTACAAGAAAAATTAATAGTTGTAGCATCGCTATCGTATGATACCCATAGCGGATTTAGAAGTGCTATGTCTACGTCCGAGACAATGTGTCATATATTTTCGATAGGTTTTTTAGTTTTACTTATATTTATAAAGTATTATAGCATTCCTTAAAATATAATGATTCATGAAATTTGTTTTCTGTATTTTTCATTTTGGGCATTTAGATTTAAAATGTATTATTACTGGGATTTTTTAGAATAAATTGATATTTAAGAGAGAAACTTTTGTGCAGACCTTAACCAATTAAGCAAACATAATAAAGGCGGAGATAAATAATAGTTATTAAAAACAAAAATAATGATAAATAAAGACGTTAACAAAACAAAGAACACGAAATCTAGGGTAAAACTTGGAACTTAATAAAGAAACAAGAAAATTGGGGAAAAAAATTCTAAAGAAATATCATGAAGTTCGAACTGTGGTTGGTAGGTAGACATTGATCTAATAGATATTATAATAACCACTACATCATAAGTAATTTTTGCAAATTGGAGGCCCTAAAAACTATATATTATGCGGAGGCCTGAGGCGATTGTCTTTTTGCTAAGCCCATAGGCACGGCTCTGATTGTGACTGCAATCTAATCAAGTTATTATGTATAATTATGATAACAGAGACAACAGTGTTGCATCACGAGTAGGTTAACTTGACGCCATTCTTAATTGGATTTTCCTTCCTAGAGCCCTCGAGGCATAATGATGCATTGCTGTACATGTAAATTGTTTGCTGGTAACCCATTGATTTATGCCTGGATATCTATTTATACTCACATGTGTAAATATGTATAAGAATTATATTTGGATTGTCTCGGATAGAGGATATAGGAAGTATATTGTAGAATTTTTTTTTTGGTCAAAAAGGAATATTGTAGATGTAAGTCATATGTATATTGTGAAAACATTGCTAAATGGTAAACAAATTTGTTGTAGTTTTTTCGGTAACCCTTGTTATTTTCATAAACGTCTGTCAAAAATAAAATAAAAATGATAATAAATCTTAATATGTTTACCCAAATTTTTTTTGCTAAATGTCAGCTATATAAATTTGATATTTAAAACAGCAATTTAGTTATGGATTTGACCGGGTCATGTGGTATGTACCAACAACTTAGAAAAGAGAGTTAGTCAATATATTAATTAAAGACAACTATGATGGTCTAGTAAGTAGTAATCGAAAAGTTTATCGTGAAAGTTGACGAACTAGGGTTCGAACACTATCATTACTTCTATTTCACTTATGAACGGCAGACTGTATATGATTTAAATTGCAAGGAAACTCATTATTTTACCACCAACCCGGAAATTAGTCTAGTTTTGGTCTGGAATTCTTCAATTTTCAAAAAATCAATAGTAATCAACTAAATTTCATTCGATTGTACATTTGTACTTTATAGTTTATCCCATGATAGAAAATACTAGATTTAGGGTTTAGATATGCAAGTTCGAAATCACTTCACCAAATTTTGGACATAATTATCTTCACCTTTTTTAATCAGATACATGGGCCTGCCACTAGCTCTGCTATCCTGCCAATTCCGAAGTCATTTTTAATCAAATCTCGGTGAACAATCTGAGTACGTTACGTTAACAGTTTGGATATTATGCACCAACTAGCTTTATATATAATTTTGAATTTTTTTTAGGAATGGAAGTTTTTGTGATTATACAAAATATTGTCTTGAAAGCTTAATAATATTTATGTATAAGTTAGATTTCCTATTCTCAAATGTGTAAAGTAACATGTTCAATAAGTTATATTTTTGTATAAATAAGTTTATTAGCTAATTAATAAAGCTGACGTAATCTATTCTACTTCTAAGATTTCTTAAAAAATCTATCATAATTTTGGTAGGTCATCTTTGATAGTAACAATAATTCTATAGTCTTAGTTGGTCTTTACCGTTCAATTTTGGTCGATTTTAACCTCTCGATCTCCAACAAAAGCTGTTTATCAGAAACAAATTGGTTATATAAAACTACGATATGTTAAATCCTGACTTTTTGTTTGTTTGCATTAATCGTTAGTTCGCTACGAACATTAGTTGAGTGCGTAAGTAAGTGTGGATATATCCATATACATAAGAAATCCACTCATATTTTGTTAATGAAAGTGTTTTCCCCATCGTTAAAATAATAATATATAAATAGTATTCCCTCCGTTGCAAATTACTTGTCATTCTAGATGTTTTCACACAAATTAAGAAAACAATTAAATTTTCTGTTTTACCCCTAATTAATACACTATTTTGTTTGATAGAAATAATTATTAAGGTGAAAAGTTAAGGATAAAAGATGGAAAAATAGTAATAAATCTGCATTGGAAATACAAAACGACAAGTAATATGAAACAAAAAATAAAGGCTAGAATGACAACTAATATGCAACAGAGGGAGTATAGGTTAATTCAATACATTTATTACCAATTAATTTTGAATTAAAAAATTATATAAAAAATCCAAATTAAATATGATACCATAATCAGTAGCAGAAATAAAATAAAAAAGATTATGAAGAGTCATGTGACCTCTATCAAATTAATATATTAAATTTTGAGAAATTTTGAGAATTGTCACTCTCAATATGCCACTTATTAAAAATGTCACAGGGAAAACCACTTTCACAAGAATGCCACAATCTTTTAAAAATATTCCCAGATTACCCTTAATGATTATTCTGTCATATTTTTTTTTTGCTCTCTCTATTTCTCTCTCCACATGTCAACTTTTTTTCTTTCTTTTTGCTCTCTTTTCTGTCTCTTCTGTCATATTTTCTTTTTTCTTTTTTTTCTTTCCTCTTTTTTTCTTCTCTTTTTTCTATCTTTGTGTCATATTTCTTTTAAAATATATTTGTTTCTCTCTCTTTCTCTCTCCATCTTAGATTTTTTTTTCTCTTTCTCTCTTCTCTCTCCCTTTCTCACCTCTCTCTCTCTTTATCATATTTATTTTCTCTTGCACAATGAACCAAATTTAATCAAATTTCATCTTTCTCTCTATGGAAATTCCAGAATAAATTGATGGTGAGAAAAACATGAATATGAAATTGGATCTTGTAGACTTTTTTATCTCGTGGATTTGAAAAAAAAAAAATGAATACTCTAAAAAAAGTAAATATGCAAACTCAAACGCAAACATAAATTTGTTTTAAAAATATTAGGGTTTGGGTTAACTATTTTACACTTAGTTTTTGGGGGTAGGGTTAGAGTTTATGGTTTTTATTTACATTATAAAACGTTTAAAACTGTATTACAAGTTTCTTTTAAAACGCTTATAAATTATACAAAGCGTTTATAAACCATACAAAATGCTTATAAACCATACAAAATGCTTATAAACCGTACATATAGGTTTATAAACCTGCTATGTTTATAAACCTTATAAGCTGTACAAAACGTTTATAAACCTTACAAAAAGCTTACAAACAATATGAAAAGCTTATAAACCGTACAAAATACTTATAAACCTTAAAAAAAAATATAAGGACCAGTGACAAAAAAACGTCAAAACCCAGAAATAATCAAAAAAATCAGATCTAGAAACCTAATTTCTACCAAAATCGAATCAAAAACCCAGATTTTTAACACAAATCAAAGAAAACCATATTTACAACAAAAAGTGACAAAATTCGGATTTAGATCTGGATCCATATGAGAGAGAGATATATTCATATTTGTTTTATCTTTTTCAACCTTATAGAGAAAGAGATAAAAAAAACAAATAAACCCAAACCCAAATAGAAAATTAGATCTAGATCTTGGTCTATTTGAGAGAGAGAGACTTCGAATTTGTTTTACCTTTTTAGTTTCATAGAAGAAAAAAAAAAAAAAGATCTTCATTCATGGAGAAATAGAGGAGAGTTCTTCATTGTTGGAGAGAAAAAGGAAAAACAGAGAGAGAAAAAAAGAAAAGAAAGAAGAAGAGAAAAAAAATCAGAAAATTATTTGTTTGGAAAACTTCTTTGTTTTTATAAAGGTATTTTTGTCCTTTAGGCCAAAAGTTATGACATTCTCGTGAAACCACTTTGGACGTGGCAAACTTGCAAACTGGTAATTTAAAAGTGGCAGTATTGCAATTCCCCCTTAAATTTTTGTGAGCAAATTCAATTTAATATAACGAAATATTTGGTTAAAATTAGTGTATATATATGAGCCCAATAAATTTGTGTTCAAACTTCCAACTACCCCTACTAATTCAAATATTTCCCCATCTATTGTTATTGCATTATTACATAATTAGTATAATATCACATATCTTTATTCTGGCTTTAGTAAATTTTATTTTTAGATCGCCTACTGATCGATTATTAGGGCACCTCATGTGTTCTTACAATTATTCACATTTCAGATGTTTCTATTTGAACGTCAAGAGAGAGACGAAAAATGTACCAACTCATTGTCAATCAATTTTGAGTTGAAAATCTATAACAACCTAAATAGTAATCTAGTGTTGGTAGATGTAAATGATCGATTCGCTTATATATTTCATCCACAAAGATTCACATATCTTACTTGAACAATTATAAAGAAGAAAGATTCACATATTTATCGAACAAATGAATTTTTTTTTTTTTATCGATGAAAGAAAAGAAAACTAGAATTTTAATTTCAGTTTAAGAAACCATGACAAAAAGCAACGTATACCAATCATGAAGTTGAAATTGTATAGTTGGTTCGCCGTACGCTTTATTTCGTTCAGTGATATAGCTTGATGTGAATATTAATAGTCAACAAATATTATAATAAGTTGTTTTTGTTAAAAAAAAACTGTACAAGTGCATGTGGCTTGTGATTTGCTTTAGATTAGGCTGGTCCAGTATCGACTATTGACAACTCAACTGAAATGAATGATGGGTATTATCCAACTACTTTTCACGTACGGTAGGTTAGGGGTTCACATGAACTTATATAGTCGAACATCTATAAAAATGAAATAAATGTATGCATGGAAATGTAAGTTTTAATTTGGTTGAAAAGGTAAAATTAAATAGGATTGTACATTAGGTAATGATGACTCTAGAAAAATGTTTCTATGGATGGTCCCGATGGTTTTACTAAAGTAAAGAAATCAAAATCGTTCTATAATTTGTAATGAATAACATTTATAAGCAGATTACAAATTACTACGTTTTAGTCAGTAAGTGGGATCTGAACGTTCACTCTTTTGATTTTTGAATGTTAAAGAAATCTAAATATTTCCATAGTTTGTAAGGAATGACATTTATGACTTACAAATTAAGCATACAATTATTACAAAGCATACTGATATAAATTAATTTCACAATTTTAAAAAAAATAACCGGTAAGTAGAATTGTTAAAAAAAAAACCCAAAAAAGATCATAACTCTATAAATTGCCTTTGAGAGGTCAATCATTTTTCTGTAGTATAATTTTAAGTGCCGCCGATATCCCATTCATGTGTGAATTATCTCTCACGGCCATCAGAAAAGGACCATGTTGACTCTTCTTCAATTCCCATTCGGCTTCTAGTTTCCGACAAGCCATGGAATTGTCTCCGCTACGATTTAAGAGATTTTTTCCGCCAAAAGTCGACGTTGAGTTTCTTTTCCACTCGAATTCCGATTTTGTATTTTTTGTCTCTCTCTCGGTGGATGTTAAAGGATGGTGTCAAGCCCGGTCATGAGATTTATGAGGTCTACGAAATAAAAAAGCTGGCCCTAATGAAAATGTAAAGCATAATGTTTGAAGATAAAAAATCACATTCTTTTTTAAAAGTACAAAAATTCATGTTATCGAGTTTCTAAAAACTATTAAAATCTATCCACAACCATATCAATATCTAGACTTCATTATTATATAATCAAAATACAGAGGAAACATCATTAACTAGTTTAAACTCAACAAATCCAACGTTAAACAAAAGAAAAGAAAAGTAACCATAATCAAAACTAAATAATAGAAATATTTCTACCTTATTATGGAATAACAAATTTTACCAAACTTCAATTAACAAAAATCAATAACAAATTTTACCAAACTTCAATTAACAAAAATCAATACTCGAAAAACTGAGAAAACTTTATATTTCTTTATTCACTTGTGGTGAATGTGGTTGATGTTTAAAGCATGATTATCCAAGAGCTAAGCTTTAAGTGTCTAATACATTTTATTTTCATATAATTAAATTATTATTTTCTTTTAATTAATTAAAATAATATTAGACCAATGGAAAGACAACACATTACACTATAACTTCTTTAGAGCTAAAGAACTTTTTCAAAAGATTCATTTTTTTTTTCCATCTGAATTACTTCTCATTAAAAACTAAGGCTTAACTCATAATTACAATCATCTGCTCTTGGGATCCAGCACAAAAAGGCCCAAATCCAAGAGAGACCCAAAAAATGATTAACACAATTAATCTCATAGAGGACAAAACCACTCTGCTCCAAAAACAAATCTCCCAAAAAACCACTCTCCATAGCCAAGGCTAGAGCTTTGCTTCGCTTACAAAAAGATCCTTCAACCACATAGGGTAACCACTAGCTACGTATGATTGCATCCGAGCTTCGATGGTTACACTTTGTGCTATCCTAAACGCTCCCATGTTTGCCGCATGATGAAACACTCCTATCTTCCACCAAGAAAGAGGAAGAAGAGCTGACCTCAGAACAGAAGCATAGGATTTGAAATTAGGCCAAGCATTCGGTCTTAGTAATGCTCTAAACATATCTGTATCCTGAGAAGAGAAGATCACTTTATCAAAGTTGTGGCTCTTAATGCTTTCCACTGCCCACAACACAACTTCAAGATTAAAATCCATTTTTGACTCCTTTAAATCAAAGGCTCGACGGCTGTGTAAGATCACCTTACCCTCAAAATCTCTTAATACCAAATACCCTCCTCCAAAACTTTGATCCTTTCTCCACAAATGTCCAATATTGCACTTAAGCCAACCCTTTGGAGGCGCCTTCCACCTTATGGATTTGTGATGTAACTCACATCCTCCTCCTCTTTCCTCTGGTCTTCCTGCATCTTGAGCCAAAAAACCAAAATGTAGAATCTTCCATTACTTTCTTCATAGTCTCTATAGCCTGGAAAAAGCTCCCTTCAAAGAAGAAATGATTTATGTTACACCAAATCATCCAAATAATCCATGGGATTGCTCTCCTAATATGAAACGGAATGTTGTTTATCTTCATAACCCCCATCACATAGGAAATATTGGTGTATATAGAGGTCGGATGATAACCCTCCTTAGGCCAAGGCACATTTGAAACCGCCCCCATCTGTCTAGCCAAAGAACACACAAACAAAGTGTGATTCGTATCTTTTCCTTCCAAACCACACAGTTGGCATCGAGTGTCCACTTTCACACCCCTCTTTATTAACAGATCAGCCACAGAGATCACATTGCTAACCGCTCTCCACAGGAAATTCTGAATCTTCAAAGGAGCTTGCAACTTCCAAATCTGTGAAAGTAAACCATTAATGGAGGGTAGAGCTGAGGCCTCTCTGATAAGGACATGATTCTTTTCCTTATTTGCCAACCAGTAACCACTTTGAAACGAGTAGTCCCCACTTCTAGTGAGATTCCAAACCCAAAAATCCTTCTGGGACACAATTGGTTTCTTCCTGAGGATGATTTCAATATCTCTTCTGTAAAAAAACTCCTCTGAAACCTCCATTTTCCACTTTCCCGTCTCTTGATCTATAAGCTCACTCACCCGAAGATCAATGTTGATGAAGATGTTTTTCATTAGGGGACTTCTAAATCTCCCATCCTCTATCCAAGGTTCGCACCACACACTCATGGATCTGCCATCTCCGACTAATTTTTCCAAGCCCTTTACCAACAGTTTTCGTCCGTGAAGAATGCTCCTCCTTGCATAAGACGGTCTAGGTCCCAACTCAGCCTTAAGAAAGTCATCTTGGCTAAAGTATCTACTTTTCACAAACCAATCACACAAACTATTGGGATATTGGATAATCCTCCAGGCTTGCTTTGCCAACAAGGCTTGGTTAAAGCACTGGAGATCTCTGCACCCTAGTCCCCCATTTTCCTTAGCCAAACACATTCTTTCCCAACTCATCCAATGAATCTTCTTTTTCTCTTCCACAAAATTCCACCAAAAATCTGCCATGGCACTAGTGAGGGAGTCACAAGTAGCCTTTGGCAACTTAAAGATGGACATGGCATACACTGGCATTGCCAAGGCCACTGCTTTCAACAGAATTTCCTTCCCACCCCAAGATAGATTCCTTGCAAACCAACCTGTCATTCTAGCCTTTAGTTTTTCCCTGCTATACTCCAGCATAACAATCTTTGACCCGCTGAAACACTCCGACAGCCCCAAATAAGTACCCATCCCTCCTTCATTAATAATGCCCATCAAGGAACGGATTCTCACCTTAACTCCTTCTTCCACTTTGGCCCCAAAGGATATAGGAGATTTCTCAGGATTAACTCTCTGTCCTGTAGCCACTTCATACTGCTTTTAAATCCGCTTCAACACCTTACTTTGTCCCTCCTCAGCCTTACAGATGAACAAACTATCATCAGCAAAAAGGAGATGAGTAATAGAAGGTCCATCTGCAGAAAAAGCTACCCCATTGATATTCCCTTCCACCTCTGCTTTATCCAGTGAGTGTGTCAATCCTTCTGTGCACAAAACAAAGAGGAAAGGAGAGAGGGGATCACCTTGCCTTAAGCCTCTATGTGGTCTTATCAATCCTTTGGGTTGATCATCTATGAGGACTGAGAAAGTAACCGTTGTAACGCACATCATTACCCAATGGATCCACTTCTGATGAAACCCTAAAGCTTCTAGTAGAGCTCTCAAATAGTTCCACTCAACCCTGTCATAAGCTTTGGACATATCTGATTTGATGGCCATGTAATATTCCGAGACACAAGGATGAGTTCTCAAACTATGTACCACTTCATGAGCAACCAAGATGTTATCCGATATAAGGCGTTCAGGAACAAAGGCGGACTGGCTGGGAGACACAAGATCAGCGAGGTAAGGCTTCAGTCTCTTTACCAAAATCTTTGAAATAGCTTTATAGATGACAGAGCAAAGGCTGATTGGCCTCATGTCACTCATTTTATCTGCATTTGGCTTCTTTGGAATGAGACATATATGGGTGTAATTCCATTCCTCGGGGAAGAACCATTCCTCAAAGAACTCCTGCACTTCCTTGTAGACTTTATCCCCTATGATCTCCCAATACTGCTGAAAGAAAACCCCAGTCATACCATCAGGTCCTGGAGCTTTGGAAGCTTTAACTGAAAATATAACCTCTTTAACTTCATCTTTAGTAACCTCCCTGATCAGCTGTTGATTCATTCCTTCAGTAACCTTTGTTTGAAAACCTCTGAATATCTCCTGAAAGCTAACCACTGAGGAGGAGGCAAACAACTTTGTGAAATACTGGATTGCCACCTCTGCAATGGAAGCTTCAGATCTTTGTACATTACCCAACTCATCTGTCATCTTCACTATGGCCTTCTTGGCAATGCTAGCTTTCACTGACGCATGGAAGAATTTTGTGTTGCCATCCCCTTTCTTGGCCCATCTCTCACTAGTTTTCTGACTCCAGAAGGTCTCTTCCTCTCTGTAGGCCTGACACAACTCTCTTTTAAGATGATATTGAGTTTGGAAACAAGTATTCATAGCAGACTGTTCCTCCTCGAGACTTGTCTGAATCCTCGTAATCTTATCCTTAGCATTGGTATTGTTTCCTTTCTTCCACTGACTCAAAGCTTTCCTACAACTCTTGATCCTATCAAACACTGTATTTCTCCCGTAAACCACCACTGAGTTCCAGGCTTCTTCAATACATTCCTTTACCCTAGGCTTATGTAACATTCGCTTATCAAACATGAATTGCCCCCTATAGACATCTTGAGAGGACAAAAGCTTTATCAGAATAGGTCGATGATCAGACCCTCTCTTCTCCAAAAAAGCTTGATTGGCCACAGGGAACAAATCAAACCACTCCTTATTCCCAAAACCTCTATCCAACTTGCACTGAACATACTTCTTATAACGCATCCCTCCCCAAGTAAATCCATTACCATGGCTAGGCAACTCCCCCATATGTCAAGCTTGGATCATGTTAACAAAATGGTCAAAAGTGAACTCTTCTCTACTGCGTCCTCCTATCTTCTCTCCATTGTGCAATAAGTCATTAAAGTCTCCCATGAGACACCAAGGCCCTTTTCTCTGTACACCGATCCTAGTTATCATTTCCCATAACCTAGGCCTGAACTTCTTACAGGTTCACCATATATACAAACACAAAGAAGGAAGAACCTCCATAATGAATCTGACAGTCAAGCAAATTTTTGCTGAAATACTCAATTGTCACATCCACAGTATTCTTCCAAAACAATGCCAGACCACTGCTAAACCCAACTGGATCCACCGTAAAAACTCTATCATACCCCAACCAAACTTGTAGATCAACCAGAACATTCCTTTTATGCTTAGTTTCCATCAAGATCATCACCTCAGGGAAGTGTTTGTGACGCACCTCCCTTAAGCGTTGAATTGTCAGACCTTCGACACGGCCCAAGCCCTGACAATTCCAACTCAATAAACTCATTCGATAATGGACAGTCCCTCATTTAGGACCACCTCATTGTTGCTACCATTAGCTTGGTTCTTCTCCTCCTTTCTCAATCTTCTTATGTTTATGACCACTACCTCCCTCCTTCTCAATATCTGTCTCAGCCTTCCTCTTTTCTCTTGGTCCCACCACAGCTCCTTTCTTCTTCTCATCAATATTAACTTGAGGCCTCTGAATTGCACCTCTCAGCTTTCTAGTTCTCTGGGGTGGTCTCTTTCTTTGTGTCTTCTGCTTTTCAGCTGTCCCGGAAGAACCAGCACTGAGGGAGCCAGTTCTATAACCCGTAGAACCGCTGTTAGAAGGAAGGACCATTCCTTTTCTCTCCCATCCCCCTCCTTCTGTCACCCTTCCAACCAAAGGCCCCAAGGAACCTGGACTGCCACTTTCATGTGCACGTTTCAGCACTCTCCCTTCTTTTACAGCTTCCTTTAGAGCTTTTTCCTCATTCTCTTTGGCCCCATAGCTGAAAACGATGCCTTTTCCTTTATCCAGATCAGTACATATGGAAGGAATAGGCTCCTAACTAAGCACATAATGCCCTGAGGGATCCTTCTTTAGTTCCTCCAAAGAAGCTCTCACACGATCTTCCCTGACACACCTCTCAGTCTCACTACCTGTGAGAATATAAATTCTCATCCCCTGTAGGATATCTTTCGCAATCTTAGGTCTACCAGTAACAGGGTGAATCCCTACTTCTTCTTCACTCAATATCCCATACAAAGGATCATCCATCTTCAACACTGGTTCCTTGGCTTCTGCCTTCTTCCCTCCTTCAGCCTCCACCCCAACTGGGGAATTCAGGTCCTCGTTAAGAAAGATAGGACACTTATCGTGCGCATGTGTTAACCGCTGACAAGTATAACATCTTTTCTGGAGTCTTTCAAAATCATATCTCACCGAGGCTTTGCCTCCTTTAGGCAAGTTGACCTCCTTGGTCTTTCTAACTGGTCCTTACTTTAACAAACTCCCTGCTTTGAGTATGTAGAGGGTCATAAGCAAGCTCAATTACTTTCCTTGCAAATCCCCCCAGATCTTTAATGGAGCTCAAAGTCTTGTGATTTATAGGAATGTCTCTCATCTGAACCCATACTGGAATTGTCTGTAGATAATCCGCAGGAGGGTTCTCCATCCATCTCTCAAGAACTATAGACCATTGATTGAATGTATGTACTCCTCGGCCCATAATATCAAGTAAATCATTCTCCTCCTTAAATATGAACTGGAATTTTTCTGCCGACAGAACCACTCCACGCACTTTCCCTTTCATCAGCCATTTCATTGGCATATCCAGCACCAGATCTGAAACTTTTTGACAATCCGGATTGAGCAACCTCCCAATCAGACTCAGCTTGTTCTCCTCAATCGAACAATACTCAGGCTCATCTGGCAAATCATACGGAACCTCCACCTCATGGATCTTCAATCTCATAAGAACCTTATCAATACTGGAAGACATAACTATCACCTCAAAGTATCACGCTTTCTCTAACCCACTAGTCTTACTCACGAACCTTCGAAGCAATGCCCATAACACAAACACATGTAGCCAGGATGAACCCTAGAACCAAAGTTCTTCAAGAACAACCCAGAAAAACCCTAATTTTGCAAGTAAAAAAAGATCTGATAGCCAATAACACGTGTAAATATCCAGCTGCTCTTGTAACTAGAAAAAGCAGAGCCTCTACTAGAGAAAGAGAGTTATGTGCCCAAAAGAGGGAGTTCTTAAAGTTTTTCTTACGGTGAATTGTTAGCCCGATCATCTATTGAAATTAAACTTTCAAAAGATTCATTATAATGAACCTTTTCTATTTTCTCTCATCCTCTTTTTTATTTGTTTTATTTTTTAAATCAAAAGAACTCTATAGAAAGTTTTTGGATAAATATGCTCTTAGAATTTATTTATTTATTTATTTATTTTTATCTAAAAGAAATTTAGTATTTATGAGTCTACGTCAAAAAGAAAAAAAAAGCAATTATGAGTCTTTTTTTTTACAATAAATTAATGTTTAATTTTTTACTAGGCCAATAACCGCGTGTACGCGCAGTTTTTTCTTTCTAAGGTTTAATATATTTTATTGTGGGTTTTGTGTTTCTATCTATTTCATTAGAAATAATACATCATTAAATAATAGAAATGTATAAATATTTTATTCACTTCAACACGGAATCTAAAGCTATATGAGGGCAGCGAAAATATGACACAAAAACCACGTATTTGTGAAGAGTTAGAGCTCATGGTATATATTATTAGAAGTTTGAAGTTTGCAAAAATATGTTACGTAAAAATTAAAGAAACGACCCGACCCGTTTTTTTTTTTTTAACATTCAAACCTTGGTCTCGGACTAGCATTCTCATAAATGATATCCTCAACGACCAAGCAACATACACGGACAACCAGCGGATAACAGTAAACCAAACAATACCAATTCATTAAACCAAGCAAACCAGTTCAACAACAAATCCAAACATTTCAGAACTATCCAACAACCTATGGTAGTTCTAAAGCAATAACAGAGACAAAAGCAAACAACCGAGATCCCAGATCATCCTCCTCTTCGTAGCCGTGATTCCACGATCACACTTTGCCTTTACCTGCATCACATGGGAAAAAGAGATGCGTAAGTATTATCATAAATACCCAGTGAGACGGTCATCCCTTCTACGACTGCGCACTCAGGCACGATTAACCGCTCAGGCAAAACACATAAATCACACAGCACACAAAACAGCTCAACAGCCATAAATCAGACGTGTGTCGATCGACACTACCACTAGGTGTCGATCGACATACTGGTCCAGTGTCGGTCGACACACCTCACTGGTGTCGATCGACACCCCACAGACCAAGTGCATGTGTCGATCGACACACCCTCTAGGTGTCGATCGACACACTTCCTCAGGCACCTCTGTCGATCGACACCTAGAGACACACACTCTAGGTGTCGATCGACACAGATCACAAACTCGCCAGAATCGAACCTTCTCCTCTCTAATCCGATTCCGAGCCTGCCTATGCCCATATACCTGCAAATAAACCACAACCACCACCACAACAAGTGCATACAATCACGAAACCAATCACCACATGATCAAACAATATGTTCCAACCTATAACCAAGCAACCCTAACGATCCATCGGCCCAGAAGCCATGGTCACGCACTCACCTTAGGTTTCGAAAGAGAAAAATGATGGAATTGAGATTAGGCACGAGATCAGCCTTGATCACCACTAGAATCCACGAAATCTCACTCCTTTTACACTCCAAACGCACCACAACGACTTCTAACACAAGCCAATCGAATCCACACACATAACTCACTGGAAACGATCAAAAGTTCTCTGGGAAACGATATAACTCTGATTCTCTTCCGTTTTCCTCTCAAAACACGGCAAATCAGATTATATATGAACCCTAGGGTTTTCTCCAAACCAACGCATAAACCGATCGACTTCATCGAATCAGAAAACCGTTCATTTAAAACTGTATCGATCGACACACACACCACCTGTGTCGATCGACACCCTCACTAATCGACCCGGCCTCAAGCCCAAAATAAGTGTGTCGATCGACACACCTCACTAGTGTCGATCGACACACCCTTCCAATTTCTCAAAATTGGTTCACGGGTATTACAGAGACTGACATGATTTAAAATTGCTAGTAGTCTCAAGCAAATGAATCTTAAGATGCTAATAACAAGAAACTATATAGATAAGTCAATGAAAAAGATCTAAACAAAATATATTTAATCATATAAAATTCGAATGTATTAAACAAAATATACCATAAGTTTGCTTATAATTTGTAATGATACAATGGTGATACAGAGAAAGAGAGTAAAAGTAGATCCAATACATGCCTGCAAATAAGAAGTGAACACCATTTTAGCAAGAAAATGATTTTGAACTGAACTTTCCTAGAAACATGCCATATCTCGAATGGAGAAGTCCACATCTTGTTTTCATGTATGCTTTGATGCCTACCAACACCAACAATCGGTCTTGGCAGTGCCAGTTTTGTACCATCACAACTCTCAACATTATTGCCCTTCGAGAAAATTTTATTTAACATTTTCGTCCTGGTCAATTATGTGTGAGGTAGGTTGGATGTCAACCCGAGATCATTAACTACTATTTCTTACTTTGCTTGCAAACCCGAGAAATTTACTTATTTGTTTCCTACTTTGATGATCTCCTGCTTTCAACTTTTCTTTGGGTAGCTGTGAATTCATCTTTATTGGCTCGGAGTCAGCATTGTCACCATACCAAGAGACAAGTCACAAGAACATTATATCAAATTCTCTTCAATGTGAAATTACGGCGTACATATCTTCTATGTACCCTTTGCGGCTCTACAAGTATTTTTTTTTTTAAAAGGTTAGGACTAATGTAACTTTCAAAGAGCAATTATTGGAGAAAATAGACAAAGGGAAGATCACTTCCGTCTCATCTTCGAGGGATTTGTGGGATGTTCTATTTCTAAAATTTCCTTTGCCCATTTTTTGTAAGCTTTTGTTGATTTCACTTTTTCTGTGTAAGGGAGACGATGGTTTAAGAACACACAAACAAATCATAACTTGAATACACTTTGTAGACACAGTTATTGCAAGAGAGAGAAAAGCCTACCCGCTGCAATGGCCTCATCGATAATATCTTTGAAACGGACCAATGTCTGATATACTCTAATCTTACCTTACTCCTGATCGGCGTACTCCTCATTTGTCTGACCATACTCCTCATTTGGACCAACTAGAGTACAACTGGTATAACTGTATATATGGTACAACTAGTACAACTACAAAATACTGTACAACTATGATATAAATAGTACAACTACATACCTAACTGGTACAACTAGGACATACATATTTAGGCTATAACTATAACATATGTAGTTGATTTGATAATTTTGTTAGTATTAAATATACTTATAATGTTATTGCCTAACTTTTCTATTTAAATTTTTTTTTTAATAACTTAAAATACAGAAAGGAGTAAATGGGGCGTTGACTAAGTCCAGAGGAGCATTTGAGACATTGACTCCTTTGAAACGGTGAATATAAGATACACATTATAATACACATTTATTATTGGAGACCCTTATTATTGTTATGTTTTAGAATGATGTTTTAATGCACATTTGTTTTTTAAGCTATTTGTATCACACCTTCTATAAAATCAAGCCTAACAAATTAACACTCAATTTTAGCTTCAACTTGCTTGGTTGAAGACTAATTTTCAATTTGTATTTCTGATTCGTAACTTAACTATAATTATGATGCTTAACTATAATAAATTGCATGAGCTATTCACCGTAGTAATTCATCCAATCACCGTAGTAATATTAAGTAAGATTCAATAACCAAACAACACAACCACAAAGCATGACATAATAAAATAGAATAAAAGGTAACAAAATGAGTAGGGAAAAAGTGTAAAACCCAGAAAAGATGTTTCTTCGCTTAAAAACGAATTTTGAATGAACAATGTCAATAAACCAGAGTTTGGGCACTAAGCAACAAAGGACAGCTTGTCCTCTTTTTCCTCAAGCTCTGTGTCGAATACAGACCATTGACACGCCCATCCTAGTTTTCCAAACAACAAGGGAATCAAGATTTATATATTTTACCTTGAAACAAGTGAAATCTCAATCAGGAGAATTATTTGCTCAAATCAAAGACTAGTTTTACCTTGTTAGTGTGATGAATAAATTAACTTGTCCATCTATTTGAACCATGAATATGCATACTGGTCACACTCACCTTGACATGAGAAATCAAAGTTATTTACGTTGCTTTAGTTATATAGTTTGTGTTTTTGGTTTGCGCAAAATTGTTTACATTATTCAATTATAATTTACATCACATATGCATGGTCGTCAAATAGCAAGGGTTGTGTTGGTGATGGGAAAGTCATAACCATATTTGTTTAAAACGTTTGTAACCATTTTTTTTAGATTTCTAGAATTGTATACTAATTTTAAATTCCATAAATTTTAGAAAATGTCGTACCTAAGCTAAATGTTAGTAAAATATGTTATTAGACATTTGTATGATTTTGGATTCTTTTATTTTCTCTATATTTGACCAACGATATCCTATTTATAAGTTCCTTCTCTTAAGTCGAATGTGATCAATATCATGTATCTAGCCCTATCCATAAAGCTTATATCGTTTACGGTCGCATTTTCTCTAATTATAACACCTTCTAGAATCGTCAACTTATTTTCATCACGTATTAACGTTGATCATCATTCTAATACTAAGCTTGTGTCTTCCACGCTTATTTGTTATATCGTTTTCTTCCGACTCTTCTTCTTCTATCTACGATCCCAAAACCTAGAATTGAAATCCATAAATCTTTGACGACTAGAACGGACAAAAATTAACCTTTGAAGTTCAATTCCTAAGTTTGAACACGTAAGTCAATTCCTATGACTTTGTTGTTGACGAAGTTATGTCTGCATCCTTTAAGGCGAAGAATAGATGGGGTTGTTCAAACCCTAGCTTCCTCTGTTTTTCTCTAGCTTTTTATCCAAATTATATCTTGCATTAGCACATATATCCAGCTTCTTATCTAGCTTGGTCGTACTCCATCTTAAAGATCTATAGTGATTGAATTGTAGAGTATGTTTATGTAGATTTTTGGTTTTTTTTACAAACAACTATACTATGTAATATAGAGTTAGGGTTGAGACCTATGTTGGCAGTTTTGTCTTCATGTCGACGTTTCCTCTTTTTTGTTTTGCCTTGTCCTATTTCGTTAGGATGAGGTTGTTGTTTGTCTCCTACCATTGCTGATTTAAATACCAGGAATATGACAGATTTATACCCTACAAAATATTGTACCAAATGAAACTAAAGGGAGAGAAGAATTTAAATTCAGAAAATCATTGACACTAACCTGATTCGAAGTGAGAGATATAGCCGTGAGAGTGAGTATGATTTCTCGTGGTTGTTTTGAAGAAGGTTGTGTGGCCTTCTTTGTTGAGAAAATACGGTTGTGTTACAGGATGGATATGTATTTATCAAAATTATAATTTGGGAAATTATTATATGATTTCACCCTGTAATTTCTAAAGTTAAGGAATGCATTAGTTTAGAAATGATTTTGTTTATGCTTCGATGGTAGTGTGATTGGATACGTTTATCTTAGTGAATTTTGGGAATTTGATAATCTTATCAAGTCATTGCTAAAGTTAAGGATTGCATTCATTTAGAGATTAATATATTCATGCTTTAATGGTGGTGTGATTGGATATTTTTATCTTAATGATCTTTAGTATTTTGAATAATTTTGAAATCCAAGTGAATAACTTTGGTGCAATCTTGACTGACAATTTATCATCCAACTAAGGCTTTACTTTCAAAGGATGCATATATCTCATAAATGCCGAATCTATCTTCTAACTTTATTATAAAATTATGACGAATAGAATTGAAAAAAAGAAACACAGAGAGCTACTAGTATTATTAGGTAGGTGTTTTATGATCTGGAGTTAAATTTTAATAATTTAATGTTAAATACGATCATCGCACAATTTAATAATGAGAAAATTACATAATATGTCACTATCTAAGTTTTAATCTCGTAAAATGTCACAAGGTAGTTTGTATAACATGGAATGTCATTTAGACACAAGTATTCCGAAAATACCCCTCGCATATTGGTGTAAGAGTTTGACTTGGATGAGAAAGGGAGAGAGAGTTGTGTCCGTTTGTGTTTTTAAAAATGGAAGTGACATGACATTGTGTCAGCTTTATTAGAAGATAAGATTGAGCAGTGGGTCCCGATATTTAATGCTAGAGAGAAGATATTATTTGCGTACGTACATAACTAAGACATATGGTATTGCGTACATATATAATGTAAATGTGTACATTAACATTTAATATACCACCAAATCTATAATTTCTACATTCTTTACCATTTTAAAAGGCAAACTGAATCTACTAAACATTTAATATATAATAAGAGTTATATAGTTACGTCAGATACATGGATACACAAAAATTATGAACACACAAAACAAATTCATGCGTACACCAAACCATATACATGATCACATGGTCGGACATTGTACATGGTGGTGTTTCGGTGCTTACACAGTGTACACAATGACGGTGGTTGGGCTATGTACACAACGACAATGGTGGGACAATGTACATAGTAGTGTACTGGTGGTCGGGGAGTATACGCGATGACGGTGGTCGGACAGTGTCCGGCTCATGCTGGTATACAGTCTCAAGCTCATGTACGGTTTCATGTTGATGTACATGCTCATGCTTGTGTACAGTCATAAGTTGTTGTAGTGTGTACATCACAAGTATCTTGTTACGTTGGTGTACGTACATCTTCTGTAAAGTACATCTCCATCACCATAAACCTGTAGTTGTAAAAAGTTACCCATTTATGTATGTTATATATTATGGCACCAACTATAATATACCTCGTCTACATGTTGACAGTGGTTAGATTATGTACAACATGGTGTGCTGATGGTCGTATAGTGTACACGATCACAATGCTTGACATTGTACACGATGGTGTACAGTCGCTGAATAATATACACGTCGGTATCCAGACAATCTGTACAATGGTGTACCAATTGTCAGACAGTGTACACGATGACAATGCCTAGACGGTGTACATGTAGTGTACCGTTGGTTGGACTGTACATATGATGGTGGTTTGATTCTCTTTGTACCAAATTCTCGTCGGCAACCACTTATTTGTCTCGATGGTAACTGCATGAACCTCTTTGGGGCCTTCTCAGACTGTGTACGTAAATATGGTAGCTATTAACGTACATAAAAAATATTGACGTACATTTCACTGTTTTACAACGTTGGTGTACGTACATCCTAACAAAAACCAGTGATAACTCTTACCGAAATAGTCGTGGCGGTAACAAACTCTCTGTGGAGAGGCAGATTTGCCTCTTGATCTGTTGACATTTTGCGGTGGGAAGGACTAATCGCCTCTTGTTTTCGGTAAAAATCATTGTGGAAAGGTGGATTCGCCATTTTTCCGGTGACATCTCGTGGATTGCATCTAGATGGATATTGTCGTGCTCGGAAAATTCATGTCAGTAACATCTGCGGAGGCTCATCTTATGCCGGTGACTTTTCTACAGTTTCCGATGTTGTGAGATTTGGGTGAAGAGTTTTGGTTTTGAAAGAGAGAGAGCTAGAGAGAAAGGGAAAGAGAAAGTGAGAGAGAAGAAAAACTATTTAAAAATGGTTGTCTTCTCTGGGTTTTTTTTTATATAATAAAACAATATTAAAAATCTGAAAAAGCAAAAGTCACTTCAAATTCTAAAAAGCAAAAGTTACGTCAATTGTGTGTATGTAAATACCAAGGGTAAAATCATCATAATATGGTGTAAATGACAAAGCTTGATATATGAGTTTTGGTGTATGACAGAACTGAGATTCGAGTTTCATATTATGACTTTGTAATTATTTCTTTAATAATCTTCGGTGTTTTGCATGTCAATGACTTGAAAGGTAATAATGTTAAAGGAGATCTGCTTACGTGTAGTGAGCTTCTTATGTTGTAAGTAAATGAAAAGGGCTTGCGATGATGGACAAGAGTAAATGTTTAAAAGGCAACGCAAATTATTCTTTTCTTATGAAATTTTTGAAAATGTTCGAAACAAAAGAAAACATGAAAACGAAAGAAGCAACATAGGCTTTGGAAAGTGTAAATTAGTTAAGATAAAAGGGATGCAGAGGAGAATGAGAAAAAAAATTCGTCAATGTGTCGAGATGGGGACGTTTGTCTTTTGTGTTAGCAGTGGAGTACGAAATTGGCGTGGACTCTGCAACAACAAAACCAGTCTTCACCTCTACATCATTATCGTCAGAGCTTGGACATGTACGATTGTCTTTCTTCTCAGGGATGGCATCTTTCTCCTTGACATCATCTACATTGATATGTTCTTCAAGTGGTTGTGTTTCGGCTGCTTCGTCAACTATGCAGGAGACGGTGAAAGTCTGGCAATAAGCACTAAAGTTGTATGGTTTCACCGTGATCTGGAATTTGCAAGTGCGCCTGACGATTTTTTTCATCGATGTTGTTGGTTTTCTTGCAAGTTGTGCAGTACAATGATGTTTCAGTCTTTGCAAACTTTGTCTTGCAGCCACTACATGAGATGTAGTTCCATCCATTTTGGTCAAGCACGTCGAGAATCGTAGCAAAGCAGTAGAAGCTAACAGTATGTAATTAAGGAGAGTAGAATATAATATTCAATAGCAATGTGGTTATTACCAATTGATATATGATGTTCAATTTGCAAATGTATAGTAATATGTTACATGCGGTGTTTCATACTGGATGAATTGGTGGAGCTCATTGATAGTTAGAGTCTCTAGCTTCGTAATCCCAAAGCTGGAGGCAGTGATAGGCGGGACAGTTCCGGAACTTAATCTGGTTGGGGCATATATGAGAGTGAGAGGAAGTTTGGAGTAAACTACAATGGTGGAATGGAGTTAAAAAAATTTACTAAAGAAGTCACCATTATTATATTTTGTAAATGTGAATGGAGTATAAGACCTTATTATAAGGGGATAGTGGTGTACCAAGCTATGAATTTTTCGGTTTCAACATGGTCTTTGTCGAAGAAAAGGCGTTTAGCTAATGTGGAGGTGAGGTTCACAGCACCTCCAAGTGTTTTTGGGTTCACAGTGGTGATGAGAAGGGCGATTGGTTGGACTGCACTTTCATTCCAATGCTTGCGGAAATTTTGAGCAATGTCCCCTCAGAGATACACTCGGACGGTTTCGCCGATGTTTTGAGATGTTACAAAAATATATATATTATATTGAGTTGTGGTAGGGAGTGTTGAACTAAGGTTTGAGATAACATTACTCTATCATAAGTAGGTGCAAGAATAATTTGTCTTTTACTCCGTTCCCTACAACCTCAAATGGTTTGCTCTCCGTAGTGTGGGTACGGAGGTTGTCGCACTTACGTGCCAAATGTAGCCAATAACATATGCAAAAAGGATGAGGAAAGTTTCAGACCTGTACGGGCATAAAACTGGAAGAATTCCATAGCATCCAATGACGACTTAGGAGCTTCAATTTCAGAGGCATAAATATCCAATCTTGAAATAATTTTTCCCTATGAAAATGATGTTTATAGTATGTAGAAACAAAAGCTTCAAATGAACCACTAAACTAACATAACTTAATTATAGTTATCAATTACCAAATCAGAAGCATGATGTGTTTTATCAATCTTGAATTCAATACAAAGATGTCTTAAGTATAATTTTAAATTAGCTTCCAAATAACGATCGCATATGATGAATTTGCTTACTAAAGAGGTGGGTCTCTATGTCAGCAATTCCAGAGAAGTCACTAAAATTGTGGATCATAAAATTTTGTGATCTATATTGTTGGCTCCCTCGGGGACCTCAACCATTGTGGTATGGTCGGTGAATAGAATGGTCAGTTTGTGGTCCGACGTCATAAAACTTATTTTGGCAGGCTTGACCATGAACCATGTTGTATACGCAGTTGGCTTTCAAGTCTTTCTCGAAATGGAATAGCCAGTTGGCAGAGATGAATCTTTAAATTGTGTTGCCCTGTAATTGATAGAGAGAAATTAGAACAAAGGTTATGTTTGTAGAGTGGATGGATGATGACAGCATCTTCCAGTTAATGATTAACGCTTAACAACTATAAGTGTGTGGTGTAATTATTTTCTTTGAACCAAATGAATGGAAACATTAGGAAGATCATATTAAACAAATCAGAGAAGGTGTAAAGTCCGATGATATTTGTATGAAATAGGCTTACCTCTGAATCGATGAAGAAGAGCTCAAAACCCATGAGGATGTTGCCCAATTTAAAATGCCTTGCTTTCCGGAAGTGGATTAGCCGGCAGAGGATTTGTTCGTTACAAATTTGGCCTTTGATTGTTGCGAGAGTGGCGAAAAATTGTGGTTGGGCCGCAGAGCTAAGAGTTTGTGATGCCATTTGGAGTTTGTTTAGCCTGTGGATGTAGTTTGGAAGAAACGTGTGTAGGTTTTGCTTATATAAGGAAGAGATTGGAAGGTCACGGAGGAGTGGAGAATGGGTATTAAAACCATTAAATTGCCGTTATTTTGAGAAAGATAAAGTTGAGGAGGTAATGAAGTTGTAACGCTCGGTTAACGTCTTATTTTTTAGAAGAGGAAGTGTAAGAGTTAGGTTACGGTGCCTGAGATGAAGTGGAAGCGTCTCTTGAGATGAAGAAGACGACGACATGTTAGTTTCAAAGAGGATTGGGCATTTGGGCGTGGTCTGTCAATTAACAATTAGGGTAGTATAATTATAATAACGCAAGAGTTGTGATGCCATTTGATTGTTGAAGAGCTATGAGTTTGTGATGCCATTTGGAGTTTGTTTTGCATGTGGGTGTAGTTTAGAAGAAGCGTGTGTAAGTTTTGCTTATATAAGGGAGAGATTGGAAGGTCATGGAGGAGTGGGGAATGGGTATTAAAGCCATTAAATTGCAGTTATTTTGAAAAAGATAAAGTTGAGGAGGTGGTGAAGTTGTAACGCTCGGTTAACGTCTGATTTGTTTAGAAGAAGAAGTGTAAGAGTTAGGTTACGGTGCCTGAGATGAAGTGGAAGCGTCTCTTGATATGAAGAAGACGACGACATGTTAGTTTCAAAGAGGATTGGGCCTTTCGGCTTGGTCTGGCAATTAGCAATTAGGGTAGTATAATTATTGTAATCCAAGAGGAAACGAAAATAGAATTAGAATTATAAAATCATATAGAAACGTTTGTGGGCCTCGATTTTAGTATAATTGGCCATAAGTGTTAAGTTACGTTTTGTGTGTTGTTAGATTATGTAAACAGTGTGATACATAGACATAATATTGTGGAAGCGAGGCTGACGTGGCAGCGTGGTAGAGCACTTCTTTTTGGCTGACGTGGACACCCCAGATGCTTCAGAAGTATCCCTTTTAGTTAGTATAATTTATGTACAAATATAATTTGGGACTCAGTCACAACTTAATTCTCTCCTTCCTCTACTGACTCACGACAAAACCATAATATATATATCCAAAAAAATAAAAAATGGGGCTATAAAAAAACTGAAATCTTTTGGGGCCCAACACCCATGTAGCTGGTTTTGGGTCAAGTACGGACCTGGATGGTGTCATTTGAGCATGTTCTTACTTGTCGAAGTCTTGGGTTTGGGTGGATTTGGTTGGAGCTTCAAGTTCTCCTCTGGCTTGTTCAAGGAGGGCACGTAAGGTTGTGCGTTTATTGCTCCTTCTCTCGTATTGTTTTTCGGTTTTGTTTATTGGGTTTGTGGCTGTCAACGGTTGTGGTCCTTGATTGGTCTAGTCAAGATTTATCCTCTTGGGGTTCGAGATTTTGTTTAGTCACTGTATATGTTGTTCGGATGGGGCTTCTTCCCTTGCTCTAAATTTAGTGTTGGGTTTGGTTCTTGTTTAGAAAACCTAGTAAGGCTATCAAATCGATTGTCGCAATTTTAAGCGATATCCAACATCAAAGGGAAGATGTTTGTGGAGCTTCTGAACGCATTGTGTATTATTTGGCTAGTGTAGTCCCAATTTTAGCTAAGGTCTCGAAGGTTTTCTCGATGAGTTAGTTTCAGTCACATGTGTTGAGGCAAGCATTTGTTGTGTTCCTTGTTGGCCCTTTGGCCCGAAGGTTTTATTCCAAACTACCGGATGAAAATTCTTCCTTTCTCGTGTTGGCCTTTCATCGATCTTCTTAAGAGGCTTCTCTTTTTCAAGCTTCTTAATTGATTATTCATATGGTGATTTCATGATCAATATTGCTACTTTCTCGGGAACATCTTTATAACATAGAGTTCTGAAACTGTACCAATTGTATTTTGTTTTCATGTTTTAATCTTTTTTACCATAAAATCCTTGTAAAGCGTATTAATTTGTTCAAAAAGATTTTATAATCTAAAGTAGTTATTTTTATAAAGATATTTATATTTTAACAAAAATAATAATGTCTTTACATGAGTATAAATTATTTTGGTTAATATTTGTAAATCTGTAAGTTTGAGTTTTTTTTTTTTTGTATTTCTAACATTGAATTCCTTCTAAACTCACTAACAAATTCTATATGTGGATTGGTTTTTTGTCGGCTACTATATTTGGATTGTATTATTGAAATTTACAAATTTTGTAATAGTTGGCACCATTATAGAAATCATCTAAAAGTCTTTTTTTGTGATTGGTGAAAACCAATTTCTCTCTAAAAAATGCGATAAAACTAAGGGCCGTTTCTTTGGCTTTTGGCTTCGGCCGGTGACCGAAGCTCACCTCCGGCACTGTGCCTCTTTCGTTTGGTGTTTTATTTCTTCTCTTCGGTTCCCTTTCTGGATTATGCTCCTCGATCAAATTGTTTTGGCTTTGTTTGGAGACTTTAGATCTGGATCAGAATTTGAGTCCTTGTAGGTTGGAAGCGCCGTTTCCGTGGTGTTCTGTGGTTTAAGCGTCTCTAGACGCTACCGAAGAAGACCCTGGCGAGTTCTTTTCCAGATCTGTCTTAGTGGTTCCCTTAACCGTTCGACGATGCTTGATTGTGTCCTTATCGTCTCCTTTTTGTTTGTCCGGTGAGGTGGTGGTAGTACTTGTTTTGTTCTGCTTCGGTGGATCAATCGTGACCGGTTTTATCATCATCTCGTTTTGTCCGTGCTTCCTTGCCAATTGTTTTGTTTGATCTTGGTTTGCGATGTCCAGTTTAGGGTTTTGTTTTATGTCTCGGTTGATAGTTCTCTAGTTGTTTAGTTGGGTCTTACTCGTTTGGAATTGGTTAGATCTCTCTTCTTTCTGCTTTTGTTTTCTTGGCCGGTTCTTGTGCTTTGTTTGTGGCTAGGTTTGGGTAGATTGGGTTCGTCTTCTTGATGGAAATTCACTTTGGAGGCATCTACTATCCTTCCTTTGAGTTTTTGGAGATTGGTATCAAGACGAAGTAGTGAATTCGATTTTTAGCTTTTCTCTTGCGAGGAGGTGTTCAAGTCTTAATCTGTAGGTGATTAAGTTTGTTCTACGAGTGTTAGCGTGCAAAAGCTTTTGGTCTTGGTCGGCGTTTTCCCATTCAGCTTTCAAAGTTACTTTACTTTAAGCCTAGTTATATCTCATGGTCGGGTTCTTGGGAGAGGTTGCTTCAAAGTAGTTACTGTGCTCTGGTTCTCTCTTCCGTTAGTGTTGTTGCTAGTTGAGCTTGATCCTGGTGTGTTGCCATGTCTTCCGGTCTTCTGGAACTGCTTTGTGGTTTGGCTCAATGCTTACGTCTGTTGGTACCACTACTACATCTACAGGTTCTCTGGAAAGTCATGGTTGTGTCTCGAATCATTGTTTCAGCTTTAGTTAAGAAGATCTAATGCGTTTTCCGTGGTTGTTTTCTATGTTTTCTAGATTTGTATTTTTGGTTTCTCTTTTTCTAGGGCTTAGTCTCCGAAAAAATTTCGGATTAGTAGTTCAAAATCGTATTCCAAAAATGAATTTTACCCTTGAAATATTTCAGATGAAAAAAAAAAAATATAGAAATCATCTTCCGTTGTATCGAACAGATAATGGGCCTTCGGTCTTGTTGCTAGATTTTTGGACCTTATAATGGGCTTTCGGTCTTGTTGCTAGGTTTGATGTGAAATGTGAATAAACAAATAGAAAAACAAATCAATCCGGAAACTTGATTCTCTACGAACAGCTCCATTTTATATTCAGTAGACTACGGCTTGTTTGTACTCTAATGACTGTTTCACCTTCTCGCTCGTCCGTGTATTCTACTGCAGTACATACTAATACAATACACATAACCACAGCTGATTAATTTGGACAAAACAAAACATCTTTATTGAAAAAATGAGTGTTTCTGAGCTCTGTATATAAATCCCCCTTAAACCCTACACTTTGTCTTCACTCTCTTCTCACTGCCTCCTTTCTTTCTCTCACTCTTACTTCGCAAAACCCTAATTTTCGCTAAGGTTTGCTTCATTTCCCCTTTTTATTGCTCTTATTAGCTCATGCTTGCATTTGGTATCTATCATTTGTGCTCTGCATTCTCATTGATCTTTGTCTGCTCTTGTAATTGATGAAGTTTTGATTTTAAAATTAGGGTTCTTTGTGGTCTAATTGAAAGGAATTGGTTTCTTATTGCTTGTTTATCCTGTTCATACATCTAGAATTGGAATGTATAAGTTATGGCTTGTTGATTTTAGTTTTCTTGGTTTATACAGACATCTAGAAATGGCGTTGTGCACCAAACTTAGTGGAATTTTGAGACAAGGGGTAGTTTCTCAGAGCTCAAATGTTCCAATGACATCTATGCTTGGCTCTCTCCGTTACATGTCCTCCAAGCTTTTTATTGGTGGTAAGTATTAGTATGTTTAGCTTCCCTTGCTTTTCCTGGTTTTGTTTCTTGTAACTTTGCTTTAATTTTATCGGTTTTCATTGTTATGTGGTGTATGATTATTTTGTTATTGTACATTTGCCTTCAGGTCTCTCATGGGGAACTGACGACCAATCCTTGAAGGAAGCTTTCTCTAACTTTGGTGAAGTGACAGAAGGTAAGTTATTGGTTCTGTCTCCTTTTCATTACAGTGTTTTCTTACAACAGAAAGTGTTTTCTTGATTCCAGTTGGCTATTATGTGATTATAGGCGTGTGTAAACCTTTCAAGAATGTCTCAGTTATGTTATTTGTTTAGTTCTTTATACCATGGAATGATGATTTACTCTGATGATGATGAACATTTGTGATATTGTGTTGGTGTTTAGTTTTTATTAGTGACGGGAGACATATTTATGTTATTGAGCATGGTTATATATTCCTTATTCAATAATTTTAGAAAATGAGAAATATGTATCTTTGGTTGTTCTGCAACAGTGACTACATGTATATAAGAACCATTCAAGAATGTTTAAGTTATGTTAGTAATATTGTCAGTTTTAGCTTTGTAGTGCCAATTTATGTTGTGGACTATGGTTTGTTTACTCCTTATATGAAAGTTGTGTATTTGGTTGTGCAGCAACGGTGATTGCCGACAGAGAGACTGGACGGTCAAGGGGTTTTGGATTTGTCAGTTTCAGCAGTGAGGACTCAGCAAACACTGCCATAACTGAAATGGATGGGAAGGTTAGAAAGAATATGTGATGCATAGTAATATTGATTGTTCTGTTTTTAAAAGTTTGTGTCTAATAAGTTTTTGTTTTGGGTCTGGGTATGATCAGGAGCTGAACGGTAGGAACATCCGTGTGAACCTTGCAAACGAGAGACCAAGTGCCCCAAGATCATCATTTGGTGGTGGTGGCTACTAGAACATCAAAGAGGAGTTGAGAGAGAGTACGCCAATCTTTCAGTAGTTAGCTTGTTTCCTCTTTGTTACTACTGCAAACAACCTCTTTGTTAACCCTAATCTGGTTGTCTTTCAATGAACTCCAGTTTCTGCAATCTATTTTGCATCGAGTATATTCGATGTTTACACTTTTTGTTTATCTACTAGTATTTGTAGTATTTGGCTATATTTGTTTAGTGCTTTGTGTTCATTCTTCAAGAATTAATCTGATCGAATGTAAGCTCCTTTCCCTCACTGTTGGTTCCCTATCGTCAGTCTCAGGCTTGGCAAATTGTCAACATTCAGACACTCTTTTGAATAGAAAATGAGAATAGCTATGATCGTTATAAGACCTTAGTAGCTATGGCAAATTAGTCGAGGGCTCTTTTTTTAATAAACCCCTTTTTCGTTGTTCTGATGTAAAAAACTCTAGACACTTTAATCCGTGGTTTGGTTATAGAAAACTCATAACCAAACCATGTTTATCTCCGGAATTAGTCAAGATGCATTAAGATATCCAACTATTAATCTAAAAATTAATTGGAATCTACAGAACATAAACGAAATTACTCTGGTTAGATGACAGTTTTTCAAACTAAAGAACTGGTCGGCGAAATGAAAGATTCAGATTTTAGAATGATCCACAATGACTCTAATCTCAATTCTCAGGCTCATGGAATAGCATCATAAAGGCCCAATAGACGTTGCTTCACAAGAACAAAAGAGAAGGAAAATGAAACACTTCAAAGATCTAGCCACCATAACACAACGATCGATGAACACAATCGGAAAGTTTGAAAACTCGATGAAGATGACTGCTAAGATGAACACAAATGCATTTTAATTGTTAGTGTCATGATTATTATGACTTATGAAGGATTTTGTTGTTTGTGCCAATTGGCATTTTCAACATTCACATCATGATTATTCAAAACAGTATAACATAACGATTCTCATTTTCTATTCATAAAGCTTCTTGGCTTGGCAAATTGTCATTTATGAGACTTGGCGGGAACAAAATAGACGTACGTACCAAGAAGTCAACTAATAACAATTGACAATTTATAACGGGCTTAAACATACCCATTTGGTCCTTAGTACATATATATACCCTAAACCCCTCCTCCTTTACAAACCCTAAGCTACTCTTTTTTTTTTTTTTGTCACACAAACCCGAAGCTACTCATCTTCCGAAAATGCAAACCCCAAGGTCTTTTTGGATATTACCATCGACAGCAAGCGGCTTGGTCGGATCGTCATCGAGCTCTAGCCTCTTCGCCGACACGACTCCACGTACCGATACCTTCCGATGCCTTTGCACCGGAGAGAACGGTATCGGGAAGCTGAGTTGCTTACCACTCCACTACAAGGGAATATTACCGATACATCGATTCAGGAAGGGCATATCAACGGTGAGGACAGGGCTCTAATTAGGGAATGATGAGAACTTTATTAGGGGCTATAATAGTCCAGGTATTGTCTCCATGGCTAACCGTGGCTCAAACTCCAACGGATCTCAGTTTGTCATACTCTTGCAAGAGCTCCCGATAATAGATGAGTTTGACGAGCGGTTCGTCGAGGTGGGGCAAGTTGTGGAAGGAATGGATTTGGTGACGATTATTAGCATGTTCGGATCTGAGGAAGGACTTCCCTCTAAGCATGTGGTCATCGACTGCGGTCAGATTTTGTAGAATGGTATATCTATTTTAGACTACTTTTTTCATTAATTTTGTTTTTCTTTTGGATTCAGATTATGTCTTTACAAGTTTAGATGAATTTGATAGTTGCTTTATAGGTGGTTAGTGAAATCCACACACCCATCAAAGTATCTTTTCTAAATTTGTGTCTTCCTTATACGCAACTAAAAAATTAGATGAATTTGGTAGTGACCAATTTGGGATGGAACATTGCCTAAGTTTATAGAAACCAAAGTTGAAACAAAAATCGACAACTCTATATATTATGATCATAGCAAGAAGGGAATTTGTTAAATCATGGTTCAAGTACATAGTGATTTTATAGATTCTATCTACGACCAACAATGGTTTTTATCTAGCTTTGTGTAGTCGATTTGATTTATGGGTTGACAGGTTCGTATTAGACAGATTAAATGTTGATAATCGGTACTGGATTTGAGTTTTCAACACATGACAACTTAACATGATTTTGAGCACACATAAGAGAATAATGAAGTCAGTGAAGCATAAGAGCCGAGTCTAAGAACTTAACTTACGTTTTCTATAGTTTCTTTTTATCAAACCAAATTTTATAGATTACTTTAAGCTCCCCAAATAGAGAAAATGTTATGGCCTAACAAAGAAGACATAATAATGATTCGGCTAAAATATGTAACGTGCAAAATATATGAAAGATAGAGATAGGAGAAAATGGTCCCGAAAGACAAAAATGTCCCGAAAGCTGCTCATTGACAATACCTCCACACTTGAGAAGCTTGACAAGAGAAAGAGAATTCGAAAACACAATATTAAAGTGTCAAATCTCTATAGTTGAAGCAACTAAAAATGCAGCTTTGATTACGAGCATCTCAAAACAAACTCCAACACCTTTCTCCCTACAGCACCCAAAGAGAAATATTGGATGTAAACAACCTCCATAGATGAGTAACCAGAGCATAGATGTCCAAAATATCAAGATTTAATGGAACAAAGAACAATCTAGCATACTCTAACTTTAACCTCAAGATATGAGTGCTAGAATCAAAGAAAGACACGATGGCAACCTGCATACTGCAATAAAGTATCGCAAATACATTTTCTAGAATTATTTGCATTGGTTAGCAGCAGATGAAAAAGAAAAACAAAAGATTTCTATCACCCGATTTCTTGCTTTATCTTTTGTTTGGTTTGAGCAATATTGTGAATAAGCGTCTAGCTAATTTAAACGTAGCGTTGAGTTTACGAGTGCGGGATTTTACGGAAACGGATGGTTGCAATTTCAAGCATTATTAATGTAGGAGCTAAAAACGATTACACTTGCGGGGTATTTTTCAATTGATCAGTTCACTCAATCACTCTTACTTCTTCTTATGAGTACCATGTAATGGTCTTCACTCTTCAACTTGTCAATATTTTGGTTAATTTATAAAACACACCCATTAGTTACAAAAGAAAAAGAAATTTGATATCTCTGATGCCCTTTAATTTCCTAAAAAAAGTTTGAGAATATATATTGAATATACATTTAGGGGGTGTTATTAGATGAATGATTTGAAATCAATTCCATAAGCTTTAAAATCCTTGAAATTTTAAACTCTGATGGAGTTTATTTGGGTGGATTCTAAAAATCTCTACAATATCCTTGAGATTTAATTTTTAAATATTTGTTCACTAAACTCTATCGTCAAGTGATTTCAAATCCATTAAAAAATAAATACTTCCAAAATCTTTTAAAATTGAATAATAGTGGATTTTAATTATAGATTTGAAATTTTCTATTGAATAACAGAAGATTTTAAAATCTTTAAGACATGATTTTACAAATATCATATCCAATAACACCGGATTTTAAAGTAGAATTTAAAATCATTGACTGAATAACAATGGATTTTGGTTAGATTTAAACTTTGTCAAAATCCATCATTGACTAACACTCTCGTAGAACCAACTAGATCCTATTTCCTTTACTACAATAAACCCCTCCTCCTTGTACAAACCCTAATTTTGATCCTCCGAAAATGCCAAACCCTAAAGTATTCTTCGATCTCACCGTCGACGGCGGACCTTTTGGGCGGATCGTGATCTAGCTCTTCAAGGACACGGTTCCACTTACGGCAGAGAATTTCCGATGTCTTTGCACTGGTGAAAAAGGTATCGGGAAGCTGAGTGGCTTACCACTCCACTACAGGGGGTCAAGCTTCCATAAATTTTTCCCCTTTCAAGCGTTGTTGGGAGGTCAAATCACCGGGGACAAGTTTCTAATCGATTCCATTTACGGTGGGTCCTTCATGGACGAGAACTTGAACAAGTGCCATGCCCATTGAGGTTTGGTCTCAATGGCTAACCGTGGCCCAAATACCAATGGATCTGTCTTCTGTATATGGTTGGAGGTTGATGAAAACGAGACCTCGGACAAGGACTACGTACGTCGTGGTCGGCAAAGTTGTTGAAGGATTGCACTGGGTCATGGCGCTTGGCTGTTTCGGATATGATTATGGGTATGGATTCGAGGGAACGCCAACCAAACATGTGGTGATCGCCAACTGTGGTCAGATTTTCTAGATTGTGGTCACAATCACTTTAAAAGTTATATTTTAGTTAAGGGAGTGTGTGTGTGGCACGAGTTGTTTTATTTTCAAACTAAAACATCGTTTTTACTTTTGAGTATACTTTTCTATTTCTAATAATCAAAACGAAAATCAATTATCAAACAACATGATTTGTCAAGTTGGTTATGGTCTTGATGCAAACCATAGTTAGAGACCTTATCCGTATCTTGTGTCTCCAAGTATTCCTATTGCACTAACTCGGCTTCGAATCAGTTTATCTATTAGCCGAATGAGATTACAACTTACAAGGTAATGTTGGACGTTTCCATGCATTACATTTTTTCCCTCTATATACAGTACATGTTTCAGAAGCATACCGGATTGTGAAAATATGAATCATGACTTGATTGGTTTAAGGCAATGTTGATATTCACTTTGAAGATGCAATAATTCTTTGAATTGAAATTGCAAATGGAGATGGTCTTCACGATGATGTTGAAGCTGCAAAACACAAAGCAAAAAAGGTAATTGATATTAGAAGCTTGTAGAAGCTATGAAGAAAATGGAAAAACAAGAAGAAAAGGAATTCAAGAGATAATAACAAAAACGGAAAATGTTCTTATCTTAGAAAAAGGAAAGTGTAAAGCATGACTATATTGTGTATAAATAGATGTCATGACTTCTTTAGAAAATTAGAGATTAAGAATTTAAGTTTTCTAAAGAGAGAAAAGGTTTTAGGGTTCCTTGTAAGGAATATGAGAGAAGCTATCAAGACTTGTATGGTCTTGAGAAACTTGTGAGTGATTAGATTTATTAAGAAATACTTGTAAGTTCTCTATTTCGGTAGACTTATAAGTTACCATTAAAGATAAATCTAATTGAGGAATTTGTTTGAGAAATTTCTGTGTTCGTATTCGTTTCTATTGCTTGCTTGCATTTTCAATTGGTATCAGAGCGGGACACCTAGTCGAGCAAAATTTTCGAACAAAGGTGTGATCCTACAGAATAAGATGGCAAGCTATAGAACACTTATGGTCGTGAATCCAACAGATCTAAATAAGACAACATACGGATGGTGGAAATCAAAGTTGATGGCAACTATCAAAAGTATTGATGAAGACGCATGGACTGCTATCGAAGATGGTTGGAAACCACCAACTAAAACAGACAAAGATGGAAAAGAAGTTCAAAAACCAAAGAGTGAATGGACTAAGGAGCATAAAATCTTGGCTAAGTGGAACTCCAAAGCTTTGTGTGAGATTTTCAAGTATGTGGAAGTTAAACAGTTTGAATTAATACAAAATTGTAAATCTGCTAAAGATGCGTGGGAGATTCTTCAAAGTGTGTATGAAGGCACTGAACCAGTTAAAAGAAGTCGTCTCGATATGCTCGCATCAAAGTTCGAAAACCTACGAATGGAAGAACATGAATCAGTTGAAGACTTTAGTGCAAAATTGTGTGCAATAGCAAATGAAGCAGATGTTCTTGGGAAGAAATACAAAGACAAGAAGCTAGTCAAGAAACTTTTGAGATGCTTACCATCAAAATTTGCAGCCCAAAAGACGTCCATGCGAGTCTCTCTAAACACAGATACGCTTAAGTTCGAAGAAGCAATTGGAATGATTGAAGCATATGAGATGGAATTAGCTGCTGAAGAACCTGAAAAGCAAACAGAAATTGGTCTTGTTGTTAGAGAAGAAAGAAAACAGAATGACTTAGAAGAATCAGTAGAGCTATTAGTAAAGAAATTCATGAAAGAACATGGAAGTAAACGTTTTGAAGTTCACACAAAACCAGAAGAAACAAATCAGAACAACAAAAAATCTATTTTTCAATGTTATGAATGTAAAGGATATGGTCATCTAAAAACAGATTGTCCAACAGCGAAGAGAAAGGATATTAGGTGTTATAAGTGCAAGGGTTTTTGTCACACTCAGATGGAATGTGTGCATGATCAAAAGGCTAAAAGTAAACGTTCTTCGACTCAGTTAGAGGATAGTGAATCTGATAATGAAGGAAGTGACGAAGAAAACGTGAGTAACTTTGTAGCTTTTGTTGATGAAAGTGATGATCCTGAAGAAGAAGAAGATTGAAGATGCAATAATTCTTTGAATTGAAATTGCAAATGGAGATGGTCTTCACGATGATGTTGAAGCTGCAAAACACAAAGCAAAAAAGGTAATTGATATTAGAAGCTTGTAGAAGCTATGAAGAAAATGGAAAAACAAGAAGAAAAGAAATTCAAGAGATAATAACAAAAACGGAAAATGTTCTTATCTTAGAAAAAGGAAAGTGTAAAGCATGACTCTATTGTGTATAAATAGATGTCATGACTTCTTTAGAAAATTAGAGATTAAGAATTTAAGTTTTCTAAAGAGAGAAAAGGTTTTAGGGTTCCTTGTAAGGAATATGAGAGAAGCTATCAAGACTTGTATGGTCTTGAGAAACTTGTGAGTGATTAGATTTATTAAGAAATACTTGTAAGTTCTCTATTTCGGTAGACTTATAAGTTACCATTAAAGATAAATCTAATTGAGGAATTTGTTTGAGAAATTTCTGTGTTCGTATTCGTTTCTATTGCTTGCTTGCATTTTCACACTTTTGTGTTTCCCTTGGAGTTTAGATTTGGCTACCATTGACTAACAAATCTTTAGATAGTGATGGAATTGTTCATCTGTTAGACACGTTGGAGAATAATTTGTTATTATTGTAAGCAGAGATTAGGCAGATTTATTGGCTCTGTAAATGGCGACATTGAGATTAAGGAGCTACTTCATCTACACTGCAAATAAAACCCCCTAAATATAACGGTGTCAAATGATTAATGCATGGTAAAGACATCGTTTAACTTTGACGTGTAGAAGTAGAACACAAGTTTGATATTCTGATGTCAACTGCGTTTGTGGTTCATTTTCAGTTTCAGTGCTGAGAGGCTTTTAAGCCCAGTAATAGATGGTATCTACACTATAGTAATGTTTTTACGTGGACTAATATGGCCCAAAATATATATTTGGTAATATCAAATTCTTGTGTATTACAAGATTAGTTATGAGATAATAAATGTACCAAGTTTTTTCTTTTTTTGAAATAAATGTACCAAGTTTTCTATAGTTTTGGAAGAAATTTTTCTATTACTTGTACTGTATGAACTCAGAACTAACCATTTTGGCGTATTAATGTCAAGAAATAAATTAATTGCATAAAAAATTGAATTAAAAGATGTCAAAATAGAATCGGTTTGAGAAGCTTTCACAGAAGTCTCACACTTCCAGATCCGGTTCTTCCTGAAAATTTCCGACTGTTTGATCGGTTTGAGATGGTGGTAAGTTGAGATGGTGGTAAGCGTTGAATCTCGTCCTCCCTTCTCGCATTCTATGGTTTATGGGCTTTGTTAGTCTCTGTTTAATGGTTAGTTTCCGTTATTTGTTTCGGCTTAGATTCCGTTGATCTTGGCTTAACTTCTCTCTAGGGGTGGGCACAGAAACCCTTAACCGAATAACCGAACCAAACCGAACCGATATATGGGTATCGGTTAGGTCCATAACCTACATATACTACCTATTGGTCATCTTGAATATTAGTCCATAGGTATCGGTTCGGTTTCGATTATAACCTATAACCAAAATCAAAACCGAATAAAACCGAAATATTATATATATTATATATATTAGCCACATTTAATCTCAACATTACAAACATTACACCGACCATATTTAGAAATGACATCACCAAAATGTCAAAACGACTTTGGTTTGATACATTTGTCATGTTTCAGTTTCACTTTGGTTTGATATTATCAGACTATGTTTCAATTTCATAGATAAAGATGTTTTAGTTTTACTTAAGTATGTTGACGTCTTACGTGAAACCTTAAATGTGTTGAATGTGTTCGTAACATTTTGGTTTCGGTTTCGGTTTGGGGTATACCCAATTTCAAATATATTTCGGTTATTATATGGATTTCATTATTATCAAACCAAACCGACCGAAAGCGAACCAACATCAAAATATACAGGACCGAAACTAATATGATACCTATATAAATCTCTTCTCCCTTAAACAAAAAAAACCGAACCGAAACCTCCCATGCCCACCCCTACTTCTCTCCTTCGGTTTGATATTCCGTTTTTCAGCTGGAGTTTGAGCTATTGACTAAGTTAGTTATACCTCTAGGCTTTCCGTTTGTAGTGAGTAGATTAGGCTGGATTGGTCTTTATTGTTATGGGGTTTGTTGGGTGTTTGATGCTCGTTTATTTGGTGGGTTTTTAGCGGTTGCTCATCCGCGATAAGCGTGCTTAAGCAATGGAAGGAGTCTCATCTTTTATGGAGTATGTCGTGTTTTGTATTTGAGTTATCATCAAAAGTGTTCGAAGCACGTCTTCGGTGTTAGTTGTGCGGGAATTCCTTTCGATGTTTGAAAAATTCAATCAAAATTGTAATGGTATCTGCAATGTGTCAGCAAAAACCCATATTCTTGTTATAGGTGTGGTTTGATCATTGTGTTCTTCTTACGGTTCAGTATGTCTTTCTTCTGTAATGTATCTTGTAACACTATATTTTCAATATAATTCATCTATTCCGGTGAAAAAAAAAAAGTCAAAATAGAAAGTCTTTTGACAACTAAACCTATTGTGGCCAATTCCTAGTTGCCAAGGCATCGCACCTTCGAAACCGAATATCGCAATAGCTGCTCAATCTTGTATCATCAATTCAGAAAATAAAAGTTTAAATTCGTAGACAAAATAACATAAAAGAAAAAGAGAATAAAGATAACAAACATTAAAAACTAAGATAAGATCGACAAAAAAAAGAGGGTCCAATGCCAATGGTCCTCTTCCTTTCTCTTTTTGGTTTATTGCGATTCCGATTAGTTCACTTTATTATTTCGTCCAAGTCAAATCCCGTTTTAACTTCAGTTTCGGTTTAGCTCAATTTGTCACTGCTCTACACTTGTGGTCTTTGCATGAAATAGCAAAGAAAAATGTATTCGATTGGGTAAACATAAAACGGTAAAAAATATTTAGCAGTAAGAAAATTACTTTATACGTAGTTAGAAAAAAGTAAAGTGTAACAAAAAGATATCAATACTCTCTCTGTTCCTAAATGATAAAAAATTTACAAAATATTTTTGTTCAAAAAAAAATAGAGTTTTTACTGTTTTCTATGTATTTTTACAAACTTCAAGACAAATACTCAAACACTATTAGTTAAACTTTATTGAAAACTGTATTTCGTAGAAATCAATACATTATCTTAATAAGTGTGCATAACCTTAAACATCTATCTTTAAGGAACGGAGTGAGTATTGTATATAATTAATTTGCTAATATTTTTTCAAAAAAAATGAATGTCACATTATTATTCAATCAAAAAGTTGTGTACACAATGATTGTGACTTTTGTTTGAAGCAGTTTTAAAACTAAACATCAAAACGACTTGTTGAGGAAAGAACCGAAGAGAATAAGCATAAGAAATCAAATCGGGTGTCATGTGAATTTTCTTTGCGGAATTTGCATAGCAAGCCACAACAATTTCTTTGTTATAAGAAATGTCTTCTGTAATCGAACTCAATCTATTTCTGTCATTCTTTTATGAACGAGTTTGAGTAATTTGTTAATATTGTTTTTATGATTAGTAGAATATAGTATTGACATACTTTTTTCACCGCAATGATACGAAAGTTACTATCAATCATATTCTGAAATAAGTAAAAAAAGGAGAGAAAAGGCAAAAAAGAAGAAAGTGGAGAATAAAATTTATGTTACAGTTGGTAATGGATCACAGGTTTCATTCCTTGATTATAAAAATCCAACGGCCAAGATCTGCTGTCTAAACACTTTTCCAGCAAGATCATAACCCCAAATCATTTATTACATAACAAACCCACATATATTTCCAATTCTACCCCTTTTGTTTTTCTCTCCCTTTTTCCCTTTTTCTATATATCTTTCTATTTTATATAATAACATACAGCTGTAACAATTTAATTCCCACAAATTTCCTGATCCCCCTAAAAAAAGGACCACCACAAAAACATATATGATTTTTTTTTTGGCATTTTAAAAATAAAAACAGAAAAATACAGAAATCTGTCCCTGTAAATGATTTTTTTTTTGTAAAAAAAAACAAGCATGTGATGATGATGAAGCAAGAAAGAGAGAGAAGAAGGAGATGATACATCAAGCGGATTCTTCGGCGTGAGAAGTTTCCTTTTTTACCCTCGGTTGTACTCCATAATAACTAACGTACCACTTGACGAACTTCCTTAGCCCCGCCGCGAGATCCGTCGTGGGTTTATACCCAAAATCTTTATAAGCTAAACTCACATTCGCATGCGTGTATGGCACGTCACCGTTTCTTGGCATTTTAATCAAATGTTTCCTTGCTTTTGTCCCCAACAATCCTTCCAAGATCGAAACCAATCTCCCAACTGGAACAGGAGACGTGTTTCCAAGATTGTAAACACGTAACTGAGCCGGTCCACGTTTCTTTCCGCCGCTTCCGGTACTTTTCTCCGCCGTGTCTAACGCACCGACACATCCTTTAACGATGTCGTCGATGTAAGTAAAGTCACGAGCCACTTCTTTGTTGTCTGCCGTTCTGTAAATGTCGATTGATTTACCATGGAGTATGTCTTTAGTGAAAAAGAAGTAAGCCATGTCTGGTCTTCCCCATGGACCATACACGGTAAAGAATCTCAATCCGGTTAAAGAAAGACCGTAGATGTGATTGTAAGTGTGAGCTATCTCTTCTCCTGCTTTCTTCGTCGCGGCGTAAAGACTCGCGGGTTGATCTGTTCTGTGTTCTTCGGAGAAGGGATTCTCTGTGTTAAGTCCGTAAACAGAACTAGAAGAAGCCCAAACAATCGCAGGTTGAGGATTAGCTGCTTTAGCTACTTCGAGGAGATTAACGAATCCAGCGATGTTTGAGCTAACGTAAGATTGAGGGTTTTTCATAGCGTAACGAACTCCGGCTTGAGCAGCTAAGTGAAGTATGTGAGTGAATGGAACAACATCGAAGAGTTTACGCAAGAGTGGACCGTCGTTTAGATCACCTTCGACTATGAACACTTGTTGTTTCTCTAGAAGATCTTGTCTTGCTCTTTTAAGTGATGGATCATAGTAATCGTTGAAATTGTCGAATCCGAGGACACCGTCACCGCGTTTTCGCAACGCGAGTGAGGCGTGGGATCCGACGAAACCCGCGGCTCCCGTGACGAGAACGGAGAGACCGTGAGGTCGTTTTGCGGTGGAGGATTGTCTCACGCGCTTCTCCCAAGCGGCTCCTTCGCCGAGTGAGGAAGAGGAAGAGAATATTCCGGTGGATAAGAAGCTACGACGATGGAGATGGTGTGCTGCGGCGGCGCGACTATCCGAGAGTGGTGGGTAATTGATAGCGAAGAGGAGGACGAGGACTAGAGCTACCAGGAGGGTTGCTCGGAAAAGGACTTTAGAAGAAGCATTGAGAACTTTTGTGCTGTGAATCTTACGGAGGTAGCTGTTGTACCTCTCTAGCTTCACCGTCTTGCTTGTATCCGCCGTCGCCGACAGGGGCATTTTCGTCTTTTTAATAGAAACTCACTGGTTTTTCTCTGTTTTTGTTTTGTCTTCTTGTCTTTGGATCCAAGAATGGGCTCGAAAGAAATGTTAATATTTGGAGGAGTTTGGAGAGTAATGAGATTTTGTTTTGGAGATTTTTGAGAGGGTTTGAGAGAGTTTATCTTCGAGCCCTGAAAACCAAGTGAAGGAGCGATCTATGATTATAAAGGAGAAAAAGAGAAATTTGCTGGTCGGGAACCACCTTTTTTTCTTTAAAAAGAATAGTATATTAAAAAAAATCAAAAACGAGTTAATAATATATAAAATATTTATGTGGAAAAGAAAAAGAAAATAGTGTTGTAATTGTGATGATGGGGATGGTATTTTTAACGTTGTGTGTAGTTTTACCCGAAATATAAGAAGGATCCTCCAAGTTAGGCGTATGCCACATTGGCGAGTTAGATTGTTCTCCATTACAGTCGTCTCTCGTCTATATGGGAAACTTACATAGTTTACTTTTTCCTATCTTTAAAAAAAGTCTCTGTTATCTACTTATTTTATTATAGTCAAGATCTATTTATTAACTATCAAGTTTTTTCATTTCTACTAGATATCAACTTCGTCGTAATCTCTATCTTTAGAGATATGTTATATTTTTTTTTTTAAATGGTTTACGTATTAGATCACATTCTCATATGTTACTCTCTTTTTTTTTTTCTTTTTTCACGGTTTTAATTAAATGAAAGAGATATTGATACTAGTAAACTTGAATAGAAAGTAAAATAGTAGTATAATTTACTGAATATAAATGTTAAATACTAGTTCAAAATGATAAAAAATAAATTAAAAATGAAATGTCAAATTCAGAATAACACCAACACCATGAACGAATCAAAAATAATTTTCGTATCAGTAGCTCTGTTTTTTTTTTTTGCTAAACAATCAGTAGCTCTTTCACACCTGGTATACCAGTATATGAATGTTTTATTTTCGACTTTCAAAATCCATAACATCAAAAACTAAAAGTATTATAACAAAACATTTGTGGAACTCAAGTGAAAGCTATGAAAACTAATTTGGTTGATTTAGGAGAAAATGTGTGCTTTAAAGTCTTCTCTAGTATGACTTCCATATTATTGTGATTAGTCTAGGCTTGTTGGCTAAGCAGTTCTAGAAAATAATACATGTTCTAAACTCCAAACTCCAAATTCTTTCCATTCTTTTTGGAAAGGATTCTAAAGCGAAGTTTGTACATTTCGAATAAATATCAATTGTTTTTAATATCAAAACATGTAGTCGAAAAAAATTTAATAGAAGAGGCTTCCGGATGAAGTTGAATGACTATATTATTTCAGTATGGAAGGATTGGATATTATACCTAGATTGCGAAGATGGAAATGGCAAAACTTATGTTCATCTCTAACGGTTATAAATCAATTGATTAATCTCGACTCTCGAAAGTAAGAAGTAGAATATGAAGTATGCTTTGAGAATTGTGGTTTCCGAAGATATATGCATGATAGAAGCAATAACTATGAAATAGACAAATTGTGTTGATCTTTCACAAAATTCAGAAAATATACGGTGAAATCAAAAGATTAGTTTGCATATAATTTACTGCAACAATGTCCGCCTTTGAAAACATTAAGTACCAAATATTATACCACTTCAAACTCAAGGTTAGAGGGTCAGAGGTCCGACAAAGCTAAGACTATTTGGTAATGTAGCTGTAAATGGTCTCAAAAGTATAGCTATGCTTTGTGATATGCACTGTTTACATTCTGGAAATCATGATATAAAAGCGTGTAAAAATTATGTAATAAATGCCACACTGATTATAAAATAAAACATGAACTAACTAACTGGTTTTATACTTTTATAATAAAACAGCAGTGACAGTTCTATGACTTAACAGTAAAGTGTGCATATTTTATTAAGTATATTGCTGATTAGAATAATACAATTAAAGTAAGAACCTTCGTGTATTCAAATAATTATAGGAATTTTTACACATTGGTTAAGCAACAAGACAAAGCTACTTCTGTTTGTCTTGTGGTGCGAGGAAATGACAGGAGAGAGCCCCATGTGACTCCCTCTCTACATGTTCGTATGTGTGAACATTTGGACGAAATATATTTGCTGACTTTTTTTTTCGCTCCCCACATTGTGTTTTTATAATTATATTGTGAAATTTGGGTTCGTGAACTTAATTGAAGAAGAGTACAGGTAGAATATAAATGAAGCCTTTTAAGGACAAAACATAATAAAATGCTAAAATTAGCCGACTTGTGTCTACGCGGTTTCTAGATATGCTTATTTTCTACGCAAAAAAAAAAAAAAAAACATATTTAGCAATTTAATAGAGTACTGAAGTAGAAAAATCATTGTTAGAGATCTAATCAGATCACAATGAGTTATCGCAGTAACATGCATGAATGATCAATGAATTTATATATATACACACTTGCCTAATTATGTCTGGAGTCTCATTCTCGACTTGTAACCATATACTATAAAATATACAATTGATTATATATAATATTGGAAATGATTTATTTTGTTTAGGAGAGCGACCAACCATTATGCGTGGTGGATCGAGTCAGTAGAGCATTCTTCGAGAGGAGTGAACTCTATGGGAGTATTTCGGGAATCCATACTATTTGACTTATGCCATACTGTGGATGAAAACATATATAGCCACATTAAATGCGGACATGTTAGACATGCGTATCTAATCTAATGTAGAAATGTACATACAAACATCTATGCCACTAGCCACGGGTTTTGTAGGCACACCGGCTCTAACCAGGGGCCGAGGCACAATGACAAAGAGTGGGGTAAATTGTAACACCCGCATATTAAATTATGAATCCAGACCCAAGTGTTAGTCAAAATAGGTATCTTCATTACTCTAAAATTTCTCTGTTACATTGTATGGTAATTTACAACATATAGGTACTAAAATCACAACGCCTTGGAAAAGTCTTTCTCCATTGCTCGCCGCTTCCTCCTGCCTTGCCGTCCTATGGTCCACCTGACCGGATGTCCTATCTTGTACACTGGTAAGGGGGTGAGTATTGAATACTCAGTAAGACGGTCTACTCCGTCTCACCACCTAACACTACCTAGCTATTCTAAACCTATAACCCCACACAACACCCTTAGCACTACTTGCCAGGTACTGTGTCTCACGGCCAACCCTATGGCGGTGATACAAACTCCTCAACCTCAACCTCAACCTCAACCTCAACCTCAACCTCAACCTCAACCTCAACCTCATGCCGGGCACGCTGGCGGCCCATCCTCAACTTTATCTATGGTGAACCCTAGTCCAGTTTCCTGGCACCCTAGGCATTCAACCGCGGTGAGTCCTAAGTCAGCATTGGCTCCTTATTAGGTACTCGACTCATGGTAAGCATCTGCTTACCACTACTCCTCTGGACACCAAGGCTGCCTTGCAGCACCTGGCGCCACTATCCGGGGTGGCATCTAGAGATCCTCGGCGCCCCGACTCTCTCCTAGATGCCTGCGGTTGGTACTAGGAATTGCCACTCACGGACCGTTCCTAGTACCGCAACTCTAGTAAGCCCGTCGACAGAACCCTACCGGTTCTTCCAGCGAGCATCTGATTGTTGGGTCTTCGTGTCCTCTTTCAGACCAAACACAAACAAGGCAGAACGCGCCCCTATGCAATATTTAAATGGTGGCATTGTGAACCTACTATCCTACCGGTTTAACATGCTCTACTAGTCTATCCTAAGGTTCACAATCAAGCTATCTACTCATTTTAATCCTAGTCCGTTATACCTCTACGTTCTCAAGCAATAGCCGAAACATTTCAAACAATACCTTCTGCCCCGTATGGTCGGCCCCAAGTAACCATGGCTATCCCAATACGTTACCCATGACACATCTATGGCCATACTACGACCATCCCTGCAGAAATACACACATAAAACTATCCATTAATTGTGGAAGACTCGCGGTCCAGCCTTGCCCATCACTGGCCTCAGCGTTCCCGCGGCCTCGCCTCTAACCCTGGAGTTGTATGCGGCCGTACGAGTTTGCTAAGCCTCCTTAGCGCTTCTCTTGTTGGCCTACACCGTCTAGACTTCCTACCAGGTTGACTAAGGCATGCCCGTACAATTATCAAGTTGGCCGGCCACTACCTGTCCGGCCCACGACATTCTCTAGTAGTCTGCCGTGGCCAACAAACAAGCGAACCATCGGGTAACCTTACGGCCTTGCGGCGGTAACTTTACCGTAGCTCTATTTTGCGGTTAGTATCAGACCTTTCAGTCTGCCACGCTAATCCTCACATTTGGCCCACTGGCTCTCTTCTCAGAGTAAAGCCGGCCTATGCATTATCTACTTTCCTAAACTACATGCAGTGCGAGTCGGAGCTAGGCATGATCTTGCCATGACTAGTCTCCAGTCCGCCAAACAACGAGTCACTCTTGGGCCGGCTTATGCCGAGCCAAGTTTCCTCGAGATACAAGGTTGAGTCCCACGATAGGTATCCCCTAGGTTCGTGTACCCTCACCAAGATCCATCGTGATAGCCGAGTTACCTAACAAACTATGTTAGCCTTGCCATGCTCCTCTACTGTCTCACCTACGAGTCCATAGCCAGATCGCCATGATCTGACCGGATGCTCTGCCACTATCGGTAAGTCAAGCGTGCTTTTGCTTACCGAGCCTGATTCCGAACTAATGCCGTATCGATCACTATCGAGGTCGTACCGGTCCGCGGCATAGTGGTTGGCATTGCCCGTCTAGCTCTCTCTCCGATCATCGATGCCTTCACCGATGATTACCGGTTTGTTCATCGTGGACGAACAAGGTATCGTACTGATACACCGATGCCTACCGATGCCAGCCAGCGATCACATCGCGGACTGCCCTTGCGGACTGCTCAGTTATCCCCGATGGCCAGTGGTAGATCGATCGTAGGCCTCCCCGAGGGCCTATCGACGCGTCCCCATGGTCCGATCATGGATACTACCTGGTAGCTACTATTGGCACTGTCGGATCGTCGAGTGTCCATACCGGTTTCTCACCGATACGTCCATCGAGGAATGATCCGAGGCTCACTCGTCCTTATCATCGATCGGCCTTACTACTCGCGGTGCCTGGTCAAGGCGTCACCGGGCCCTGTTGAGGCGCCACCAATGCCTCGCACTGATGCCCTCTTGAGGCGTCACCGATGCCCTATCGAGGCGTCCTCAACTTAGCTCTAAGATACTCGGTACCCAGTTTTGCTTTTTGCCCCCTTACTTTTGCGTTACTGCCTAACAGGTCCTCCACTGGTTTGCTAATTCTACTACCACCCTTCCCTACATCTGTCCTATCCTACACCCGAATTTTCCTATACCTAGCCTATCTTAATACCTTTGGATATCCTAGTGACCACCAATACGCTGCTGAACCTCTGCTGGTTCCCTTCCCAAGTACCCAGGTTTCTTCTGCTCGGTTTCGGGATGTCACATAAATGCCTAGATAATTTTTTTTGATGGTGTATTTTTAATCTGATTTTTTTTTTAATGTTATTTCGAGATTTTTGTTTTGTATACTTTGCCTCCCATAAAAAAATAATTATGGATATGCTAGTGGCTCTAACCATGACAAGGGCCAATCCAATCTTAACATTTCATTTTAATGTGCATCTCTAATCAATTCAATATTAAATCATTATTTTGTCTATTAACAAGATAATAACTTAACTAAATGGACTGGCATGTCAAACCGATAATACTACGTTTACATAAACGATATCTTACAGTAATGGTTTTGCATGTCAAACCGATAATACTACGTTTACATAAACGATATCTTATAGACACAATCTAGCACAACATGCTAATAAGTCCGTTTTAGTGTTCTTGGTACGTGAAATATGAATTAGGGAGAAAACTCTGAAAGTCATCTTAATCTTCGCAAACTCTTCCAGATGGACGAAGAATGCATGCTACTCAGTTGGTTCTGACACCAACTTGACCAGCTCAGAGAAGTTCGTCGGATAATCAACCTTTATCTCATGTTGACTAATCATACACTCCATGATCCAAATCACGGCTTCCAAATCTGAATGGAGCATTGATATGTTTGTCGTGTATTTCTACTTCTTATCATATTTCGGCTTATGAGTCATCCTTGTAGTAGATCTAGCCAAAACCAAAGAAAGAATCAATCTCTTTCCATGACTCATCCACGAAACAACATAGTCCATTACTCTCAATTGAGAGGCGTGGTGGACATGTCACAATTATCTATTTTCCAACATGTTCCGCTAATTATGTTGATTCCCATACGGTTGCCTCACCTTGAGTAAGCAGCATCATATTTCAGGATTTCGGCTTATGAGTCATATTTGTAGTAAATCTAGCCAAAATTGATATTTCAGGAGCCAACAAAAGCTATATGCTAACTTAAGTTATCCTAAAATAACTATAAATCGATATTTTGGGTATATATATTTGTTTGTTAAAGAATTATAGAAATAAGTTCGAGAAATTGACCGAAAAGCTAATAAGTTAATAATCATCACAATATAAAAATAAAAAGACAAATTAAGTTATATTGTGCATCTTCTCTTTACGCTTAACTTACATAGAAAAGAGTAGAGCTAAAACTCAATCTTTTCGGTGCCCAATATTCTACCGCAATATTTAAAATACAACTACTGTGTACTTTAATATATACTCTCCCCGTTCCAAAAAGATAGATGTTTAAGGTTATGCACACTTATTAAGAAAACGCATTGATTTCTACGATTTACAGTTTCCAATAAAGTTTAACCAATAGTATTTCAGTATTTGTTTTGGAATCTTTAAAAATGCATAGAAAACAGTACAACTCTATCTTTTGGGAACAAATTTTTTTTTGTAAAGTTTTTATCTTTTAAGAACAGAGGCAAATATTGATTTAGTGGTTTATAAAACTTAATAATTGTGAGTATCCCAAATTTAATATAAAAAAATCTGATCCAAACGTTGTAGAAAAAAAGGGTCAGGAATAGAAAAGAGTGTATGGAAAAGTTGGAAAAAAACGTTAGGTCAAACTTCAGAATCAGAATTTGGGCATGTGTAGTTAAGAGAGTAACATGTGGTTTCTTAATGGTAATCATATCATTGTTTTAAAATGTTTATTTTCGAAACTTCTTTCCTTGGATGCGATATTATATAGGTCCCTTGTTATTACTTTTATTATATATATAGTTTGGGTGATACCCTAAATTATATTACAAGTCTTTGCAAATAGCAAAAATAATAATTCTTGCAGTATTAATAAGTCAGACTGTCAGAGAATTGTAAGTTGTCATTTTAAAAATGTGTGAGATTCTACCGTTATTGTAAAGTAAGATATTTGAAATGCAATTGACTTTCGTTTTGCATTGGTCCCAAAACCTCGTCCGTTGCCTTAGTAAACGAGAAACGACTCACCATTTTCTATGCATTTCCAGTCATTACTATCATATAAATCTTGTTTGAAGTTGTTTGCTTGACTAAGTAGTTATGTATATTGTTGGCATACTACCAATATGGTAATTATACTGTAAAGTTCTTACTATGAAATTTCTCAAATGATAATCGACGAATATATCATATTTCACTTAAAACAATCGTCAATTAATGCTCGGAAGGAGTTTGCATAGCACCAAGTAAACTTCTGCACTTGGGGTGAATGAAAGACTAATACATAGCAATAGCAGGTGGACCGATGTTTTTCTCGATGCGGGGCGTTTAGAAGAGACAGTCATCTATACATCACTTGCCCTCTTACACGAAAATGTTGAACACTCTACAATTTATATGTATATCTTTTTCTTTATATGTTTATCACTAAAATCTTTTTTTTTTTTTTCTGGTAAACTTTATCACTAAAATCTTCAGCTCTGAATACCTTTCCTTATTAAAATATCTTTAAAAAAATTGTGACGTCCCAAACTAAAGTAGACATGCAAAATTAGCTTAATTCTACCCATGAATTATGTGGTATATCTAAACGATTCAAAATAATAAACTTTTAAGTGAAGTTTAGTGAACACCTGTAGATATCATAGATATAGCCCGAAAAGAAACTAATGTGTGGACTTCAGCCAATAGCATGGAAGATGTGACACTCTAAAGACGAGTAAATGACAGTCCCACGATTTTTATACGTTAATGTTCACATGTTTTATGAACTGATCACAAAAAGGTGATAAAAACCTAGTGGAGTATGATAGATTTTGGGGCAACAAGATGACATGACAAATTACTTAGACATTCAAGGTAGTTTTGAGGCATATGTCCTCTTTATATGTAACTACAGGATCTGCTATGGGCGCTGACACTTTAAAGGAAAAAAACCCCTTTTTGTTTATTTTGGTGTGATATATTTTAAAGAGTTAACCTTTAAAGCATCTCTAATCGTTGGCTTCATTTTTTCTTTCAAGAAAACACATTTCTTCAAAATGAAGAAAAATATGAAGCATGTTTTCTCCATTTATTTGTTTCATTAAATATTATATTCCAAAAATCTTTTATCTATGTTTTCCTATTAATTACAAAACAATACTTTTTACTTTTTGATGTATTGTGTTTTTGACGCATTCTAACCATTGTTTTTAAACCTTTTTTGAGTCTTTTCAGGATGGAACATGTTTGGATGGAATATAGGGAAAAGAAACAAGGAATGGAGGCAAATGAACAAAAAATGGTGACCAAAACGAGAAGGATCGATCCATCCAAATTTAAATGGATCCATCCGATCGTATCTTGCGCGTAGGAAGATTTCAGAGAGAGTGGGCCAGATGATCCATCCAAATCCAGATGGATCCATCCAATCACATGTGGTGCGTAGGAATTGTTCACGCCAAACCACATAGAGACACATAGATCCATCAAAATCTTTATCAATCGATCTCTTTCCTAGACGAAAAAGAGGTTCTGACTTTCCTTTCGTGCCCCCAACTCTACCAAATCCGAACCTAGACCTATTTATTCTATTTGATTAGCCATTGTGGAGGCTACACTTTATTTTCTATTGAGACCTTTTGCTTTCTGAGTTTTGTAAGCTTTGGGGAGACGAATCTTTGACTCTACATCGCTGAGAAGATTTATGAATCCCTTTGGATTTCTTATATGATCATGAGTTTTTCTTTATTTTGTTTTTGGTTCTTTATCTCCATGTCTGAGTAGATCTCTAGTTAGGTTTTTAGGGTTTCAAGGAATTTCATGAATCGCAAGAACTATATATAAATCGGGATTTGTAATTGTCTTCATTTATTGCTGATTTTAATGCTTGAATTGGATTGATCACCTAGTTCATGATATTAGGTTGTTTAATGCATCAAAAGTGTTCGATTAAATGCATGAACAAACATAGATGAGCAAATCGTCATTAGCCAATTAAAGTTGATGTTAAGGCGATTTGTGAACCTATCAAACCAATTCGTTAATGCTTGTCTTCAATTCTAAATTCAAACGACAATTTAGAATCTTAGGTTGTTAGATAAAATCTATGGTGCCACGACAGTGGATCAGTTATACGTTTATGCTTGAGTTCTAGATTGAGCTGAGTTATTCCCTGAATAATTGTCTAGTTTGCGATCTCTGATTTCCTGTGAAAGTCCCTAAAGCCTAAAGCTTTTTAATTCATAGTTTACATCGTTTTATTTACTTTTTTCATTTACATTATTGCATAGAATCCCTTTTTATACCATCTAATTTTGGTTCATAAAATTTGAAGTGTAAACTTGGTTCTCGTGGATTCGATCCCATAATTACTACAACAATTGATGTGCACTTGCAGTGTTAATTTGGGTTAAAATTATGTGCTATCACTTTTCAACTATACAAGTTTTACCTACTTATTTTATTTTATGCAAATAGTTCAATAAAATCATGAAATCATAAATGTATTCAAAAATAAGATTACATTTCATAACATAAATAAGGAAGAAACAGATTTTCAGCATACACAAGATATATATTTATCCCATAAATAATCAATTAACATATCTTAATGATATTATTGCATCTGGAAGCGGTTCAGCGGATTATTAAATGATAAATTATGTCATGTGAAGTTTTTTAATCTCCACTTTTGGTACCATTTATGTATTGTAAATTTTATTGTTGGTCATGTCATTGTATTTCTATTTTATATAGTTTAGTATTACATTTAACTTTACATATTAATATTATTTAGATAAAATATCACATAATTTTGTTTATGCATGAAATATATAAATATTCAAAATCAAAGGATTAATTTATAAATAAAAATCTCACCTTCAAAATTTGAAGAAATGAATAGTAAATCTTCAAATATGAAGCAACACTATTCATTCATTCATTTTGAAGATGAAAATGAAGCACTTTAACCAAAAAAAAATGAAAATAAAGCACCATTAAAAAAAAATTCTTTATTTTTACTTTTAAAATAAAAGAAAAGGTAAAATTTGAAACAACATTACATAAGGGTCTAATAATATCAGAGATAGCTTACTGATCAAATTTTCTAATTATCCTAAAAAAAATTGTATCTTATAAGTTGAGAAATTGAAGAACACAAAAAATAAATTATAAAGAATTTGTTGAAGCATTTTTTGGTGACTTTTAAAGTTTATAAAGAACATTACCTGTTTGGCCATATTTCTATTTTGATCTTTGCAAAAATTTAAAATCGAACATCGAATTGAGACGTATTTCTTTACAATATGTTCATTTATTGTTTTATAGGGAAGTTGACTCAAACAATCTTTTTTAGATTTGATGTTGACTCAAACAACCTTTTTAAATTGTAATTACTGAAGCTTATTTTGAGTCTGTTTTACCCTTTTTGCTTTGATAACAAAAACGTATTTATGAAACTGCCATTAATAAACCAGAACATGTAGGCGGGAACTTTTCCCGCCTAAAAATAAACAGTTTACCGCTCAACGATGGTAGATTTATAATCGATCTGGTAGACTTATTTTGGAGTCTGTAGACTTATTTGATGAGCGGTAGATTTATATTTGAACGATAGACTTATTGTGTCACATTCGGTGGTAGATTTGTTTTCGAACGGTAAACTTATATTTTGAGTGGTAGACTTAAGATCACCAATGTTAGACTTGTGTTTGAGCGACATACTTATTAATTGAACGGTAGATTTATCTCGGTAGATTTATTTTGAACGATAGATTTGTTTTATTCGACGGTAGATTTGATTTTGTATGGTAGACTTATTGATAGCTGCGGTAGATTTAAAATGTTGATAATAACGGTAGACTTATTGTAGTGGCGGTAATTAGCAGTAGACTTATTTGTAGCGGTGGTAGATTTATAAAGGTGGATACTTGTGGTAGACTTATTGTAGTAGTGGTAGAGTTATAATGAGCGGTAGACTTATTCAATCTTATCAGTTTACTAAACCAACCGTCGATTGGTAGACTTATTTTTTTAGGATCAACAGTGGTAGACTTATTGGTTGGGAGTGATTGTAGTGGTAGATTTGTTTGTCTAAGTTGAGTGATGGTAGACTTGTTATCTCACATCTCTTCCAACATATTTATGGTATATTTGTTATGTTCGGTGGTAGACTTTTTTCATATAATGAAAAATGTCATTTTTGCCCCTTCAACAGTTAGACATTTGGTAGACTTATTGTGATAGCGGTAGACCTGTCGTGCTTTGTGGTAGACTTGTTTCATGTTTTGGAAACTACAAATGTGGTAGACTTATTTGGTAGGTGGTAGAGTTATTTGTAGGCAACACGAAATGGCGGTTTTACCCTTAAAAGAGAACAAATTTGCACGAAAAAACCTGCAACAATGGTGAAGAACTAGGGTTGCCGTCGCATAGCTTGGATATTTCTTGGTGTTCTAAAGTGATTTTTTTTATCTTTCTTTGTGTTCAAAAGTGATATTCGAACGAGTCAATGGAACAAATTGTTTTTGTATGTGGTAGATGGAGTTTTGCGAAAAATCGATGGGTGTTCTTAGTTGACAACTCAAAAGGTGGGAGAGTTTTTGGGTTAGATCAGGCAACCTCGTTCAACGATTTCCTTCTAATGGTGTATGAAGAATTCGGCCTGGATCAACAAATTTTCGAGGTAAAATTGAGCTACATGTTGTCCAAAAAGTATTTGCCAAACTTACCTCTAGATACACCACCGATTTTTGTTGCAAATTCAAGACAGTTGACGATTTTGTGCACCAATATAAGAACGAAACGATTCGTTTATGCGTCGAGATTACTGCAAAGATAAAAAAAACTATGTAAATGAGAGAGAACTCGATGCAAGAAGGGAGAAACTATAGATGAAGATGATGAAGATGAGGATTGTAGATTTGACTATTGCGATGATCTGGACTGTGAGTGTAAGAACCTACACAATAAACTTGTCAAGGGTTTTAAGGAAACAGAGGATTCTTAGATGAAAACACGTAAACAAAGATCAAAGAAGAAGTAGTTCTTTATTGTTGTTTGCGTAAGAGCGTATGTGAATTAAATTGCGGATCCCTTTCTCAAAGGATGTACATCGATATATATACTCGACTAGGTCGGTTTAAGGTTACAACAAGACAAAGGAAATTATCGTAATTCTTCGGAATTCACCTTGATGCTATTTCCTTATCGAGTTGATCTTCTCGAAGAATCTGGAAGTCTTCCTATTTCGCTGATGATCTCTTCTTCTGAAGGCGGTTACCTCTGTGGGTTTTTCTTGATGGGCTAAATTTGTTCTAGACTCGTCGGCCTGATGGATTTGCCACGCTTAGCGACTAACCTGCTCTTCAGAAAAGAAAAGACTCTCCTCGGCGAAATGTAGTTGATCCTGTTTAACCAAAATCTGCAAGGCATTTTGGTTAGCAGATTTCGCCTAGGCAGGTTGGCTAGCAGATTTCGCCTAGGCAGTTCAGCCTGCTCGGCCAAACTGAGCTCGGCAGCTCGGCCAAACTGAGCTAGGTAGGTCGGCCAAACTGGACTGGGAGCTCGGCCAAACTGAGCTGGGCAGCTCGGCCAAACTGGACTGGGAGCTCGGCCAAACTGGACTGGGAGCTCGGCCAAAATGGACTGGGAGCTCGGCCAAACTGAGTTGGACAGCTCGGCCAAATTGAGCTGGGAGCTCGGCCAAACTGAGCTAGGCAGCTCGGTCGATTTCCCTGGTTTGGCTAAACTCTTCCTGGCTAGGCCAAATTTGGCTTAGCTCTCAAATTTGGCAGTGATAACGTATTTGGCTGCGCTTTCGTCATTTCCGACTGTTGTTCTCGGGGGAGGGACTTCCGACCCCAACAGTTAGCCCCCCAACCCATTAGTATGATAATAGTAGCGGGGCGGTAACTTATCCAAGTAAAGAGAACAACAATTAGAAATTTCTACCAGAGTAAATACTTTGAAGAGACTGATGTGCTGTTTTGAACCGGGTCCCGTTCTGTCTGATGAATACTTCCAGTGTTTCCGAAGATAAAAGACACTGAGATTCCTGAAATGTACTGGACTTCATGTTTCCCGAGGTAAAATAGTTTTCCCTTATAAAACCAAGTTTTCTTCTCATTTTTACCTCATTACTCACTTCCCCACTCTCTCTCTAGAATGTACTCTCTCCTCTCTTTCTCTCTCTTAATTTTTTGCATTTTTTTTATTTGCTTCTCATTTTGGCCTAACTGCTATCTCGTCGGAAACGTCCGGGTTTTTAGTTTCGGGAAAGCTTTCGCCGAGGACGACTTTTGCCAAGGGACGACCGAACCGGTTAGCCGAAGAGGTTGTGCGCGGTCGGCCAAAAAAATCTGACTTGCGGTGAGGTTTGGCCGAGCTACTCGACCGGACCGGTTCGCCGAAGTGGTCGCGTGCGTGTGTCGGCAAAAATCTGATCCGGATTTTTTTTTTTTTTTTTTTGCCGAAGAGACTTTTGGCCGAGGTGCTGCTCGACCAGTTTTTTTGCCGAGCCGAATCAAGGCAATTTCGCCGAGCGGGTTGGGCAAGATTTTTGCCGAGCGGGTTGAGCAAGATTTTGGCCGAGCGGGTCAAGCAGGATTGTTGCCGAGCGGGTCGAGCAAGATTTTCGCCGAGCATGCCTAAACAAGTTTTTCGTCGAGCAGTTTCTAACTAGGCCAAATTTTCGTCAAGGCTTTTCGCCGAAGTGGGATCCTAGATGGACCCTTACCCAGTCTTGTGAGAGTTTGATGAAATTCCTTTTGTAATCAAGTCTGAAGGATACGAGTGGCTTGCGGAACCAATCTTGACTCAAGAGCAGGAGAAAGAATTCATCCACATTCTTGCCGTAGAGAAGAAAGCGCGTCGAGAACGACAAGGGATGAAGAAAATGTGTCGTTGTCGAGACGAGATCGTACCCAGCAATCCTGTCAATGTTGCTGAGCTTTCATGTTTACGTTAATGCTTAGCTCAGCGTAACCTGGAAAAGACTTGTGTTTTGTTGAATTTATATAGTTGGCTCAATAGAAGTTCACGGAGCTTGTTTTTGGTAAAAACTTTCCGTTGTAAGTAGAGTTCTGATAAAACGTACTTCGTAGCTTGACTTGTTGCTTAGAGATTTTTATTTTTGCCAAGCTCCCACATGTTGCGTTAATGTTGTTTATTTTTACCAGCGATGTTGCTGGGTTTCCGGAGTGATCATTTTGGTTTACGGACATGCTGATCTTTGAACACGCCTTCTCCAAGAATGAACATATACTTGTTTTTACCAACGATGACGTTGGGTTTTGAGAATGACCACTTCGATTCGGAGGTGTCTGCTCCGCGAATGAACTCATTCGATTCTACCAACTTGTTGCTGGGTTTTTAGAATGATCATTAAGGTTTACGGACGTGTTACTCTTCGAACACGCCCGCTCCTATAATGAGCATTGGCAGCTGCATTTTACCAACGATGTTGTTGGGTTTTCGAATGATCATTTGGGTTTACAGATATGTTTCTCCTTGAACACATCCGCTCCTATAATGAATCATTAGTAATTGTATAACGCGCTTATCCGATGATGGATGTTATTGTAAAATCTGCAGAGTGCTATATGAAAGATCGTCGTTGTGGCCAGCAGCGACGGTGAAAGATAGACTCGTCTGTTTAGTCAAGACATTGAGTAATCCATAAAGGATGTGATTGAATGTCTGTTTTGTTACGATATTTGTAATCCCTGTGGGATGTTATTGAGATATCGGTTGTGTTCTGACTTAAAAGTTTGCGAAATATCGCGTTTCAAGAGAATGGGAGTATATGTGTATACGCACCCACTCCCCCTCCTTTTTAAGGAACGGGGCAGTTGAACTCCTCCGAAGAAAAGCTGCCTACGTACCCTTTACAGGGATCAAGCCACCTCGTAGTTCATATTTTATAATGCTCAAGTTACTACGTGCTTTCCTCCTTCTCGAAATCCGTTATACTAAAGTCGCCTTTGAGTGTTCCAGCTACCAACTTGGTAGCAAGTTTTTGTCCCAAGGTAGGACAGTTTGTGGTGGAATGTCCGGAGGCACAGTGGTACTCACAATAAGTTGTTCCATCGTCGGTGCTTGGTCCTATGGTACACAAGTTGTAGCTCTCCAACTCGACTTGGTAGTTGCGAGTTCCTGTTAATCATTCTTCGTGCGGAACGAAGCAATGATTGTTCTTCTTAGGCGTGGGGGCGGCTAATTCGTTTACCTGCTTCAGCTTTGTAGTTTGTTGGGTTCTCGCTAGAATTGCATCTTCGACTCTGAGGTAGTCGGCAGAGCGGTGGAGAGCGTCCTGGATAGTAGTTTGTTCATCAACTCTTGCCAGAAAGCCGAAGGGCATCAAAGCACCTCTTTCAAAGCTGCCAAGGCGGATTCACTGGTCACCCCTTCTACCTTCGAAAGCATAGTCCTGAATCTCTTCATGAAATCTCCTAAACTTTCGCTCTCGCCCTGCTTCGTAGTCCACAGTCCTCCGTCGTAGACCCTACGTTCTGCGAATATGCTGTAATGAGTTACGAACATCTCTAAAAGCTGGTTGAAGCTGTCGATTGAGTTCTTCTTCTATCGGTAGAACCATTGAAGCACAGGCCCCTTTAAGCTCTCTATGAACATCTTGCAATAGCCGGCATCCTTCTCATGTTCTCTGAAATTTGCTCTTCCCATGGCGACTTCGAATGCTAAGAGGTGGTTTTATGGATCGGTGGTTCCCTCGTCGGGCGTACTCTGCGTCTGCCTCTTCTTGGTTACGCGGTCGAGTCCTTCTCGCTGGTGCCTTGCGATCAGTCGTATCGCTAGGATTGTCACCTTCTTCCTCTGCGCGAGCGCTTTCTCGTGACGGTGAAGGATTTTTGTTTCTCTGGATGTTGATGCGTTCGGGGGTCTTGTTTCCAGTCCGTAGCGTCTGCGGCGGTGGTAGGTTTCCTCAGGTTCTTGGCTTAGCGCGCGGCGTTGAGAAGCAGAGGGCATGAGGTTTGAATTGCCGAATCGATCACCGCAGCCTGGTGATCCTTCTACAAGCGAGGAGCGTCTCGAACATCTTCTTAACCTCTGTTAAGGGCTTCGGGTTCGCAATAGGGTTTGTGATAGGGTCCTTTGTAACATCCCAAACCAACAAGGGGTTTAATTGGGATGAACTTAGAGGGAAGAACAAGAGGCGCGGACCTTAGGAATGGTAACTAAGGGCGCAGGACGGTCAAGAGAGCTAGAAATTGAAGGAAAGGAAGAGAAATGGGCCTCCGGCCCATATAGTAAGGAGGTGGAGAAAAATAAGGAAAGTGGAGAAAAATAAGGAAAGTGGATATTCTCCTTAGGGTTTTCGGTGTAGTATAAATAGAGGGCTAGGGAGCTCATTATTTACACACACCAAAATATTTCTCTCCTCTCTAGAGCCAAAGATACACGCTTAAGAGGGAGAGAAAATGAGGAGCTCGAGAAGGAACTCGGCACCCCACCTAAGGAGAAGCGGTATAAGGTAAGGCGCGATCCGTACCTAATACTCCCTTTCTATTCTCTTCCTTATAGCTTTCATACGGTAGTCTTAGTAGTACGGGTTAGGGTAGTAGTAGTAGTAGTAGTAGTGGCCTTGCGCGGATAGTAATTCCGTGCACGGCCGGTAGTGTTGGTGGCGCCAAGGGTTGGCATCGGTATGGCCTCGGGGTGCCTCGATGTCAACACGACTGGGTACCAACGATAGGCCTCGGTAGCGCCAAGGGTTGGCATCGGTCAGATACCGGTGACGACACGACTGGGTACCGAGTGTCCTAGAGCTGAGTAGTGGCCGCCTCGATAGGGCATCGGTGAGCCTCGAGAGGGCATCAATGCGAGCCATTGATGGCGCCTTGACAGGGCCGGTGACGCCTTGACCAGGCACCGTAAGTAGTAAGGCTGATCAATGATCAGGACGAGGAGCCTCGGAACGTACCACGAGGGACGTATCGGTGAGCAACCGGTACGGACGCTCAACGATCCGACTAAGCCATAGTGGCTATCAGGTAGTATCAGCGGTCGGACCATGGGGACGCGTCGATAGGCCCTCGGGGAGGTCTACGATCGATGTACCACTGGCCATCGAGGATAACTGAACAGTCCGCAAGGGCAGGCCGCGATGTAGTCGTAGCCTGGCATCGATAGGCCTCACATGGGTATCGGTGTATCAGCACGATACCTTGCTAGTCCACGATGAACAAACCGAGAATCATCGGTGAAGGCATCGATGATCGGAGAGAAAGCTAGACGGCCAGTGCCAACCACTGGGCCGCGAATCGGTAAGGCCTCGATAGTGATCGATACGGCCTCGGTTCGGAATCACGCCTGGTAAGCAAAAGCATGCTTGGCTTACAAACAGTGGCAGAGCATCCGGTCAGATCATGGCGATCTGGCTATGGACTCATAGGTGAGGCAGTAGAGGAGCATGGCAAGGCTAACATAGCTTGCCAAGCGAATCAGCTATCACAATGGAACTTGGCTAGAGTGCACGGTGAAGAAGTCCCGCCGTGAGACTCAGCCTCGTATCTCGAGGAAACTTGGCTCGGCCTAAGCCGGGCCAAGAGTGACTCGTTGTTTGGCGGACTGGAAACTAGGCATGGCAGGATCATGTCTAGCTCCGACTCGCACCGCATGTAGTTTAGGTAGTAGTAGATGCATAGGCCGGCTATACTCTGAAAAGAGAGCCAGTGGGCCAAATGTGAGGATTAGCGTGGCAGACTGAGAGGTCTGATACTAACTGATCATTGAACCGCAAAATAGAGCTATGGTAGCATTATAGCCGCAAGGCCGTAAGGTTACTCGATGGTTCGCTTGTTTGTTGGACTCGGCAGACTACTAGAGAATGCTGTAGGCCGGACAGGTAGTGGTCGGCCAACTCGATAGTTGGACGGACACGCCTTAGTCAACCTGGTAGAAAGTCTAGACGGTGTAGGCCAACAAGAGGAGCGCTAAGGAGGCTTAGCAAACTCGTACGGCCGCATACGACTCCAGGGTTAGAGGCAAGGCCGCGGGAACGCTGAGGCTAGTGATGGGCAAGGCTGGACCGCGAGTCTTCCACAATTAATAGATAGTTTTCTGTTTGTATTTCTGCAGGGACGGTCATCGTATGGCCATAGATGTGTCATGGATAACGTATTGGGATAGCCATGCTTACCTGGGGCCGAACATACGAGGCAAAAGGTATTGTTTGAAATGCTTCGGCTATTGCTTGAGAACGTAGAGGTATAAAGGACTAGGATAAACCATAGTAGATAGCTTGATTGTGAACCTTAGGATAGAACAGTAGAGCATGTTAAACCGGTAGGATAGTAGGTTCACAATGCCACCATTTAAATAATGCATAGGGACGTATGTATGGGCATGCGTTCCGACTTGTTTGTGTTTGGCCTGAAATATGGCACGAAGACCTAGCGTTCTAGCGGAGCGTTAGAAGGGTTTGAAGTTCCAGAACTTCGTATGGTTTGAAGTACCAGAACTTCGTAGAGTCCGCCGACGGGCCGACTAGTAGCGGCCAGCGTGCCAAGCATTTCCAGTGTTACTGGAACAGTTACTAGCTTGCTGGTGTAGTATAGTAGTAGCGGCCAGCGTGCCAAGCATTTCCAGTGTTACTGGAACAGTTACCAGCTTGCTGGTGTAGTGTAGTAGTAGCGGCCAGCGTGCCGGTATGAAGTAGAGTAGTTATGTTCGTATCACCGCCAAAGGGTTGGCCGTGAGACGCAGTACCTAGCAAGTAGTGCTGAGGGTACTCTGTGGGGTTATAGGTTTAGAATAGCTAGGTAGTGTTAGGTGGTGAGACGGAGTAGACCGTCTTACTGAGTATTCAATACTCACCCCCTTACCAGTGCGCAGGATAGGACATCCGGTCAGGTGGACCATAGGAAGGCAAGGCAGGAGGGAGCGGCGGGCAACGGAGGAAGACTTTCCCAAGGCGTAGTGAATCTAGTACCCTGTGTTGTAATTTACCGTACAATGTAAACAGAGAAATTTTAGAGCAATGAAAATATCATTTTTTGTCTAACACTTGGGTCTGGATTCATAGTTCGAGATGCGGGTGTTACATCCTTCCCTTCAGGGTTATCTCTGCGCAGCGAAGACTCGTTTTCTTTCTCAGCTTCGCTGACCATCTTCCTGGATCTGATGCGTAACGTGGTTTCGGGTTGTGTCAGAAAGTCTCTTGTTCCCCTAGTCGGTGCCAATTGTGAGTATTAGAACCTACACAATAAACTTGTTAAGGGTTTTTAGGAAACAGAGAATTCTTAGATGAAAACACGTAAACAAAGATCAAAGAAGAAGTAGTTCTTTATTGATGTTTGCGTAAGAGCGTATGTGAATTAAATTGCGGATCCTTTCTCAAAGGATGTACATCGATATATATTCGACTAGGTCGGTTTAAGGTTACAACGAGATAAAGGAAATTATCCTAATTTTTCGGGATTCACCTTGATGCTATTTCCTTATCGAGTTGATCTTGTCGAAGAATTCGGAAGTCTTCCTATTTCGCCGATGATCTCTTCTTCTGAAGGCGGTTACCTCTGTGGGCTTTTCTTGATGGGCTAAATTTGTTCTGGACTCGTCGGACTGATGGATTTGCCACGCTTAGCGACTAACTTGCTCTTTAGAAAAGACTCTCCTCGGCGAAATGTAGTTGATCCCATTTAACCAAAATCTGCAAGGCATTTTGGTTAGCAGATTTTGCCTAGGCAGGTCGGCTAGATGATTTCGCCTAGGCAGTTCAGCCTGCTCGGCCAAACTGAGCTGGGCAGCTCGGCCAAACTGAGCTGGGCAGCTCGGCCAAACTGGACTGGGAGCTCGGCCAAACTGGACTGGGAGCTCGGCCAAACTGAGCTGGGCAGCTCGGCCAAACTGGACTGCGAGCTCGGCCAAGCTGAGCTAGGCAGCTCGGCCAATTTCTCTGGTTGGGCTAAACTCTTCCTGGCTAGGCCAAATTTGGCTTAGCTCTCAAATTCTTCATTTCCGACTGTTGTACTCGGGGGAGAGACTTCCGACCCCAACACGGACGGTGCAAGCTCAGACGATGAAGAATACGGGTGGCGTGGTAGACTTTCAGATGATGACGACGACCCCGTGGATACTCTACCGCCAAAGAAAAGGGGTGTACCATCGATTCCCGATGGTGTGAAGTTAGAAATGAGGTCGGTAGACTTAGTGGTTGGGTAACATTATATGCAACAAAAGAGGACTTGGAGAGGAGATTGAAGATTCTTTTGGTTGCATATAAGTTTGACTTTAACGTGGGATACACAACTCCAACGTTGTTGACGGTTAGTTTTTGGGTGGAAGGATGTACATGAAGGGTTCGTGCTTCAACAATTGGAGAGAGTCCTAATTTTCATAGGAAGACTTATATTGAAAACCACTCGTGTTCTGTGACCGAGCGTTCAACCCGTGCTCGTAAAGCACCGTATCAGGTGCTAGGACGTCTCTACAAAGATTTGATTGGTGGTGTTGGACCAACAGTCTTACCAAATCATCTTGTCGATGCTATAACGAAACGTTTCAGAATAAAGGTATATTTGTTGACGATGGTATATTTATTGTTTAGACATGATAGATTTATCAGACTGAGGTGGTAGATTTATTTCATAGAGTGAAAGTTCTAATTGTGGTAGATTGATTTTACTGCCGTGGTAGATTTATTTTACTGACGTAGTAGATTTATTTTACTGACGTAGTAGATTTATTTTACTTAAGATTAATTCAATTGTCATAGGTAGAGTATTGGAAAGCCCATCGAGCATTAAAGTATGCAAGACAATTGGTTAGAGGAAGCTCTGAGAATGGGTACGAAGAACTTCCCACGTACTTATACATGATTAGCAGAGCTAATCCAGTGACGCTTATAAAGCTTAAAGTCGATGGTGAAAATAGATTCAAGTTTCTTTTCCTTGCATTTGGCTCAAGCATACATGGTTTCAAGTTTATGAGGAATGTAAGTGTTGTGGATGGGACATATTTGAAAGGTAAATACAAAGATACTTTACTTATTGCGACGACACAAGATGGAAATTTTAACATATTTCTGATTGCTTTCGGTGTTGTTGATACCGAGAATGATGAGTCTTGGGAGTGGTTCTTTAGACAACTAAGCCGAGTAATCCCAGATGATGACGCTCTTGCGATTATCTCGGATATGCATAGATCAATAGCGAATGCGATAGGGAACATATCATTTGCATAAAAACATTTTGCTGAAATTCAAAGGTGGAGAATCATTCGGACTAGTCAAGAAGGCAGCCAGCGCATATAGACTTCAAGAGTTTAATCAATTATTTGGGTAGATTGAGGCTTTGTATCTTGCTCTTCATACTTATTTACAGGGAGCCGGTGTACGTTTATGGACTCGTGTGCATTTTCCCGGTCATAGATACAACTTCCTGATGAGCAACATAACATAATCTATTAATATAATCCTATCTCCTACGCGCGGATATCCAACAGTGGAACTTATGGATACTATAAGATCGATGTTGACAAGGTGGTTTGCTACAAGAAGGAAAAAAACAAGTTTAATGACCACAACCCTGACCACTACGTTGGAGAAATAACTTGAGGTAAAAATGTTATGGTAGATTTATAGACACATGATGGTAAAGTTATATACATGTTATGGTAGATTTAACAAGGATATTATGGTAGATTTAATTCGCATGTTAGATTAAATAAGCATGTTATGGTAGATTTATATACAAGTAATGGTAGATTTATAGATAAGTGATGGTAGATTAATAATTGAAGGACTAACATTGTTTGCCTTTTTGTACACAAGATAGGGTTGAGAATGCTAAGCTTTGGACTATACAAGAGATAAATGACAACCAAGTAGAAGTAACATTGGGGTCATCATTACATGTGGTGAATTTGACATCAAAAAGTTGTACTTGTCTAAGGTTTGACAAGGATAGAATTCCTTGTGTTCATGCCATTGCAGCAGCGGAAACAGTGAAGAAGTCACGGATCGGCTTTGCACATCCCTACTTCCATACAAAGAACTTGTACAACGGTTACTCATAAAGTGTTATGCCAAGAGATATTGCGCTTCCCGCGCCGAAAATTGTGGCATCAAAAGTTTGTAATCCTCCGATTGTTCGTGAACCACCATGTAGGCCAAGACTCTCACAGATTAAAGATACTTTGGAAATTGTCATGGAGCGGAAACGAGCTAGAAAAGAACCCATGTCCTCGAACTGTCTTCAACAAGGTCATAATCGTGCAACTTGCAAAGCTTAAATGTATGTGATTATCATGTGTACTTTCTTTTTTCTTATGTATGAACTCGAATTTATGTTTTAAGGTACTTTAATGGTTACGAAAGACTCATGAAACATCATGTTTTTACCGTACATAAATGTTGTCAATTACATACAAAATATCATTAAAGTCTACCACACTTTCGAAGGACCACCAAGTCTACTCTTATGGTGATACAAACATGGTCCTTTGAAAGTATAATGGAAAATAAACAAGTCTACCACAATGAGTTTCGTCTGTATTAAATCAACGGTCACAAAAGGACTTGTCAAAATAAGTGTACCACCACATCCCCAAAAGTCTACCATCACATCCCCAAAAAGTTTACCACCGAATCATAATTAGTCTACCACCACGTTAAATCTCACTTTCCAGAATCTGTCTGTAACGGAACCTTGTCGTCTGATTGTCCACGCGGGTTTGGGTCGGATACCTGCTGGACCAAGTCAACAACTAGTGCCTCCTCCAGGATATCAGCGACAAGTTTTAGATGAATAGAAGCCACAGTTGCATCGCAAAGCCCATCCATAGTATGTCCTAGAGCTAGACACTCTAGATATTTCAGTGTGTAGACACCACAATCGCCTGATTGGATGTTTTGGGGTACGTTTGATTTGACCCTGTAGTAGTGAAACGTAGCCTCACTCATCCCCTTCCTTTGATCAGGTGGTGCAACATGTTTAAGCAATAACGGAATCATCTTCGTGTATGGTCTGCATGATGCGGCGACAATGTCGTCCTTGTAGGCTGTGATGATGCTATCGTAAACTTTCACCTTCCTCTTAACTAAGTCTACCACAACAGCCACCCAATGCATATCCTTGATATTATGAGCAATGTACAATGTGTCAACATCCGTCACCCATTTCTTGTATGTTGGAGCAAACATTGGAGTTAATCCATTGTACATGTTGAAATATCCTTAACCGAAAATCCAGTTCGTCTCGGTACTGTGGAAGTCCCGAGTGTACTCTTGACAACAAATGCCCCCAAATATCGGATCGAGAAACGCTATCCTTTCACTTGAAAAAGGACTTGGACTTTGCATTGACCTTTGTCGAAACATATTCACTACAGCCGTTATATGCTGCAAAATAAATAAATGAAGTTCCACACATTAAACCAAAAATAAACAAACCAGCACAAAAATATAAAATATAAATCTACCATGCATAGTGGTAGATATAAAATATAAATCTACCATGCATAGTGGTAGATTTATTTACCTCACTATTCAACCACCCGTATTCAGAAGTGTCTTCTGGCCACATATGTTTAGGTGTCATAAGTCTCAAGTAGAACTCGACATTTTCCAGGCTCCTATCCAATGGGTTCTCTCCAAATCATAGAACCATAACAATTGTTAGAAGGATGAAAGTTGGTGTGCATTGAATAAGACTTTCTATAAAAAAAGATAAATGACTTACAAATCTTTCTTCACAAACTCAACCAACTTATTGGCTCTATGTTGCTCCACCGGCTCAAAAGAATTGTAGACAACGGAAGAAGGCTCTGTACCTGCCATGATTTTTAAGGTCCCGGAGTGCCCTACGAATGGGGACTTCCGAGATGGAACAAGAATTTTATTGTGACCTATGGGGGGGGGGGCACCAAATCATGTGACAACTTAAGAATCTCATCTAAAGCTTTGTCCAGTGCTTTGTTTATCTCATTCGCCCTTACATCGTCTTCATCATCAGATGAGTATGCGTTGTACTTCGGTTTACGAGGAGGTGTAACTTACTCAGAGTTATCAACACAGTCATCTGCTTCCTTCTTTTTTCCAGCAGCAGTAGCAGTTTTTGTTTACAGCTCCAAACAAGTTAGGGATTAAGTCAAATAGAAGTAAGATAACAACTATAATAAGTCTACTGCTACAATACCACAACAATAATGCCAATAAGTCTATCACAATGTGTCAATTAGTCTACCACAATGTGTCAATAAGTCTATAACCAAGTCACCATAAATCTACCATACCGTAACCTATCTCTATACGTACCAGATCAAAGATTTCGACACACTCAACTCCATCATTCATTTTAGCAGGAGTAGCTTCCTTCTCTTTACCAGTAACACCTTTAGTCTATAGCTCCAAACCCAAACATTGTATAAGGAATTAGTCAAATGGAGGTAAAAAAATTAGTTGCAAATCAAAATACCATGGAGAATTACTTCCCACCTTCTTTTCACCATTGCTTTTGCAGAGGTTTTCAGCTTCACCCTTCTGCACTGGTGCAACATGTTCACATTTCACTTTCCGCAGAACAGTTGGTTTAGCCTTTACATCCGGTTTTCTAATCACACGGTTAACTGAGAACTTTGTCTTTTTGGATGTTACTTCTTGTTTCATCCAAGACTGTGTTAAGAAAAGTAGAGGATAGATGTTCAAACAGAAAGATAACTACACAATGAAATAGCAATACATGTTCAAATAAGTGTATAACAACATTACAACTGATGTTCAAATAAGTCTACCATAACACAATAATAAATGAGGAATTCCCTCATATACCACTCTTTGAATTTTTTTTTCCAAAAATACCACCTTGAAGTTTTTTTTCCAAAAATACCACATTTTTTTCCAAAGTTCCAAAACTACCACTTTTTAAAATGTTGATTTTTAAGGTTTAGAATTTAAATTTTTGGGGTTTGGGTTAACTATTCCAAAATTAGGGTATAGTTTTAGGGGGTAGGGTTTGTGTTTAAGGTTTAGGGTTTAGTTTTGAATGTTAAAAATGATTTTTTTTAAAAGTGGTATTTTTGGAACTTTGGAAAAAATGTGGTATTTTTGGAAAAAAAACTTTAAGGTGGTATTTTTGGAAAAAAACTTTAAAAAATGGTATTTTTGGAAATTGCCCATAATAAATCTACCACGTCTTACCATAAAATTTTAGGAAACCATCTTAATAAGTCTACCATAGGGTTCCCATAGATCTACCATCAAGACATCGCTTAGAAAAGAGTCTTACGTACCATATCATCCTCCACAGATGCAGCTCCGCCAACTCCCGTCTTTGACTGTTCATCTACCACAACTTTGGACGCATTCCCTTTACCTTCTAGAAATGTAAGCCTAGTCTCAAACTTTTTGATTGTGCCCACCAATCCCTTAAGGAGCTTAAGCACTTCACCACTATGGCCTTCTTTGGTTTTTTTAGCTGCCCCTTCACCACTAGGAATCTCTGTCTGCTGCTTCTTTTTCTTTAGCTTTGGTGTGTTTTTTAATGGGATATCCATGTCGCATTCCTCTTCACTATCTTCATCACCCGAAGTTTCAGATCTCATCTTTCTCTTCCCATGCTTCACCTTCTCCTTCTTTTTCTCCTTATTTTTCTCTTTCTTTTCTCTTTCTTTTCAACCGGAGAGTCACCCTCATCCTCACTCTCCTCAACAAGAACAACCTTGCTCTTCTTTTTCTTTTCAACCGGAGAGTCATCCTCATCCTCACTTTCTTCAATGTTAGCCTTGCTGTTCTTAGTCTTCTTTTTCTTACAAATCGGAGAGTCATCCTCATCCTCACTGTCCTCAACAACCTTAGACTTGCTCTTCTTGCTCTTCTTTTCCTCAACCTCAGCCATGCTCTTCTTTTTTTTAGAAACCGGAGGTTGTAACTCCCAAACTTCTTCATCCAAGCATCCACCAAGAATATCGCGGTTCATGTTATTGAGTTTGACATTTTCGTTGTCATCATCCCATAGAGGGTAAATGAATTCCAAATGTTTGACTACTAAGTGCATGATACGAACCTACAAAGAACAATATTGCAAAAGCAAGAGATAATTAATAAAAATCTCTTGAAATAACACTACCAAAAGTTTACCATCCTTTTTGTTTCTATTTATAAAAGTCTACCATCAAAGGTTTCTACTGAAAACAAGTCTACCATCAAAGGTTTAACAAGTCTACCATCAAACTGAAAACAAGTCTACCATGAAACTGATTATAAGTCTACCATCAAACAGAAAACAAGTCTACCATCAAAAGATTTCTACTCACTGAAAACATCAAAGGTTTTCTTCTGAAAACAAGTCTACCATAGCTCTTAAACTAAGTTTACCGTCAAAGATTTTTTTTTCCAAACAAGTCTACCATTGAAAGATTATGATGTAAAGTACGAAGATTTACCTTGTTGTTGTTGTTGGATTTCTTATCCTCCTCCGTAAGTTGTTCCAAGTTGTACCTTCCCAACGTAGAAGAGGAACTACTCCTTCTCTTCTCTTCCCAAATCTTTCCCCTAAAATGGGAGCTGCCTCATACACCCATACAAGCAATGCATGAACATAGTCATGGAGTGTGATCTTTCTCAAATTCGTAACTTGTATGGACGAAATTAGAGACTCAAAGGACACTCGTCCCCAAGGATACCTCTCGAAAGCCTCTGGATCCATGACTCTTTTTGCAGCCATTAGAGGGATTCTACTATTACGAGCGTAACCATATACTCCAACATGCAGAATAAACAACAATGCTAACATTCTCTTCTTCTCCTCACTCCATGTCCTGCATCTGTCAAACAAAGGCAACAACTCCTCCCACTTGGGTCCCTCCCCTGTTGGGACACTAATTTCTTCCCAAAATTTTGTTTGATCAATGTCCCAACCATCATTTTTATCAACCAATCATAATTCATCTGGGTTATCTCTTCAAACTCATGCAACGAAAATCTCACTGGCCGACCACTAAACAAGGCCCAAATCTCATAGAACCTATCAATTTACAATTGATTGGTTATGAAATGAGTAACCGTGGCACCCGAAAAATTGATTTTCTGTGTAGCTAGCTTCATAATTACTCCAACTGAGGATTTATTCATGATATCATTGTACCTATCATCACCAACCGCTTCCCACATTTTTTCAAAGTCATGTAACATGCAATTGTGATGCAAACTTCTCAACCCCGATGGTGCTAATCTAGGCGCAAACCTTCTGGATGGATATATCTTTGGCACAATCGAGGAACCCATACCTGCACAAATCGGTAAACTGAGTCAGTATAATTATCAATCTACCATGACAACAAATTAAATCTACCGTCGACCAAAACTACACAATTCACAAACTAAATTAAATCTACCGTCGAAACACAATTAATCTACCATTAAGTCTCCAACGAAATGAAAACAAAATTAAATCTTCAACATAATAAATTAAATCTACTGTCGAAATGAAAACAACAGATTAAATCTACCGTCGAGACCAAAATAATCTACCATCAAATCTTCAACGAAATGAAAACCAAATAAATCTTCAACATATTAAAACTACCATCACCTAAAATAAATCTACCATCACAACATAACGCTTTCAGTTTACATAACATCAAAAAATAATTCAATTAAATCTACCACTACTTTCCCATAAATCTACCACCACATAGATTAACAAATCTACAATACCAATCTTTTCTCTCACCTTAACTGTGTATATCGGCGCCGGAATCTGGGTTTACACGTTTGAATCCCACTGAAACTGTCAACAAAAACAAATTTCAGATTAGGGTTTTCGTGATTTATACAAGATTTCAACAAACCCAAACGAAACCGGTTAGAAACAAGAGATTACCTCTCTTCAATGCACGAATACAAAACTCTACCACTTGACGGAACTTCCCTTCGCCGAAATTTCGAAACCTGAAACCGGCCGACCAAATTCAACTTCATAAATCCGTAAATCCGAAACTAGAACACTCGTCATGGCTAGAGAAGAAGAAAACTCATGAAGGGTTTCGAGAAGACGAGTCGCTTCTTCTCTCGCCGTAAAGGAAACAGAGAAGACGAACGGTTTCAAAAAACGATTATTAGGTTTTTTTTGCTTTATGTTGGGTTTTTTTCAAATGGCAATGACATTTTCGTTAATAAACGGGTTGTGAATATTTTAAAGGTCTTTATAACATGTTTGAGCTCAAATTTTTGAACTCAAATAATAAAAAATGTTTTAAAAAAGGGAATATCTAAAAAAAATTGTTTTAGTAATTATCTCTTATTTATAACATGCTTTTACCCCTTGAGAGATGACTTAGTTAGCTTACATTTTTAGCTACCTTTGCACTAATCGAACGAAATTAGGAAGATTAGTTGAAATAAATAATTTTGTTCGCAACATGATTAAAAACAAAAAAAGTGTCGGTGGTCTCAGCCATATTTTGAGAATTAAAATCAATATTAATTAGCATTAATTTGAAAGTGATTTGTTAAAGCCGTGTAGTCGCCTATCTCTGTCCCTTCGAAGGCTGTTCAGTTGAAAACGGAACTCTTTGTCGGCACATATATACAGTGTTAATGATTTGGATCGTTTTGTAATAATTTAAAAGTAGTTTAGAATATGGAATATGAATTTATTCATATAATTATCGTGTATGTATAACACAAATAGTCGAAACGACTGTTTCATCGAAGAATATTTGTTGGAGTCGGATTTTGGGGTAGCAAATTGAATCAGGAAATGATAAGAACGTAAAAAGAAGTCTCCTAGACAACAGTATAGTATTTTCCGAGAATATTCCGATGTTTAAATTGACAAGCTGTGCTTGTATATACATATTAGAAAGGAGAAATAGTAGTACTAGGGATGGATGTTTATATCGAAGTTTCAAAAATCAACAAAAAAGCGTATAATAGGATTATTAAGTTTCAAAAAAGAAAAAGATACGGTAAAAGTAGTCCATCTTGGTTTTACGGCCAAAAACATAAACTTCTTAAAAATTTGGATTTAATCTTGTTACAGTTTGTACTTTGTAGACATTTTGGATTGTTCATTTGGTCACTTGGATTATCCAAATATGTTGTTGTCCACAGTAGAACTACATAAAATCATTGTTGAAGAATATGTTCATCTCCAAATTTAGTTGAAACGTTTTATCAAAATTTGAATAATTTGATGTTAAATTTAAAGAAAAAATATCAAATGATTCTAATTTAGTAATTTTGGTTATCTTCATAAATAAAATATATTGATAATGATTTAAAGTAGACATAATTAATAATATGGTAGTAAACTACTAAATCATGGTATTTAGTTAGTGGTTTATACGAATCTGTTAGTTGTGTACTTGTGTTATAAGTTAAAACTAAATTTACCCTAAATGCTAGATTTAAAACAATAAAAAAAACATTGTGATACTAGTAAATTCACCCTAAATTCTAAAGCCTAGATAACAATGATAGCAGAAAACTCGATACAAAATGTAGGTAATATACTAACTAAAGTTTCTTCAATCCATTTTATTCATCTACTACTCTAAAGAGATAGGACAAATTATGATAATATGAAGTAATATTATGTATGCAATGTCAAAATATCAATTTCTGTATGTAATTATGTACATACGATAGATCTGATATATTTCTGTATGTAATTAATTATGTACATACGATAGATCTGACATATATCAGTGAATGATATTGCTTTGTCAGGAAGAAAAGCTGTACGGTTTTGGAAATTCAGTGTCCAATCATAGTTTCATAAAGAATATATAAAAGTGAAAAGTACCCAATAATTCGATCAGTAAGAAGATACATATTTCTCTTTTTACCAGCTCCTAGCAAAAGCCAAAACATTTATTACCCATTTGGGTATAAATAATATGCCCATATGACATTTATGTTCGTTGATAATTTAGTATGCCGTTTTTTTTTTTTTTTTTCAACCTAACTATTAATCAGAAACAACCACTCGAATCGGAAATCCAACTCGGTGGTACAGTGCTTACATAAGAAAATTGAAAAGCTCGAGATCTTGCTGAACGGGCGAGACAGTCCGCATTCAGATTAATAGTTCGCGATATAAGAGATATTGAGAAGTTGGGTAGTCGATCTTGTAAACTCTTGAGCTTGACTGAGAGAATCGAAAACGCCGGCCACTGGACAATATCCACTAGGTCAAAACAATCTGTTTCAAACACCAGATATGTCATATTTCTGTCCAGTATACCAGTCATTTCCCATATTAGCGCCTCCATCTCCGTATGTAAGGGAGACCTTCGCTTAGTTACACCTTGCGCGCCTAGAGATACAATATTATCACCCTGCAGTCATATTTAATATGCTGTTTAAAGTGGAATATTCCAGGTGTAATAGATAGCCGTAGATATGAGAAACTGATCACCAATCTTGACAAGTAGAGAGTGAAACACAATGCCAATGGAAAAATTGCTTCTCATGTTTAAAAAATGATTATTTTCTCTTTAATTGAACTAATAGCATACTTACTTATGATATAACATAGTACAAATTATTAGATTCTCAAGCATGCAACTTTTCATCGCGGAATAATCTTTGAACTAAAACTTAATTTCATATTAAAAAAAGTGACATTTTTGTACAGGGGAAAATACAAAATAAATATTATAGGAATGCCATTCACTTAATAAATCCCAGTGAAAGATTACAGCGCGAGAAAGAGGGTTACATGCACTAATAGTGTCATTAAACTTGAAGTATATATACGTGTTCAATGTGGGAGATGTGGATCTCTTGCTTCAGATCTTAGGAATGATATATAGAAATAGATGTAGAGCTCCGTTTCTATGGAAAACGAGATACACGTCTTTTTAAACCGATATCTACGGATAGATGGTGATGATGACCTATAAGGTATGCATGTATGCAATGACATGCATAAGTAACACCGTATGGATGGTATTTGGGAGTTACCCAAGAGGAAAATGTATTACTTTTTCGTGGACAACAAATTTTCGATTGATGACTTTTTTTACTTTGATCGTCACTTAGTAGGTTGGAGAGTAGTGTCTTCTTTACTAATTTTGTAAGTAGGACTACATCCAGCCTAACGCAAGGGTTGAATTAGGGTAGTTGCTTGATTCGATAGACATCTGCATGGGAACTTTTTCGATGTATAGGGAGAAATATTATTTTTGTACGCGGTTCCTAAGTAGAGAAGTTGTTATTTTTTTGTGTAATGTGTGTTCTAACTTATAGCAATAAACCATACGTTTACATGCTAAAACAACCCCATATCTATATGTTTATGTAAATGTGACGAGCCTTAAATTCGAAAACTGAATGTTTAGTTTCTAATTTGAAAATGGAAAAGAACTTACCGGTAGCCTGAAAAACGAGAAATGCAAATATATACGAAGGCTTTTAAAAAACTTTAAAAAATATTGTATATACAGAATATGTGTGTGTCAGAGACAAAGCGAGCGAGAGAGTGATTTGACATCAATCGGAGCTACAAGTGGGTTCTGATGATTAAAATAATGACGTTCTAAGTAAGATCATTAGCGAATGGTCGTTGTAGTTAAGGTTATAACACGTTGAGCATTTAATGTGGCAATAAATTTGCATTCGTCACTTGTATATTCTTTTGCCCACACTTATAGAATCCTATGATCGGCAACGGAATAATGTAAGAGGAATATTAAGACCTAGATCAATCTTTTGATTTCCTTTTTATATATACAACGAACTCTCGTGAATTGAAATCATACTCTAAACCAAAGGATGTAGTGCCACCAAATTTAAAATGCAGTTGAATTATTCCACCGTTCTGATAATTGGTCACCATGAAAACGATAGACCCATAGACTACCAATCAGAGGCTCATTTCTTGCGCATCTTTAGGTTAATTACTTTGACTTATTATGAATGCATTCATAAGACTATAATTTACCTTAAAATTATTAATTTATAGGATTCATTTTTTCTAGCAATTTTGGTTCGACGCGAAAGTAATTGTTGAAAACATTTCTAAGTTAAAGACAAATAAAAATCTACTACTCAAAATCAAATATTAGAGACATCATCAACTTCATTTTGATTCATTTTAGTCAAAATATAAATTTTGATATATCATCATAATTGTTTTAAAAGTAAACACCATATTTAAAATAAAAAATAAAAATTTACACCAACATATTTAAATGTCAACATGCCATAAATTTTAAATTTTTGTAAGAGTTGTGAATGTGTCTTAACTCTTAAATGACTTAGAAACGTCTCCTAAACTGTTAGTGTTTTTCTAAATCTAAATTGTTTTTTATAAAAACATTTCTGAAATCTTTTTGCAACTATATATAACTTTTTATAGTATTTTAATATACTACTCAAATGTTAACGCTTCCCACATTTTTCAAAAAGTAAATATTTTGCATCTCTAACAAAATTTGGTAGAAAAATAATGGGTTAATGACTTAATGTAAGTTAATAATATAGAACCACCAAAAGAATAATTTCCCCATGTGTAAGTGGACTAGCGGTATTTAAACGCTTCCAAGTAATTTGCACGTTAGGGAAATAGAGGTTGTTTGTTTAGAAAAAGAAAAAGAAATAGAGGTTGGATTCGTTTGCGATGCTAGCTAGTGTTTGTGCTTGGTCTTTGCAAATTAGTTCGAACCAAACTTTTTATGACTGGTATTATGCCTATTAAAAAATTTGGTCGACTATTTTTTTCTATCGGACTGGTTCATCTCTGAAAATAGTCGGCAAGTTTAAATCATTCCGCATAAAGTAGTGTAATCAGTTTTCAATAATCTTAGGTCTATCTAATAAGGTTATAAGAAAATAATAGTAATAATAATAACTCGATAATAAGAAAAAGAAGTGGGAGATTTACCTTAGCCAGAAGCACATTTCCCAATTCAATGCTACTGAAAGGGACAGTGGTTTTGTTGACCAATTAGCAACTATCTCCATAATTGGCTTTTTGCAAGTCGAAAAGACCATTTACAACTCTTCTTCTTCACTTCGCAGATCTCTCTCTATAATTTGTCGGCAGAGTTTCCTTTCTCCTTTCTTGAGAAGATACTTTTATCCTCTTTTAGTTTTTTTTGGCCCATCATCTCCTTAATTATTATTGTATGAAAAATATTTGTAACTACCTTATGCAATCATATGGAGTATATATGTACATTGTGTCATATGTTTATTGGTTTTGTTTTTTATGTAAAAGATCAACTTCCACTCATCATTCCAAAATCTTTTATTATAGGTCCATTGATACAAGACGATTAAAAAAATTATGGTAAGAAATAACGGTTAGGATACTAGATAATTAAAATCAGTAAAAATGATGGTAAGAAATGTCGATACCGTTATTCTGTTATCGTATCACTAAATAAGTTACACATGAAGCGATACAACATTATCAAGTAGGAGTTAATTATAAATCGGTTTAAACAGAAAGAAACACATGAATCATGTCAACCCCACTATGAATGCAAATCTGCTTTTGAGCCATTAAATTGATAAAATTAATCAGCCTACAAAATCTAAAAAATTCAAAAACTATAAAACCATATTTGTTAGAGCATGTGCATTAGAGAACTTGTGATGAGTGTCTAAAAGATTTTCTAATTAAATTTAGTTAATTTTTAGTGGGCCAAGGTGTCGAATTACACAAAATGGATCAAATATAGGACACTTTCAATGGGTTTTGGATCTCCAAAATGTGGATTTAATAACTTTTTATGTTTTAAACCCAATAATAAGATCTCCAATGCACATGCTCGTATTAGTTATTACGATGAAGTAAATTTTGTAGTTTGTTTTGTCTGGATCATATTGGCCTGGTCCATTGGCTATAATCTCATGATGAGACAGTATGTTTCGAACCCCTAAAGCTTGAAAGCTTGAAAGCTCGGCTTAATTTTCAAAAAAAAAAAAAAAAAAAAAAAAGTGTAAAAGTAAATCCACCGTACTATGTAGCTCTCGGCCATTAGTGTTAGTGTGTTACGATGAAGTAAGTAGTTTCAACTTTCAACTGTACGAACTACAACTAGATAGTAGATACGATGATGCAATCAATCCAAGTCTTACCCAGGCAATATAATTTTGATTTTAAAAACAATTAAAATTTGATTGCTAATTGTATATGTGGGTCATTGTCACTAGATTTCTAACAGAGAAGCGCACATTCTTTTCTTCTTTTTCCCTTGTTAGATATTTTGGGGTCTTAATTAGTCCTATTATCCCACTTGCTTATATCCATACTTCATAATCAAAGTGCGTGGTTCCTATATTTTAATTAGTTATGTGTCGGCAGATTGGAAATTATGATGAGATAATGACATATATGGACTATTCAATACATTTTCATTGTAAATTGACTATTCATATGGTTCTTTATAAGAAATACTAATAAAATACCATAGAACGCCAATTTACGTGAAGAATCTCAAAAGACATAAAAAAATGGATATAGTGCTGAGAATATGGACCAACTTATGCTTCTTCTGGCCATTTCTGGACCCAATTAGTTGTTCAGTATGATCATATAAATCGACATGTGCTTTTTACCACTCTAATAAATGCACGGAAGAATCTCGACGTACTCAAATCACAATGCAATTCATATGTGATATTAAATTGTGTAATGAAATTTATTTACCTATAATCTCCAAAGAATTTTGCAACTTGTTTTTGAGGAAAAATGTTTGAGATAGACTGATTTGATATGTCTGTCTTAGGGCTTGTAACGCGCGTTCAAGAAAATACTTTTATATTTGTCTGATTCATCAAAATACATAAAAATGATCGTTGCTTGTTTAATTTTGAAAGAAATACTAAGAAATTAGTGGGATGTACCTCTTGACTCTAGCTCATGTGCCAAGGCAAAGAAAATGACTCTTTTTTTATTTGTGAAAATGCAATATGAATCAATATAATGACTATGAATCATCCTAGTATCACATTCTTCCTACTAATTCCACTTACTCTTACAGAAATCATTCTTCTATTCATAAAAGAAATAAAAAATAGATTCTCATTTTAAAAGCTCAAGTTAAAAAAAGTACTTTATTTTTTTCTTTTTAAAGAATAATATTCGTTTATTTCTATCATTTTGATCTTTCCTCTTTAACTTGCACAGTGATTTGTGCGCTCCTATTTAATTATTACATGGACTTTAGTTAGAGAGGTGAGGGCCAAGTCCAATCATCCAAGGTGTTGTTTGTATGAGAGGCATCATAAAGCCTAGCATGTTGGGCTCATGCTAATGGTTTTGTTATATCAGAATCCCTAAACTAAAATTTTATTTCACATCGAATAATCCCTAAACTCTTGCACCTAAATTTATTACCTTCACTACCAAAGACAGTTTCCAAAAGAAATCTAAATGTAGTCACTAGTATAAGAGACTGTAAATCAACTTTATTCTATTCTTGTCATGACACTTCTTGTAAGAACTTAATTTACTACAATATGCGCAAACTGATATTTGTAAAGTGAAATACATAAATAAATCGATAATACAAAAATACCGATACAATAATTAAGAATAATGGATCTACAGAGGCGAGATATGATCTCTATCCTTATATCTGAAAACGTCCCGCAGTGTGACGGTTGTGTGACGTTCCGAATCCCAGGATACAACTGTAATCAATTCTGTTTTGCACAACTCAAGAACATAATCACACGAACGCTAGATTCTGTGTTATACTCTCATATAGAAAAATTAAGAGGAAGATCAAAGGAGGAACATGAATAATTGTGTGTGTGTGTGAAGATTGTTGTTGCCTCATGTGTTTATATATGAATGAGCAAGAGACGTTTTAGTCTCAAAATTATGCTCTCCATTATGCTCAATCAAACACAATTAATCTAAGGTATTATGGTGATAGTGGATGTTACACAATTGATTATAATTAATTGTCATTTGAAGGGAGTTTCTTTTTGACAAATTTTAATTCTCTAAAGAATTGTTTATAATTGATCAAGATTAATTCTCTAAGAGAATTATTTATCTTTTGACCAAATTTAAATTTATGTATTGATCAATTACACAAATAAAAATATGATGCAAAAAGATAGGTTATTGGACTAACGTCCATATACCCGAATCCGCACCTAAACCGAACCTAAGTCTGAGTCCATCCTGGCTCAGCTTGGCGCGCGCATGGTTTAGTATAGGTTCACTCCTCTTCACAATTTCCTAAGGTTTTTAACCTTGTTAGAACTTCTCCATAATATATGCTATGTCCATTTTGTGCTTTTAAAGCTACAAATTTAGGATAAGCATTTCTCATTCAAATAAACTTCAATTTTGACATAAGAGTATAATATGTTATACTATGTCTTAAAATTGAGTTCCAAGAATCCCCCACATGAATAGAAATGTTTCTAAGCAAATGAAGACTCGATAGAAAGACTTTTGAGAGTATAAGCGAAAAATTCACTGTATATGAGTTGGTATCATTTATTAGCTTTGAACCAATCATTGTTAATAGCTAACGGGTTTACTCGACCAGGAGGTGAACATGATGTCTTGAACCACCCGGACTTTTATGTAAACCGAGACAACAACTATAATACAACTTCATTCTCTCACAGAACTAGGTTCTCTATTGTATTCATTGTGGCCGTTAACATGCCTGGTATCATGAGTGAAATTAGAGAATATAGCCTTTCATTCATTCTCCTAGAAACGGCCTCATTTCACACTTACTAGGTGATAGTTCAATAGTCTTTGTTTTATGAAGTACCATGTAATACTCCACGAACATATCAAAGCTATGTTTGAATATCATTAAAAGCAACACTTATCCTTGTTATACAGGAAGCACTGTATATCATCTTAGAAATTTGGGTAGAGACTGTAGTCTCATAGTGCTTGTAGCAGAATTAGTTTGACTTAGTTTTCCCCTTGAATTAGAGAAATTAGAGAATATAGCCTTTCATTCATTCTCCTAGAAACGGCCTCATTTCACACTCAGTAGGTGATAGTTCAATAGTCTTTGTTTTATGAAGTACCATGTAATACTCCATGAACATATCAAAGCTATGTTTGAATATCATTAAAAGCAACACTTATCCTTATTATACAGGAAGCACTGTATATCATCTTAGAAATTTGGGTAGAGACTGTAGTCTCATAGTGCTTGTAGCAGAATTAGTTTGACTTAGTTTTCCCCTTGAACCTATTTCATGGGATCTCCAGTCATGTAGGTAAGGTTCCCATCAAACATCCACGTAAGTCATAGGCTTTAAACCTAATCTATTCGATGATTTTACAATTGGATCTCGTGGCATACCTTTAATAATAGGATCCTCGGTTGTCATTCGAATGAGATTAATCCATTTGAGATCAATTTTTTAATGGTTGTATGTCATCTTCTTTAAAGAAATGACTGCCCATTATAAAAACTCAGTGATGGAGCTATATTCGTAATGCTCACACTAGTTTTTTCTACATCATGATATCTTTTACCAAATTTTAAAAACATTAAGCTTTCTTAGCTTTTTCTCAAGCTATGAATTTAGATTCCCTTTTTAATCTGTTTCACAGATTTAATTTGGAAGATTCTCATAATGTTGTTGCATCACAATGTGTAAAGATATATCCACTTGTGGACTATTAGTTTTTGGAATTCGATAAACAATTATTATAATTGTATCTTTCCAAAACTATTGGCTCTTTACCATAATGCAACTCATAACTATTAGTATATAGCCCATAGCTAAAGTACTTAAGTTATTGTTCATCAGTGTTTGACACATGGATTACTCGTGTAGCAACTTAGTATGTGGAGTACTTCCGCTGAGTACACTTGAGTGGATCTTGAACAATATTAATTTGTTCGATTATGTCTTTATGTCGTAAATAATGTGATTTACTACAAATTTAGCAAAATGTATCCATGTAGAGTACTTTTAGAGCTTTACGAGTCAATATATAGACTTTGTATGTTGTTTGACAAAGACATAGTTTTTCACTAGAAACCCATTTACTTCTAAGGACTGTACGCTCTTATGGTAAATCGATTATCTCTCATTTATGATTTTTTATAATGGAGTCGATCTCACTAATGAGGTTTTCCTTTGATGAAGAATTAGACAAGGTTTTTTTTTAGTGAAAGTCATGGTGTATTTACATGGAGAAAGACTAGTATAAGATTTATAGATTTCTCTACATCATCTCACTATCCACCATAAGTACTCGCTTTTAAGTACAAAGGTGATATAGTCTTTTCTTCACGAGTTTGTTTTGGATTTTGTTTATCCTTACACCAAATCACGTGTTCAAAGACATATACATTCTTTGATGTTTTATTGTACGCACCTGGATATTTGGTCTGATTAGAAATCAGAAACCAAAAAACACAACTTTGTGTCTATATCCAATTAAATACAATATGGTATTTTTAGTCTGCGTACAATCTTTTTAAGAGGTTCGTCTGTGACTTTTCCGAAGCACCCCCACACTTTCGGGTATTTGTACGAATGTACTTTACCTTTCTGAACGTTCATAAGGCGTTCTGCCATTGAGTTTTTGTGGTAAGCAACGCTTCCCCCACATTTGTAGAGATAACTGAAGAGTTTAAATTTTTTATTCCATAACTCTAATAGTTTTAAGTGAATAAAGAGTTGTTTTTCTGATGACTAATGTCCTTTTCTGTATTGAATACATTTTAATGTTCATCAAAACCTTTCTCCTTTATCACATATATCCATTTTTATGGATTTTTCAAGTTGGTTTCGCAATTCCATCTTGTATGCTTTGAATTTTTTCAAATGCATATTATTGCTTTTAAGCAAATATATTGATGTGATAGTAGCTTGATGCCACCAATCGATTCAATTGTTTCCAACTTGGTTGACTTTTAAAACTACACGATGTGTTTGTTTTAGTCGTATTGGTTTGGACCTTTTTCATTGTCTCTGCATGGTCAATTGTGGTATGACATTCATTAGCATTGCTATGATATGTGTAAACCTTTTGACCACCGATAATGACACAATTGAGATATTTTATTTTTTCCATTGAACTTCTTTTAAGCTTTAAGCTTTATGAAGAAAGTGGAGGCTTTCAAGGAAGCTTTACTTTTTTCGTTGTGCTCGTGCTCACATATGTGAACAACATGTGCTTTACGGTTTGTAGAGTCAATCCGTTGCATGATAATCAAGTCTTTAAAGCTCTTAGCCTTTTTGTGAATGCTTAAGATAATTCTTGAAATATTTCCAAGCTAGTGGAAAATTTTCAATTAAAACAACAAACCTAGTGTGTCAAAGTAATTGACATTCATGCGGTCATTATCTCATGCATCATCAATCACAGTTCTTTGACTTTTATATGATGAACTAGAGCCCAACATTTTTAAAGTCCAGAATTTTTGTCAAGTGAAATTCTCAGAACATGTGTTTTTAGACTTGTACTTCATCTCACGGAAGTATGACTTCCCTAGAAGTATTAACCTCATTGTAAATTTATAAACAATGGTTTATCAAGCGGATTTGATCCAGTTTTTGTATAGAACATTCGCAATGGTACAAAATTCAATACTTACTAGAGTTATACCGTTGGTATTCTCAAGAGAAAGCATATGCTATCCTCTTTGAGTTACTTCTCTAGTTTTAGCATGAAACGATGTATGTCGAATATGTCTAATATTAGTCCTATGTATACAACATTAGGTACTAACATGTTTGATAAATCAGAATTTGGCACAATCATTTGTGGAAGACCATTAACCAAATTGAATTTGGTGCGTCAACTCACTAGACTTGTAACCAAAACACCTCCACCGCTCTCGATGTAAATAGGATCTAAACATTCCGATAAATATCAGAGATGTAGTCCAAATAACACATGAGGTCGTAGGTGGTAGACCATTCTCAATTTGAGTCATCCACTCACCATACCCATTGTCATTTTAAATGTTTATGTAAACGTGTTCTTTGTTAGGCAACTTTTAGAACCGAATCGGACACGTAAACGTATATTGATATACATATCACGTATGTCTGGTTTAAGCTGCTAACTCGTTGGTAGTTGTACTTAACATCAAAACTGTTCATAAGAATTAAGATCTTGTTAGTATATAAAACCAGAAAGTCAATCAAAATATGAAACAATTGCGATTAATAATTAAATTAAAATTTCAGAATAATTAAATCCTAAAAATAATTTAATTAAATGCAAAGACAATAGTTCTACAATTTGAATCACACGATCAATTGCATAAAATAATCGAATTTCCAGAAAATGACAACGACAAAAGCTATTTAGCTTTGCCACACATCGTAATATAGGAAGTCAACGAATAACGAAAGAAACGTGTTTGAGTTATTACTCAAACCAGTACCAAACCGGAGTTTTAAACCGGAATTTTGTTTATCCTCTTTGATGAGTATACAAACAGATCGACGACGTCCAAAACCATTTGCGATCAAAGTAATTGATGTAGCAAATTTCAGAACCAAAAATCGCCATAAAGGATGTTCAAATTCCTATTTTCATGAGAAACACTTCACAAAGTAATCAGTTTTCGTTAATGCAATAAGCATATAACAAAAAAATTCAGAATTAAGATTGTAAGAACTTAATTTACTGGGCAAACTGATATTTGTAAAGTGAAACCCATAAATAAATCGATAATAAAAAAATACTGATACAAGAATTAAGAATAATGGATCTACAGAGACGAGATATGATCTCTATCCTTAATTCTGAAAATGCCCCGCAGTGTGACGGCTGTGTGACGTTCCGAATCCCATGATACAACTGTAATCAATTCTGTTTTGCACAGCTCAAGAACAGAATCACACGAACGCTAGATTCTGTGGTATACTCTCATATAGAAAAATTAAGAGGAAGATCAAAGGAGGAAGAGGAATAATTGTGTGTGTGTGAAGATTGTTGTTGCCTCATGTGTTTATATATGAATGAGTAAGAGACGTTTTAGTCTCAAAATTATGTTCTCCATTATGCTCAATCAAATACAATTAATCTAACGCATTATGGTGATAGTGGAGGTTACACAATTGATTATAATTAATTGTCATTTGAGGGGAGTTTTTTTTTTGACCAATTTTAATTCTCTAAAGAATTGATTATAATTGATCAAGATTAATTCTTTAAGAGAATTATTTATCTTTTGACCAAATTTAAATTTATGTAGTGATCAATTACACAAATAAAAATATGATGCAAAAAGATAGGTTATTGGACTAACGTCCATATACCCGAATCCGCACCTAAATCGAACCTAAGTCTGAGTCCATCCTGGCTCAGCTTGGCGCGCGCATGGTTTAGTATGGGTCACTCCTCTTCACAATTTCCTAAGGTTTTTAACTTTGTTAAAACTTCTCCATAATATATGCTTTGTCCATTTTGTGCTTTTAAAGCTACAAATTTAGGATAAGCATTTCTCATTCAAATAAACTTCAATTTTGACATAAGAGTATAATATGTTATACTATGTCTTAAAATTGAGTTCCAACACTTCTCTTAATGCATGGCTTGTTAGGATACCTTGTTAATATTCTCTTAATATTCTATAAAGATATACTAGGATCTCTACTTAGCCTTAATAAAACCTCTATAAATTAATATTGTTGGAACTTTGAAAAATTATTAATTTCGAGAAATATTAATTTATCGATAAATTAATATTTATTAATTTATAAAGATTTATCATTTTTAGGTAATATTTTTTTAATTTGTTTTTCCGATTGATGTTCTATTATGCAGTATAATAAATCTATTTGCAAAAATGACATTCAAATTTTTTTAATTTGTTTTTCCGAATGATGTTCTATTACATCCATTATCGTAATAGAAGTGATGTTATTATCATAATAGACGATCAAATTAAAATGATATGCTATGTATAAAATTTAGAAGAAATCATGGTTATTATCCTTAATGTCGATGAATACATTTACAAAGAGTTATGTATAAAGAATCAATTATTTTGTTTAAATGATTTCACAAGTTTATGATACAAACCGAAAAATAGTCCTAATTTTTTTTTATGGAATAAGTAAAGTTAAAGATAAAGTTTAATGAGGTTTTCAATTTTAAGTCAAAACAAAAATCATTAAAGTTTTAGTACATTATCATAGTTATATATATATATATGCATAATTATATATGATTATTAATTTTTACTATTATTGAGACCATATTTTACATACTTTAAAAAAATATTATTTTATAATTTTATCGAATTTCGCTAATTTTTACATTGCCCCGGCTCGGGACCGGAAGATTTGATTAATGGGTTAATTAGCTCAATATTATGTTTTGGACTAGAAATTAGGAAACTAACATGTGTATAAAGAAATTTAGGCGGGTAACATAGAGAATAAATAGTTTGACAATTTGCCCCTATTAAATTGACAAATTTGCCCCTATTAAATTGACTAATTATTGCTGGTAATAATAATCCCAAAAATGATTGACTAATTATTGCTGATAATAAAAACCCAAAAAAATCAATAGTGAAAAAGATGGAAAGTATGGTTGGCGGTGGATCTCAAAAAAATAAAGAGAAGTACATATATATAGTTGACTATATTCGATTTTCTTTTATGATGTTGTAGTTAGGTATAATTCTAATATCGTAGTCAACTATTTGTTTTAGATGGTAAACGAAACTATGGTGGTTTAGTGTATCCGTAGATAATATAGTTAGCTATGTCATGATATAGCAAACTATGTTATCCATTAACTAATAAACACATATAATTAATTATTCTTTGTTAATAGACATTATAGTTAGATATGTCAAGAGTATTGTCTAAATAAAGTTAACTATGTAACACATATATATCCCTTGTCAACGGATAATGTAGTTAGATATATCATGAGAACTCTGTAAATATAGCTAATATATATAGTTAACTATTATCATAAAATATTTTTACTTATCTTTTGTTAAGATTTCTGGACATAGTTCACTATGTTGATTTCCAGTTTAACCAAAACTTGGATGGCAATGGGAATCTTAATTGAAGAGAAGAAACATCTTTAATTCACGATTAGTGATTTTAATCCATGACAACGAATTAAGAAAAAATAATTGAGAAAGACGAAAATTGAATTGCTGAATTTTATATAAATAATTAATAAAACAAGAATGAGAGAAAAATAATGAGAGGAAAAGAAGAAAATGGAGGACGTCAGAAGATGGAGGACGTCAGAAGAGGAGCAAAGGAGAAGAAGGAAAAAAAATGATGAGATTAGGGTTTTAATTAAATATTTTTCTTTTGTGTTTTTATTTATGAATAATAGAACACGGGTAAAAATGTCATTTTAAGTATGATTAATGCTAGTTACCTAATTTTAAGCATGGATGGAATAAAAGTTTCATTTTTGTAATAAAAGCTTTCATTTTTGACCGTGCGTATTACGAAGCATAGATGGAATAAAAGCTTTCATTTTTGTAATTTAATTTATTGTATTTTATTTCTTTATGCTAAAAAAGAAAGGAGAAATAAATAAGGATATAATGAGAAAAATGAGCTAATTATGCATAGAAATCTGAGAAAATCAATCATTTAGAAACAAAAAAAAATTCTAAAACATCAATCAAAAGAGAACGGAAGGAGTATAATTTAGGATATGTTAGATGTTTAATTATTAATGTAAAGAGTAATATACATGCTAATTTCCCTTTATTAATTTATAGATGTTCTACTGTATTCCTTACCATCTTTACCAGACTAAAGATTAATAGTCTCTCTGAACTTTCGACATTAAAACATGATCATAAATAAGACCACAATAGATACTCGTAAACCAAATATTACCAATTTACATATTCTTACAATATATTTTTTTTATTCAACAACGTCTTTTTCATTAAAACTTATACAGAGATATTACATGGCTACTGCAACAGCAGAGATTGAAAGTAATAAAAGCATAAAGGAAAGTAGCAACATGACTATTAGACAGCGAATCCAAAGGCGGATGCGTCATGATAATCTTCGAGCGATAGGTTACACGGTTTGAGTCAAAGACCAACCGGAAACTTCTTAGCAAGGGCTTCAAAATCAATTGTATACAAATCGATTTTCAGTTCTACTGCCATTAACGGCACATGAACATCATTAGCTGCCCTAAAAACAAAATTTTTGTAGACACACTCCAAAGGAGTGGTTAGGATAGATCTCTCCTTGTCGGAGAAAAGTATCAAGCCGTACCCGAACATGTTGATGCTCGTTCAAACCCGATAAAATACAACACCATACAAAGATGAGAGTGAAAACAACGGGAAACACTTGTCCCGTTGTCTCTTCACCGGCGAAGAATAGGACTGTAAGCTTAATAGAAACCGAGCTTACGGTAATGGTAGCGGCTGGTGAGTTGCGGTGGTCGAAACAAAATAGCCCCATGAAGGGGAACTTCTCGGCTAACAAATCAAAACACCAAACCAAAGGCACAAAGAGGCATCTTAAAGGTATGACAATATCACGATCAAGTGTAAAGCTTAATGGGCTTCTCCACAAAGTCCAACCCAATGTCATATATTACCCCATGCCCAATATAAGAAGATTCACGGGAGAAACCCCGGACGGAGGCACACCGGAGCCACATCCTCGATAAGTCATAAAGACGGTGGAGCTCGGAGGCGGTGGCCAATGAAGAAGCTTGGACTTCTGATACTTCACCAAAACCATGAAGTTTAACGCTGAAGATGAAATTTAAGTATATGAATCGTACCAATGGGGAAAGGGAAAGGACATAGGTGAAGAACAAGACATCTCTGGTGGAATGTAAATTCGTTCAGAGTTTCGTCTTGAGCCAGAGAAGGTTTCTTAACCGGCTTTGACCTTGACGGAGAATAGTATCCGAGATCTCTGTGAGGGACAGTGGTGGTACGACAGGAGCAGAAGGTAAGGAGAATCTGCGGCATGTCTCACCGGATTTGGTAGATCTGGAGGCTCTGGTGGTTGAGATGGAGCGTCCACCCTCGAGACTAGCATCACGCTGATGAGGTCACTCCGAGCTGTATACGGGTTACCGCCCGATGAGATAGAAAGGGTTCGCATTGGGAGAGGAATCATCATCTTAGGAAATAGAGAAGAGGATTCACCAACGGAAGATCAAGAAGCCGACGCAAATCTTTGAGATATAAGGGATCTCGAGAAGTCGGCGACAAAAACAAATAAGTTTATGTCGCTGCGGAGGTGGAGCAGGCGCGGCGGAGATCCATTCCGTCCAACTGAGGATTTGGGTGAGGTGCCTCGAGACCCGTGTTTGGGAGAGAATACGTGAGATTCACGCGTCAACCTCTTTATTTCCCTTGTCTTTGTTAATCGTTGTCTATTCTTACAATATACCTACTAAGAGCATGTGCATTGGATGGGTGTCTAAATTATTTTTGAATTAAATTTAATTAAATTTTATTAGAATGGGTGTCTAAAACCATTTAAAGTGTCTAATATAGGATCCATTTTATGGTTTTAGACACTCATTCTAATAAAATTTAATTTAATTTAATTCTAAAATACTTTAGACACCCATGATGAATGTCTTCAATGCACATGCTCTAACAACATTTCATATCCTTATATCATAACCTCATCTTGTTATCAGACTTGGACATCTGATCACTTTGATCTCATTTCTTCAACATGTTCATGCAATTGACATTTCAAATTTAAATGCTTTAATCATCCATTACATCAAGTCAAGAAATGTTGTTTCACTTTTAATGTTTCCAATTGATATGCTCAAATTTAACCTTGAGCTAGTCTCTCAAATTAAGAGGTCGTTGTAGTAGGGGTCGAATCACTGGGACTCAATTCACACGATAAAGTTTATGACTTCGAATCAAGCTAAGCCAATGATGTAATGTAAATGCAAAAACGATTCGAAACAGAGAAAGATTGTTGATTTCTTAAAATTCTATTAAACAAAAAGCTAGGTTTCAGGAAATTCTCAGGATGAATCAGAATTGTAGATTAAAGTATGTTAGGATTTAATTAAGAACCGTTCTCGAACTTGAAGCACTAAGGTATAATTAACCAACTTCCGTTGCGAAAACTAACTATGTTTAAACTTTAGAAAGCCAAATTCCGTTGCGAATTCAATCAATTTAAACAAGCATTAAGTCTAAGTTCAATTGTTCACAAAATCCCGAAATCAAATTCCTTTGCGAATAGGAGATTTCGCTTATCTAAGATCTAGTTCAAGTTAATCAATTACACTTCTATGTCAATTTATCAATCTAGGATATCTAATTTAGGGTCGCGAATCCTAAATAAGAGTTAAAACAATCTAGATGAAGAACTAATATGAAAATCCTAACAGTTTTACAAATCTACAATTTATCTTTTCCTGCGAATTTCCCGAAAGCCTAGCTAATTGAAGTTTAAAATACAAATCACTTTCAAGTTTATTTACATTCTTTTTCTGCATTTATACATTCTTGCTTAGCTTAATTCGAAGTCAAAATTACGTCGTGTGATTGCGATTCCCAGTGATTCGACCCCTAAGTACTACAGTTGATCTCTTAATTTAAGAGAGTAGCTCAGGGTAAATTTGAGCATATCAAATTTAGATTGTGTCGATCGACACATGTATCTAACGGCAATTCAAAATCCATAGCGACTTTAGCTCCTCTTTTCACAATGCTCCAAAATGCTCCATAATCACCAATTAAGCTCTACACGTACAATAACCTGCAAAGACTATAAAAAGACTCGAAAAACGATGAAAAGACTCGATAAAAGGACTTATATCATGGTTGAAAATCGGCGAAAACCATGATATATCACCAATACTACTCTTAGTTTATCTATTAGGAATTTTGATAGATTTCAGTCATATACAGATTACCAGAAAAACCTTTATGATATTGGATCCCGAAAAGAATGACAATACCACTAGAGATGATGATGATGATAATGATAGAGGTAGTAAAAAGTTATTTTCTAGACTCATATGTTAATCTTCTTCTATGTTGATCTTATTATCTTCTGCGATGTTGATCTTATTTTCCAATTCTTTGTTTCAAATGCAGGCTCTCTCCTCCCTATGCTGAGAGAAGATCTAGGATATCAAAGGAGTTTAATCTGTAATGACCCTCAAACCAAACTTTAAATCTCAAATGACCCCCTTCTAACTTTCTTTTATGTTCCGATTTATTTAAATAAAAAACGAGTAAAAGACAGAATAATCCTTAATGAATCTTGCTAAAAGACACAAAGGACAAGGAGAGAGACACAATGATTCACGACATTTACCCACAAATCAGAAGTCCAAATCCCTAACTTTCGCTTTCGAATCCGAGAGGAAGAGAGACAATCAAACTTACAACTATCGCCCCGTAATCTTTGTCTTCGTCGTAATCCTCTCTTTTGTCGTCATTCAATCGTTCATGAAACGTCCTTCCCCGCCTTTATGATTTGTGCGAGTCGAATTGTTTTCGTCTCCGTCGCCGTCTCTTATTTCGCCGGTACAATCGTCGTCCTCATCAACGTCTCCGTCTTCACATCTTTTTAGGTAAGCCTTTTCTCCAATTACAACTTAATTTTCAGAAAAAGGATTTGGATTTTGATCTCCAATGGGTTTTCGTTTTTGGGTTTTGATTTGTATCAAGACTTTGATTTAAAATGAAAATTAGTTAGGCTTTACTACGAATTCGAGATGTATCGGTTTGAAATTGGACAAATTGGAAAATTAGGGTTTTTAGTAAAACCAATTTAGGGTTTCGAATGGGTTTTGTGTTGCGATACTGAGGTTTTGAATGGGGTTTTGTAATAGGATTTTGATTTCAATTTGGAGATAGGTTTGAAATTTTGAAATTGGGTTTGGGTTTTAAGTAAATCCCAAATTTGGACAGTTTAGTGACTATTTGCATTGTGGTTCTGTTGCGGATGTTGCAGAAATGGCTCGTACAAAGAAGGTAGCAATGCGAACTAGTAAATATGCTGTGAGTGATTTAGAATCTGAAAAAGTGGGTGAAAATAGCGGCTCCTTCGCCAACAGATCCAATGGTAACATATCTAGTGCCAACGAATGTATGTAATCTATCATCCGCATCTCTTCCTATAAATTAGGATAAATGTATTAATTATGATAAATGTAGTAATTGGGATAACTGGTACTATTGAGTAGTATGAGTAGTATCAATAATAGTAGTATCATTAGTATAAGTAATTTGGGTTTATGAAATCAGAGAATATATACTACTGATATTACTGCTACTACTGATACTACTAAGTATAAATTTTATAAAATCGCAGAACTGATACTAATGAGTATATATTTGTACTCAATTGAACTGATACTACTGCTTATTTGGGATTGACATTCTGTTTGGATTTTGCAGGATAATGAGGATTCAGATACCTTACCGATGCAGCCTTTCGAGTTTATCTTCGAGCCTACCGAGTACAACGGAAAGTGCAAGATCCAAACAAGGTATGATGTGAAAGGTTTCTTGGCCGTTTTAGATGAAACGGGAATGGAACCAGAGTTTGAATGGTTTGAGAAACATTTGCAGTTTGGACACATACTTCATATGGATGAGGAACCAAATCATCGGCTTCAAGGATTTTGGATGTTGTTGCTTCGAACTAAGAAAGTAGATAGCGATAATGTTGTTTGGTTTGTGGTCAATGACGTTCCATCCGGTATTCGTTGAGAGAGCATGCTCTCCTCTGTGGGTTTAACTGTGAAGATTACCCGGTTGGAATGAACCCATTCAAGAAATTGGGCAACTACAAAAGTAAGCTGAAGAATAAGGTATTCGGGGAGAAGAAGAAAGTGTGTATCAAAGATGTGAAGGAGGAGGTGATGTCAATGATCGACGAAGAGAGTAGTAACAAGCGCCTGAAGTTGACAATCTTGTTGTTTTTAAACTTGGTACTAGCATATAAGGTGAACGTTGATGCTAATATAAATATATTATTGTGGAAGATGGCTGAGGATCCGGATTTGGTAATTAGAATTCATTTTCGCTAATCATTTTGGCTAATCTGTACTGCTTTACATTTTCAAATTGAAAGTATCTTGGTAACAGAGTATGAAGAAGAATATGATCTATTGAGCCGCATCTTCTATCCAAGTTATGAAGGCTTCGATATTATGTTAGACGATTGAATCAAAATCTTGAGGCGAAGAAGAAGATATGTTGGAAAGAGCTGATGATATGGATGTGGCAAGCTAAAACAGCGATAAGCAAGGAGAAGGAACTCTACCGGTTCAAGACTTGGGTCCGGAAAAGAATCCGGCCTTGCTTCAGTTTCTGAATTTTTTTGAAGATAGCCTGAGGCAAGAATTGACTGGGGATTTTGCAACTTAGGAGGATTTAAAGAACAAGAACAAGAAGTAAGTGAGTAGATTGACTAGGGAGTTTGCTACTAAGGAATATTTAAAGAAGAAGAACGATAAGTTAAAGAGTAGAGTGACGCTTCTTAGAAGTAAAGTGATGTTTATGAGAAGTGAAGTGAAGAGTCTTAGGGGCGGCTATGACTATGGAGGATATGTCTATGAGAACGAAAGGGAATGGACTTGGACTGCCAGTTCTGGAAAAGGAGAAGAAGGAAATGAAAAAGGGACTACCGGTTATGGAAAATGAGAAGAAGGAAATGAAAAAGGGACTGCCGTTTCTGGAAAAGGAGAAGAAAGAATTGAAGAAGGGACTGCCGGTTCTGGAAAAGGAGAAGAAGAAACTGAAGAAGTGGAGACAGTGAAAGAGAATGAACTAGAGGAGACAGAGAAAGAGATGGACAAAGGAGAGAAAGAGAAAGAAGATGAACATATTGAAACTGAGAAAGAACAAGAGAAAGGTACTGAGAAAGCAGAAGAAGAGAAAGAAGAAGAAGAAGAAATTGAGAAAGCAGAAGAAGAGAAAGAAGACGAAGAAACAGAGAAATCAGAAAAGGATGAAGAAGAAGAAAGACATATTGATGAAGGTACTTTTTTTTTATAAGCTTAACGTTTATTTCATCATAGTAATGACTCTTCTCTTTGTTGAATTTACAAAAATCGAAGAGGAAGGAATTGTTGTTGATGCGAGTCCAACGAAGAGGGTATCACAACCATCAATTTACAATAAACATCCGTATACGGCATAAGGCAAACATACGAAGAAAGCGATTGTGGGGAAAAGAAAAACACCGGAAAGAGTAAGAAGACTTTGAAGAAACTGAAGAACAAGTAATGGTTCATGTGCGAAAGAAGAAGTAATGGTTTTTACTTTTAGACTATTGCGAATGTTGTAATGTTGGATAACTTGGAATGTTGTTTTAGACTAGTTTGTATTGACTTTAGGTGCTTGGAACAATTTGGTAGGAATAGTACTTATAAATATGACTATGACTTAAATTCTATTTTTTGTACTACTGATATAACTAATCGTTAAAAATGTTTGTCAATTATGTAAAACTGAATATGAAAAACCAGTAAAATGAATATTAATCACTGGAAAAAAAAATTGAATATTTAAGTCTCATATTTAACACATGTGCCGTCATTTGAATTAGAAAATATTGAAATACTTCATGTTGGGGTCGGATTTCACCCACTGAACGTCGACGTTCAAAGTTATGATAAGCAACGAGCATATTTCAACAGGCAGAGATAATATGGCCCCTAGGTCATTCCACCTACAAGAAAGGGTGAAGGCCTCTTGAAATACCCTAAGTCATTCCACCTACAAGAAAGGATGAAAGCCTCTTGAAATACCCTAAGTCATTTCACCTACAAGAAAGGGTGAAGACCTCCTGAAAACCCCTAAGTCCCTTGAACCTTCTACCTGGTGAAGGAACCTTCGAAGTTGTCTTCACCTCAGGAGAAGTCATGAATGCTGCGTCGGAGAGGTCGCAGAGCCAACAGGAGGCTCTGCAGAGACCAAGGCTGCCTGGCACCGATGTCACTAAGCAGTGACACCGATGACAGGCAGTGGCACCGATGTCACTGCCCAGTGACACCGATGTGCATGGCCTCATCGGTGTCCAGGCAACTGACATCGGTGCCCAAGCCATTTCCATCGGCTTCAGGTCTTTCGTCGCCCGTCAGAACATCAACGAAGGTTCCAGAAGGTTCAACGCGTTAAAGCCCAGCAACGAAGCCCACATAGGCTCGACCGACATAGGCGAAAAAGGCAATCCGCGAAGGTTTAGGAAAAAGGCTTAGCCGACTTAGAGGGTTATATATAGGAATGCAAAAACACTTGTAATAAAAAAACACAATTTTGATCACACAAGCAATACAAAGCAATTACAAACCCTAATTTCTCTCTACTCATCATTGTTCTTCATAGCTTATCTTTTGAAATCTCTGCTTCTTCTCGAAACCCTTACAAATATAATTGTGCGAATTCCGGCTTCCACAATTTGGCGCTGACTAAGGGGAACTAGAGAATTTCTTACACAAAAAGCTACGTTACGAATCAAGGATGGTGAGCGGCGAGGAAAACACGTCTCGCAGAAATAACCAGGAGAAAGAACTTTCGGTCGAGGTTACTGCGGCCAAAGCTCCTGCTCAAGGTGACATAACCGAGGTGAAGAAGATGCTAGATACCTTCCTCACCGAACAGAAGAAGCAAGCCAAGATCCTCGAGGCAAATTCGAAGGAACTGAAAGCTCTTTCGAGAAGAAAGCGCGGAAGACCCGACACAGCAAGACTTAGGGCGCGCGTCGACCCTCAACGCCTTGACTTCTCCGCACCTCGTACCACTCGGGGAAACCCGGAGGATCTACCACCACCACCACCACGTCGGGAAACGGACAAGTCTCCCGAACGCGTCGTGGATATCTCAGACTGAGAAGAACCAGCTCGTACAAAGCATGCACGCGCGGAAGGTGCAGAAGGCGACAGACAAGAACCACGCGCCTCTGCTACTCAAAGCGCGTCAGGCTCTTCCAAGACAGAGATTGTGAAAGACACCTCGGAGTACATCAACTACTCTAGCAAAGAGCGGAACAAAAAGGAGCGAGAGCTTAGAGCGTTCAAATGCTCTTACGCTGCAGAACTCGCTGCAGTAAAGGCTCAGATTGATCGGGTAACCTCAGACCTAAAGCGTACCCAATCGCAGATACACCATGGAACAGGGAAGGCTCCTGCCATCGCTCATGTACTAGAAAAAGCAAGGAACAAACCCTTCGACGAACAGATCGCAAGAACGAAAATCCCTGATCCCAGAAGAATCAAGTTACCAATATACAAAGGAACTACTGACCCTTCGGATCACCTGATGGAATTCGAAGTGGCCTTAGGAAGAGCAAACTTCAAGGAAGCAGAAAAAGACATCGTCTACTGCAAGCTGTTCGTAGAAAACCTCAAAGGACCTGCCCTTCAATGGTTTTACAAGCTGGAGAAAAATTCAGTTCACACTTTCCTCCACCTTTCCGAGTTATTCGTGCAGCATTACAACATCTTCATGGAACGGAAGATCTACAACTCGGAACTATGGAATAACAAACAAGGCGAGACCGAGAGTCTTCGGTCTTTCATGACAAGGTTCAAGAACACGCTGTCAAAGGTCGAAGGTATCGGCAACAGGTCAGCATTGGAAGCTTTGCGAGGAGCACTTCGGTGTCCATCTCCATTCTGGCAAGAGATGAGCCTCAACACGCCAACAACAATCCAAGACGCCCTCCACCGTGCTGCTGACTTCGCTCGAACGGAGGAAAAAGTCCAAGCCAGGAAGGGCGGAAAGACAAAATAGGCAGGTGAACCAGCTCACGCTTTGAATCCCATCTACATCCAATACGAAGGAGGATCCGGAGGGGTCCATAACTACCAAGTGGAGTCATTGGGTTACGAAGGACCAAAGGAGTACGACGAGGAGCTATACTGCGACTTCCACAAGGCAAATGGACACTCAACTACAAAGTGTCAAGAGTTGGGGGGGCAGCTCATAGCCAAACTGACCGAAGGCACTTTGAAAGGCAACGTCAGCCTGTCAGACTTCAAGCCCGAGGAAGAAGCTCCTGCTAACACCGAACAGCCTGTGGAGAACCCCAGACGCCAACGTCGCGATGACGATATTGAAAACAGAGACCTCTATGAAAGTATCAACATGATAATGGGGGGATCGCAATATTGTGCTGACGACGTCACTGCAATCGAAGCATATCAACGATGCACTGACATCTGCGCAAACATAACAGCACCTACAAAGCCAAGGCTTTCCAGCGACCCTATCACCTTCGACGAGCAAGACACTAAGGGTCTCGATCAACCACACAACTATCCTCTGGTAATCAACTTGACTGTCTACGACTTCAACGTCGCTCGCGTTCTCATTTATACAGGAAGCTCAGTGGATGTCATCTTCAAAAAGACGCTGGAGCGAATGAAGATTGATTTGTCCACAATCAAAGAACAGCCTAAGCCAATAACAGGTTTCTCCGGAGAGATAACCATGACGATGGGAACGGTTCGCCTACCCGTCCAAGCTGGTAACGTTAAAAAGATGGTTGATTTTACCGTCTCTGATCACCCAGCCATCTACAACATGATCATGGGAACTCCCTGGCTAAACCAGATGAGAGCGGTGCCTTCAACATACCATTTATGCCTCAAGTTTCCTACACCCATCGGCGTAAAAACAATATGGGGCAACCAGAAGGAGTCTCGTGTATGTTTCATGGCAGAGCACAAACTAAGGAACACCAAAAAAAAGAAAGAGTAATCTTCACCTCAAGAATCACGAAAAAGAACAAGGACAAGCTCTGAACATGTCAAAGATTTGACCGACCTTCTATAGCAGTTACAGCTTGCAGAAGCTACTGAAAATGCAGAGCAAACGCGTTTGCAAGTAGCAAGGTCTGCAGCCTTTCACCACCGCGAAATTGCGTCATCAAACAACCCACCACACCACTCCCTAGTGGTTTGCAAGGCACTCGAAGGGTACTGCCACTAGTAGCGCTTGAGGCCTCTGAAACGAACTAGGAGGCGACTTGATCCCTGCAAAAGGGTACGTACGCAGCTTGTCTCCGGACAAGTTCAGTTGCCCTCCTCCGTAAAAGGGGGGAGAGTGGGGTACGTATACTCGTATACTCCCATCCTTTACTTCCACCATGCCGGAAAACATCAAACATCCTTTCTTGGATTTATGAGACAAGTCTGAAGCACTTCGTCTACGTCCTTCTCGGGATTCACTTGACACAAGTCTCATAGACTTCATCAGTTACATCCTCTATGGATTTTTCAAAGCCTTTTTCAAGTAATTTCATCAACTACATCCTCTATGGATTATTCAAAGCCTTTTTCAAGCAAGTTCAATCCACTGTCGTTGCTGTTGGCCACAGCAAGAATGTGTGAACCTGAGCACATTGACATCCATCATCGGATCCTAAGCGCGCTATATAAGTTATAACAATCAGTTTATGGGCTTTTGACCCCGGCTGATTCTAATGTTCAGATCCTTGGCTGTTGACCCTGGACGTTCATTCAAAAAACCCAACAGCACCGTTGGTAAAAAGCAGCTGCCAATGATTACTTAGGTTTATACACCGAATAATCATTCAGAAAACCCAACACCACGTTGGTCAAGTCAAAAGGCGTGATCGCTTCTGAACAGACGTGTTTAGAATGCACCGCCATTCTATAAAACCCAAGAAAAACGTTGGTAAAAGCGAAAACCCAACAACAAGCGTTGGTAGGAAAGGGGCAGAAGCGCATTTGTGTTTTTTGTAACCATGCAATCATAAACCCAACAACAACGTTGGTACAAATGGCCAAAGACATCTTATGGTGTAAACAACCTTCAACCTATGCTAAAGGTTTGGTCAACAGAACGAGTATCATTACTCTTGAAGTTCTTATCAAAGACAAAGCATGAAACGCAATCGAAACAAGATCATTGACAAAACATCATAGTAACCAAAGGAGGCACTGATCGAAGTAGTTCTCGAACAGAGTCATGTATCCCGCAGGCGGGGCGTCATCTCTATCAGCAGGAGTAGGGGCAACTAACACAATCTCTTCTGAGATCCCACAGTTCATTCGGAGACGCCTCAAAGACTTCTCATTCGAGAGAGAAGACCTAGGAGGGTCAGGGTGAACCTTCGCACTCGCCTTCTTCTTAACCTTCTTGGCCCTCTTCGGCTGCTCAACCTCGACGAATGTGTTCTCGTCATCACTCTCGTCGTTGGAAGCTTGTGAACCAGACGAAGAGGAAGAAGACGATACGAAAGAATTCCCTGATGGAAGGTCAAGGTCCTCGTCATTTAAAAGGATCGTGCCACCCACGGTCTCGATGATATCGGCATGTTGAACCCCCAAACCGTCTGCGTCGATGCCGATGACTTTGCTAATACCGACGCCATCGACCCCATCCACACCGATGTCTCCAGCCCTCATCCACATCGGGTCATCAACATTCGACGAAGGCATCACGCCATCGACCCCATCCACACCAATGTCTCCAGCCCTCATCCGTATCGGGTCACCACATTCGACGAAGGCATCGGAGCTTCAAGCTCCGATTGAGTCTTCGGGTCCAGGGAGGGACATGGTGTCCTCGGGTCAATAGCACCGATCACCGATGATCACGACTCTTCGATGTGGCCTTGAGGGAGACCGAAGACGTCATCGGGACACGGCATAAATCGCGATGACCTCGGGTCATCCGGTTCCAAGAACACCGAAGACCGAGGGTCATCGGGGTGATTGTCCAATCCCGTCGGATCTTCAGGCTCCATGAAAGGTGATTTCGGTGGTCACGGTGGTTCGACGAACGGAGGTTCGAAAGCTTTAAAACGGATTCTCCACCTACACTAAAACAAATCCGAAAACCAAGACCTAAGACAAGGGCTTTTCACAACCAAAAACGAGTATTCTTCTCCGCCTGCGAGACAAAGACTTCTCCGCCTGCGAGACGAAGTCCTCTCCGCCTACGAGACGAAGTCTTCTCCGCCTACGAGACGAAGTCTTCTCCGCCTACGAGACGAAGTCTTCTCCGCTTGCAAGGCGAAGTTTTCCCCGCCTGCGAGGCGAAGTCTTCTCCGCCTGCGAGACGAAGTCTTCTCCGCCTGCGAAACGAAGTCTTCTCCGCCTGCGAGGCGAAGTCTTCTCCGCCCATGAGGCGTCTTCTACGTTGACAAGGCTTCGACAAACGGAGCGCGAAGTCTTAAAATCTTCACAAAAACATGAAGTCTTAAAATCTTCATCATCAACTTCGACAAGCGAAGCGCGAAGTCTTTAAATCTTCAGCAAGGTCTTAAAATCCTTAAGTATAAAAACCATTGTTAACAGCAAACGCTATCAGCTCTCGCAAGCAGAAAACGAAGTCTTAAAACCTTTGAAGAATGAAAAATAATATTTTACAGTGTTATTAACACTAAAGGCTCAAGCTTACAGCATCACGCTAACAAACAGCGTCATAACTTTGAACAGCTAACTTCAACACCCAATGGTCCTAAACTCGATACTATTATCACTAACACTACCGAGCTGGGGGGCTAACTGTTGGGGTCGGATTTCACCCACTGAACGTCGACGTTCAAAGTTATGATAAGCAACGAGCATATTTCAACAGGCAGAGATAATATGGCCCCTAGGTCATTCCACCTACAAGAAAGGGTGAAGGCCTCTTGAAATACCCTAAGTCATTCCACCTACAAGAAAGGATGAAGGCCTCTTGAAATACCCTAAGTCATTTCACCTACAAGAAAGGGTGAAGACCTCCTGAAAACCCCTAAGTCCCTTGAACCTTCTACCTGGTGAAGGAACCTTCGAAGTTGTCTTCACCTCAGGAGAAGTCATGAATGCAGCGTCGGAGAGGTCGCAGAGCCAACAGGAGGCTCTGCAGAGACCAAGGCTGCCTGGCACCGATGTCACTGAGCAGTGACACCGATGACAGGCAGTGGCACCGATGTCACTGCCCAGTGACACCGATGTGCCTGGCCTCATCGGTGTCCAGGCAGCTGACATCGGTGCCCAAGCCATTCCCATCGGCTTCAGGTCCTTCGTCGCCCGTCAGAACATCAACGAAGGTTCCAGAAGGTTCAACGCGTTAAAGCCCAGCAACGAAGCCCACATAGGCTCGACCGACATAGGCGAAAAAGGCAATCCGCGAAGGTTTAGGAAAAAGGCTTAGCCGACTTACAGGGTTATATATAGGAATGCAAAAACACTTGTAATAAAAAAACACAATTTTGATCACACAAGCAATACAAAGCAATTACAAACCTTAATTTCTCTCTGCTCATCATTGTTCTTCAGAGCTTATCTTTTGAAATCTCTGCTTCTTCTCGAAACCCTTACAAATCTAATTGTGCGAATTCCGGCTTCCACACTTCACAAAGTCATATCCAGTTATATAGTAGTATCGTTTTACACACACTTACTTTTGCGTATTGTTAGTCATATTTTGGTAAAATTACAATTTGTATAGTAGTAATGATCCAGTTGAACCATTCAAGCGTATTTACTATCGTTTCGTGTATTTAAATGTGAAAAAGTAGTACCTAATAATCAAGTAGAGACAACTGTACCAATAAGTAATAGGTACATAAGTCTTATACTACAGAAACAAAACGTTAAGAAAAAGAACACACAAATTAATCAACATAGTCATTATCATTCATACTAGTTATACATATGCATAGAACACAGTCATACACAGTAGTAGTAGTAATCATATCATACAGAGAGAATTACCATTTGTAGCTAGTTTTCTTCCTGCACGTTTGGTTCGTGCACGGTGACTTCCTGCACTCCATCTCCATCTGTAAAGGTCTCCCACATACTTCCACGACCTCTTCCTCTTTTTCCATGTTCTACAATTGACGCATGCCGTATTTCTTGATTTATTCCTTTTTTAACCATAATGACCGGAGGCAAGCCGTAACGGATCTCGTTGAGTTTTGCCTCAGGTATCAGCCAAGTTGTGGAATGGGGTACATGATATATCGTCCTTGTATATCCCATTGTCCACATCTCGATCAAAAGAAAGTGGGAGGCAAACTCATAATGACGGACCTCCTTGTCTCCGCTTAATTGGATGATAAATTGTATTGCATGCACGCATGGGTACATGTCTATATCAAAAAACTTGCAACTGCAAGGTTTGTCGCTCAAATTAACTATATAAATCTTCCCATCAAGGCTAATGATATAGTACTCATGGGATGAGTTGTTTAGCTCTTGCGACAATAACTTCTTACCAGTCAGTACATTACTCTTTATCACATCGTGAACGCGAGGCACCAACTTCTGTGACTCAGGTACTCTGGAAGATGCCTTCCGATTGGTGTTGAACCATTCTACTACTTTATCAAAGATCATATCTATCATTGGTAATAACGTGTACTTCATAGCTTATGCAAAAACGCCATTGATCGATTCTACACTGTAGGTCGTCACTATGTTACACCTATCTCCTGGAAAATGACATCTTGCCCATTTTTTGACCACACTACTTTTATCGAGATACATGACTGCAGCAAGATACCTTATCCTGAAAGCACTATAAAGTCTTAGGAACTCAACCTCTGTATAAGCACATGCGTATTTCATGAACTCTGTCACAACCGTGTCTTTCTTTCTAGCATAAACATTTCCGTTGACATTCTGAGACAAATGGTATATGCAATGCCCATGTTGAGATTTTGGAAACACCCCACGAACTGACTTGATGAGGGATTGATTTCTGTAAGATATAAAAACCAATGAACGAAGCTCCGGATCCTTAACCACACCATGACAGGGCGTATCACGTTTTTCAATTCCTCCATAAACCACATCCAACTTTCTTCTTTCTCACCAATAGCTACACTAAAAGCGATTGGATAATGGTGATGATTAGGATCTTAAGCCATCGCAACAATTAGAACTCCACCATATGCATGCTTAAGGAAAGTTGCATCCAAAATGATGAATTTTCTCATGGCTTTGAACCCTTTAATACAAGCTCCCAACGCAAAGAACAAATACTTTAACTTCATGTATTCCTCCCATTTCACTGAAGTTATTGGTCCCTCATTCATCGTCTTTAGCATATACATGTAAGACTCCAATTTCAGATAACTCTCCTCTGGACTACCCCGCACAACATTAGCAGCTAGTTCTTTTCCTCTCCACGCACTAGAGTAACATATGTCAACATTAGCTGTTAATTTAGTTATCTTTATCAACTATTTCGGTTTTGGAGTCTCGAAACTACTGGGATACTCATCGTGCAAAATGCAAGAAACTATTATTGCTGACCCTTTCCTTCTTTTTTTTCATTGTACTTGCATCAGCTTGAGAGCAAGTATGCATCTTCTCGTAAGTTACCACCACCCAACTCTCTAAATCTTGAGCCGGTCTAACTCGTAAATACCACTTGCAACCGTTTTTCCAATCCATACATTTGAGAACATATATCAGTATGGGGCCGACGTATTTACTTCATACTCAAAACAATTTTGATGTGAAGCTATTTGAACCAAATCTTTCACTTCCTACCTACTTCAAAATTCTTTACCTTTAGTGATATATATACTATCTTTCCATTGAATACCTACAGCTCCAACTCTTTCCACAACATCTTCTTGCTCATTGTCTTCATGAGTACCGAAATTATCCTCGTTATGATACTCCATGTAATCTGTGATCAAAACACTGTCATATTCAATTATACTAGTTATATCTAACAGAGAGAAGACACATAATAAATCAAACAGTCATACCAGTTATTCCAAGCAATTGATGGTTTGGGTAAGGAGTCATCAAATCATCCTCTCGAACGTCTTCTGTTGTCACTTGCACATCTCTTTGATTTTAATCCACATGTTCATTTTTTACGAGCTCCACATTCAAAAGATCGACCAACTCCACATTCAAAAGATTTCTTTGATCATCTCCATTCACTTGCATTAGGTAACTAAAAACATCATCATCATTCGAGATAAATGATGGTTTCATAACATTCAGATGGAAGTCACCTCCTCCGGCGCGGTCTGTATCGGTAATTTGAGAGTTTCATCTTGTCCTTAGATCCATCTTGTGCATCCACCTTCCGTTAAATAATATCCTCCCTAATCAAAACATATGACTAAGCAATTCTTTATCATTATCCCCTACAAAAGAATAAGGAAATAACAAAAATCGTTAATATAGTTTAGTTCAGTAATATCAGTTGAACCAATTACATCAGTTGTATCAGTTATACCAAAATCTTAAAACCCTAAAATCGATTTACTTCTGATTTCTATTTGATTATAGCACGGTTGGATCACGGTTCAACATCTACTTTCAAAGAAATTGAAAAATATTTAAATATCAAACCTTAGAAGATGAAGAACCAAAGAATACTTATGCCCTCCGCATTGCCTATGTTTTTGTTAACGAAGATGAAGAATCGAAGAAGAATTGCGATGACGAGCGAGAGAGAGAGAAGAAGAAGAAGAGGAAATAATCCAAAGCTTCCTATGTTTTTTTGTTTAGTTGTTCTTTGCCACTAAACGAGAGGAAAGAGAGGAAAATAATGAAGACGAGAGGAATAGAAGGAACATTGAAGATGAAGAGAGAAATAAGAGGAAGAGAGGAGGAATCGATTTTTTTTTCAAACTTCCTTTGTTTCGTTAAGCATAACACATAGAGAGAGAGAAAGCAGGAAGAGGAAGGACACGTGGAGGTTTAAATAGGTTAAGGTTAGTTTTTGATTGCTGGGTAATTGAATTCGAAATTTAATTAGAGGAAGAGAGGAAGAATTGATGTTTTGGTTTTGTTGTTGGAGCTTGCTCTGTTTTTGCGTTAAACGCAGCTAGAGAGAGAAAGGAGGAAGATGAAAGCACGTGGAAGCCTTATATAGGTTAGAGTTATGTTTGGTTGTTAGGTAATTTAATTAGATATTTAATTGAGAAATTCCCTTAAATATCACACTTTAAAGTTTTTTTCCTAAAATACGACTTTATTTCAAAAGTTCCAAAAATACCACTTTTTGTCAAAAGTTCTAAAAATATCACAAAATTAGAAGTTGATTTTTATGGTTTATAATTTAAAATTTTTGGGTTTGGGTTAACTATTTTAAAATTAGGGTATAGTTTTAGGGGATGGGGTTTGGGTTTGGCGTTTAGGATTTAGGATTTAGTTTTGAATGTTAAAAGTGAATTTTAATGTTGTGGTATTTTTGGAACTTTTGACAAAAAGTGAATTTTTTGGAAAAAAAACTAAAAATGTGGTATTTTTGAAGAAAAACTTAAAAGTAGTCATGGGCATTCGGGTATTCGGGTCAGGTCCAGGTTCGGGTCCTAACGGGTACAGGTTTCATCGGGTATACTAAAATTGTCCCCATTTAGGAACCTGTAAGATTTCTGGTCGGGTCCAGGTTCGGGTCCAGGTTCCTAATTTTGGAACCTGTATATACCCAAATTTTACATGTTCCTTATGGGTACTCGGGTACAGGTTCGGGTCCAGGTTCCAACTTATTAAACATTTTAAATATCCAAATTTTACAAGTTCCTTCCACATATAGGCTCTGATCTAGGTGTTGTGATGTGTTTATATCCGAAATGTTAACAAAACCTGTAACTTGAACATGTAAAATGCATTTGAAACACAAACACCAACAAGACAACAATCATATAATATGAACTAAGTTAAGAATACAATTATCAATAAAAGTTTGTCAATGTATAAAACTAAATCAATGTAACCAAAGCAATTATATAAACGAATAAGAGTCAAAGACGAATCACGAATCAAAACAAATCATTTAGACAGACGAACAACGGAACAAGAATCAATGACGAATCACGAATCAATCGAAGCCAAGATTAGAAAGAGAATGATGATTACTGTAAATCAAATTCAAGACATCTCTGATAAAAGAGGCGACTGTGGTCGAGCTCGAGGAGGATTTGCAAAATCAAGCTTGAAATTTTAGGGATTACATTCGTTTGAAGAATCGATGTTTTTGGTGTTGGTACTAGAAAGTCGAACCGGTAACAACAAATAAAAGTAAAACATTTAACTCACTTGTAGAAGTTCTTTTTATTAGTATTATGAAGATATTATTATTTTTTGATAGAAAATAATATCAATAAATTAAATTTGTTTTATCATAATGTTTGGTAGATTTGACCTACTAGGCTTAGGCATACAAGTTCAAGTTCGGGTACAGGTTCGGGTCCAAACGGGTACATGTTCTTTCGGGTCTATTAAAAACATATTTATACAGGTTCCTATAAGATTTCGGGTCGGGGACAAGTTTGAGTCTTAAAGGTTCGGGTACACAGGTTCATGGTATTTTGTCCAGACCTATTTAAAAATGTGGTATTTTTGGAAATTGTCATATTTAATTAGATTGTTAGTATTATATTAATAAATATAGAAGGGTAAAGATGAAAGAAAATGAATTAGGGTTAATTAGAATGAAGGGATGAGTTAGATTATATTTTTGAATTTAGGGTCTGTTGAGATTAAAGTCCGACTCATGAACACATGATGCACAATGTTTAAAAATTCAATGTCCTTCAATACTTCAAAACGTTCTCTCGTAATTTATGTTGTTCTGATCCAGATCCAATAAAACTTGGGCCAAAGGCCCTGCTAACAAAAAAAAGATCGAGGGTTTGGTTTTTAACGGACAACGACGCCGTTTGGATTGACACAATGATGTGTCGAAATGGGTCAAATACTAAAATGTTTTCGATCGGAAAATCAATTTAGAACGGTGTCACAGATCGAAAAACCCTAATCGAACGAAAGAGTTTGTAATTCTCCATGTCTCTTTCTTTCTTCTTCTTCTTCTTCTTCTTCTCTCTATATTAGATTTCACAATTGGAATCAAATGGTCGAAAGTTCGTGTTCGCATTTCTTCGATTTATGGTTTCTTGATAATGTATTGTTTTAGGTTTTGGATTCTTCTAGATCTTAGTCGAAATGACTTTGTTAGTATAGTGGAGTCTAGACATCTTGAAACTGCTTTGATTTTACTTAGCTTAAAAGGGTTTTGTCTAACTGGGTTTATCGTTTCCAGAGACATCTAAAATGGCTTTAAGGACCAAACTCGGTGGTCACTTGAAACAAGGCGTTTTACAAACCGAAATGTACCATTCACATCAATGCTCGGTTCTCTCCGCTACATGTCCACAAAACTTTTCATTGGTGGTTAGTATAACTTCTTATTGCAGTTGTGAATGTTTTGTTACTGTACATTTCCTTCTCTTGCTTGTATATCAGTTTGAATGTTTTGGTAACTGTTAATTTTGGTCCCAGGTCTATCACCCGGAACTGACGACCAGTCCTTGAAAGAAGCTTTCTCTAGCTTCAATGGAGTTGCAGAGGGTAAGCTCTGGATCTTGCTAATCTTTCTTTTCATTGTTGTACAATAGAATGTGTTTTTGTTTGCGCTTGTTAATGTTTAAACCATTCAAGGATGTGTAGTTGGGTTTTAGCCATCTTAGTCATATCATTAATACCATGGTTGATAGATGTTGATGAACATTGGCAAATATGGTGTGTGCCTCGGAACTTAACTATCTTGCTGGCTATGGTTAATTTCTACTAAAATCTTGTTGTATCTTTGTGCAGCAAGAGTCATGACAAACAAAATGACTGGGAGGTCTAGAGGTTATGGATTTGTTAACTTCGTAAGTGAGGATTCTGCTAAATCTGCTATTTCAGCTATGGATGGACAGGTTAGTTTACCAAAGAATCATCCATCTATCTATCATATGAAATTGTTGTGTTGTAATGTTAACTTGCCGTTTTTTATTGGTTTTGGGGTGAATAATTAGGAGTTGAATGGGTTTAACATCCGTGTGAACGTTGCAAAGAATGGCCAAGTTTGCCATTGTCTTTAGATGAGGGTGTAGAAGATGATACGAAAGGCAATAAGATTGTGAGCCGTTCTGTATGGAAAGATCCATTCGTTGATGCGTTCCTGATGAAGAAGAAAAATGCAGCACTGAACAGGAAAATTTGGTCACGGAGATCCACAATTCTACCAGAGTATGTTGATTCGGCGGTGAGAATCTACAATGGCAAAACTCATGTGCGATGTAAGATCACAGAGGGGAAAGTTGGGCATAAATTTGGAGAGTTTGCGTTTACAAGAAAAGTGACGAAGCATCCTAGAGAAAGTAGTGTAATGCGTTAAGTTTTTAGAATGTTTATGTCCATCTTAAGAGAGACGTGGAGAAAATCAGAAACAAATCAATAAGAATTACGAACAGGTCAAACACATTTGAGCTTAGAAGACTTTTTATCGACTATGGAAGTTGTGCAAGTGTTTTTGGGTTCTGAAACCTGAGGATTATCTAGATACATGTCATTTCTTTTAAGATAGGAAACTTTTGTAGCTCTGGATTCTCGAAAGTGCATTGTTATTTTTTTTTCATGATTTTGGTTATACGATGAATGCAAAATTGGATACACCCTAAGGCAGAAATAGCCATTGATGACCATATTGCACTGAGGTTGTGAAGTTTAGAGATGTAGAAGACTTTGACAAAAAAAAAGAGATGTAGAAGATCAGTTCTAGTTCCATCACTTTGCTAATGCCAAGTGACAAGGACCTGATCCATTTATCTACATAAAGATATAGTAATTTAACCATAATTTTTGGTAGAAAAATTCAAAGTTTGTAAAGTAAAATAGTAAAACTATAACAACAAAACGAATCAAACTGTACATAACAATTCAAATAATTTAGTATTTCAAAAATGCAAAACAACTTTTTCGATTCAAAGTGATTTTTTACACATTACGATCATTTTTGTTTGCCAAGTAGATAATTAATTAAAACACTCATAATGTTGTTTGCATTTTGACGATAAAAACTGAAATAGAGTGCAAACACTTTGAAGAGAACAAAAAATAAACACTTTGAAGAGAACAAAAAAATAAAAACATACTGTACCTTTTTGAAAGAGAGCTTCATTGAGATCAGTCCAAAACCAAAACCAATAGCTTTGAAAACAGGAGTGGACCGGATCAACCGATCTATTCAATTTCTGGTTGAGTGAAACATCGATTTGACTTAAAATCGTTAAAACCAGAAACCTTATAACCGAACCCGAACCGAACCCGAAGTCATTTTATCCGAACCCGATCCGAATTTATAAAATACCCGATGTTGGGGTCGGATTTCACCCGCTGAACGTTGACGTTCAAAGTTATGATAAGCAACGAGCGTATTTCAACGGGCAGAGATAATATGGACCCTAAGTCATTCCACTTACAAGAAAGGGTGAAGGCCTCTTGAGATACCCTAAGTCATTTCACCTACAAGAAAAGGTGAAGGACTCTTAAAACCCCCTAAGTCATTCCACCTGCAAGAAAGGGTGAAGACCTCCTGAAAACCTCTAAGTCCCTTGAACCTTCTGCCTGGTGAAGGAACCTTCAAAGCTATCTTCACATCAGGAGAAGTCATGAATGCAGCGTCGGAGAGGTCACAGAGCCAACAGGAGGCGCTGCAGAGACCAAGACTGCCTGGCACCAAGTGAAGGCCTCTTGAGATACCCTAAGTCATTTCACCTACAAGAAAGGGTGAAGGACTCTTAAAACCCCTAAGTCATTCCACCTGCAAGAAAGGGTGAAGACCTCCTGAAAACCCCTAAGTCCCTTGAACCTTCTGCCTGGTGAAGGAACCTTCAAAGCTATCTTCACTCAGGAGAAGTCATGAATGCAGCGTCGGAGAGGTCACAGAGCCAACAGAAGGCGCTGCAGAGACCAAGACTGCCTGGCACCGATGTCACTGAGCAGTGACACCGATGACAGGCAGTGGCACCGATGTCACTGCCCAGTGACACCGATGTGCCTGGCCTCATCGGTGTCCAGGCAGCTGACATCGGTGCCCAAGCCATTCCCATCGGCTTCAGGTCCTTCGTCGCCCGTCAGAACATCAACGAAGGTTCCAGAAGGTTCAACGCGTTAAAGCCCAGCAACGAAGCCCACTAGGCTCGACCGACATAGGCGAAAAAGGCAATCCGCGAAGGTTTAGGAAAAAGGCTTAGCCGACTTAGGGGGTTATATATAGGAATGCAAAAACACTTGTAAAGGGATATTCACAATTTTTATCACACAAGCAATACAAAGCAATTACAAACCCTAATTTTCTTTGCTCATCATTGTTCTTCATAGCTTATCTTCAGAAATCTCTGCTTCCTCTCGAAACCCTTACAAATCTAATTGTGCGAATTCCGGCTTCCACAATTTGGCGCCGACTAAGGGGACTAGAGAATTTCTTACACCAAAAAGCTACGTAACAACTCAAAGATGGTGAGTGGCGAAAAACACGTCCCGCAGAGACAACCGGGAAAGAGAACCTCGAGGCTACTGCTGCAAAACCCCTGCTCAGGTGACCTAACCGAGGTGAAGAAGATGCTAGAGACTTCCTCACGAGCAGAAGAAGCAAGCCAAGATGATCGAGGAAAACTCGAAGGAACTGAAAGCTCTTTCGCGAAGAAAACGCGAAAGACCCAACACGCGAGACTCAGAGCGCGCGTCGACCCTCAACGCCTCGACTTCTCAGCCCTCGCACTACTCGGGGAAACCCAGAGGATCTACCACCACCACCTCCGCGTCGAGAAACGGACAAGTCTCCCGAACGCGTCGTGACGTCTCGGACGAAGAACCAGCCCCACAAAGCGTACACGGGCGGAAGGTGCAGAAGGAAACCGACAAGGAACCCACGCCCCTGACACAAAGCGCGTCAGCTCTTCCAAGACAGAGATTGTGGGAGACCGCGGAATACTCCAACTACTCTAGCGAAGAGCGGTACAAGAAGGAGCAGAGCGCAGAGCATTCAAACGCTCTTACGCTGCAGAGCTCGCTGCAGTTAAAGCTCAGATGGATCGGGTAACCTCAGACCTAAAGCGTACCAATCGCAGATACACCAGGGAACAGGGAAGGCTCCTGCCATCGCTCAGTACTAGAAAAGCAAGGAACACACCCTTCGACGAACAGATCGCAAGAACAAAAATCTCTGATCCCGGAAGAATCAAGTTACCAATCTACGAAGGAACCACAGACCCTTCGGATCATCTGATGGAATTCGAAGTGGCCTTGGGAAGAGCAAACTTCAAGGAAGCGGAAAAAGACGTCGTCTACTGCAAGCTGTTCGTTGAAAGTCTCAAGGGGCCTGCCCTTCAATGGTTCTATAAGTTGGAGAAAAATTCAGTTCACACTTTCCTCCACCTTTCCGAGTTATTCGTGCAGCATTACAACATCTTCATGGAACGGAAGATCTACAACTCGGAACTATGGAAATAACAAACAAGGCGAGACCGAGAGTCTTCGGTCCTTTCATGACAAGGTTCAAGAACACGCTGTCAAAGGTCGAAGGTATCGGCAACAGGTCAGCATTGGAAGCTTTGCGAGGAGCACTTCGGTGTCCATCTCCATTCTGGCAAGAGATGAGCCTCAACACGCCAACAACAATCCAAGACGCCCTCCACCGTGCTGCTGACTTCGCTCGAACGGAGGAAAAAGTCCAAGCCAGGAAGGGCGGAAAGACAAAATAGGCAGGTGAACCAGCTCACGCTTTGAATCCCATCTACATCCAATACGAAGGAGGATCCGGAGGGGTCCATAACTACCAAGTGGAGTCATTGGGTTACGAAGGACCAAAGGAGTACGACGAGGAGCTATACTGCGACTTCCACAAGGCAAATGGACACTCACTACAAAGTGTCAAGAGTTGGGGGGGCAGCTCATAGCCAACTGACCGAAGGCACTTTGAAAGGCAACGTCAGCCTGTCAGACTTCAAGCCCGAGGAAGAAGCTCCTGCTAACACCGAACAGCCTGTGGAGAACCCCAGACGCCAACGTCGCGATGACGATATTGAAAACAGAGACCTCTATGAAAGTATCAACATGATAATGGGGGGGATCGCAATATTGTGCTGACGACGTCACTGCAATCGAAGCATATCAACGATGCACTGACATCTGCGCAAACATAACAGCACCTACAAAGCCAAGGCTTTCCAGCGACCCTATCACCTTCGACGAGCAAGACACTAAGGGTCTCGATCAACCACACAACTATCCTCTGGTAATCAACTTGACTGTCTACGACTTCAACGTCGCTCGCGTTCTCATTTATACAGGAAGCTCAGTGGATGTCATCTTCAAAAAGACGCCTGGAGCGAATGAAGATTGATTTGTCCACAATCAAAGAACAGCCTAAGCCAATAACAGGTTTCTCCGGAGAGATAACCATGACGATGGGAACGGTTCGCCTACCCGTCCAAGCTGGTAACGTTAAAAGATGGTTGATTTTACCGTCTCTGATCACCCAGCCATCTACAACATGATCATGGGAACTCCCTGGCTAAACCAGATGAGAGCGGTGCCTTCAACATACCATTTATGCCTCAAGTTTCCTACACCCATCGGCGTAAAAACAATATGGGGCAACCAGAAGGAGTCTCGTGTATGTTTCATGGCAGAGCACAAACTAAGGAACACCAAAAAAAAAAGAAAGAGTAATCTTCACCTCAAGAATCACGAAAAAGAACAAGGACAAGCTCTGAACATGTCAAAGATTTGACCGACCTTCTATAGCAGTTACAGCTTGCAGAAGCTACTGAAAATGCAGAGCAAACGCGTTTGCAAGTAGCAAGGTCTGCAGCCTTTCACCACCGCGAAATTGCGTCATCAAACAACCCACCACACCACTCCCTAGTGGTTTGCAAGGCACTCGAAGGGTACTGCCACTAGTAGCGCTTGAGGCCTCTGAAACGAACTAGGAGGCGACTTGATCCCTGCAAAAGGGTACGTACGCAGCTTGTCTCCGGACAAGTTCAGTTGCCCTCCTCCGTAAAAGGGGGGAGAGTGGGGTACGTATACTCGTATACTCCCATCCTTTACTTCCACCATGCCGGAAAACATCAAACATCCTTTCTTGGATTATGAGACAAGTCTGAAGCACTTCGTCTACGTCCTTCTCGGGATTCACTTGACACAAGTCTCATAGACTTCATCAGTTACATCCTCTATGGATTTTTCAAAGCCTTTTTCAAGTAATTTCATCAACTACATCCTCTATGGATTATTCAAAGCCTTTTTCAAGCAAGTTCAATCCACTGTCGTTGCTGTTGGCCACAGCAAGAATGTGTGAACCTGAGCACATTGACATCCATCATCGGATCCTAAGCGCGCTATATAAGTTATAACAATCAGTTTATGGGCTTTTGACCCCGGCTGATTCTAATGTTCAGATCCTTGGCTGTTGACCCTGGACGTTCATTCAAAAAACCCAACAGCACCGTTGGTAAAAAGCAGCTGCCAATGATTACTTAGGTTTATACACCGAATAATCATTCAGAAAACCCAACACCAACGTTGGTCAAGTCAAAAGGCGTGATCGCTTCTGAACAGACGTGTTTAGAATGCACCGCCATTCTATAAAACCCAAGAAAAACGTTGGTAAAAGCGAAAACCCAACAACAAGCGTTGGTAGGAAAGGGGCAGAAGCGCATTTGTGTTTTTTGTAACCATGCAATCATAAACCCAACAACAACGTTGGTACAAATGGCCAAAGACATCTTATGGTGTAAACAACCTTCAACCTATGCTAAAGGTTTGGTCAACAGAACGAGTATCATTACTCTTGAAGTTCTTATCAAAGACAAAGCATGAAACGCAATCGAAACAAGATCATTGACAAAACATCATAGTAACCAAAGGAGGCACTGATCGAAGTAGTTCTCGAACAGAGTCATGTATCCCGCAGGCGGGGCGTCATCTCTATCAGCAGGAGTAGGGGCAACTAACACAATCTCTTCTGAGATCCCACAGTTCATTCGGAGACGCCTCAAAGACTTCTCATTCGAGAGAGAAGACCTAGGAGGGTCAGGGTGAACCTTCGCACTCGCCTTCTTCTTAACCTTCTTGGCCCTCTTCGGCTGCTCAACCTCGACGAATGTGTTCTCGTCATCACTCTCGTCGTTGGAAGCTTGTGAACCAGACGAAGAGGAAGAAGACGATACGAAAGAATTCCCTGATGGAAGGTCAAGGTCCTCGTCATTTAAAAGGATCGTGCCACCCACGGTCTCGATGATATCGGCATGTTGAACCCCCAAACCGTCTGCGTCGATGCCGATGACTTTGCTAATACCGACGCCATCGACCCCATCCACACCGATGTCTCCAGCCCTCATCCACATCGGGTCATCAACATTCGACGAAGGCATCACGCCATCGACCCCATCCACACCAATGTCTCCAGCCCTCATCCGTATCGGGTCACCACATTCGACGAAGGCATCGGAGCTTCAAGCTCCGATTGAGTCTTCGGGTCCAGGGAGGGACATGGTGTCCTCGGGTCAATAGCACCGATCACCGATGATCACGACTCTTCGATGTGGCCTTGAGGGAGACCGAAGACGTCATCGGGACACGGCATAAATCGCGATGACCTCGGGTCATCCGGTTCCAAGAACACCGAAGACCGAGGGTCATCGGGGTGATTGTCCAATCCCGTCGGATCTTCAGGCTCCATGAAAGGTGATTTCGGTGGTCACGGTGGTTCGACGAACGGAGGTTCGAAAGCTTTAAAACGGATTCTCCACCTACACTAAAACAAATCCGAAAACCAAGACCTAAGACAAGGGCTTTTCACAACCAAAAACGAGTATTCTTCTCCGCCTGCGAGACAAAGACTTCTCCGCCTGCGAGACGAAGTCCTCTCCGCCTACGAGACGAAGTCTTCTCCGCCTACGAGACGAAGTCTTCTCCGCCTACGAGACGAAGTCTTCTCCGCTTGCAAGGCGAAGTTTTCCCCGCCTGCGAGGCGAAGTCTTCTCCGCCTGCGAGACGAAGTCTTCTCCGCCTGCGAAACGAAGTCTTCTCCGCCTGCGAGGCGAAGTCTTCTCCGCCCATGAGGCGTCTTCTACGTTGACAAGGCTTCGACAAACGGAGCGCGAAGTCTTAAAATCTTCACAAAAACATGAAGTCTTAAAATCTTCATCATCAACTTCGACAAGCGAAGCGCGAAGTCTTTAAATCTTCAGCAAGGTCTTAAAATCCTTAAGTATAAAAACCATTGTTAACAGCAAACGCTATCAGCTCTCGCAAGCAGAAAACGAAGTCTTAAAACCTTTGAAGAATGAAAAATAATATTTTACAGTGTTATTAACACTAAAGGCTCAAGCTTACAGCATCACGCTAACAAACAGCGTCATAACTTTGAACAGCTAACTTCAACACCCAATGGTCCTAAACTCGATACTATTATCACTAACACTACCGAGCTGGGGGGCTAACTGTTGGGGTCGGATTTCACCCACTGAACGTCGACGTTCAAAGTTATGATAAGCAACGAGCATATTTCAACAGGCAGAGATAATATGGCCCCTAGGTCATTCCACCTACAAGAAAGGGTGAAGGCCTCTTGAAATACCCTAAGTCATTCCACCTACAAGAAAGGATGAAGGCCTCTTGAAATACCCTAAGTCATTTCACCTACAAGAAAGGGTGAAGACCTCCTGAAAACCCCTAAGTCCCTTGAACCTTCTACCTGGTGAAGGAACCTTCGAAGTTGTCTTCACCTCAGGAGAAGTCATGAATGCAGCGTCGGAGAGGTCGCAGAGCCAACAGGAGGCTCTGCAGAGACCAAGGCTGCCTGGCACCGATGTCACTGAGCAGTGACACCGATGACAGGCAGTGGCACCGATGTCACTGCCCAGTGACACCGATGTGCCTGGCCTCATCGGTGTCCAGGCAGCTGACATCGGTGCCCAAGCCATTCCCATCGGCTTCAGGTCCTTCGTCGCCCGTCAGAACATCAACGAAGGTTCCAGAAGGTTCAACGCGTTAAAGCCCAGCAACGAAGCCCACATAGGCTCGACCGACATAGGCGAAAAAGGCAATCCGCGAAGGTTTAGGAAAAAGGCTTAGCCGACTTACAGGGTTATATATAGGAATGCAAAAACACTTGTAATAAAAAAACACAATTTGATCACACAAGCAATACAAAGCAATTACAAACCTTAATTTCTCTCTGCTCATCATTGTTCTTCAGAGCTTATCTTTTGAAATCTCTGCTTCTTCTCGAAACCCTTACAAATCTAATTGTGCGAATTCCGGCTTCCACACTTCACAAAGTCATATCCAGTTATATAGTAGTATCGTTTTACACACACTTACTTTTGCGTATTGTTAGTCATATTTTGGTAAAATTACAATTTGTATAGTAGTAATGATCCAGTTGAACCATTCAAGCGTATTTACTATCGTTTCGTGTATTTAAATGTGAAAAAGTAGTACCTAATAATCAAGTAGAGACAACTGTACCAATAAGTAATAGGTACATAAGTCTTATACTACAGAAACAAAACGTTAAGAAAAAGAACACACAAATTAATCAACATAGTCATTATCATTCATACTAGTTATACATATGCATAGAACACAGTCATACACAGTAGTAGTAGTAATCATATCATACAGAGAGAATTACCATTTGTAGCTAGTTTTCTTCCTGCACGTTTGGTTCGTGCACGGTGACTTCCTGCACTCCATCTCCATCTGTAAAGGTCTCCCACATACTTCCACGACCTCTTCCTCTTTTTCCATGTTCTACAATTGACGCATGCCGTATTTCTTGATTTATTCCTTTTTTAACCATAATGACCGGAGGCAAGCCGTAACGGATCTCGTTGAGTTTTGCCTCAGGTATCAGCCAAGTTGTGGAATGGGGTACATGATATATCGTCCTTGTATATCCCATTGTCCACATCTCGATCAAAAGAAAGTGGGAGGCAAACTCATAATGACGGACCTCCTTGTCTCCGCTTAATTGGATGATAAATTGTATTGCATGCACGCATGGGTACATGTCTATATCAAAAAACTTGCAACTGCAAGGTTTGTCGCTCAAATTAACTATATAAATCTTCCCATCAAGGCTAATGATATAGTACTCATGGGATGAGTTGTTTAGCTCTTGCGACAATAACTTCTTACCAGTCAGTACATTACTCTTTATCACATCGTGAACGCGAGGCACCAACTTCTGTGACTCAGGTACTCTGGAAGATGCCTTCCGATTGGTGTTGAACCATTCTACTACTTTATCAAAGATCATATCTATCATTGGTAATAACGTGTACTTCATAGCTTATGCAAAAACGCCATTGATCGATTCTACACTGTAGGTCGTCACTATGTTACACCTATCTCCTGGAAAATGACATCTTGCCCATTTTTTGACCACACTACTTTTATCGAGATACATGACTGCAGCAAGATACCTTATCCTGAAAGCACTATAAAGTCTTAGGAACTCAACCTCTGTATAAGCACATGCGTATTTCATGAACTCTGTCACAACCGTGTCTTTCTTTCTAGCATAAACATTTCCGTTGACATTCTGAGACAAATGGTATATGCAATGCCCATGTTGAGATTTTGGAAACACCCCACGAACTGACTTGATGAGGGATTGATTTCTGTAAGATATAAAAACCAATGAACGAAGCTCCGGATCCTTAACCACACCATGACAGGGCGTATCACGTTTTTCAATTCCTCCATAAACCACATCCAACTTTCTTCTTTCTCACCAATAGCTACACTAAAAGCGATTGGATAATGGTGATGATTAGGATCTTAAGCCATCGCAACAATTAGAACTCCACCATATGCATGCTTAAGGAAAGTTGCATCCAAAATGATGAATTTTCTCATGGCTTTGAACCCTTTAATACAAGCTCCCAACGCAAAGAACAAATACTTTAACTTCATGTATTCCTCCCATTTCACTGAAGTTATTGGTCCCTCATTCATCGTCTTTAGCATATACATGTAAGACTCCAATTTCAGATAACTCTCCTCTGGACTACCCCGCACAACATTAGCAGCTAGTTCTTTTCCTCTCCACGCACTAGAGTAACATATGTCAACATTAGCTGTTAATTTAGTTATCTTTATCAACTATTTCGGTTTTGGAGTCTCGAAACTACTGGGATACTCATCGTGCAAAATGCAAGAAACTATTATTGCTGACCCTTTCCTTCTTTTTTTTCATTGTACTTGCATCAGCTTGAGAGCAAGTATGCATCTTCTCGTAAGTTACCACCACCCAACTCTCTAAATCTTGAGCCGGTCTAACTCGTAAATACCACTTGCAACCGTTTTTCCAATCCATACATTTGAGAACATATATCAGTATGGGGCCGACGTATTTACTTCATACTCAAAACAATTTTGATGTGAAGCTATTTGAACCAAATCTTTCACTTCCTACCTACTTCAAAATTCTTTACCTTTAGTGATATATATACTATCTTTCCATTGAATACCTACAGCTCCAACTCTTTCCACAACATCTTCTTGCTCATTGTCTTCATGAGTACCGAAATTATCCTCGTTATGATACTCCATGTAATCTGTGATCAAAACACTGTCATATTCAATTATACTAGTTATATCTAACAGAGAGAAGACACATAATAAATCAAACAGTCATACCAGTTATTCCAAGCAATTGATGGTTTGGGTAAGGAGTCATCAAATCATCCTCTCGAACGTCTTCTGTTGTCACTTGCACATCTCTTTGATTTTAATCCACATGTTCATTTTTTACGAGCTCCACATTCAAAAGATCGACCAACTCCACATTCAAAAGATTTCTTTGATCATCTCCATTCACTTGCATTAGGTAACTAAAAACATCATCATCATTCGAGATAAATGATGGTTTCATAACATTCAGATGGAAGTCACCTCCTCCGGCGCGGTCTGTATCGGTAATTTGAGAGTTTCATCTTGTCCTTAGATCCATCTTGTGCATCCACCTTCCGTTAAATAATATCCTCCCTAATCAAAACATATGACTAAGCAATTCTTTATCATTATCCCCTACAAAAGAATAAGGAAATAACAAAAATCGTTAATATAGTTTAGTTCAGTAATATCAGTTGAACCAATTACATCAGTTGTATCAGTTATACCAAAATCTTAAAACCCTAAAATCGATTTACTTCTGATTTCTATTTGATTATAGCACGGTTGGATCACGGTTCAACATCTACTTTCAAAGAAATTGAAAAATATTTAAATATCAAACCTTAGAAGATGAAGAACCAAAGAATACTTATGCCCTCCGCATTGCCTATGTTTTTGTTAACGAAGATGAAGAATCGAAGAAGAATTGCGATGACGAGCGAGAGAGAGAGAAGAAGAAGAAGAGGAAATAATCCAAAGCTTCCTATGTTTTTTTGTTTAGTTGTTCTTTGCCACTAAACGAGAGGAAAGAGAGGAAAATAATGAAGACGAGAGGAATAGAAGGAACATTGAAGATGAAGAGAGAAATAAGAGGAAGAGAGGAGGAATCGATTTTTTTTTCAAACTTCCTTTGTTTCGTTAAGCATAACACATAGAGAGAGAGAAAGCAGGAAGAGGAAGGACACGTGGAGGTTTAAATAGGTTAAGGTTAGTTTTTGATTGCTGGGTAATTGAATTCGAAATTTAATTAGAGGAAGAGAGGAAGAATTGATGTTTTGGTTTTGTTGTTGGAGCTTGCTCTGTTTTTGCGTTAAACGCAGCTAGAGAGAGAAAGGAGGAAGATGAAAGCACGTGGAAGCCTTATATAGGTTAGAGTTATGTTTGGTTGTTAGGTAATTTAATTAGATATTTAATTGAGAAATTCCCTTAAATATCACACTTTAAAGTTTTTTTCCTAAAATACGACTTTATTTCAAAAGTTCCAAAAATACCACTTTTTGTCAAAAGTTCTAAAAATATCACAAAATTAGAAGTTGATTTTTATGGTTTATAATTTAAAATTTTTGGGTTTGGGTTAACTATTTTAAAATTAGGGTATAGTTTTAGGGGATGGGGTTTGGGTTTGGCGTTTAGGATTTAGGATTTAGTTTTGAATGTTAAAAGTGAATTTTAATGTTGTGGTATTTTTGGAACTTTTGACAAAAAGTGAATTTTTTGGAAAAAAAACTAAAAATGTGGTATTTTTGAAGAAAAACTTAAAAGTAGTCATGGGCATTCGGGTATTCGGGTCAGGTCCAGGTTCGGGTCCTAACGGGTACAGGTTTCATCGGGTATACTAAAATTGTCCCCATTTAGGAACCTGTAAGATTTCTGGTCGGGTCCAGGTTCGGGTCCAGGTTCCTAATTTTGGAACCTGTATATACCCAAATTTTACATGTTCCTTATGGGTACTCGGGTACAGGTTCGGGTCCAGGTTCCAACTTATTAAACATTTTAAATATCCAAATTTTACAAGTTCCTTCCACATATAGGCTCTGATCTAGGTGTTGTGATGTGTTTATATCCGAAATGTTAACAAAACCTGTAACTTGAACATGTAAAATGCATTTGAAACACAAACACCAACAAGACAACAATCATATAATATGAACTAAGTTAAGAATACAATTATCAATAAAAGTTTGTCAATGTATAAAACTAAATCAATGTAACCAAAGCAATTATATAAACGAATAAGAGTCAAAGACGAATCACGAATCAAAACAAATCATTTAGACAGACGAACAACGGAACAAGAATCAATGACGAATCACGAATCAATCGAAGCCAAGATTAGAAAGAGAATGATGATTACTGTAAATCAAATTCAAGACATCTCTGATAAAAGAGGCGACTGTGGTCGAGCTCGAGGAGGATTTGCAAAATCAAGCTTGAAATTTTAGGGATTACATTCGTTTGAAGAATCGATGTTTTTGGTGTTGGTACTAGAAAGTCGAACCGGTAACAACAAATAAAAGTAAAACATTTAACTCACTTGTAGAAGTTCTTTTTATTAGTATTATGAAGATATTATTATTTTTTGATAGAAAATAATATCAATAAATTAAATTTGTTTTATCATAATGTTTGGTAGATTTGACCTACTAGGCTTAGGCATACAAGTTCAAGTTCGGGTACAGGTTCGGGTCCAAACGGGTACATGTTCTTTCGGGTCTATTAAAAACATATTTATACAGGTTCCTATAAGATTTCGGGTCGGGGACAAGTTTGAGTCTTAAAGGTTCGGGTACACAGGTTCATGGTATTTTGTCCAGACCTATTTAAAAATGTGGTATTTTTGGAAATTGTCATATTTAATTAGATTGTTAGTATTATATTAATAAATATAGAAGGGTAAAGATGAAAGAAAATGAATTAGGGTTAATTAGAATGAAGGGATGAGTTAGATTATATTTTTGAATTTAGGGTCTGTTGAGATTAAAGTCCGACTCATGAACACATGATGCACAATGTTTAAAAATTCAATGTCCTTCAATACTTCAAAACGTTCTCTCGTAATTTATGTTGTTCTGATCCAGATCCAATAAAACTTGGGCCAAAGGCCCTGCTAACAAAAAAAAGATCGAGGGTTTGGTTTTTAACGGACAACGACGCCGTTTGGATTGACACAATGATGTGTCGAAATGGGTCAAATACTAAAATGTTTTCGATCGGAAAATCAATTTAGAACGGTGTCACAGATCGAAAAACCCTAATCGAACGAAAGAGTTTGTAATTCTCCATGTCTCTTTCTTTCTTCTTCTTCTTCTTCTTCTTCTCTCTATATTAGATTTCACAATTGGAATCAAATGGTCGAAAGTTCGTGTTCGCATTTCTTCGATTTATGGTTTCTTGATAATGTATTGTTTTAGGTTTTGGATTCTTCTAGATCTTAGTCGAAATGACTTTGTTAGTATAGTGGAGTCTAGACATCTTGAAACTGCTTTGATTTTACTTAGCTTAAAAGGGTTTTGTCTAACTGGGTTTATCGTTTCCAGAGACATCTAAAATGGCTTTAAGGACCAAACTCGGTGGTCACTTGAAACAAGGCGTTTTACAAAACCGAAATGTACCATTCACATCAATGCTCGGTTCTCTCCGCTACATGTCCACAAAACTTTTCATTGGTGGTTAGTATAACTTCTTATTGCAGTTGTGAATGTTTTGTTACTGTACATTTCCTTCTCTTGCTTGTATATCAGTTTGAATGTTTTGGTAACTGTTAATTTTGGTCCCAGGTCTATCACCCGGAACTGACGACCAGTCCTTGAAAGAAGCTTTCTCTAGCTTCAATGGAGTTGCAGAGGGTAAGCTCTGGATCTTGCTAATCTTTCTTTTCATTGTTGTACAATAGAATGTGTTTTTGTTTGCGCTTGTTAATGTTTAAACCATTCAAGGATGTGTAGTTGGGTTTTAGCCATCTTAGTCATATCATTAATACCATGGTTGATAGATGTTGATGAACATTGGCAAATATGGTGTGTGCCTCGGAACTTAACTATCTTGCTGGCTATGGTTAATTTCTACTAAAATCTTGTTGTATCTTTGTGCAGCAAGAGTCATGACAAACAAAATGACTGGGAGGTCTAGAGGTTATGGATTTGTTAACTTCGTAAGTGAGGATTCTGCTAAATCTGCTATTTCAGCTATGGATGGACAGGTTAGTTTACCAAAGAATCATCCATCTATCTATCATATGAAATTGTTGTGTTGTAATGTTAACTTGCCGTTTTTTATTGGTTTTGGGGTGAATAATTAGGAGTTGAATGGGTTTAACATCCGTGTGAACGTTGCAAAAGAATGGCCAAGTTTGCCATTGTCTTTAGATGAGGGTGTAGAAGATGATACGAAAGGCAATAAGATTGTGAGCCGTTCTGTATGGAAAGATCCATTCGTTGATGCGTTCCTGATGAAGAAGAAAAATGCAGCACTGAACAGGAAAATTTGGTCACGGAGATCCACAATTCTACCAGAGTATGTTGATTCGGCGGTGAGAATCTACAATGGCAAAACTCATGTGCGATGTAAGATCACAGAGGGGAAAGTTGGGCATAAATTTGGAGAGTTTGCGTTTACAAGAAAAGTGACGAAGCATCCTAGAGGAAAGTAAGTGTAATGCGTTAAGTTTTTTAGAATGTTTATGTCCATCTTAAGAGAGACGTGGAGAAAATCAGAAACAAATCAATAAGAATTACGAACAGGTCAAACACATTTGAGCTTAGAAGACTTTTTATCGACTATGGAAGTTGTGCAAGTGTTTTTGGGTTCTGAAACCTGAGGATTATCTAGATACATGTCATTTCTTTTAAGATAGGAAACTTTTGTAGCTCTGGATTCTCGAAAGTGCATTGTTATTTTTTTTCATGATTTTGGTTATACGATGAATGCAAAATTGGATACACCCTAAGGCAGAAATAGCCATTGATGACCATATTGCACTGAGGTTGTGAAGTTTAGAGATGTAGAAGACTTTGACAAAAAAAAAGAGATGTAGAAGATCAGTTCTAGTTCCATCACTTTGCTAATGCCAAGTGACAAGGACCTGATCCATTTATCTACATAAAGATATAGTAATTTAACCATAATTTTTGGTAGAAAAATTCAAAGTTTGTAAAGTAAAATAGTAAAACTATAACAACAAAACGAATCAAACTGTACATAACAATTCAAATAATTTAGTATTTCAAAAATGCAAAACAACTTTTTCGATTCAAAGTGATTTTTTACACATTACGATCATTTTTGTTTGCCAAGTAGATAATTAATTAAAACACTCATAATGTTGTTTGCATTTTGACGATAAAAACTGAAATAGAGTGCAAACACTTTGAAGAGAACAAAAAATAAACACTTTGAAGAGAACAAAAAAATAAAAACATACTGTACCTTTTTGAAAGAGAGCTTCATTGAGATCAGTCCAAAACCAAAACCAATAGCTTTGAAAACAGGAGTGGACCGGATCAACCGATCTATTCAATTTCTGGTTGAGTGAAACATCGATTTGACTTAAAATCGTTAAAACCAGAAACCTCGCCGAAACCGGTGACTCAGCTCAATACAAAACCCGGTTCTATCAAATTCAATACAGAATTTTGATTAGTTAGAAATTTTCAAATTTAAATAATTCTTTAAATAGTCATCTCTTCGAAAGTTTTCACATTTATTTTTGTTATCAATTTTTAACTTTATGAAAATCCAAAGGCCATTGCTTATGTTCTTAGTGCTCTAGGTAACTATGGTAAAAACTATTCTAAACTCAACTTGAAAACTTGGTAGGACTTCAAGTGCACGAAGAGAAGGTAAGGTGATTTTAGGTGGATATCTGAAACACTTCCTCTATTCTTTTACTTACAGTGTCAGTTGTTCTTAAATTTATAGGTCGTCGTCTTTTTTATTTTAGTTTATACTTCTAATTACCTAATGACATTCATTTCATTTCCCTTTTTCTTTTGTCACAACTTTAGAATTCACTAAAAGTAAAAGTCTGGTACATGTTGCTTAAAGCTAATTCGTAAACTACGACGTTAAAGGTACGAGTTACAAACTCAAAAACAATAGACTCAAAAAGACAGACAACTCTCTAATATTTCCTGAGGAGATCATTTGTTTCCCTTATACTCAATGTTATCGGCTGATTATGACATTGGTCGAGAGCACTTATATAACCAATAAAAATTATTTATAGTTTAATGTTTTCTATTCTTTAATTTTTATATATACACCTTTTATTACAGAAAATTTGAAAATATGGTTAGACCTGTCCGGCCATCCATCCAATAACAATACTACGATTTGATTTTTAAAACACTGTTCATAACAATATGAAAATTTGAATATGATGTTAGTTCATTTTCATTTTTAAAAATCAATCATTTATTAAAAAGATTTACATATATATAGTTCTCTATTATATTGTGTTGTTCATTAAAAGTTGATCAGAGTTCTTGTCTTTGTGCTATTCAAATAGATTTCATATTATGCGATTACATATGTGAAAAGAAAATCAAAAAGGCTTTTTGGGAGTCTTTGGTGGGATGAGATCGTCCCAACTGTTATCACGCATGCGGAATCACACGGTTATTCATCTAGATCAAGACCGTGCGTCGACTGTTCGAGAAAACGCTAGACTTCAAGGATTTCCTGATTGCTATAAACTATTTGGTCCTACGAAGGAAAAATATATTCAAATGGGGAATGCAGTTGCAATACCAGTTGTTAGGGCTCTTGGATATGTCTAAAGACAATCTTGTCTAATGATGCAAAAGACATACATAGATTATTTGAACTCAAGAGGGAAGTATTGAGCAATTGGCCTAGTAAATGATCAAGGGCAACAAAAACTTGTCTAATGATGCAAAAAGGTTCTAGTTAAAGCCCAATCCTATAACATGATGAAATGAAGTGTAGGACTCTAAGACTCGACTAAACTAAATGGAATCTAAAATGAAGTCTAAGACTCGACCTAAACATACAAGTTCCTTCATTTCATTACAAGAAACTGATTACAAACATCACAATCATCTCAACTTAGTTACTTCATTTCATTAGACCACAAAAGGTTCAAAAGAAAGAAAAGTCATTAACATACAAGTTATTAAAACTTACGATGATAAAACACAAAGCCAACTCCGACAATCTCAGTACAAATAACACCCAACTAAAAATTCCAAACTTCAGTTTCTTTTTGTAATTTTACCGTTCTTGATGTATTAGATTAAGATTCGTGCTGTGCAGGGATTTAAATGTAACCATTAATGTGAATTTTGATATTTTAATTTTATTTAAGTAAAATATGAAGAATATTGTTAATAATATTCGCCTAATGAATTTTTTTGATGGAAAGAATCGTTTGTAATTCAAAATAATTTATAATCTTAATTTAATTTTAAATAAAGAATCATATCATTTACTACTAAAACACAAGTCACCTCACCAATAAGAGTGTGACATGTGGCAGGTAAAGCAAATTTCATTTATTATCCATTAAAAAGTATAACGCAATTAAAGAAAATAAAGCACAAAAATAGGAAGCTTAAATTTTATTTCAAAATTAAAAAAAAATCTATAACTTCCTTTAATTAACTGACGGCTATTTAATTATTTTTTATAATATGAAATGACAAAAATCTTCAAAAAATTCCCAAATAGTCTCATATTACACCACTATCCCAATAATTTTGAAACCGTCAATCTTCCTTTACATATTTAAATCTATGGTGAACTTAAATCCATCTCTATTTGCATTCAAAAATTGTAAAATTTTAAATTATCTTAAACCACTGTAAAAAATATAATTTATTTAGTTTGATTAAATTTATATAAAACTTAAAAAATATCCGTGCATAGCACGGGAAGTATACTAGTATATATTAATTGAGGAGACACTAGGTGAAAAAATCGTAGGTGTCACCGAATTTTAAGGAGCAATTAACTAATTAACCAAATCTTAAAACAATTAAATAAATCCATTTAATCTACTTTGAAAATCCTACGACTAAAGCCCAATAGGCCCAACTAGCCCAACTACAAACTTAGGTGCTCTAATGGTAATGAATATCGAGTCTTACAGGTAAGTAATATTATTGTAATTGATTACTAAATATTTTACTTTAAACTCTCTAGGGCACAGACTACCATTAACTATTCTATATATATGACATTTTTTGCATAATAACACACAACTACAAAGAAACCAAATCAAGAAAAAGTACCGGTAAGTAATAGAAATCGATTTGTTCATTGTATTCTAACCTCATCCATATTGGTTTTCAATACCTCTAACAATACATAGGATGTTTTATAGGAAAACAAACTATGAAATACCAATATGACCGAATTGCTCAGGCTTACAAAATCATACCAAAGAGTCGATGCAGATGGCGGTGACATAGTCGATGATATGAAATACTTATTTAAGTATATTAAAATCAATTGTAATATACAATAAACTGAAAATTTAAATCCCGCGCTTATGCGCGGGTCAAAATATAGTAATATATTAAGTGTTTGGCATTGAGTTTTACATATCATCAAAATAATTATATTTAATCCCAAAAACTAAATTTGATGTTAAAAAGTGTACATAAATAGGTTCTTGCAAGTCAAGTACAATACTTAGTAGTTGTTTTCATTGAATATGATGACTTGATGAAGTAAATAAAATCCATGAGTCCCTGAGTCACTTTGATTCCTGGTGCTTGGTTCACACATCGGATCATAGTAATTAAGTGGCGTCCATGATAGCATATAGTGTCATTCGTGATAGAAGACATCAGTCTTACATAGCTCGTGGAGGCCCTCAATGGCTTGCCTACATGATCAGTAAAGAGATGGTTTCGTCTCGTTGAGCTCATTGTCCCCTCTCATTCTATCAAGAATTCAGCCCCTCAGTTAAGGCAGCTCCATGCCATTACCAGTTCATTGATGCTCTTCCTTGAGCTTCCCTTTATCTTTATAGAGCCTACTGGTTCTCTTTGTTTTGTTATTTTCAAGCTTTTGCAAGTTTCTGATACTCTGTTTACTCTGTTTTTGAGTTATTAATACAACACAAACGTTAAAAGAAAAAGATGAAGTAAAAAAAATGAAGTATGGACAAGCTAATTACGTGTTTTAATGTAATTTTAGAAGCTGATAATGAAATTTGGAATGACATAGATTATTTATAAATAGCATATTTGTATAGGCTCCAAATTAGATCATAATATTTAGCCTTATTTTAGGTATAATTAATCAATATGTTATTTCCTCCAAGCATATAAGGTAGGCAGATGATCTAACGTGATTTTAACAAGAATTAATTTTAACAAGATTTTTTTGTTTTCTTATTTTTTGTTTGCAAAATACGTGGGATTAATTTAGGGTGTCATTAAATGTCATAGTTAAAATTTGTTTGAGTATAAAAATTAAGGTTTTTTGTAGTGTTTGGCAATGAGGATAGTAAGAGTTATAATATAGAGGATTTAAGTAAATAAAAAAAAAGAAAAAAAAGAGAGCATGACACATAATTCTTAAATGTTTTTCCTTAATATATAGAAGATATGCTTCATAGATCTTGAAAAAAAAAGAATCCTAAAAAATTCATAGAGAAATCAATTTTATTTGAAGGTATTATTAGTACGAAAATGACATTTTATCTTTATGGTTTAGCCTCATTATAGTCACAATCAGTGGCGGATTTACGGCAAAGGAAGGTGGGCACGTGCCCCATACTCATTTTACAAAAAAAGTTAATTAGTATTAGGACTCCTTCTCTTCCAAAAAGATAGATGTTTAAGGTTATGCACACTTATTAAGAAAATGCATTGATTTCTACGATTTACAGTTTCCAATAAAGTTTAACCAATAGTATTTTAGTATTTGTTTTGGAATTTGTAAAAGTGCATAGAAAACAGTAAAAACTCTATCTTTCTGAACAAATTTTTTTGTAAATTTTTTATCTTTTAGGAACATAGGGAGTATTTACTATTACCTTTAGTTCATATTATTTGAAGTATTAACTCTCTAATTATAATTAGTCACAGCAGTTTCTCTTTTTCTTTTTCTATTATACATGTTTTATTTTAATCTTTCTTTAGACTTAGTTCATGATTTATTTTTACTTTTCAATATATAAATTCCTAGAATTTGATTCTTTTAAATAATACTTATCTTATTATAATCTATATTATTCATTTTAAAATATAATTTACATATTTCTGGTATATCTAAATCATCTTATAACCAATAAAAATAGTTCCTTTTAAATGCCATTTTAAAAAATGACACTATTTTAAAAAAAAAAATCAAAAATACCACTAAAATTATATCATTTAGTCAAAATATCATTTAGGTTTAACTATTTTATATTAACATTTATTTTTTAGAATTTACGATTTATTAAGGGTCAAAGCGTTATTTAAAAATTTATTAATAGTATTTTCAAAAACACTCGTAATGGTATTTTAGAAAATAGATAGACCAAAAATGGCGTTTTCGAAATTATTTCACATGCAAATTTATTTGTGCCCCATACGTAATTTTTTTCTGAATTCGCCCCTGGTCACAATTTTCTTTGTCGTTGTTTTGTTATAATATGTACGTTGGAAGATTTTTGGCCTTTTCGGACCATCACATTATACTTGTGAGCCTATCTAATGTCTTAGGTGGGCATAACATAATTAAAAGTTATTAAAGAATTCTTGCATTAACATTATGTATGCGCCAATGTGTTGTTATAACGTCTCAAAATTTATTTGTGAACAAAAATTGTCGAAAAAAGATCAATGAGTCCGTCGTGCATGGATATGCAAAATTGTTCTTGTTATTTTTTGAGAAAGTAAATTCTTCTTGTTTGTAGCAAGCGTTTGAGTCTTGTGTATAGATATAAGGTACTTTAGATCGGTAAGTGTTTGTGTTTGGTTGTTCATTAACTAGCAAAGTTCTTGTTAAATGTATTATTTTTTCTTTTTCTCTGCATCAAAACTACATTGTGTGAGTTAATTCTGGAAGGGACTAAACAAAGTTAGTACCATAATTAGGCAAATATCTTGGAATGATTCCAAGGTTAGGCAAAACAAATTGAAATACTTGTATGTTTTTGCTATGGTGATGATTGTCATTCACACTTTTACAATTGTCGGGAAGGCGCTTTTCTCTTTCATAAATTTCTTGTTTGGGTTACCACTTTGATATAATTCTCCAAAATGCTAGATCCGTCTAGGTAGTCTTTATGGTGGCCGGTTACTTGATTCAAGCCCTTGATTTTTCACGGGAGTTCTTTTGCTACCTGTCAGGTCTTCGAGTTCTCATGCTTCCGGGGAGGATCTCGAGCCTTCCTCCGAACTCACGCAAAGGCTTTTAAGGATTTCGTATCCACATGTATCCAGAAGCAGAAAAAGGCTTTCATTGGCATCTCATGCCGACAAGTCCTCATGCATGAGTTCCAACCTAGAGTTCATGGACGCATTGCTCGCGGCTACAACCGACAACAAGAGAAAAATCTTATATGAATGATCGATCAATTGCATTTAGGTAAAAACCTTGGATAAAATTTTGAACCTACGAGAACTTTAATTCTTGTTCAAAATTGTTGTATAAACAGTCAATTCAAACTTGAATGAATAGCGGGTTTAGACAACTGGAGGAAGATATTTTGTCTTCATTTTTGATTTAATAGTCGGAAAACCATCGGAAACACTTCACAAACGATTTTTCAAACATTTGTTGATTGTGTAGAAGCATATTCCCAAGATTATTTAAGAAAAATAAAAATTTCTGAAATAATACAGTATAACCTCCATAAATTAATATATATATTTTTTTTTTTTTTGTCACGGACACACTTCGTCCTAACGATTACAGGAATACAGAAGCATTACTGAACCAAGGTGGAAGGGAAGTGCTAACATACGAGAAAATCATGTTACGGTTTCGAGCATTTTTCGCTAGGAAATCTGCCTTTTCATTCTTTTCCCTTGGACAATACAGAAGAGTGAAGTCTGGAAAAGAAGTACGTAACTCCTGAAATTCTGCAAGCTCTGAACTGAACCGTGGCCAACTCTCCGGGTCTTCGACCATACGCACCAAATCTTGTGAATCCGTATAGAACGCCGAGCAATAGCGGTTATACTTACGCAGACTTGACATAGCCCAGAGGAGGCTGGACAATTCAGCATGTAAAGGTGATACTACTCGCCGCATTCCCCGTGTTCCCATTAAATCAGTGGTCCCATCCTGAAGCTGTAGAATCCAACCCGTTCCACACGTGTCATCCACCTCTTTCCACGATCCGTCCACAAAACACCTGAACACCGCATCCACTTGCGAGTCCTCTACTTCGCCAGTCTGTCCCTGGGAAGGAGCCGGCAATTCCATAGCAAATTTAGCCGAAAACCACTATGTGGCCTCCTTTCTAGCCAGTTCCAGGATTGCCTGTGGTGCTTGGGTGACATTGTTAAACACTTTGGCGTTTCGCGCCTTCCACAGGTACCAAATAATCCAAGGAAAACATCTGCTATGTTCCTCGCCATCTGTCTGGCGAGGTATCCTAGAGAACAAATAATCCATGTTGCCCCATATGTTTTCTGAGGGGAAAAGATCTGGGGGGTTTGGTATGTTCGACAACGCCCACACTTGTCTAGCCGGCGGACATGTAAATAACACATGGTTAATCGTCTCATCACAGTCTCCGCATGTGGGACATTGACGGTCAAGTTGGAGATGTCGATGCGCCAATCTCTCATTAACTGCCACTGCACCCGAGATAGCCTGCCAGAGGAAATGGCGTAGTTTACTGGAGGTCTGCTGTTTCCAAACTCTTTCCTTCAGTGGATTAACTGATGGTAGTTGTTGGGCATACATCAGATCCTCATCTAACTGTTGCCGCGCAATGTTATATCCCGACCGCACTGTGTACAAACCAGAGTTTGTAAAGTGCCAACAAAATCCATCTTGAGCTCCTCGTACCGACGGTTTGATGGTTAGGATTAATTGGATATCCTCTGCATGGACACATTCGCGGAGCCTATCTAGCTTCCATCTTCCTGAAGAGCCGTCAATAAAGTCTGATACCCGGTCATATCTATTAGGATTTTGAACCAAACTTCTAAGTCTGCGCGGATAATCATCAGGAATCCACTTATCAGTCCAAAACCAAGTTTGCGCACCCGATCCAATAGTACGTCTCATACCTTCTTGCAGGAGAGGTTGGGCGCTGAGTAAGCTTCGCCATCCATAGGACGGACGGTAATGTTGTCTAGCTTCCAAAGGGTTCGAATACCGAAAGTACTTTCCTTTCAAAACTCGAGCCACTAAAGAGTTGGGATAATGATTAAGTCGCCAGAGTTGCTTAGCCAACAAAGCTTTGTTGAACTCTTCATAAGACTTAAACCCATACCCCCTTCATTCTTCGGGAGACACATTTTTTTCCAAGCTATCCAATGCATCCCTTTTGAATTTTCTTTAGTTTTCCACCAGAATCTAGCAACCGCACTCGATAATTTCCGGTGTAAACTCTTGGGTAGGAGGAAAGTGGACATCACGTAATTCGGTAATGCTTGCGCCACTGATTTAATCATAACCTCTTTTCCTCCTTTGGATAGAAATTTAGCCGACCACCCGTTTATCCGTTGGTTTAACCGTTCCTGTACATAGGCAAAAACTTCAGCTTTTGAGCCCTGTAATTGTTCAGGGATACCTAAATATTTCCCAGATCCGCCTTCCGTTGATATGTTCAACCGCGTCTTGAGTTCCAGTCTACGGTCAACCGGCACATCTTTTCCAAACGTAATTGCTGATTTGTCAAAATTTATTCGCTGGCCTGACGCGTTCCCATACACCTCTAAAATCTGGAGAATATTGTCACATTGATCTACTGTGGCTTTACAGAAGAAAAGGCTATCATCTGCAAACAATAAATGGGTGAGGGCGGGGGATGTCGGTGCTACTCGAATGCCACGTAATCTCCCAGTTGCCTCAGCAGCATTAATATTAGCTATTAACACCTGTGTACACAGGATAAACAGATACGGAGATAGCGGGTCCCCCTGCCGTAAGCCTCTAGTGGGTTTTATGGCTCCTTTCGGTTCTCCATTCAGTAAGATATTGTACGACACAGAATTAACACAATTCATTATCCATAGGATCCATCTCTCCGAGAAACCCAATTTCCTCATTAGGGCGTCTAGGAAGCCCCATTCAACCCGATCATATGCCTTACTCATATCTGTCTTAATAGCCATAAACTCTTTTTTACCTGCCGAGTTTGTCATAAGAGCATGGAAAACCTCCTGGGCTATAAGAATATTATCTGTAATCTGTCTTCCTGCCACAAAAGCGGATTGGGTTTCAGATACCAATGAAGGAAGAAAACGTTTCATCCTTTGGCAGAGAAGCTTAGAGATAATCTTGTAACTCACATTACACAAGCTAATAGGGCGGAACTCCTTCATCTCTCGAGGGCGCTCTGATTTGGGAATCAAGCAAATATTGACCATATTGCTTGCAGAGTCCAGTACACCCGTACTCATGAAATTCCGTACCATATCCACGACCTGGGGTCCAATCAAATTCCAGAACTTCTGATAGAACAAAGCTGTCATTCCATCTGGCCCAGGAGCCTTTCCTGGGTGTATGGAAAAAACTGCCGCTTTGACCTCTTGGGGAGAAACCTCCCTTGTGAGTATCTCGTTCATCTCCAGGGTAACACAACTCGGAATGTGTTCCAGGGACACTTCCAAATCGGAGATGGGCGAAGAAGTGAACAACTCCGCAAAAAAATCCGATGCAGTTTTTTCAATTTCCTCCTCCTTTTCCGTCCACTCGCCGGACTCCGTTAGAATGCCCATAATCCTGTTACGAGCCCGCCGCTGTTTCGTAGCGGCCTGAAAAAACTTCGTGTTTTGGTCACCTTCTTGGTGCCAGGTAACTCTACTTTTTGTGCCAGTAAATCTCCTCTTCTCGAAATGCCGCACACAAAAGTTCTTGTATGGCTCCAATTTCCTCGGTTGTGGCCTGGTCGTTACTCTGCGCCTCCTCAAGGCGATTCTTCAAAGCTTCGATCTCTTCTTCGGAGGCCAGCTGATCCTTTTTTCGCCAGCGAGAAATGGTTTTCCGACAATTGGCTATCCGATCCCCCAGAGTTGCCTCGTCGCCTGGTTGCCCACCAATCCAACCATCTCGTACAACTTCCTCGAAATTCGGTTTTGTTAACCATCTTTTATCGAACCTGAACTTTTTTGTGCCACCCCATCGAGTGTTCTCAATATGTGTCAGAACAGGACGGTGGTCTGATCCCATAAAGCGAAGGTATTCCATCTTTGAATGGGAGAACAGTGCATACCATTCTTCGTTACCCATTGAGCGGTCCAACCGACAGCGGATAACATTAGTGCCACGTCGACCAAACCAAGATAGACAATTTCCCACAAATGGGAAATCTATCATCCCACAGTTTTGGCGCATGAGATTAAACTCCAGGAAAGAGTTATCCGGTCACTTACGACCCCCTGTTTTTTCGTGATGACCCGTAATTTCGTTAAAGTCCCCTGTCATAAACCAGGGTGCAAACCGAGTAGTACTAATACGGGTAAGATGTTCCCAAACAACGGCTCGATTTGTAATAACAGGTTCGCCGTAAACGAAAGACAAAAACACTTTATTGCCATTAATGGTTGCCATTACATCAATGATATTTTTGTTTGAAAAAAGAACTTGCACATGGAAATCAGACTTAGCCAGAAGGGCCAGCCCTCCACTACGACCAGAAGGGTCAACAGTAAAAAGGAAATCATAACCAAATTCAAATTGTAAATCTTGAAGGAACTGGTGATCGAGCTTAGTTTCTATAAGAAAGAGAATCCCCGGGAAAAACTTCTTACGAAATTCACGCAATCGACGAACTGCCAAGAAACTACCAGCTCCCTGACAGTTCCAACTTAGGATCATTTATTCGTCCGCCGGTGGTTTCTCTTTAACCACCGGTGCATTGATTTCCTTCGATTTTTCCCCGTCATCCGGGCCCGTCTTCGAGGATGACGGGTTCAACATGCCAGCCAAAGCGTGTGGACTTTCCATAGCCGCTAAGGCCATGTGTTGATGTATACGCTTCCCATGAAACGCGCTATGTTCGATCTTCTTTTTAGCTCCAAGTGCCTTATTAATCCGTTGCGCGGTCTTCCGGTCTTTATTGGTCTTATCCATCAAGCCTTTGAGAGGAGAAATAACCCCTGTTGGGCTCAAGACAGATTGGAGGCCCAACTCCTGAGAGGTTACATCTTGCTCCACCAGGTCCAAGCTATCCTCCATCTGATGGGCTTCACTATGCGTAGGCCCATAAGCCCTTCTGTGAACCTTATCCTTCTGCTCAGCCTCAGAGGCCGTAGCCCTAGCCACCAGCGCAGAGTCGTCCCCGTCCGTCACCACCTTGTGATGCTCAACCGGAGCCGGAGCTTTACCCACGGCTTCCCATTTCTCTTCCTGCAAAATCATCTCGTTAGCGATCGCCGCTTCTTCCACAGTGGTTAGGTACCACGTAGCGCGTGGCTTGGCTCGTTTATTCTCCGGCTGCAAACCACTAGATTCGTGGTCATCACGTCCGGGAATGGGTGAGCGTACCGGTTCGGTGGTGACGAAGGTTCTCCGAACCCACTCCTTGGTTGAGCTATGAGCCGTGGCCGGAGCTTCAACCGTAGCTTGACTGGAATTTAGCTCAGGTAGTATATCCCGGCGCACCGGTTTCGATCTGGGAATTGGCTCCACCACCGTCACGTCCCTACCACGCGGAACCCCAGTGGAGGTTGTCACCGCCTTACCTCGATCCTCTCTGGAGTTTCTCGTCCTGCCTCTCCCAATTTCATTCTCCCTCCTCCGGCTGGGTTCTCTCCTCTGTTCCCGGTTGCGGAGTTGAGTGTCATGAACACGCTCAGGGCAGGATTGGCCTTCATGGGTCATCCGGAAACACCGGTTGCAGTGTTTCTGTAATTTCTCATACTTGAAATTCAGCCTTACCATAACCCCTTCATCATCCGATTCTCTCCGCATCACAAGAGGGGCGTTGCATTCCAACAAGACTCGGACGCGTGGGGTTGGCTCAGAGACATCCACCTCCAACCATTCGCCGAGAGCGTCCCCAATGCTTCGCACCGATTCCTCATCTCTTCGGTAATCTGGTAGTCCTTTGATCACTATCCAGAACGGGATAGTGCTCGGGAAATCACGTCGCACAGTCGGGACCCAGCGTTCCAACGCAATCATAGACCCATCAAAGTGATAAGGTCTATGGGCCATCACCGCCTCCAAATCCTCCTCAGTCTGAAACCGGAAGTGGATTTTGCCATCCCCCATGTCCAGGCCCTGCACACGGCCTTCGCAACGCCATACCGTTGGAAGGAAGCCTATTAGGGCTTTATGATTTTGCTCTTGTGCTTCACGAAGCAAGACTCTCCCAACCAGGGTCCGTTCAAAACGCTTAAGGACTTGCGTCTTATCGAGAGGAGGAAGCTTGATAGGTTGTTCCTTCTTGACATCCTTCTCTGCAGCTACCAATTGTCCAAAGAACGCCATGGGCCTGTTTACACCAAGCTGGTAAGAGGCTCGAAAGAAATTGCTGGGAATGAGAAACACTGAGTTGTGTGGGTTCTGTGAATTGAGCTTTCGCAGGTTTAAATCACCCTCTGTGGAGCAATCACAGGGATCTTTCCTAGACCATTCCGATGTACTCATAATGAGAGGGATCGGATCTTGCACAAACAGGTTGGGAATTGATTTACACTTTCCATAAATCAAAGTTGTCCCTAGAAAAAGTCGGTAATCCAGGGATTTGATTCGATCCCCTCTGTCTAAGGTAAGATCCCTAATAATCTGTGAGATTTGGATAATGAAAGCCTCCATGGCTCTTGTTTCCTTTATTGATCCATAGCATGTTGTTGAAGGACATCGCTTTGTTCCCTGATAACTCCTCAGCGTGTCATACACAATCCACGATCGGAGGAGGCCAAATCCAGTGATCCTGTTCATCGGAGTTTCAAAATTCAAACTTTAGCCGTTACCATCTCCTCAGAGAGTTTCTAAGAAGTTTAATCACCATAAATTAATAAAATCTTCCAGTCCTGAGTCGGTCCAATGTAAAAATTAGCAAAATTCGATAAAATGATAAGATAATAAGTTTTTTGAAACTCTTATGTAAAATATGGTCTCAATAATAGTATAAATTAATAATCATATATAGTTATGTATATATATATATGATAATGAACTAAACATGGTTTTAATGATTTTTGTTTTGACTTAAAAATTAAAATCTCATTAGATCTTATTTTTAACTTTACGTATTACATCAAAAACTTTTAAAATTGATTTTTCGGTTTTTACCATAAGCTTGTGAAAAATTCTAGGTAAAATAATTGATTCTTTATACATAACTTTTTCTAAATGTATTCATCGATATTAGGATAATAACCATGATTTTTTCTAAATTTTCTACATAGTATACCATTTTAATTTGATCATCTATTACGATAATATCATTTACTCTATTGCGATATTCAAAAAATTTAATCAAAATTCTATGTAACTTTGCAAATAGATTCATTAAATTCCATAGTATAACATCATTCGGAAAAAAAATAAGGAAAATATTACCTAAAAAAGATTTCTCTCTATAAATTGATAAATATTAATTTATCGATAAATTTATCTTTCTAAAATAATAATTTTTCAAGGTCCCAACATTATTAATTTATAGAGGTTTTACTATATATAGAAACATTAAGGTTTCGAATAAAAACGTACGAATCCGGATAGAATTGGTCCAAGCCAGGCTTAATCATGTCTCTGTTCGAATCTATATATATTATACTGCACGAAACAGTAAATAATTTGACATTTCAACAGGAAGAAAATAAAGAATATTAAATAAGAAAGTGTAATTAGTGTAGAGTACAATCACGTTTAAAAGAAACTTTTAGAGAATGTGGTAGCTGAGATTGAGACTGAGGACTATTCTCACCGAACCACAAAGTGCCAAAGTTATTTCCGAAATCGGTTTATCAATGCCAATTATTATGGAGCTTCGTATTGCGTGGCCCTTACACTTCTACAAAAACATAGACACCGTGTTCATTATTGCGGAGCTTCATATTCCGTGGTCCTTACACTTCTAAAAAAATATAGACACCGTATTCATTTTAATATAAACAAATCATCATTAGCTTCTTTTTATTTCTTAAAATTTATGTTTTTTAAAAAATACTACAAATAAGAATACTTTTCAAAAATACCATATTTTGAAGCTTTGAAAAGACACAAATTTATAATGCTATTTTGAAAAGTTAACACAATCCTATGATGTTTAAATAACCATAAAACGATTTTTGTAAGAAAAAATGCAACTCTAGGATACATTAATAATTATAAAATAGTTTTCTCGAGAAGATTCAACTGTAAAATGTTTTAATAACCTTATATAAAACATTTTATTGGAGAAAATGCAACTCTACGAGATATGCATAACTTTAAAACGGTTATTTTTGGAAAGACGCAACCCTAAGATTTTTTTTTAATATGCAACCATATGATGCTTTAATAACCATAAAATAATTTTTTTCCCCAAAAATACAATCCTAATATGCATTAATTACCATAAAATAGTTTTTATTTTAAAAAGATTCAACCCTAAAATATTTTAATAATTTTAAAACAGTTATTTTCTAAAAGACGTAACCCTAAGTTTTTTTTAAAGACCCAACCATATTATACTTTAATAACCATAAAACGGAGTTTTTCGAAAAGATGGAACCCTAATATGCAGTAATTACCATTTTACGCAACCCTATGTTTTAATAACCATATATAAAACGTTTTTTCGAAAAGACACAACTCTATAATTCATTAATAGCCATATTTTGATTAATAACCATAAAACAGTTTTTCCAAAAATACTCAACTCAAATAACTACAAAATGGTTTTTTCAGAAAGACGAAGCCCTATAATATATTTTCTAGGATTGCTATTTTTTTTTTAAAAGACGCAATCTTAAGAAGTTTTTCCTTTTAAAAGATATGATCATCTAATGCTTTAATAACCAAAGAACCGGTTTTAAGATGTAATCGTAATACGCATTAATTACAATTAAACAATTTTTTCGAGAAGATACAATCCAATGATTTTAAAACAGGTTTTTCGGAAAGACACAATTCTAATATACATTATTAACCATAAAACGGGTTTTCGATTAATAATCAAAAACAATTTTTAAGAAAAGATGCCTCTTAGAGATGTTAATAACTATATAGCGGTTTTTTCGGAACGACGTAATCCAAAAAGAAATATATGATTAATAGATAAATTGATGATTATGATCCAATTTGACTGGTGTAAAATTTTAATTTTTCATCAAATTATAAACATCACCTAATTTCCAATTTATGATGGTTAGTCGGTACAAAGTTTATTTTTGATTTTAAGACCATCTTGCCTCTATTTTTTGTTTTCTTGCAACATTCTTGGGTCTATGAACATTTGTTTGTATAATATATATTTTTGGATAGTGTGTGTACTATATAATTTTATTTTATTTAGGTACTAAATAAAAACATGTCAAAGTTAATTGATCATTTTGTAAAAAAAGTTATACTCTAAATATAAAAAATTGTGCACTATTTCTCCAAATACAGAGATATATTTTTATTTTTTTAGAAAAAGATATATCAAATACTATTGGAGATAGTTTTGCTTTAAAAATAGAATTTAAATAAAATACCATTAAAGATGTTCTAAGAGATCGAAGTTCTAATCTTCTAAATGAAATTTTAAGGTAAATACCGTTTAGGAACAAAAAGTAATTACATCAGCGTTAACTATAGTTATATTTTGTTCCTTTCGGTCCTTCAGATTATTTCTTATAGCATCAGCCCTTAGCAGCAGAGCCGTGAGGTGGTTTAAAAAAATAAACAATAGCTTAGGGCATCAAAATTTTCTTGTCATGTTTAAGGCATCAATTTGGAAAAAAATACCTTAATAACATATACATTCATTAATTATTAATTTTCAAAGTAGTATAATATATTTACATAGACTGAATTTTGAAATTATCTAGTAATATGGATTGTCCACAATGAAAAAATGTATTAGCCCAAAGTTAATAGTAAAGTAATAAGATAAAAAAAATCTTTTAAAATGGTAAAGACAAAAAAAATTTAATTTTAAAGAATCTAGAGAAAAAAAAAAGTGGCCTCGACAATGAAAAAGTGCTATTTTATTCATCGAAAGAGAATTTTAAGGAATATTGATTTTGAAAGATTGATCAATGATTTGTCGAAAATAATGGAAAACATTAATCTTTAGAACAATTATTCAATTTGTTGACTAACTTTTGTCTAAATAACAATATATAATGTTTACTATTTTAAAATATTTTTTATAAATAAAGGCATTTTATTTCTGTATGCTATTAGTGTTGGCTCTGCTTAGCAGATCAGGATTTTACACTTTAAAACAAACAATGCAATGCAACACGAAATTAAGTTTTGCCACTTGCAGTCTCATTCATACTCGATAGATCTTCTTATTCGTCAGGTGGGCCCACTACTGTCGTTCTTCCCATGATCTCTACCATTCACACCGATATTTTGTCAAGAACCAGACCACATTTATAAACAGGCCACATTTTGAGCGTCGGTGGATCTGATTTTAAAACCATACAAACAAAAACAAATATAATAAACAAAAAGAAAATAAGGTGAACTCATTAAATATTGTTTCTATTGTTCCTAAATATTTGGAATCATTTTAAAGCAAGAAATGAGACGTTGCATTATGCAAGTGATGTCGGTTTGCACAGAGAAATATATGCTATGAATGGTGATCTAATGATATAAAGTGCGATTCAACCACTTAATCTGTATTTTATCACCAGTAACTTTTGTCAACTGTAGTTGTATCCTACACCAATCTTCAAAACAGGATGGTTCAAATGCGGTTTATATTATGCAAGTGATGTCGGTTAAATTACTTTTATCTCAACAAAGAAAACTATCTAGAGTAATAAAAACAACTAATCAAGCTTAAATAAATATTTCATCCGCACCGTATTTAATTTTTATTTCGTTTGTTACAATACCATTTGTTCTTTTTGACAATTACATTCCTTCTCTATATAAATTAATGTAACTTGTATTTTATCTTGATGAAAATCTAAGAATAATTTAAGTCCATAGAGTTTACAAATTATCTATCAATTTTCATTAGCTACATACGATAGATCTTTAGAACGTGCCAATAGAAACTCTTCTTCTTCCTTTATTTCACCTTTTTGGCCCTCATTTGATTCTCTTTCTTCAACTTCAAGCCAAGCTCCCAAGTACATCTTCGCTCCAAAACAACCTGCCTAATATTCTAACGACACACAAAATGCAAGAGCTATCCTAGAATTCTCTTTTTAGACATAAAAATATCCTGAAAAAATCTATGATATTAAAAATAGAGACTAAAATGCATGGTAAAACTTCGACATGCTCCTAAATGAGATGTAAATGGAAGGAATTAGATGGCTAAGGACGATAAGGCCAATCATATCAACTTGCTATTAATATAGGAAAAAAAACTTGACAAAATAATCCAATTTTAATTTTTGCTTTCAAAAATGTATTTGAATTTGAACTCTTTGTAAAGTAATCCTCTCGTTTCCCTATTTTTGCCAATTATTTAAAGTTTAAGTATCGTAAGGAAATATCATACTAATGTAATACTCCCTCTTTTTTTTTATTTTTGATGTTTTAGAGTGATTTTTTTGTTTTGTTTAGATTGATGTTTTCAATTTTCTATGCAAAATTAATTGTGATTTTGAGCTTCTGACTGTTTAAATTCTGCAGATTGTTTTTTTATTGGTTGATTTTTTTGGAATTGATGATAAAATATGTTTTATTTTGAAAAAATTAAAAATTTAATAATTTCTTAATTTGTGTGTAGAAACCTTAAACATCAAATAAAAAAGAACGGAGAGAGTTTATTTTCTATTTTAAACATTATTGATGTTTCCATTGTCCACATAACTTATTAATTAATGATATAATACTATTTTCCATAAGTAAAATCGAAAAGATAAAACACTATTAACTGTATCATCATAAGCAAAGATCTTCCATACATTCTACTGTGATCTATTTTCTATTTTAAACATTATTGCTGTTTCCCTTATGTTGTCTCATTCCACTGTCCACAGAATTTATTAATCTATATAAAGTTAGCTTTTCTCTCTTCTCATGCATCCACATCATCATCCACATGTCATCATTTAATAAATTTTATTTTTATCATAAATCAATATTTAACAATTAGTTTATATAAGAAATGGTATTTCTAAAATTGAAAAAATATTTATTTATGTTAAGATATGGTATTTCTAAAACTGAAAAAAATATTTATTTATGTTAATATGAATAATGGAAGGTGAAAAGTCCTTCTAAAATATTACTTTAAAAAGAAAAAATGTAAATAAAAAAGAAATAAATACACATCTAATGAAGATAAAGAAGAAGGAAAACAATAAATAAGCATAATATACAAAAAAATAATCAATTTTTAAAGATCTATATATATAAAGTTAGCTTTTCTCTCTTCTCATGCATCCACATCATCATCCACATGTTATCATTTAATACGTTTTATTTTTATCATAAATCAATATTTAACAATTAGTTTATATAAGATATGGTATTTCTAAAACTGAAAAAATATTTATTTATGTTAAGATATGGTATTTCTAAAACTGATAAAAAATATAAAAACACATATAATTAAAGAAAATGAAGAAATGATAACTTATCATGCTATTGAAAGAAATTGAAAAACAATTCATAATTTATACTCACAATGTTAATCTATTATTTAGATAGCATGATTTCTTTATTGCTAAATAGTAGTCATCGATATCGCATAGAAAAAGAACAATGCAAATCTTAGATATATGTGGTCTGTTAAAAAAATAGAAAAACAAAGTGACCTCAGGAATCAAGAAGTTAAATATTTAGATCACTTTTTGTAATCGTTTTCAAGAAGCATAAATAATTTCTAAAATCAACAGAGAAAAAACACAATGTGGAAACAATTTTCACTACTAAAAATTATCCTACAAAACTTAATAATTTTATATATATAGACGCCGCATTTACAATCATATGTAAAACACAAAAGTGAATGACTAGATAAAGGTCTAATATTGTGTTTTATCTTACAAACATATGATAGCGAAAATAAGGAAATGTATCTATAACCAATGAAAATGGGAACACAAATTATAAAATTTCATACTCATATTTGTTTTCAAAAACTCTTCAAACCTCATTACAAGTTATATACTCACATTTGTTTATAAAAGTCAACAAAGTCTAAAGAAAATAAAGTAAATTCATAATTAATTTGTTAAAAGTCATATACTTATATTTGTTTTAAAAAAAAGCTAAGGACAATATAAAATGAACCGAATAATATCTAAGACACTAACTTAAATACTCTAACTATATGTTAAGAACCGACATATTTTTGTTTTATGAGATATAAACTAAATTTTAACTAAACCTAACTATAACCAAACCAAATAAAAATAAATTTAGTAAGACAAAATAACAATTATACTAAAATTAACCTAACTAAATTAGCAACAAAAACACATTCAAGATAAACAATTTGAAATAAAGTCACCTAGTAATATAATAATAATACCTTTTCCCATAAGTAAAACAGAATTAGCACCTTTTTCGGAAAATCTAAAAAAAGGATAAATAAAAAGTCTAATTCGTTTACCAGATCCACCAAACTCTGTCTTCCACAAATCTCAACCGTTAATCTCACTCCCGCTTTATCTATATAACCTCACTCCCTACCTCTCCTTTCTCCTCGCACTCTTTACTTACTCCACCTTCCTCACCTCTCTCTCAAACTTTTTTTCCAATGGCGTTGCTTGTTGAGAAAACCTCCAGTGGCCGTGAGTACAAGGTCAAAGACATGTCTCAAGCCGACTTCGGTCGTCTCGAGATCGAACTCGCTGAAGTCGAAATGCCTGGTCTCGTTTCTTGCGTTACCGAGTTCGGTCCTTCTCAGCCACTAAAAGGAGCAAGAATCACTGGATCTCTCCACATGACAATCCAAACCGCTGTTCTCATCGAAACCCTAACCGCTCTTGGTGCTGAAGTTAGATGGTGTTCCTGCAACATCTTCTCCACTCAAGACCACGCTGCTGCTGCCATCGCTCGTGATTCCGCCGCTGTGTTCGCTTGGAAAGGTGAGACTCTTCAGGAGTATTGGTGGTGTACTGAGAGAGCTCTTGATTGGGGTCCTGGAGGTGGTCCTGATCTCATCGTTGACGATGGTGGTGATGCTACTCTTTTGATTCATGAAGGTGTTAAAGCTGAAGAGATTTTTGAAAAGACTGGTGTGTTTCCTGATCCTACTTCTACGGATAATCCTGAGTTTCAGATTGTCTTGTCTATTATCAAAGATGGTCTTCAAGTTGATCCCAAGAAGTACCACAAAATGAAGGAGAGACTTGTTGGTGTTTCTGAGGAGACTACCACTGGTGTTAAGAGGCTTTACCAGATGCAAGAGACTGGTGCTCTCTTGTTCCCTGCCATTAACGTCAATGATTCCGTCACTAAGAGCAAGGTATCTATTTCTTTATAGCTCTAGAAGACTAGATCTGATGTTTTGGTACATGCCATGTTTCACTTACCAAAATGTGGTTGATGTTATGTTTCATGTGTTGGTGGCTTGTAAGATCTCTGATTTGAGTACTGATTGATTGCAGTTTGATAACTTGTATGGATGCCGACACTCTCTCCCTGATGGTCTCATGAGGGCTACTGATGTTATGATCGCTGGAAAGGTTGCTGTGATCTGCGGTTATGGTGATGTTGGAAAGGGTTGTGCTGCAGCGATGAAAACTGCTGGTGCTCGTGTCATTGTGACTGAGATTGATCCAATCTGTGCTCTTCAGGCTCTTATGGAAGGTCTTCAAGTTCTGACTCTTGAAGATGTTGTCTCGGAAGCTGACATCTTTTGTACCACCACTGGAAACAAAGACATTATCATGGTAGACCACATGAGGAAGATGAAGAACAATGCTATTGTCTGCAACATTGGTCATTTTGACAACGAAATCGACATGCTTGGACTTGAGACTTACCCTGGTGTGAAACGCATCACCATCAAGCCACAGACTGATAGGTGGGTGTTTCCAGACACCAAGTCTGGCATCATTGTTCTAGCTGAAGGTCGTTTGATGAACTTGGGATGCGCCACTGGACACCCGAGTTTCGTCATGTCGTGCTCATTCACTAACCAGGTGATTGCACAGCTTGAGCTCTGGAACGAGAAGGCGAGTGGGAAGTATGAGAAGAAGGTGTATGTTTTGCCTAAGCATTTGGATGAGAAGGTAGCTGCACTTCACTTGGGCAAGCTCGGTGCTAGACTCACCAAGCTCTCCAAAGACCAGTCTGACTATGTCAGCATACCAATTGAAGGTCCTTACAAGCCTGTTCACTACAGGTACTGAGAAGAAAAAAGAGCCAAGCTTTGGTTCTTCGTATTCGTCGTTTATTGGCTATAAATCTAAATGGCAACTGTTTGAGTCGATTCGGGTAAGGTTTGGTTCGGGGAAATATGAGATATTGGTCTTCTGATGAAGGTGGCCAAATATTGGTATGAATAAGGGGTTGTTCTTGATTTTTGAAGGCTTTTGTTTTGTTTTCTTGTGTTTCTATTTATTTATATTTAAATATGAATTAGCTTTTTATTTTACACTTTTGTTTAGGATTATTAATGCGATGTTCTGTTTACCGGTTTACTTTCTCGTACAAGTGAGAAAACAAAAATACATAAAGGTATTTTCGGCTTCATATTATTGAAAAATCTTTTGTTTTTTATAACTTTGATTTTTCTTCAACTAATTGGACACGACTCTGGCCCTCAAATTAAACACAAATAGTGTTCAAAACCAATATTTCTACTGAGTATAAGAAAAGCCTAAAGTCCTCAAAATTGGCCTCTAGTTACTGAATCTACTATGACAATTCCTTTCTTCACCAGAGAGCAGAGGATTAGGCAGTTGTTGAGTCAGAAGACACAGGGCTTAAAATTTGGAGTCTTTCTTGTTTATGAGTAAAGAGATTGATCACAATTTGATATATTAAGATTATTTGTTTGAAAAAGACTACATAGCTAATATTTTTGTAGAAGAAAACACATTAGTAAACCAATTCCTTCTCTGAATCACACAACACAAACTTAAGCCATAACTCAGCTCAAAATCTTTATGCTTTACTCAAAATAAGTTAAATGAAGAACTCAAGAATCAGGTTCTTGAACTCACAAGAACGACCAAACCCAGCTTTCTAAGTAAATGAGAGAACCAACAAGTTATTTTGCATCATCTCAATTACTACTTCTCTCCGGTCAGAAAATAATCCAAATCCAATCTAGGAATCGAAATTCTCTCATTACAACTTTAGATAAAATACCTCAGTTCTTCACATAACATGCCAAAAACTTGTAATTTTGGTCCACAAGTACTAAGAACCCCAACTTTATCACACACTATTCAACACTTGCAACAAAATTAGATATCAATTACTTCAACATTGATAGCCAAATAATACCAAATTACAATAAAACTACATAAAAGACTTCTACTGTAAACAACAACATTACAATACAAAACACATGAACAGGATTTCACTTGCTTAATCCTTGCTTCTGAATATCAAATCAAGATCCGTTTTAAAAAAAAGATAAAAGCGAGAAACTTGAATCAGGTCTTGATATCACTAGTGTCTCTAGCACACCTAGTAATGATGCTACATCCTCTGCTGTAAGAATTAGCCTGTCCAGAGCGACAAGCATAGTAAGAAGCACCTGGTTTCTGACAAGGAACCATGTCTCTCCTTAGTGTTGCGTAGCTTATGTACTGTTTCCTCATCATCATTACTCTCCTACTTATCTCCGATGGCATCATCATCTCCTCTTCGATTACGCCGTTCCGGTCAAGCATTGCGTCGATTTCTCCGTTCACCGGAACGGCGACGGAGATAGAGAGATGGGTTTGGAGGCAAAGTAAGGACAAGTAAAGGAAAGCTAAAGATCTAGACATGTCGGTGTTTGAATGTTTGGTAGATTTGTTGTGATTGATCTCTGCGTTACACAAAACTCCTCCAAGTAGCTCTGCTCTGTCAGGGGTTAAACCGGTCGGTTTAAGATAGATAAGAGTCCATGTGAAACTTGTTAACGTGGAGTATTTAATTAATCAAAAACAATAAACATTTTTTTTTCTCTCCAATTTTTATTATATTATTATTGTGGTCCACTATCAAACACTTGGTTCCTTTGAGAATTCATGATTAATTGTTAGTTTTCATTTCCAACTGTACTATTTTTTTTTGTAGTACCTAATTTTTTCGTTTTATGAACAAAATAAATCGTTATAATTTGTTTTTCAAAATTAACATGTTTATGTGGTGATATGATTAGAATACTCCAACCGTCCATATAGTTTTGAGGGTCATTAACTCATGATGAGTAGTAAATGAGTGGGGTTAGGGGAGTAAAAGAGATAATTAAGGAGTTAGTGTAAATGCCACCAAACAAGTTTCAACAACCCAACTAAATACGCTGAGCTGTTTTCATTGACCCACACACTCTGTTTGTCGCTTCACACCAAAGCAATCAATATTGCTCAAACAAAACTAAAGATAAAGCAAGAAATTGAGAGAGAGAGTAGAAATGTTTTGTATTTTCCCTTGCTAACAAATGCAAATAACTCAAGAAAACGTTAAGTTAATAGTCTTAGACCCCCGGCTTCATATTCTCTTCTCTGTGTTCACGTTATCAAGTTGTCATGTGTTTAAAACACAGATCAAAGTATGAGCTAAACCAAAGGTCAACGGGGTCTAATACGAACCGGATAAAGCCGGATTACGTTTTTTTCCTCAAACAAACTTTATTTACAAATTACAATACAATATTATCGACGTATACATTTGCTCAACTCCGCATGTAATTATGAAGTATTCATAGGGATGTTAATTATGAGTTTTTACCCATTGGGTATCCTAAATCCATCTTAAATTTAAAACCCATTACCCGCTTTCTTTATTTTAAAAATTTGTGGATTTTATTTGGGCGGTCATATTTTATTAATTATCCAATTGGGTTTACCCTAATAAGTTTAGGGTACCCAATGAGTTTTAAAAAAAAATCTATATCTAACATAAAAAATAATGTTTTTAATAGTTTTACGGAATTTTACACGTTTAACCAAAAAACGTGATTTTATGAGTTTAACGGAAAAACGTAAATTTATAGTTTCTGGCGGAAAAATGCTATTCACGATACGGCGGAAAAATCAATTTTACCATTTTGGCATAAAAACACTCCGGAAAACATGATTTTACGATTTTGACGGAAAACGTGATTTCGCGGTTTTAGCGGGATAAACACTATTTTACGGATTAGGTAGGAAAACACGATTTTACGGTTTAAGCGGGAAAACGCGATTATACTTTTTTGGCGGGAAAACGCTATTTTACGGTTTAGCAAAAAAACGGATTTTACGTTTTTTACGGGAAAACGCAATTTACGGTTTTGGCGGGAAAACGCTATTTTACGGGTTTGCCGGGGAAAACACTATTTTAAGGTTTAGGCGGGAAAACACGATTTTACAGTTTTGGCGGGAAAACACGATTTTATGGTTTTGGCGGGAAAACACGATTTTATGGTTTTGGCGCAAAAACACGATTTCACGGTTTTGGCGGAAAAACGCGATTTCACAGTTTTGGCGGGAAAACGCTATTTTACGGTTTTGGCGAAAAAAACTGATTTTACGTTTTTGACGGAAAAACGCGATTTTACGGTTTTGGCTGAAAAACGCTAATTTACGGTTTTGGCGGGAAAACACTATTTTACGGTTTAGGCGGGAAAACACGATTTTATGGTTTTGGCGGAAAAACAAGATTTCACGGTTTTGGCGGGAATGCGCGATTTTACGGATTTGGCGGGAAAACGCTATTTTAGGGTTTTGTCGGAAAATCGTGATTTTGCGGTTTTAGCGGGAAAACGCGATTTCACGGTTTTGGCGGGAAAACGCGATTATACGGTTTTGTCGGGAAAACGCTATTTTACGTGGGAAAACGCTATTTTACGGTTTTGTCGGGAAAACGTGATTTTGCTGTTTTAGCGGGAAAGCGCAATTTAACGGTTTTGGCGGGAAAACGCGATTATACGGTTTTGGCGGGAAAACGCTATTTTACGGTTTTGGTGGGAAAATGCTATTTTACGGTTTTGACGAGAAAACGTGATTTTGCGGTATTAGCGGAAAAACGCTATTCACAAGAATGGTGGAAAAGCGGATTAAACAGTAAAAATAATTGTGATATATTAAAAAAACAACTGGGTAATCTACGGGTTACCCTAAAGATTACCCAAAACTTATGAGTTTTTTTTGGTTACCCTAGGAACACATGGGTTTTTTTTGGATTTTTTATTTTAAGGTATTTTTTGGGCGGATTTGTTTTGGATTCGGGTTGGGTAGGATTTTTTTACCCGTGACAACATCCCTATTCACAACCCCATTCATAGGCATGCCATGATGGCAACATACTTAGAAATCTTTCACCAGCTTTAGCAGGCACAAATCCGGATAAATTTCATATCTCCAGAGTAATTCAAGAAACATAAATACAAAGGATTCTGTTCAGAACGTAATAGCAAACTCAGTATTTTATAAACGATGACATAAGACAATGTTTTTGATGACAAGTAATGGCTTGTAACAAATTCTGATGTGTAAGCATCAGAACTAATACTGTACCTACAACATCAGTTCCTCGCAGTTGAACATTAGTTCATTTTCGAATCTTTGCAAAACAAATCTTTCCTCCGCCGAGATCAGATTGGTAACAATGCACTTCCTATCCGAAAAGGGTTTTCGACCAGCTCTTCTAGCTCGGTGCAGGTAATCTGTAACCGTTTGTGGGAGATCAAAGTTGAAGATATGAGTTGTTTCTATTAGATCAATCCCTCTAGCTGCAGTATCAGTAGAAACAAGAAGTAACCCTCCTCCTTGCCGGATTTCCTATAGGATAAGCTAGTAAAAAAGAGTAAGCATTTAGGAACAGAATCTGAGGAAAATAGAACCACATACTGTTAGTGAGGCTGCTCGTGAATTAAAATTCATGTCCACCTCGAGTAGGAGGATCTCCAGCGAGCCATCATATGACGTTTTGAGGAACTCAATGAGTAGAGTTGTAGAGGGAACATTTCCAGCCTTTTTTGACTTTTCATACTTTTTTTTTTTTTCTCTAAAAGATAAATATTTCATTAGAAATGAAAAAATTTTGGTTTACAAAGGTAATTATAAACCTAATTTATGAAACCATGACAAAAAAGCAAAAAAATGGAGATCATAATTCAAAAGCGGTTTTCAGTCCATCGCTCAACATAACACAATGGCCATGGAGCAGATGAAGTGATGACGATGCTAATTGTTCTTCCGAAATCGATATGGTGAGATGAAGAAGCAGATGCAAATCGCTGAAGCCGAGAAACTGTCGCGAGCAACGCTAGAAGCCTTTCTATCGAGGTCCAAAAATGAGTCGTCAGCGGATTAGGTCACACAGTCCTCGATCACGCACTCCTCTCGCGTCACGTGAGAGTAACTTGATAACACGTCCATGAGCTAACACCAAGAAGAAACCTCGCTAACTTTACGCCGTAAACGGGGTAGCTCACCCTACTTGGCTAGTACAGAGCTGGATATGGCAATAAGAACTCACGAAAACACACAAAGCTTTACTAGCTCCTCTAGCACACAAGCTAAAGAATCGAACCCAAACGCAATGCTTGCAAACGACATCTACAAAGAAACGTCAAAAGGAAGCCACAACAACAACAAGGCCTAATCGCAAACCAACACTACTAGACACACGGGGAAGCAAAATACAAAACGAACCTATAGACTTCTCAGACTTGATAAAAATCAGAAAAGAATGTTAAATGGTCATAAATTGAGTGGATGATTCAGAAGGATTATAGAGGTTTCCAAACCTGCTCCCCGACAAAAATAATAGCTGAGTCAGGTGCATCAGACTCTAACAAGACAAGCAGTATTTGATGTTTGTTTCCCTTCCCACACACCTGCCAAAATACATATTAAATGTACAAAGAGATGCATATCATGACAAAAGAAGTGGGACAAGTGAAGTCTTACTACAAATTTGTGAACAAGGCACAAAGGCATAGGCATGATTGCGTTAACATGGACATGAACAACATCCCTCTGCACAGTTAAGAAACAGAGAAAATCGGATAACGAATTTAGTTTTTGGTAAATCAATTTCACAATTTCGAAACTACGCCGTAAAATCTAATGGGCCGCGTTATTAGCCCATTAAGAAAAACTCAAGTTTAATTCGGTTAAGAAACTAAGAAAACCGAAGCCGGTCCAGTAGAGTAAACCAGGTATAATTTTAATGTTTCCTTTTTTTTGTTTTGTGATGTAAAGGCACTGCCTATAAATATGAAAGAGATTGAAACAAAACAAAACCTATCGACTATTGCCTCTGTACTCTCGACTCTGTCTCTGTGTCAAAATAGAAAATTGATTAAGAATGGTGAAGAAAGGTGGCTTAAAGAGGAAGATACCCATCGAGAAGATCGAAAAGAAAACATCTAGGGCACCTTGTTATTCCAAACGCTGCAATGGTCTCTTTGCTAAAGCCTCCCAACTTTGTCTTCTCTCCGGTGCTCAAATCGCCGTCTTAGCCACTCCCATGTCTGAAAACTCCAACGTCTCCTTCTTCTCCTTCGGCCACTCCTCCGTCGATGGTGTTGTTTCCGCTTTTCTCGCCGGAAAGTCTCCTCCTTTTCCATCATCTCAAAACCACAATCACATTGCTGTTTGTTTGACCCAAAAATCTCTAGGGTTAGGGTTCTGGTGGGAGGACGAGGCTCTTACCACATCTCAAAATCCCCAAAATCTGAGCGACGCGGTCGATTCCATGTCCAAGCTACTGAAAGATGTCAAGCAATTGCGTCATGGTAAGGAGACGAAGAAGAGCGATCCAACCCTAACCACTCCTGAAATTGGTTGCTTCTCTGATGATTTGTTACAGAACACGGATACTCATATCATGCCTTATTCCCAAGATTTCTCCATTATGGACAACAACATCGCTTCACCTGCAGAAAACTCGGATGGTGTTGATGACATTATGGATCTCATTGATTTTGAGGCAACTCCTGAAAGCTATGATGAGGTTCTTAAGACAACTTTTGAAAGCTTACTATCCGATGGTGTTTTCAAAAGCCCTCAAGAGCTTCACGAGTTTGCTGCTACTCATCTCACCAATTCTGATTCCATGGATCCAAGTATATTCTCTCATTCTCAACCTGTTCAAGATGGAGATTTGGTGCCAGGTTTGAATGATGATCAACTCATTGATTTTGAGAGTTTACTATACGATGGTGTTTTCCAAAGCCCTCAAGCGCTTCAGGACTTTGCTGCTAGTCTTCTCACCTGTTCTGATTCTGATGATCCAACTATGTTCTCTCATTCTCAACCTGTTCAAGATGGAGATTTGATGCTTCAGAACAGAGGTTTCAACGATGGTCACCTCCACTTCTCTGAATTTTTCAATGAGTTAACTCCTATTGTTACCCTTTGAACAAACCTTACTAACTTGTGATTGTTGTCTTTTATGTATTTAGTGATCTATCTGTATATCCCACTACTATGTTTAGGGGTTGCTTCTGTTAACTTTGATGTGTGTAATGCAGCGCCCGGTTTGACCTTGATCAATTTTCCATATATATATATGAGGGAAATTGATCGAACTCAAACCGGTTCAGCTTCAGTTTGGATTAATGATAAAGTCTGAGCTCTGCTTTTATGTGTTGTGTTTGTAGTTTCAAAGTCCAAAATCATGTAACACTTGATGAGTCATTGGTAAATCCAAACTCAAAACATTAACCTGTTCAAACTCAAATTAAATTGTGTTATAATACTTCATTCACAATATTCTCAATGCCATGTATCGTTTATCGATGAGACTTTATCATTCAGTACAAGCTTTTCAGTAACAGTGTAAACTATAATGTGTTTTGTATCTCAGGACCATATGCTCTTCTATGTAGTCTATTTATTAATGAATTCTACTGAACCAGAACGGGCAACTAATCTAAATGGTAACTGAGTAATCCGCTCAGTATAATGAAATTCCTTTAGTGTCAGCGCGCTATCACAATTATTGACTCTTGTTCCTCTCAATTATTGGTTCAGCTAGTCCTAATTTGTCACTGACAAGGAGGCTGAAGAAAGTCAACGGCTTCTGTGTCCATGAATTGGTGTGCTTTACTTGTTTTTATTAGTACCTGAACCAATGTCTATAGTAAATATCAACAGGGGAGTGAGAACCGGTTCAAAGTTTTGCTAATCCTTAACAAGATAAAGCTAAAAACATTAGGATGCTATGCTAAAATGTTTAATTCTACTTGTAGAGTCTATCTATCTCATCCTTGTATTTATCCACCACTTTGTCCCGTCTTATTTTCATTGTCGGAGTCATCAAACCGTTGTCTATCTGTCATGATATTCATAGAGAACAGTCACATGAGTCGCAAATGAAGAGAACTATCAATGAAAGCTAACAACATAATAACAATAAGGATAGTACCGTGAAGGGCTCGTCCACGATGAGAACCGGACCAACTTGGAACGAGCATTCTGATGTCCTGCATCATGGTTTATACAAACAAAAATATGAGTTCCTTTCTTTGCTCTCCTTTTTATTCAAAAACTTAATCCTCTAGTTTCCCAATCAAGTCAAGTGTACACTTAAACCTCCACGAGAGAGGTAAAAGGGATCCAAACGCTCTAAGGTAGCACTTGGAATTCAAGTCTTGATCTATGTGGATTAGGTAGGTATTAGTACCGATACAAGCTATACAATGGACTAAGCTTTCAAGAAAAACCATTATTCACTATTTACTGAGTTGAATTCATTACCACTTCCTCAGTTCTTCATAGACCATACTCGTTACCGTCTCCTTGCTAAGTTCGTTGACTTCAGGATCTACAGGTGACATTTTACTTTTTGCTGCACTTTCTGCTGCTTCTTTGTTTGGTTTAATAATAGCTCCAAGGCGTCGTTCATCCTGAGAACGCAATCACATCCGAATAATAAATAAGTAAAACACCCCGAACCATTGTTCCATGATTTAGAAGTCTCAAGCATGTACCTGTCCAATAACCACTATTTGTTGAATCAAATCGCTTCTCATGGCCGCTTCTTCAATCTCCAATGGTTCCACATTTTCACCTACAACAATGAAATTGCTATCAACTGTTTAAGCAATAGTGTAGCAGCAGGACGGTTTCAATAGGCGCATTTTGCTGGTAAGGCTTGCAGTGTTCAAAATGTACATAGACCAGGAAACATAAATTTATTTCAGATTTCTGAGGAACCAGTTTATGTAGACACTGACAACAAAGTAAGATGTATGATATACCTGTGGAAAGTACAATTGTGTCCTTCGCACGGCCTTCAAGAACGATGACACCTCCACAGCTACGACTCCTTCCTGTTGAGTGCTGAGGAGCAATCCAGCCCATATCTCCAGTACTTAACCATCCACCCTCATCTATAACTTGTTTGGTGGCTTGTGGATTCTGAGCTAACGAACAAAAATATGAGTCTGATCTAATCGTCAAATCAAACACAGAATGTTTGAGGAGTTCACTAATATTGAAATAAAAAATGGAAATGGATTGCAAGATTCCAATGATATGCTTTTTATTGAGAATGATAAGCGAAAAGAGTTAAACTAGGTGTCCATCTTTTTCGATGAAAGATGGTGTAAGACAACAAAACTCAATCGCATCAACAATTACGGAAAGCACAAAACAGGCCCGAGTAAGCTTTTTCTTAAGATAATAAACTAGTCAAAGGAACAGGGGAAGACAAGACTGAATAAATAATACCAAATTCTCTGCAGTATCCATCAGCAAACCCACCATGGAAGCCAATATATACACTCATGGAAAAGATACAAAGAGCAGAAAGTGTGTATCACCTTATAGTAACCTTTCATCACTGGTGGGCCTCTGACTTTGACAATGCCCTTTGAACCAGGTGGGAGAACACTACCAGTCTCATGATCTACAATTTTGAATTCTGTACCTTTAATAGGATGCCCAACTGAGCCAAGAACCTTCATAAAAAAGTACGAAAAGCAATATTAACTAGTTGACATACTTGTGAGTCAAACACATGACTCATGAGGAGAGCTTATATTCCCATGATCTCAAAAGGAAAGGTCATTGAGGTGAGAGTTTAAACTTACATTACAACTAAGCCTCCGCGCAGAGACAACCGGTGAGGTCTCAGTCAAACCATACCCATTTTGTACATTCACACCAATGGCCTGCACGTAGAACAACGTTTGTTTCATATGGTCGGACTACCTTGTTTGAATGCAAAAGCATATATTTATCTCCAATTCCAAGAAACAATATTGGTGGTCTAACCTCGAAAAACTTGTCAACATGCATAGGTAAACTGCCACCTCCACTAACACCAGCCTGGAGGAACAAATAATAAACTGCAAGTCAATCTTAAAATCTCTCTTGTAAGGTTAAAGAATTTTTCTTCAGCTAGAAATATGAAATTAGTAAAAGAAAAAGAATACCTTTGATATTCCAATAGACGAACGAATTTTTTTGTGCACAAGCCTTTCAGCCAACATATGCAATGGCCATAGGACAAACGCAACTACTCTCGCCCACAACCAATCCACCAAAGAAACAATATACATGGGAGGCTTTTGATTTTTCGTCAAACAAAGACCCTGCACACCAGAGCAAAGAACTTATCACAACTTTATTCATCTCACAAATAGGAACAAGCAGAAAAACTCTTTTAGCACAAATAGGCAGCAGGAAATAAAAAAGAGGGCATCATCTGAACCTCATAAATTCTTCTCATCTCCGTATACGCCAGGCTGACTCTGATCAATGTAAGCGCCAAAAATTTACGAGCAGGGGAGCTTGTAGAAATTTGCTTTTGAATCCCACTGTAAAAGTGCAAAATGTTTAGCAATTAACATGGTTGAATCTTGTGAAACGATCTTACTTGTAAAATAGCATACCTGTAGAGTGTCTCGTATACTAAAGGAACTGAAATAAGATAGTGTGGTTGATACCGCTTGAGATCATCCTACACCAGAAAAATAAGATAGTGTGGTTGATACTGCTTGAGATCATCCTAAACGAAATACTTGACTCAGTGTAATGTTTTATCTTCTCCTTTTTTTAAGGATAAGATGCTTTTTTAACATGTCACTGCATAACATAACATAGAGAAATACCTTTAAGAATCTTATCGACGTATACATTTGCTCAACTCCGCATGTAAAGATGAAGTATTCACAAGCCCGTTCATAGGCATGCCAGGATGGCAGCATACTTAGAAATCTTTCACCAGCTTTAGCAGGCACAAATCCGGATAAATTTCTTATCTGCAGAGTAGTTCAAGAAACATAAGAACAAAGCATTCTGTTCAGAACGTAATAGCAAACTCAGTATTTTATAAACGATGACATAAGACAGTGTTTTTGATGACAAGTAATGGCGTGTACCTGGTGTAACAAATTCTGATGTGTAAGCATAACACCTTTTGGATTTCCCGTGGTTCCGCTGGTATACATTATTGTAGCTGTATCAGCTGGATTGATGAATTCATATTCATACTTCCCTGCAGTCATTCATTTGTTAGCACTGTCAAAAACACTTGAACGGTATGTAAAAACGTAGCTCCACTGCTTACCAGCATCACTAGATCCTGCAAATGTTGCACGTCTCTCCTGTCCAAATTTTTTAATTTCGTTGTAAGTATAGACCGCTGTCTGCCTACCCACTTTAACCAGCGACGATTTTTCCCCCCATAGAAGAATTACAAATCTTAGAGGTGCCTTGTATGAAAATGGCTCAGCAATACGGTTGAAAAACTCAGGGTTATCCACAACAAGGGCAACACTGCAAGACAAATCATTAGAAGTTATCATGTCACAGACTCACATGATGAAGAACGATAAGACAAGTGCAAAATCAAGACGTTGACTATAATTACACCTAATCAAGACTGTGGATCTCATGACACTAAATGAAATCTCTCTTGGACACAGCAGAACAGATAGATGTTATCTGAAGTGACAGAACTTCTAAAAATGGTTCACGAGAACAGGAAACTATGGTAAGTAAATATATTGGTATATAGCGATAAAATTCAAAGTGTTTATGAGTAAAGTAATTTGCCGGGCTCTCTCTAGAGTAATATTCACCTGAACAACAAAAGAACAAAAGGTCTAGGCGTACCTATCCGAATGACAGTATATCTGCAATAACTCTTCAACAGAGGATCTGGATCCTCTAACAACATTGACTGCTCCTGTGGCCATTATACCTGGCATAAAGTAGTAAAGAGTACGTAAACATACCAATACCTGCGTCGAAAAAGCAAAATCGAAGAACCAAACGAAATAATTAGAATTATTGCAATAAAGCAAGGAAGTTAAAAACAACTTAACATACAAGCATCATGAGGTTATTGCAAAGAGAGAGTGCAATTTAGTTTTCCATGCTTTCTTCAATTGAATAATTACAACAAGATTTCACTTCTTTTGGCATGAAATTTAGCCGTAGACAAATATCTTTCAGATGAAAGGCTATCTAACTCGAGAAAGACCCTTAGAAGCCTTAAGGTTACAATTTTTTCCCTTTCCGAAACATCTAGAGAATGGAGAGATATTATTTAGGAGTTTGGATGGGTGAAGCAACACAAAACTATCTCAACAGATCATTGGTTGTCTCCAGAATGGAATTACTACCAATAATTAATGTGTAAGGTAAGCACTGACTAGCTCAGTGTTCCAAGTTTAAATAACATCATCCAATAACGGTTAAGGCTAGAGCATTAAGGAAATAATGTAATAGATAGTGACAGCTAGAATTCAGAACTGCTCTATATAATCAACCACGTACCTTGATCTGCAACAAGCCACCGACAGGAGTTATCAGCAAAAAGTGCAATCTTCTCATCTGCTTTCATTCCAACAACTCGCAAACCCTCAACAAAGTCCAGAATTTCTTGTTCCAACTGCAGTTTAAGATGATTGAAATGAAAGCTTCCATTGCTCATCCAAATTTAACATCACTGAAAACTTTAAAATTAATTACTCAACTAGCAACAAGAAGAATTTATCAGGCAGATGGTTGACGAAAAGCAAGTGCATAATAATGGAAACAACACTGATTCTTAAAATTCTAACACTCAAACTAAAATAACAAACATCAACGGACATTCCTTACAATAATAATTAGAAAGCATCAAATTTAGGATGCTTCAAAACATCCGAATTTGGTTCAACTTCAGTAACTGAAAATTCCCCTATAGCCACCCTCTTATTAACAAGCAGTTAAGGCAGCTTGAGATTGTCTATACACTGCAGAACTAATATATGAAGAAATAAAAGCTGAAAGCCAATAAATCGAGGATTACAATGATCTCAAACTTCAGTTGTTTCCCTAAGAAAATTTGCAGAAAAGAAAAGAAGATCTTTGACAAAACATGAAAATAAAAACACACACACATTCCATAAGAGGAAAACAACCATAAGCATAGCTAGCGTAAAAGTATCTTAATCCTAGTAATATGTAGGAATATCATATCTGTTTGTAATGTAAGGTGACCAAAACAGCTAAAATGCTACAAGTTATACACATTCATGTTACATAACAAACAGAGTCCTGCCTAATCCTCTGTTCCAAAAGTATTCGAGTCAAGCAATGAGATGTGAAGCACCATTACCTCTCTGTACGTGAACTTAGAAGGCGGTTCATGATATGGATCCACCAACGCAACTCTGTCGCCGTACTTCTCCACAGATGATCTCCAAATATCAGGAACAGCCTTCCATTCATCAGAACACAAAGCAGCCTCCCTTGGCAATGATGATCGTTCCAAAAATGGCGAACATCGCCTTAACTCCTTCTCCTGAATCTATAAGAAATTTACACAACTGATGTTACAAATCATTCAGGATATGAACCTTAAGGCAGATAACAATGGCAAGTATAATTTAAGCCTTATTTAGTGCAAGAGCTAAAAGTTGACCAGCTCAAAAGTCAAATCCATTTCCTCTAATTACTTTACTAAACTTGTAAAATCATAAGTAAAGGAGCAAACTTTTTTAAAAATTTCCACAAACCCCAAAGGAATCGATCGAAAAGCACAAAACTTTTAAAGTGAGTGATTGAAAGAAACTCGCCGTGGACTCGCAGCGAACTCGAAATCCCCGTCGGACAAAACCCTTTTGATTTAACGTGAACCGGAGCCGAGAATCGTGAAATTCACCAGCAGAGAAGCAGTGAGAGACGAGAATCGAAGGTCCAAGAGACGTGGACGCCATGGCTAAAGCAGGGGAGAGAGAGGAGGAGAGAAGCAAGCAAGCAAAGAAGAGATTATTGTGGAATTGGATAGAGAGAAGAAGAAGCAAGTAAGGTAGAAAGAGACGAGAGCATGTCGATGTCGTGATTACGATTTTCACCAGTTGGTTGGCACCGCTGCAGAAGCATGGCACTGAGATAATAATAAAAACAAAAAACAGAGACGATACTTACACCATTATACAAACTTTTTTTTATTCATATACTCTTTCTTTCTTTTTTTATTACATCATTTATTACCTTATTTCAAATTTACTTGCAATTTATTATGATGATCCCAAATTTGGTGATTGTTTTAGGATTATTTCCATATTGAAACCACTTTTTATTAGATTTTATTTAACTATATATATTCTATATTAGACAAAAATAAACTACCGTAGATTTTTTTTAAAAAGAAATAAAGATGAAATTTTAATGTTTATCTATAAAAGAGAATTTTGTCAAAATTGTAACTCATTAAATGGTGACATGTGTCTAATATCGATCGAGATGATGACACTGTAAAATACATTAAAATGGAAAATTAACAAAAAATGTTAAGTAATTAAATAATTAGTGAAAAAAGAAAAATTCTAATAGTTTAAACTGATTAAGAAAAAAAATTAAAAATAGAAAACTAACAAAAAAAAAGTGTTAAGTAACAAAATAGTGGAAAAAAAAAAATTCTAATAGTTCAAACTAATCAAATTTTGTTTGTCTACTTTTACATTAATATCAATTTTACATTGATAAGAAATTTTACATATCTTATTATATAAAGTTGGATGCGCACCAAATTATAACTCACGAATTTATGACATGTGTCAATAATTTTTTTTCCTAATCTATATTATTTATTTTTTAAATCAATTGTACTCTAATTTAAAATGTATTAATAAATCAAAAGAAAATTTCAATTAGAAAGAAAAACAAAAAATATAAAGTCGAAAGAAATGGAATGAAGGAAAAAAAAAAGTATAGTCATTACAAAAAAATAAGGCAAAAAAAGTGCACAACGGTTAGAAAAAAAAGATAGTCAATACAATTGGAAAAAACAAATTAAATGTCTATAAAAAAAGGTATAGTTGTCATCATGGTGAGATAAACTAATGCAAATAGGTTTTATACCAATTAAAAAAAGAAAACAATTAAAAATAACAGGAAATTAAGCTTAAAAAATGATATAATTGCCACTATGTTCAAATAACAAAATGTTGTTACTCAAATAAAAAGATATAATATCATATTGTAAATTAACAAACGGAAATCTATAGTTTTATATAATACATCAAGATTGTTTCCAATTTTGATATGTCATCATTTTATTTTATTCTCTTAATCAATCGAGTTATAAGTTTGAAGTAAAATGATACAATATGAAAAAATTATTTATAAAATTGGAAAAGATTATTTATGCAATTGGAAAAAAGTTATATGATAATTATATGGATTCCAATTTAGAATATAATTTTACGGGTTTTAATTTAGAATATAATTATACGGGTCATCACTACATAGATTATCAATTTTAATATCTAATAGCCGTATATTATGCGGGTCCTAATCTAGTCTTATTATATAAAGGAGAGTTTGTCAAAATTGTAACTCATGGAATCGTGACATGTGTCTATTATCGATCGAGATGATGACACGTGTTAAAATACTTGATTTAAAATCAAGCAATTAGAAAAATAAAAATATCATTACGTTAAACCAATAAAATAAAGACACATTAACATTTTTCTTATTGTTTCATTAACATATTTCTAAAAGCGAAACCAAATCTTATGTAAATCGTTTAAAAAAAAAACAAAATATAAATACTATTATGTTAAACAAAATAAATGTTACATCACAAAAATGAAACTTTATATATAAAAACAAAATAAATGTTAAATCATAAATTATTTAAAAAAGAAAAGTAAACATACGTTCAACCTTTAAAAAATGTTATTACTTCGGAAAAGACAAATCCAAAAACTATATAATAACACAGACCTCCCACAATTTAACATACATCCCAAATCCTTAATTTTCTTTGCAAATCATAAATACCACCATCCCACAAATCACACCATCCTACAAATCAGTCGAAATTATTTAATTTTCGAAATCGTGTTTACTGTCGATCAATTGCGTGAATTTTTCGAAAGTGGGAGGTTAGAAATTATTTTCCGAATATTTTGTTAGTGTATGTAATTGTATTTTCTAAAATTCATGTTGTAATGTAAAGATTCAAGTTTAAATTTTCGTAACTGGATTTTTATTTAAAAATTATCAAATCTGTAAGGAAATTCATTTAAAGAATTACTTTAAAAAAAATATTTGACGTTTATTTATAAAACATATTATGTTTCAAAATATATAAGATTTCAAATATGATTTAAAAAACTTATCATTCATTTAGATGAATTATTTCTATAATTTTTTGAAGATTTAAACTCATTATTGATTATCTTACTCACGGTTAACAAAACGTAATTTATGACTATATTAACCGGGTTGTAATTTAGAATATAATTGTACATGTATAACTACACAAATAATCAATTTTAATATCTAATACCCGCTTATTATGGGATCCTAATCTAGTTACTTATAAAGATTAGTGATGATTGAAATGAAAGCTTCCTTTCTTTACTAAATCTAAGCTAGAGATATAGTTACTTAATAATTTGTTGATATTGTAAAATCTTTTATGGTTTCAATATCACTAAACTTTACTTTTCTGTTTTTAATAAAAAGCATAGTTTAAATGATATTTAAACTTAATAATATAAACGATATATGTTTAAATGGAAGCAATTTTACTTACTTTTGTAGGAGTATAAGATTGTTATTATGTTATGTTTGTTTTCAACAAAAAATATTATTATTAATGTTGCGGCTTTGTTTTTTTATGAAGCGGTGGCTCCAATCGTTTTGTGCTCACGCACGGACTTCAAGAGAGATGGTCTTGCTTTTCTAAAAAACAAAAAGCAATTTGTAGTACCACTACTCTTTTTATTAATTTGCTGGCAAACAAGAGCACCTGCATATGTTTTGTTTTATTTTTCTTTCATGTTTAATCCTATATATAGTTTGTTTTTACATACGTACTATGTAATTTAAATACATGTTGTGGAAAGAGAGAAGAGATTGTACCCAAACAAAAACTCATTTTTCTTAAAGAGTCGAGTATTTAGGTGTGGTGATAATAGTGATGATCAAAAACCATGTTCTTGAATTTATTTACTCTCATAATTTTCTTCAAACGCATCTATATATGTTAATAGACAAAGGAGACATGAGAGAGGATTTCTGCAATCTTCGCATTCAAATATTTTCTTATTGATTATTCGATCCTTCTCAACAAGGAGTAACAACTTGCAATAAAAAAAGGAGATTACTAATGATTCAATATCAAGAATTAGATTGACTTAATAATACGAATAATCCAGCTTTTGATCCTTTCTCTTCACGCTCCAGTCCTTAGGCAGTCTCACATGGTAACGCTAGGGAACTTGCAACGCTCATTTCCTGAAGAAAACATTCATTACAACAATCATAAAGAGTATTTAACTTATTCCATAAATGCCCTTGCTCCATGAAGAAACCACAATCACAACAAAAGGGTATTTTCGTCTATCTAGAGTTTTCTTGTAAGACAAGTAGTGGAAAAGTTTTAAATAAAAACTCACCAGGGTTGGTAGTGGTCTCTCGCGCCAAGCCATTAAAGTAGCATCGAGAGCTTTGGTTCCGGAACTGAGCCCAGTACGAGCTAAACGCATAGCTTGCGTGCCAAGTAACCGAGACGGGCTCGTAACACTCTCTCCCTGGCGCCAAAGCTGCACAAGTGGCGTTGCTTTCTCCGCAAGCAAAGTTCAGCGCTTGCCCTAACTCCGCCTCGCTAGCCCCTTCGGCCACCACACACCACACATTCCCCTTGAATGGAACATTGTTACTCGGTTTAGGCAACGAACCAAAACTGTTAACCGGTCTTGTTCCGCTAAAATCGATTTCGTAGATCGGTGTACCATCAGGGTTCAAAATTCCCCAATGCCTCTCAGTTCCCGAACCAGGTTTCTGGTTTTCATTAAACAATGAGAACAGAAATGTCGGTATAGGTGAACCGCGTCTAGCCGGTGTACCGAGTGGCGGGTTAGCAGTCATCTTCCTGATCAAATTTCGGTTATACGTCGCGGCATTGAGAACGTTAGCCCCGGTTTCGTCGATATCACCGGAATTAGGCCACCCGGTTTCAGAGATTGCCAGACGGATGTTCGGATAACCGAGTTTCGTCATGGCGAAGATAACCGAATCAAGCATCTGGTCTAGAAGATTGGTGTAAATAAAACCGGTTTGAGGATCAGTATATGTCAAATTCGATTCAAACAGAGCATAATCCAAATGGTTATTAACCGGATCAGTGGACCAAGGGAAGTAAGGGTAAACATCAAGGAAGAAGAAAGAGTTTGTTCCATTGAGAAACTTGAGCAACGGTAACATCACCGGAGCGGCGACGTCTTCCCGGAATGTACCACTCGACGGAGGAAAACTCGATCTAAGAACATCCATAGCGAGAGGTGTCCCGACTTTGATGTTGTGAATCCCTCGAGCTCGAAGAGAGTTCACGATTTTACGCATGGCCGGGACGAGATTGGTCCATATTTGCTTGTCTTGATCGGAACTGTAGCTGAGGATTTCGTTTCCGACCAGGACGAATCTGATTCGGGTGGCTGGGTAGTAAGGAATGACACTAGTGGCAACCCAATTGTCTGCAGCGCTTTGATCAGAGCCGATTGAAATGATGTGGTCATTAGGGACCATGATTGTGACGTAAAGATTGGTCTGAGCGAGGAGCATTAGGGTTTCGGGGTCGGCGTCGTAAAGCTTGACGTGACCTGCTTTGATTGATTTGATGAGGTTGATTGATTGGTAAGGAGATGGGAGATTGTTGCCTAACTTTCCATAGTTGATCCCAATCCTGCTTGCAAGTGATAACATTGTTTTGTTGTTAGGAACTGCAGAGCATCTTGAACCTGTAAAAAAGACAAGATTTTATGGTTAGTGAAATGTCTTTGATCATTGAATCATGTTGTGTATGTTTAAATGTGATATAAGTGTGAGGAGACTTACTTGAAAGGACAAGGAGAGTGAAGAGGAACAGAGCAAAAGAAGCCATTAGAGAAAGTGTTGAGTGGATTTTGGGATGAGTGAGAAGAGAAACTTGTTGAGGGGTATTTAAGAGGAGATTAAGGGATTGTGTTTAAGGAATAAGATATAATCCCTCATGCAAGAAAAGCTTTTGATCAAACTATTAATTGTTTCTTAAAGGTTTCACAGTTCTTTGGTGTTTCTTATTTTGGTTTTTAGTGAGTATCAAGGATTAAAGAAGACTAGTTGGTTGGTTGGTTCAAAGGAGACCAAGAACGCTTTCCCAAATTATCCACTCAGAATTTGTACTATCCCAATTTTTTTTATATGTTAAATTTATGGCTTATCAAGAAAATTTATTGTTCATCAAGAAAATTGTTATTAACATCATTACATTGAAAATGTAGAAATAATGCTATTTTCCTACAACGCATTGGTGTGTGCATTTTCCCACCTTCAAGCTATGTGTATTTTACATAATGCATATATGTACAATCAAATATCGATTGTTCTCTCCTTGTATGATTTAAGGTTCTAACGAAAGAAACATAAAGATGCATTCTAACACTTACGTTAAGATGATGCAAATGTCCCAATAAAAGCGAAGCGTACTACAACTTTTATGATCAATAGAATTTTACGAACGTATTTGATGCAAAAAAAGACGACCAATCATTTTGTTAGGAAACCTTAGTGAATATTAATAGATACATACAAATTAAAGATTTGTGCCAAAAAAGATGTTTTTCATATGTTGTAAACTTTTTATTAATGAACGAACTATTTCAGAATTAAAAATACGATAAACTAGAAAAACCTTAGCCGCCATAGAAAAAGGGGATATGTGTTTCTTCCCTTTCCGATGTCCGGTGCTTTCGCCGGCATCGTGAAAGGGTTGCAACCAGTAGTTTCTACGTAGGACATGAAGTTTAGAGTTTTTTTGAAGTTTTGGGAAGAAAACGATGCGAGGGTTTTCGCATCTAGTTTTATGATTTATTGTGATTTCTTTATTCAATTTTTATTTTGGGGGTGAAGGTTTTTAGGAGGTTTATTTTCCTCGTAGAAGATCTATAGTTTGATATCATTGTTTTGCTTCTAGTCAATTTTGGCTATCTATCTGATTTAGTTTTGCAGTTCAAAGTTGTTCAACGGTAGTTTCACCGAAGCTCTCCGGAACAAAATTGACAAAGGCAATCGAAGAAAAATTTATCTATCTAAATTAAGAGAATTGTTGTCGTGTTATTGTAAAGAGTATTAGAAGTCCGGCTGCTACTGTGGATTTGGGAACATCTAATTGTCTACCTTAGACTCGAAACAAGACCATCTTGGTATCGATAATGTCAAACAAGACCATATTGGTATCGCTAATGTGTCATTAAAGCTGCTTTTCCTTACCTAGTTTTTGGTGAAGAAAATACCATTAGTTTCTCTTTGTATTCACACGTTGAAATTCTTCTATCATGTAATATGGTTTAAATCAGTTTCAATAAAACAAAGCGTTAAAAAAATGAACGGACTATTTAATTTTTACATATAACATTGTATGTGCCCAACAATTTGCTACAAATGCTTAGTTTTCTAACTTAGATAATTATTTACTATAAATATCAAATTTATGTGATATTAAATACACAAATAATCAATAAATTATTGCATATTTAAGGTTTTGATCTATATAGTAAGACCATCCTATTAGTGAAATTCCATGGATCTCTTAAAATAAAAATAAATCAAAAAAAAAAAAATATAGGAAAGAGGTAGAAACGAGTTTCGACAACCATCATATTAGTGTTGATCTCATATAATATAACTGAATATAAAATGTGGCCTTGCGCGAAAATGGGCTTGAGCCGTCTGATCCTTTACTTGAGACGTTTTATCGTGACTCATCTGTGACACGTGGCAGACGGTGATTGGACCGTATCATTTTCGTCAGAAAATTCGGCATCGTTTCCGCTTGATTCCTCGTTAACAACAACGGATCTGATACAACAAAGCTTTTCTTCTGCGAGATCGAGTTTTCACAAGCTCAATCTTCGTTTCAACGATTCGGTGTTAACGCTTTACCTCATATTCGTCTTGTAAATCCTTCGATATCGAATCTACGCGACGAATCTGGTTAAATTGATCAATCTGATTTCTCTCGATTAGCTGAATCCATGGCTGAATTCGTCGAGCAACGAACGAAACTCACCGTTGGTCCTATTCAACGTCCACCGCTTCTCTCTAAACCACAGATCGGTGTTATCGTAGCGATGATCGTTATCGCAACTCCGTTTATCATCAAACGGATTCTCAAAGGAGAAACACTGATTCATGATCGTAGACTTTGGTTATCAGGTGCTATCTTTGTGTACTTGTTCAGTGTGCTGGTACAATGCACAACATTATCTGGAAAATGCCAATGTTTCTTCAAGATCGTAATGATCCAAACAAGTTAGTTTTCTTCTACCAAGGATCTGGTATGCAGTTAGGAGCTGAAGGATTTGCAGTTGGATTCGTGTATACTGTGGTTGGATTGCTTTTGTTGATTCAATGGAATAAGAATACTTAGAATAACTACTCTGAGAGACCAAATTGTTGATGTTGGTTTGCAAGAAACCTACTTTGTCTCTGGTAGATATGAAAATGGTTTCTTTGTGACTGTTGATTAAGTAATGATGATGATATTGCAGGCGCACGACTCACCAGGCTACTTTGTTCGACTTGATAAACCGAGAGTTGTAGACGATCTTTATATAGGCAAAAGAGAAAAGATGCGTAGGTGGTTGTGTTGTGCTTGCCATGTTGAAGAGCCTTACTATGCTTCTGAAACTGATCACTTGAGTCCCAAACACCATAATGATTATGGTACTACTGCTACTACTCAAACTAGTTTGTGATTTCTTGATCTTATTATATGTAAACTCAGGTTTTTTGTTTTGTTTTTGTTGTATTGAAGGTTATCATAATAAGAAACCACCAGTTGCTTTAAGGCATGATGTATTAAAGGAGATTCCAACTATTGATGTGCCTGCATTGTCATTGGATGAGTTGAAACTTTGGGTACGTTTGTTCCGCAGCTACTTCTCCGAGCAATTGGCACATTCAATGCTTCGATTGTACTTCGCCAAGCAATCCACAGATCAGGTGGAGTTGTAGCCAGGAGTGGTTCATGTAGTTTGTATATTCTCTCGTTCTTTGTTGATAAGATTTTTAGGCCTTCATTAGTTCGTTTGATTGTAAAAATTTATGAAACTCAATAAATTCAACCTTTTATAAAATCTTGTATATTTATTATATATTAATTTGATTTTCTTTCATTTCATTTTTTTATAAAAAAAATAAATATTTTTGATACCATTGAGTATCATCATTAAACTTGTAAAAACTAACAAAATCTTATTAAGTCTCAACAATTAACCTAATATTATTTTAATGTTAATGAGATCCATAACATTTCATGGTTGTCGACGCTAGCATGAACACTCATGAATCATCTAAAGAATCATTTGCATTAATTTAATACTGTTCTAAACTACTAATTTTTCTTATATTATTGTCCCGTGCAATACGCGGGTTATTTCCTAGTCGTTTAAAAAAAAACATTTTAATTCCAGCGTGGAGAGATAGATATGAATTGTGAGTTTATCATCATCTGCTGAAACAGAGCTCAGACGTTGGCTTTATCCCCTAATCGACATGGTTTCCTTACCAATCCACTCCTTCATCGTCTTCCTTCTCGTACTCTCCGTCGCCGACCAAATCTCAGCCGTTAATGAGCCAGAGACGGAGCCAGTACCTGCGCCATGGCCGGAGCAGTTCCACGCGGTGCTTTTGATGAACAAATCAGGGTCTTTGGAGATTGTGGACCTTTGGTACGACTGGGTCAATGGACGTAACTTTAACATCATTCAGAAACAGCTTGGTAAACTCTCCTACGACCTTGAATGGAACAATGGTACTTCTTTCTATTACACACTCGACGCTTCCAAAACTTGTCGTACCGTTCACTTCGAGGTCAGTATTTATTTACCACTTTGTCACTGTCATTTGTTGGAATGTAATGTGGATTGATTAAGTTAGATCATCTAACTTAGATGTTTGTTTCTTGTTGTTTTTATGTTTAATTTTGAGGAGAATTTTCTAGTTTTAAGTACCAAAATTCATCCAAAATTTGAAAGCAAGAAGAAGAACTTTGGGACCTGTTAGTTTAAAATGTAATACAGTTTTAGAAATGTGCAATTTTTAGTGTTTTGGCTTTGTTGGTAAATTCTGTCTTAAATTTGTGGCGACTTCATTTCTTCAAAATTTGGAGAGTCTTGGCCTGCTATTCCTTCTTAGATCTTAGTATTTGTTAACTGCACGTTTTCGTGACAATGTGAATATAGGAATATTGAGCAGACCTCAGGGTCTTTTGGACTAACTATTTAGAGATTCCACATCATTCATCCTTAAAGACTTTCAGATAGGCTAAATTTGGTTGTGCTTATAATAGAAACGTAAGGTTCCTCAGCATTGTTGTTTTCTACGATACTCACACGTATATGGCCATGGTTTGTGTTCTCAACATAAGCAATAGTCATGTACAGTAGATTTTGTGGATCTTTAGTATGTCTCTGATTTGTATCTACCTCGATCGATTAAGGTTGGAATCCTGAGGCCAAACTGGCTAGATGGAGCAAACTATTTGGGTCAACGACAAGTGAATAGATTCCTCTGCAACGTATGGGAGAAGGTTGAGTTCTTATGGTATTATGAGGATGTTATCACTAACAGACCTGTACAATGGATCTTCTATACAGGTGAAGTGATGGATACTATATGATTTAGCCATTTTCTCTTTTCTTACCCAAAATGTCGAAAGATAATTGCAGGTAGGGAAGCCCATGTGATGACATTTGAGGTTGGAGCTGTACTAGAGGACGAGAAATGGCAAGCTCCTGTCTACTGTTTCCACAATGATGAGAAGAAGAGTGAGTGATTGAGATTGTGTAGTGTTAGAGTTTATGGCATCTTTCAATTATCAAACGTCCAATGAGGAGGTCATTTTCATCTTTATCAAAAACTATTGAAGAGATTTTTTCTTATAGTGCAGCATAAATAAAGTCTAATAGTAGATGTCTTCACAAATTTCGAAATGAATGTGGCTAAGGTCTAAGAAGCACCTTCTTATTTGGTCCCCAAATCTACCTTACTTTTGTTATTTGCTCAAATGATCTTAGAAAGAAGTTGTGGTTTGTGACCAAAAAAAAAAAAAGTTGTGGTTAAAAATAGTATAAGACCAAATTAATTTAGTATTTATTTAATTAATAAGGGACTTAGGGACCTAAGTAATAGGTTACAAAGTTGATCCGACCACATTAAAAAGAGAATCTACGTGATGTAATACATTAAGTGGCATAAATGATTAAATCCGAGTCCCACCTATAAAGCATGAGACTCTAATCACAAAAGGGTAATTTAGTCTTTTAAATGACGCGGTTTTTCCGAATCAATATCTTAAAACCATTTTTAACTAGTTAAGTATCAAATGGTTTGCGGTGTGGATTCACTATGCAGAGGATAAAGTCAAGAGACCAAATCACCAATGCACATGTGATTTGGTTCCTAAAAAGAGATTTAGCCAGAACAAAAAGGTTTTCTATCCTTTTTTGGACTTTTTGTCTTCTTATTAATGAATCAAAGACGTCCATTTCTAAGAAAAAGGTTAGTATATATGATTATGATATAGACATTTATAATTAAACATCTCAATCTTTTAGCTGTTTTGCAATTACTTTTTGTAATATAAGTTATAACCATCTCTTTCGTCTACAAGGCAAGATATAAAAATGTTTTACACCACACGTTCCATAACTTGCATAGGATGTTATGTTCATTGCCAAGTTGTTACAATATTCTGTGATCTTTTGAATAATTATGAAGAAACTTTTACCACATAAAACCCAAGCTTTTAGATTTTTTTTCTTTTGAAAAAGAAACATAAACCCCACTTTTATTCCTTTTTAAAAAATATAAAAAGTTTGATGGGAACATAGTAACATGCTTCTTTACTCTCTTTTCTTATATATAAATAATTAAGTTGGATCTGACTTTTGACATTCTTTTTCATCACCCATATGTTTCACCTAAAGTTGTAGACTTGTAGCTGTTGTTTCCAAATCAATTTCCATCTCTATTTCCCCATCACTTATTTTTAATACTTTCCCATGCAATTATTCTAACGTTCCAAAATTAATGATAAATATTTTCCAAAAATATCGGACTCATTTTATACTATCTTTTAGCACATTAGTAGATCTATAAGAACCATTTTATATTAGGTTGCGGGTATCGTAATGTTTCGCTAACCTTCAATTAGAAAATCCAGATAAATCAAGACCTTCTTCCATTTGTAATAACTGATATATCAAAATTAGAAGGAAAACAAAAAAGTAGATAAGATTAAGTAATGCGACTTGAGCTTATCAACACAAGAAACGACCTAATATTATCCAAATTTTGAGCCATGAAAGGTGGCAATAAGTCTTTGGCTTCTCTAGCTCCACAATTAAACACAGCCTGTAAAACTCAACAAATGATTAAGACGTTTACATTTTTTAAAGTTATATCCGTTTCACGCGGCAAATCAAACTAACAAACAAAAGCACAAGACTTGTTCACAAATCACAACTAAGTGAAGATTTCTTTTGGTTCAAAAAGCAAGCTACGTAATACAATTTCCCTGACAAAGAATGAACAAATGCCAAAGCTCTCAAGTAATCAGACGCAAATACAGCATAACATATAAATAAATATATCATCATATCATTAAAAGAAAACTTTAGTAACATCGAATTGGAAACATAGTTTTGGTGTCACCGACCATCAGTTGAATCGAACGTGTCAGGAAAACCAGAAGGTTTAGGAGGAATGCTAGACTGTGTCTGAGAGTAAGAGAAGTCTCCATGGAACATTGAAGACGATGCTCCTTCGTTTTGCCATCTTTGTAGAGCTTGAGGTAAACTCATGTTCACATCGATCCCGAAACTCTCTTCTTCTTCTTGGCACGACGGTTTCCACTTCTCTACGAGTGGTCCAAGCACGTTTACCGCATGTCCCATGTCTGGTCTTTGTTGAGGCTCACGGGCCGTGCAATGTCCTGCAAGCTCTGCAACCCTGTAAATGCTCTCCAATGTTTCCTCGTCTTGTTCTAAGGTTTGGTCGAGCGCCTTTGGGATGTTGTCTTTGTTGATTAGCATTCTTCTGAACCATGTGACTAGATGGGATCTCTCATCTGGTAAACTATCGTCTAATGCTTTTCTTCCTGTTATTATTTCCATAAGAACCACTCCAAAGGCATACACATCCACCTTCGTCGTCACTCTTCCAGTGGCTGCAACCATATTTTAACACCAATATATCAGAAAACAGCAACTTTAAAAAAAAAATTATAGCTGACAGATTCAAAATAAACTATCCAATGAACCCGTAATGGCAGAACGTATAAACCATTTGCATAGTACGATAATAGACTAGGCACATTGTGAAATTTACACGAGTATGCATAGGATGAAGGAACTTACCGGCATATTCTGGTGCTAGATAACCGAATGTCCCTGCTAATCTCGTCTCAAGAGAGTATTTCCCATCAGGTGCATTCTTAACCAATCCGAAATCAGCAACCTTTGCCCTCATGTCATCTCCAAGAAGGATGTTAGAGGGTTTTAAATCTCTGTGGATGAAGCTCTGCTGAGCCAAGCTATGTAGATATTCTACACCTCGTGCCACGTCTAGAGCAATACTCACTCTCTGTTTCCATGTAAGAGGAGAGTAACCGAGTTCTCCATACTCAAACAAATGCTGTCCAAGGTTTCCCTGTGGCATGTACTCGTAGACAAGCAATCTCTCGTTCCCATTCACACAGTAACCCAATAGAGCAACCAAGTGTCTATGCCTGACCTTAGTGAGTACAGCTATCTCGGCTTGAAACTCGTTCATTCCTTTATTACCCATTGCTGAACATTCCATCCTCTTCACCGCAGTCTTTGTTCCATCGTGTAATTCCCCAGCATACACAACACCAAAACCGCCTCTGCCCAGTATGTTTTTCTCACTGAAATTATTTGTAACCTGGCGAAGAACCTCCATTGGAATGGTAACACTTCCACCTTCAAGAAGGAAACGATCACTACTGTCACCACTACTAGGACTGTTCAACGCATTGAAGTTATTCACTCCATGTCCATTACCATATCCACCACCATTACCATTAGATCCAGCATCACTAACCATAATCTTCCCTGCTTTCTCAGGATCCGTCCGCATAAATTTCCCATACTTCCTCTTCATAACAAATTTGTAAACCACAAATCCTAAAATGGCAAGAAACACAAGAACCGCCACAAGCACACCAATGATCACAGGAGCCTTACTACCACCATGACTAGAAGAGCCACCAGGACCACCATTAGAACCAGCTCCAGGGGTTGAAGAATCTCCAACATTAGTTCCAAGCAAAGAGTTCCCTGGATTGTGATTAAACTTCACCGAAGCTGGAAACTTTGGTATCTCTCCACTGAGATTGTTGTTAGAGACATCAATTAACTGCAAACTCGTCATAAACGTCAATTCCTTGGGGATAACTCCAGTTAATTTGTTGTCATTAAGATAAACACTCTTCAAAGAAGTGAGATTCGCAATCGCCGGAGATATAAATCCGACGAATCCATGTTTCGCAAGATTCAACGTGATAACATTCTTCCGAGCTGAATCACAAGTAACATAAGCCCATCCACTACAAGCATCATCTCCTTGCCAAGATTCAGATAACATTGACGGATATCCCAAACCTCCAGCCACCTCTAAAAGCGTCATCACCTGAGGACTACAACTCTGTCCAGCTTTATCAGTACAGAAAGCGTTTTTCCCAAAGCTTACCTTAACCTCCGGTGGAAACAAAGGAAGAGGACCTTGAAATTTGTTGTTGTCAAGAGAAACATTCTTCAAGCTTCCGAGTGTGAGAAGCGTAGGAGGTACGATTCCGGTTAAGAGATTATCCCGGAGCTGTAGATCGAAGAGATTCTCGCTTTTGGAGAGATCTGGGATTGGTCCAGCGAACTGATTCTTGTGTAGCCACGCTTGTGACAAGGACGCCATACCGGAAAGCACATCGATCGTCCCTGTCATCCCTGTAATCTGATTGTTGATCCAGAGATTCTGAATGGAAGATTTAGCTAGAGACGGTGGTAAAGCACCGGTAATGTCGTTGTAAGAGAGGCGTAGATCCTGAAGAGAAGCGAAGGAATCGAAAATGTCAGGTAAAGTACCGGAGACATTGGTGTTATCGAGGTAAATCTTGGTGAGAGAAGTGGAATCAACGAGCTCCGATGGGAAACTCCAAGCTGTGAGGTTCAAGTTATCGCTCAAACTCAAGATCTGGAGGCTTGTAAGTCCGGCAAAAGCACCAGTTGCGACTCCGGTGAATAGATTATCGTCTACATAGATCTCTTGAAGAGAAGAGAGTTTAGCCAAGGAAGGTATTGTACCGGAGAGTTTGTTACGTTGTATTGAGATTGATTTGAGCTCTGATAAAGTCGAGATCTCAGGTGATAAACCGCCTGAGAGAGATTTATCAGCGAGGCTGATTGAAGTTACACGTCCCGAGGTACATCGTATGCCTGACCATTTACAATGATCGGTGGTGGACCAATCTGACGGCGGAGGAAGAAATGATTTAGCTAATGCGAGCATTGCCGGTCCGTCGTCGGCGAGGGATGTGGAGAAGACGGTGAAGAGGAGGAAGAGGAGGAGGAGAGGCGTAGGAGCCTCCATGGCTTAGAGAACACGCGCGGCGCGTAGAGAGGAGGAAGGAGGGAGGAGGAAGATGGTAGGGTTTGGTATATTTTTCTGTTGATGTTGGAAGAGAGAGAGAGAGATGAAGCAAGCGAAGAGTGAGGTGTCATAAATGGGTATGTAACAGATCATTACTATTATAAACCTAACCATTATCGTTCTGTTCCGTTTCCCCTTGCTTACCTCCATTTTTTTATTAGTATTTTTCAAACTATTATTTGGTAGTTCACTCCAAAACAAATTATGAAAGCTGAAATAAAAACGCGTTTTTAATTCTTTTTTTTAGATATGTTTTTGTTATAAGTATATGAAAGTGTTTTAAGTAATAACTATATAAAAAAAAAAATATTTTAGTAAATAAATAATATTGTTTATCGCATTTATCACAAAATATAATATTATTAATTAACATAATGGAGAATAATATAGTTTTAAAAAGATTACATAATATTATAGAAAAGAAAATTCGGTTTTGAAAAGAGCATGTCGTCACTATTTTTAGTAGTTTTGTGATACAAAATATGTCATTGTGTTGTTAGTGTATGAAGTTTTGATTTAATTTTGAATTTATTTATTTATTTATGAACTATAAAAAGTTGATGTTCTCTCAATTGTTTGTTTGAATTTGAATTTTTCAGTTGATTTTCGTCCAAAGTTCCAAAAATGTAAAAAAGCGTATAGATTGTAATATGTTTACAACTTATTTTGAATTCATTTCGGTTTTTTTGTTACATATTTTTATATTTTATTTGTATTGTTTTTTATTTATAAGATTTTTTTAGAAAATATATATGTTTATACTTTTTAGAATACAAAATTAATATGTTTTTTCTGGTAAAAAAAATCAATATGTTAGCTTTGTATTTTTTAACAATCAAATATAAAATTCTAATTGAAAAATAAATAAATAATACTCAGAGTAACATCTTTTTTGTCTTTTGCTGAAAATATAGTTATCTTATTGAGTAATCTTTATTTAATCTAATAAATTATAAACAGTACCTCTTTAATCTGTGGATGATAATAATAAAAAGGTAAATTGATTGAGATAATTATTGAGGCAGGTGACTGTAATAATGGAGATAATGTAACCATAATATGTGTTTGGTAGCTTGGTCGGTAATTAATAAATTTTAAGCACAATTTAAGGAGGTTAATAATAGAATTTCTTATTTACTGCTCCCTCCGTTCTTATTTGTTTGATGTTCTACAAAAAAAAATTGTTTGTAAAAGATTGATTTTTCACCATTTTTATGCATTTTTAATGTAATTATAATGATGAATTGTAAAGTTCAAAACATATTAATTGACTTTACTGATTTACTATTGGTTAAAACTTATAGAAAATTGTTTAGTGCAAAAAATAAGACATTTATAACTAAGTATTAATGTGTTTTTTTAATACGCGTGAAAACTCTAGAAAATCAATCTTCAAAGAACGGAGGGAGTATTTATGAGTGAAGAGACTTTTGATAACGGTCGAACACGGAACATATAGGCTATAGAGAGTGTTGACCCGCAAACTCACTGTCTCCGCATTCATTGCAATGCTTGGTGCACGGTCGGTCTTTCTTCCCATTATGGTTCCAAGTTCAAAACCTCGCCTCTTCCATTAATGGAAATGTTCTATTTATGATGATATTTTTTTTAAGTAATAAAAACAAGATTAATTACCTTAATTACATATTTCAGATAACAAATTAAGGATCTAACATGAGTAGCATAGAAAAGTAATTAGTGAACGATTTCGCCCCGGTTAAATGTCTTAATACTTAAAATAGTTCATTATTTATTATGAATAACTAGGTAGATTCATCTATGTTGAATATTTATGATACGAATAAAGTTAACTACCCGCTAATTTATTTGCGAATAGTCAACTATAAGATCAAATAATAGTTGACAGTGTATAATTGTTTCCATAATATTCGATACGATCACAACATGGTCAACTATTTTTTTTATCATATAGCTGACTATTCGCAGATAAATGATCTGTTGATAGTTGATGATCTAATAGCTAACTATTAGTACATAAATATTCAGCATAGACGAGCTAAACTTTGCATAGGAATTTCAAATTGAGATTTAAATAGGCTTTCCTTATGCTCTAGATTTTTATCCATAAATTTTATTATATTTTCGGATAGACAATGTAAAGTACACTTCACAAACAAATAATAATCTACAGGAGCCTGAACAAAACTATCAAATAAGATGATCATAGAAAATTTTAGGTTCCATTGTCTAGAAGCTTGCTTTAAATCATACACAAATTTGTACAATCTGTAAATTGAATTCTTTGGATAAGATTCCCAGCTATTTTTGAGTAATCTGAGAGGCAAAAGCATTCGGAAATGCATTACTCACATGTGTTACAAACCGTTATTGATGGCAACTAATCTAATAAACATTCTTATTTTTTTTAAAAGCTAATAATAAATAGATTTTAGTTTAGTACAAAACATCCATTATCTAGTATTTAGTAGAGATAATCATTTATATTTAAAAGTAGAATAATAAGTTGATAACTTGCCCTAAAATTCTTTTCTCTCTGGTTCAAAACCCGAGGCAGCCGCAAGACATCAAAATGAGCTTTAACCTATGGTGGTTCTCCGGCTACTTTACTGCTTCTTCTTGATTGTCTATGCGCTCTCGAATCTTCCGGACGTGTTTGTTCCTCTTCTACCGATGAAGTGTTGTAAGCTTGTACCGATGGGTATCTTCCCGCCTCCCTCCTCCGCGCCGACAAACCAGACTAATCGGCTCAGCCTCCGCATCCTTCACCGGTGGATGTCTCGTCCGAAGCATTTGAACCCTCCACGGCCTCCGGATCCACCAGATCCACCGGATCTACTCTTCCCATCTCCGCCACAGTCCTCCTTTCCGAGTCTCCGGAGTTTCCCGTCTGCTGCTCCGTTGCCGGCAAGCTTCTCTCCTTCGATGGACCTCAGTCTCGAGATCGACTCTTTTGTCCCCATCGAAGTTGATCCTCCTCCATCTTCGCGTAAGGTAGCAGATCAATCAATGTATTCACCGTCTACTTGGACCGGTTATTATCTGATTCCACCCCGACCTCTTACCGGATCTCTTCCCGTCTGGTGTGAATTTCCATTAAAAGGGTCGTATGAGGTGACGAAACCTCTTCTCTTTCGTCGTCGTTGTTATCATTTATGGGCTAGGCCAAATCAGATATTTGGATTTTATTATCCAATAAGATCAACTCATGGCCCATCTTCAATTCAACACAAATCTAATCCTGAGAATGATAACTCTTGCGCTTTGGTCATACACATTATTATCTCAGTTTATATGAGGATGGCAGCCTTCCCAAAATTCTCTCCAATTGAGAGATCAAGATTATCATTTTCTTCTACGAAGAAAAGAACTAGTCTACCGTCTTCCTTCTCTTTGAGCAAGGTCGTAGTCCCGAGCTACCATTTGCCGGGAATCTCTAAGAATTATCCCACCTCCTTGCTCTCTTGCGTAGCGGTCCGTACGGGACCAGAAGAAGCAACCGGAATCGTTTTGACGATTATCGGAGGTTGGAATTCACTCACAACGTCACAATGACAAGTGACTACTTTCAGATTTTCCGACTTTGTCGGGAAGTCGCTCTTGACGCATTCGACTTTTGTATCGAATCTGCTGCCCATCTCTCTTGAGTTGATCTATCTAGTTTATGTTATGCTTTGTTACGTTTCATGTTTCATGTATTTTGCTTTAAGCTTAGAGGATATTTTTCCCTCTTTTTGTACCTTTGAAATTTTAAATAAATGAATGAAGTAAGATGTTGACAAAAAAAAAAACAGTTATATTTATATCGTTTATTCTTTTTCAACTATACATATTACTTTAGCTAGGTCGGTCGTAACAACAGTTATATATATATCTTTATATTTTACCTCAAAAATCATATACATTACATTTTAGTTTCTTCCAAGTTATTGAATAGTAGACGAATGGAATTTGACAACAGTTAAACCGAAAAAAGTCAATGGCTTCTTAAATCTTTAAGGAACTATCAAAAGATTCCAAAAGAGATGCTTTTTTTACCAAAATTATCAAAATATTATTTGAATTTTATTATATAAAGGAGAGTTATTCAAAATTGTAACTCACGAGATGATGATAGGTGTCTAATATCGATCGAGATGATGATATATGTCAAAAAAACTAGGGCTTCTTACACTTATAGGTACTTTTTTAAATTTTCCTTTCAATATAGATACTTTACCATGATGGTGTACTTTATTGGTAGTTTTGAGGGTTTGAAATGGTTTTCTGGACAATTATACCACTGTAATTCAACGTGATGATAGTAAAAGAGCATCTAGTTGGAAACAAAAATAATTATACTACAAAAGATCAACACCGTCGATTTATTTGTATTGGTTTTAGATCTATGGTTGTAATTGAGCATCAATGAATAAACCCACACTTCTTTTTTCTCTTCTTCTTCCTCCTTTTGTAAATTAATTCGGTGAATAAGAGAAGATTGAATAGATGATCATTGTTATGATATCTCAGATTTATGATGGAACCCAAGGTTAATATATTTATTAACCCAAGTTTTATGGATTTCAGTATAGAATTCGATTTGATTTTCCAGAAAAAGCTTCACAATTCCTTGTTTTTTGTATCTTCTTTTCAATGCATTCTTCTAGAATCTGAAATTTGTAGCCTTATTTGTATGAAAGATTGTTTGTTTGTGTGTTCTTCTTTATAACTTTGTTCAATTGGATTGCAAAATTCTCTAGCGTTCCGTTTGTGTGTGTTCTCGTTAGAAGAACATGTTTTGATTGATTGATTCTCTGAATTTGTGTGTTTATTTGGTGGTTTGAAACTAAAAAAGCATGATTTGACTCACTTCTCCGTTTTGTTGTTGTTGATGAGGATGATTACGAGCTGCGTCTACCCCTTTTGAATCATTATTGGTATCTTATCTTCTCCTAAAGGATGGTCGAAGCTCTACGGATGGATTGTAATAAGTATATGTAGATGGTTGAATGGAAAGGTATAGATGGTCACGTATGAATGTACATAATTAGATGGTCATCTATGGTTGGTCATGTATTGGTGGTAGTATATTGAGCTGGTTTTTATTTCAAGACTGAGTTTCCCTCAATGATCATTCCTAATATTTGTATCCACAATTTTCATGTAGAATCGTATATGATATCGTGTAACCATAATCATAGCATATATTAGATCAAATTTTAAGCTGAACAATAACATGATCATCTATCCATGAATGATTCAACTTTATCCATATTTCGTGTGTAATATTTAATTTTCAAAAAACTAATGAGAAACTAAAAATTAAAAAATATCCAAGTCAAGACAGATAAAGGTACATAAAGACAGGAAAACGAGTAACTAAAAACCGTGAAGATGTTAAAGAAGTTGACAAGTATCCATGAGAATACATCCACGCAACTAATCCACGAGACAACGTTCATACATGATAATTTATCCACACAAACTTGTCCATAAAACAATATCCATAGAAAATCCCCCTTTTCGTTCCGTTAAAACCCCACATAGAAGAATAATTCCTATGAAAACCTACAAATATGAGCAAGTTGGTAAGAACTAAAACCTGCAATTTTAAATCTCTATCTTTGATCAAAATAAATTTATAGTGGAAGTAGATTTTGAAATCATCGTCGTCACCATCGCAAGCATAAATATATGGTCACGTGAGATTTGTTTGGTATTTGTTTACCAATCTTAACAAATGGGATGACGATGTACCTCTGAACAAATTGTACAAATTTGATGACAATTCTCATTAACATGAACAAATCATAAACACAAAATTTTCAAATCGGAGAGGAAGAAGTCACGTTTTGCCCATGTCGATATGCGATGCTTACTAAAACAATGGATGGGCTTTTTTTAGCAGGGAATAATGTTCGAATTTGAATGACAAACTTACTTGGATGATAAAATTACTAGTGGTGGTCCATTTTTTACACAAACTATTGCAGGAGAGTATACATATATCCACCCAAGCAGGTAACATTATCCATTTAACAATTTCCATTTATTGCAACCTCTCGAAAGCATAAGAATTTCATCAACTGTAACAATGCATAACCATCGTCAATTTATCAATACCTTTCGAAATATAAAAACCAGCATCATAATGCCTACTCCATCATTCAAATTTAGAATCCAGAGAGTGAAATTAGTCAAATAACAACATGAACAAGAGTGATTACGGTGGTGAAAAACAACATCGTAGCACCAAATGCCGGGTTATATGAAACGAGAAGAAACCGAAGAAAGATGTTCCCATAGGCCACCGACACACAAAAGACAAGGCTTGAAGCTGAGATCTTAAAGATGTGAACATCTATGTGACCATTCATACATGACTAATCATATGTGAACATATATATATGACCATCGATAACCGTACGACCATCGATAATGTGTTTTTCCATGATGTATCTCTCTGCAACAACATGATCTGCAAAGATGATGAATCCAAAGCCACATCCACGGTCTTGGAGGAAGCAAATTTGGAGCTGAATTAGAGACGGTTCCGGCGGAATGTTCTTTGGCTTCTAATGAACAGCATCTGAGAACGTCGATTAACATAAAACGATTCCTGACCATACGAACTTCACTTTGGTAGATTTTTCCAGCGAGAGATCCACCAGAACCACCGCCGTGGTGTTCACCAAAACCTTCGTGTGTCTCGAAACAATGAGTAACCTAATTGCAAAGATTAACTTTGTTGGGTAGAATTTAATTGGGTTAATTCTCGAAGCTTCATCGATTCTTCGATCTATAAGGTTCAATTACTTTTCTAACAAAAAATAGTTATCGAAGAAGAGGAAGAGATCGATGCGAACAAGAGCATTCTTTTTTAGATAAGATTGTTTTTAATTTTCTTTTGTTACAAGATAAGATTGGTTTTAATTGTTAAGAGAGAAATAACAAGGAACAAATTAATGAAGGGTTATTTTTGACTTTAGCCAAGAAAAAAGTATACCATCCTAAAAAAGTATCTTAAAGTGTTATATGTTGGTGGAAAATTACCTATAGACGTAATAATTCCAAAAAACTAAAAATGAAAAACTAACAAAACAACTGTTAAATAACTAAGTAAATTGTAAAAAAGAAAAATTCTAATAGTTTAAACTAATTAGAAAAAAAATAAAAAATAGAAAACTAACAAAAAAAAATTGTTAAGTAACTAACTAAATAGTGAAAAGGAAAAATTTAATAGTTCAAACTAATTAGAATTTTTTTATAATAGTCGAAGCTAATTGGAAAATAAAATAAAATTAATAGTTCAAACTACATATATAAAAATTAAGTAAAAAATCAAGAGGAAATATCAGTGGAAATAAAATTGAAAATATAGAAGGAATAGATATTGAGAACATTAACCTATATATAATATAAGAAATAAATAAACAAAAATTATAGAGAAAATAAAAGAATTGTATTATATAAAGGAGAGGTCGTTCGACGAGAGCGTGACACGTAAGCAAAATTTTAACTCACGAAATCGCGACATGTGTTATTGTTAAATTAGATTGTTACATATGTCAAATGCAAATTACAGTTTTTACTTATCTACATAATTTACTTTTTAAATAAAATTGTAGTATAATTTTAAAGGAAAATAATATGTCAAAAGAAAAGGTAAATAAAAAAAAATCACTTTACAAATTATTTATGCAATTGAAAAATGTAAAGTATCCATTAAATATTTATGCAACTAGAAAAATTCATGAAAAAATGATTATGCAATAGAAAAAGGCAAATAAGTTCCTAATTATATACATATATTTATTTAGAAGATCCATGCATAGCTATATTAAGAAGATGCATGCATAGGAAAACAATACAAAACACTTGTGTAGTCATGATAATGTATAAGCGGATCTTTTTTTTGGTGAATGCAGGGGAAAATTCTCCACTATTTATTATTTATCAAAACGTCAATTACACACAGACTAGTCTGGAACTCGAAGTTCCCACGACATCATCCTGAAACAAAGCATCTACCGCGTCCGGCACAAATTTTTTTTATGAAAACCGAAAGATAAAGACAATGCATAACGCGGGTCTTTATGTGAATATTGTGGAACAAACGCATTTTACGGTGATTTGGACTAATTTCTATTTTATATCTTGCGATTAACAAAATGCAATTTAATGATAAATATATTGATAATTATACTGATTTCAACTTAAAATATAATTATACGGATTTCAATTTAGAATCTACTTATACGGGTTTTAATTTAGAATATAATTATAAGGATCATAACTATATAGAAAATCAATTTCAATATCTAATACTCGCATATTATGCGGGTCTTAATCTAGTTTGAATATAGGGATTTTTGCTAAATTGACCCAAATTGAAAGGTGCTTTGTCTCACTAACCTAATATGAAGGTGTTTTTGTGCCCTTAACCAAGCAATTTTTGAAATTCAATTTAGCCTTTGGAAAAAAATAAAAAAATAATTTCTTTATTTTCTGATTTTCAAAAACTCAGAAATTGGGATTAATATTTTCTTAAATATATCACGATCAGAGAAGAATAAGAAGAAGAATATTCGATTTAGGAAATATTTTTTAAATATATTAGTTATGGAAAGTAAATAATCACGATTTATAAGATCTTAGATTTAAGGAAATAAAACTAACTCTGGTAGAAACTACTTTCTACCAACGGTAGAATATAGGTAAGATGTAGATGAATGCGGTAGAATGCATCTGCTACATGGCGTAGAAGACAATGCGAATGGCAGAAACTAGTTTATGCCTTTGGCAGCAACAAACCAAATCGTGGAACTTGCTTTCTACATTGCGTAGAAATAGAACAATTGGCACAACGGAGGTTTCTAGCCGTCGCAGATTTGTGTTGTTTGGTAGAAAGTGCAACCTACCGGCAGATTTGACCTTGGTAAACGGAAAAAATATATTTTTCTAACACTTTTTTGAATAAAAAAAATATTAACATGAAACTATATACCTTCTATGTGACGCCCGTGAACCATTTTAGAGGAAAATAGAGGGGCTGTCGATCGACACACGTGGTGTATGTCGATCAACAAGGCTCTTTAGGGGCTGTCGTTCGACACACGTGGTGCGTGTCGATCGACAGGGCCTTTAAGTGGTCGGTTTTCTAGTTCGATTTTATTCGTTCGGTTGGACTGGGCCGGTTTGGGGGAAACCTAGGGTTCCATATCTAAGTCTTTTTGGCCGTATTCTGATCGAAACAAAGTCTCAAAATCAGTGGAAAGAATCTGAGAGGAGTTTCTCTTGTTCCTGATAGTTTTGTGAGTTAGGGTTTCGTTCTTGAGTGTTTTGGAGGGGAATACGTGGTGGTTGGCGTGGATTTCGTTTCTAGACTTCATTCCATCAGTTTCCATCGAAAATCCAAGGTGAGTGCATGATCATGGCTTCTGGGCCGACGGATCGTTAGGGTTGTTTGATGATAGGTTTGGAACATGTTGATTAATGTTGTGTTGATTGATTGTGGCTGTGTGTATTGGTTGTTGTGTTGTGATTGTTGTTTTGTGCAGGTTTTCGTGTTGACGCAGAGGAGGAATCGATCCGAAAGGATTATGATCGATTTCCCAGGATCTTGCGAAGGCCTTGTCGAACGACACACACGAGGTGTGTCGAACGACAGACCAACACGAAGGCTGTTGAACGACACACATAAGGTGTGTCGAACGACACGCATAAGGTCTGTCGATCGACAGCCAGATCACATGCATGTCGATCGACACCTAGTGGTTGTGTCGATCGACAGCCTGCCTGTTTGGTTGTGGTCGAGCCTTTGTGTTTGTGTGTTGTTTTTGTTGTATGTTTGCCTGAGGGGTCCATCGTGCCTGAGTGCGCAGTCGTAGATGGGATGACCGTCTCACTGGGTATTTATGATAATACTCACGCATCTCTTTTTTCCATGTGATGTAGGTAAAGGCAAATTGTGATCGGGGAATCACGGCTACGAAGAGGGAGATGATCTAGGGTCTCGAGTTTCGTGTTTCGTGTTGTTTCTATTACTGTTTTAGAACCGCTGTTAGGTTGCTGGAATTCATTGAATTGGTTATCTGTGGAACTGATTGGTTTAGTATTTTAATGGAATTTATTGTTGGTTATCCGCTGTAGTGTAATTGTGTTGTGGTTTGCTTGGCTGTTGAGGATAGTATTTATGGGAATGCTAGTCCGAGGCCAAGGTTTGTATGTTTAAAAAAAAAAAAACGGGTCGCGTCGTTTCATTTTACATAACATTTTTTGATTTTTCCTTATTTTAAAACATTATAAAACCTATTTATTTTGAATTTTCAAAGTTTATTAAAGGGTAATTTAGGAAATTTTTGACACAAAAATATGTTAGGTTAATGGGACAAAACACCTTCCAATTTAGGTCAATTTAGCAAAATTCTCTTGAATATAAAAGATAAAAGGAACTGAAATTTAATTTGATTTTGTAATGCAACTGACCTAGCTAATCTATATAGTTGAAAATGAGTAAACTAACTATATGTAACATTCTTTTTTATGGTTTAATTATGGTGTACTAGGTGAATACCCGCGGACGCGTGGGTTTTGTTATTGACTTTATTTCAAATTGTTTATATTGAATGTGTTTTTGTTGCTAATTTAGTTAGGTTAATTTTAGTATAATTCTTATTTTGTCTTACTAAATTTATTTTTATTTGGTTTGGTTATAGTTAGGTTTAGTTAAAATTTAGTTTATATCTCATAAAACAAAAATATGTCGGTTCTTAACATATAGTTAGATATAGTTAAAGTATTTAAGTTAGTGTCTTAGATATCATTCGGTTCATTCTATATTGTCCTTAGCTTTTTTGAAAACAAATATGAGTATATGACTTTTAACAAATTAATTATGAATTTACTTTATTTTCTTTAGACTTTGTTGACTTTTATAAAAAAATGTGAGTATATAACTTGTAATGAGGTTTGAAGAGTTTTTGAAAACAAATATGAATATGAAATTTTATAATTTGTGTTCCCATTTTCATTGGTTGTAGATACATTTCCTTATTTTTTCTATTATATGTTTGTAAGATAAAACACAATATTAGACATTTATCTAGTCATTCACTCTTGTGTTTTACATATGATTGTAAATGCGGCGTATATATATAAAATTATTAAGTTTTGTAGGATATTTTTTAGTAGTGAAAATTGTTTACACATTATGTTTTTTCTCTGTTGATTTTAGAAATTATTTATGCTTCTTGAAAACGATTACAAAAAGTGACCTAAATATTTAACTTCTTGATTCTTGAGGTCACTTTGTTTCTCCATTTTTTTAACAGACCACATATATCTAAGATTTGCATGGTTCTTTTTCTATGCGATATCGATGACTACTATTTGAAAATAAATATATTTGTTTAAAACTTTGCTATCTACATATATTTAGCAATAAAGAAATAATGCTATCTAAATAATATATTAACATTGTGAGTATAAATTATGAATTATAAGTTATCATTTCTTCATTTTCTTTAGTTATATGTGTTTTTATATTTTTTATCTTTAAAAATTGATTATTTTCTTTAATATTATGCTTATTTATTGTTTTCTTTCTTCTTTATCTTCATTAGATGTGTATTTATTTCTTTTTTATTTACATTTTTTCTTTTTGAAATAATATTTTAGAAGGACTTTTCACCTTCCATTATTCATATTAACTTAAATAAATATTTTTTCAGTTTTAGAAATACCATATCTTATATAAACTAATTGTTAAATATTGATATATGATAAAAATAAAACTTATTAAATAATGACATGTGGATGATGATGTGGATGCATGAGAAGAGAGAAAAACTAACTTTATATATATAAATAATAGATATTTTAGCTTTAAGCTTTGATTTTAGTCTCTTGCCTAGTTTTTGCCAATTTTAGCCCATTTAATTGAAATAGTTGATTTAGACGAAGAAAGTTTTCTACGATGACCGTGAATTAGTCACATATAATGTTCTCTTTTATCTAGAGTAGATTTAGTTTCTTACTATCATTTTTTAGAGCTGTGTTTTTTTTTTGGGTCAAAAGAGTTGTGGTATGAATTGTGGTTTTCCTTTTAGTTAGATTGTGATTCATGTCTTAGCCTCTTGTCTTCAAGTGTTTGTATATGAAACGACCCGACCCGTTTTTTTTAAAAACAATAAACCCTTGGTCTCGGACTAGCATTCCCATAAATGCTATCCTCAACAACCAAGCAAAACACACAGACCAAACAACAACGGATAACCAAACAATTAAACCAAATAAACAAATTCGACTAAAATAACCGGTTCAACAACAAATCCACAACATCAATTCCACTATCCAGCAACCTAACATCGGTTCTAAAACAATAAAGGAAACAACAAGAAACACGAAATACGAGACCCTAGATCATCTCCCTCTTCGTAGCCGTGATTCCACAATCACAATTTGTCTTTACTTGCATCACATGGGAAAAAGAGATGCGTGAGTATTATCATAAATACCCAGTGAGACGGTCATCCCATCTACGACTGCGCACTCAAGCACGATGGACCGCTCAGGCAAACATACAACAAAAACCACACACAAACACAAAGGCTCAACCACAGCCAAACAGGCAGGCTGTCGATCGACACTACCACTAGGTGTCGATCGACACCCCTTGTACATGCATGTCGTTCGACACAACCTCTAGGTGTCGATCGACAACATGTGCACTGGCTGTCGTTCGACACACCTTATGTGTGTCGTTCGACAGCCTTCGTGTTGGTCTGTCGGTCGACACACCTCGTGTTTGTCGTTCGACAGGCCCTGCGCAGATTCCTAGGAAATCGATCACAATCCTCTCGGATCGATTCCTCTTCTGCGTCACGAAAACCTGCAAACACAACAATCACAAACAACAAACAACAGCCAATACACACATCCACAAGCAATCAACACGTTCAAACCTATCACCAAGCAACCCTAACGAATCCACCGGCCCATAAGCCATGGTCACACACTCACCTTGAATTTTTGGGATAGAAACTGATGGAATTGAGGCTAGAAACGAAATCCACGACAACCACCACGAAATTCTACTCCAAAACCCTGAAGAACGAACCCTAATCCACAAAACTCTCAGGAACAAGAGAAACTCCTCTAAACTCTTTTTCCTCTGATTTTGAACTGTTGTTTCGCTCAGAATGCGGCAAAAAGCCTTATATACGAACCCTAAGTTTCCCCCAAACCGGCTCGGTCCTGCCGAACGATTAAAATCGAACTATAAAACTGACCACTTAAAGGCCCTGTCGATCGACACGCACCACGTGTGTCGAACGACAGCCCTTATGAGCCCTGTCGATCGACATACACCACGTATGTCGATCGACAGCCCCTCCATTTTCCTCAAAAATGCTTCACGGGTGTCACAATTCTCCCCCACTAAAACTGGATTCGTCCTCGAATCCTCAAATACAGCCCACTTGGCTAACCTCCTGGCCATCCTGCCAGTAACACCGGAGACTACATCTCCCAGACCTTCTCGAGGCTCACATCCGTCCTATGCGTATAGACCCGTCTCAGACATTGATCGTTCATAGCTCATAACCACACCCTCTAACTCTCAGGATCGTCACCCCTAAAGTCCTCGGTGCTTCGTATCAACTCACATTAGTCCACGCAGTCCTGACGGTGTCTGATACGAACTATCTCCATACCCCTCAAACCTTCAGAACACATAGTCCATCAAGCTCTCGGTATGCAGGGAACCCACACATCCCCTGGAGAGACACAACTCTCAAAGATCTACAAGAGATCACAATCTCCAAAAACTATCTCCATACCCTCACGTCCCCAGTCCACGCAGTCCTGACGAACGATCGGTATGCAGGGAACCCACACATCCCCTGGAGAGACACAACTCTCAAAGATCTGCCAGAGATCAACATCTCTAAGAAAGAACCACAGTCTCTCTCTGAGCTATGCGAGGATCAACATCCCCGAACGAAACCAACTCTAGACGTCCATAATGCACCTCTGACCGGAACTACCTCCAAAGGTCTCAACATGATACTCCCAACCCGGAATACTGTCACAAACATGATCATCACAGATCACCTGGACCATCCATCACACCGGATGTCCCTGCAGAGTCTCTCCGGAACTAGACAGTTCTAACCACCGTAAAACTTCTATTCCGAGACTCTCTCACACATACACACACTAGCCCGTTAGAATTCCACCAAAACTGGCAAGTTCTACCCACTATAAAACTTCCATTTCGAAGTTCTCTAACCACAACACATGACTAACAAGTCAAAAACATAAGAATACTCATCTTACTAAATTGGAAAATGTCAAAATCATTACAACCCAAATGAAAATACATAATCCACAACCAAAACCCTCACCACACACAGTGACTACAAAAAAAAAAAAAACGAAACTAGGAAAACCATAAATAAAAACGAATTAACTCTTCGGCTTGCTTCTCGAATCACTTTTTGAACTTTGTTTTCATCTTTGCCTCTGGTTCCCAAGTCTGCTCCTGAACACCGTCACAATCCCATAAGACTCTCAACAACGACACTCTCTTCCGGCGCAGAACCTTGATACTCCTCTCAAGAATCCTAACCGGTCTCATCCCAACAGTCAGATTAGGCTAAAGATCTGCAGGAATCGTCACTGCTACCTCCTCAGATGCATGCAAACATCTCCAGAGCTTCGAAACATGAAACACGTCATGGAATTTCTCCATGATCGGTGGCAGCTCCAACCGATAAACAACTGGTCCCACACGCTCCATAACCCGGAACGGACCCATGTACCTCGTACTCAGCTTATCCTCGGATATGGTCCTGTTCAGACCCCGTATCATAGCCATCTTGAGATACACTCGATCTCTGACTGCAAATTTCAACTCCTTTCTTCTCCTATCGGCATAACTCTTTTACCGATCTTGAGCCTCTTTCATGTTCAGCTCCACAACCCGGATCTTCTCTGTCGTCTCCTGAATAAAATCAGCACCATAAATACTCCGCTCTCCCACTTGGGTAAAACATAGCGCTGTACGACATGGCCTCCCATACAACGCCTCAAACGAAGCCATACCAATACTCGCCTAAAAACTGTTGTTATATGCGAACTCTACAAAACTCAAGTGATCTGCCCAATGACCACCCCAATCTAGCACACACATCCTCAACAGATCCTTAAGTGTCTGAATCGTCCTTTCGGACTGCCCATCCGTCTGAGGATGATTAGTTGTACTCATGTGCACCTTAGTACCCATCTCAGCCTGAAAAGCTCTCCAGAACACTGAAGCAAACCTCGGATCTCTATCTGACACAATGCTCGCTGGCACACCATGCAACCTCACAATTTCCTTCACATACTTGTTAGTCAAGACCTCAGCTCCATCTGTCTTCTTAATAGCCGAAAATGTGCTGACTTAGTCAGTCGATCCACAATCACCCAAATCGCGTCATAGGTCCGAGAAATCGGCAACCCTACCACAAAATCCATGGTAATCATGTCCCACTTCCACTCTGGAATGGGTAAACTCTGCAATAAGCCACTAGGAACCTGATGCTCAGCCTTCACCAGCTGACACACGTTGCATGCTGCAACCCAATCTGCCACATCTCCAGGTCATCTGCCACGGTGTTAGCCTTACCGTGATGGTAAACAATGTCCAGGTCATAATCAGCCAACAACTCCGACCATCGCCTCTGTCATACATTCAAATTCTGCTGAGTAAAAATGTACTTCAGATTATGAAGATCAGTGAACACATGAACTCTGCCACCATACAGATAAGACCTCCAAATCTTCAACGCAAAGATCACCGCATCCAACTCCAAGTCATGAACAGGATAATGGCCCTCGTGGTTCCTCAACTGCCTTGAAGCATACGCAATCACCTTACCCTACTGCATCAACACACAACCCAAACCAACTCCCAAAGCATCTGTATACACCACATATGGCTCACCCGGCTCAGGCAACGCCAACACTGGTGTACTAGTCATCATCGTCTTCAGCTTCGCGAAACTCAGCTCGCAATCAGCAGACCACACGAAAGGAACATCCTTCCCTGTCAGCTTCGTCATAGGCTGAGCCATACTCGCAAAACCTTTGACGAATCTCCAATAATAACTTGCCAACCCAAGAAAACTCGTGATCTCAGTAGCATTCATCGGTCTAGGCCAATCTCGGATAGACTGAATCTGCGCCAAATCCACAGAAACTCCCTCTGTAGAAACGATGTGACCCAGAAATCCCATCTCTCTCTGCCATAAACTACACTTGGTCAACTTCGCAAACAGTTTCTGTTCCCGCAACTTCTCAAGAACTTTCCTCAGATGAACCTCAAGCTCCTCAAGACTCCTCGAATACACCAAAATGTCATCGATGAAGATAATCACGAACTCATCCAGATACTCCTGGAAAACTCCGTTCATCAACCTCATAAATGCTGCCGGTGCATTCGTCAACCCGAACGGCATAACTACAAACTCAAAATGCCCATACAAAGTCCTTAAAGCCGTTTTCCGGACATCTGCCTCGTCGATAGGAATCTGGTGGTAACCGGATGCCAAGTCAATCTTGGAGAACCAAGTTGCCCCTCTCAACTGATCTAACAACTCATCAATTCTCGGAAGAGGATACTTGTTCTTCACAGTGACTCGGTTAAACCCTCGATAATCGATACACAACCGGAAACTACCATCTTTCTTCTTTACAACCAACATCGGTGCTCCCCACGGTGAAGTACTCGGTCGAATAAAACCCTTCTCTAACAAATCCTCCAACTGCTTCTTCTGTTCTGCCAACTCTGCTGGAGCCTTTCGATAAGGCGCCATAGACAACGGCGTCGTTCCGGGCTCAAACTCAATCGTGAAAGGATCAGACGGTGATGGCGGTAATCCCTGCAACGCCTGAAAAACATCCTCAAAATCCCGAACAACCCGAATATCTCTCACAACGACCCCACCAACAGCCTCCGGCATTACAATCGTGGCTAAGTAAGCCTCGCAACCCCTCTCAATCATTGCCTCAGCCTGGACAAGCGAGATCACGAGACTACCTAAAATTGATCTAACTCCCTGATAAATCAACCTACCACCATCACGTTCGAATACCACTCGACCCCGATGACAATCCAGATGAACTCTCTACCTATTCAACCAATCCATACCCAGGATTACATCGTACAACTTCACCGGACTAATCACCAAGTCCGCTGGCATCAACTCGCCAGCTACCATAATATCCACATCCTTCGCCGGGCCATGAGTAGCCAGAAATTCTCCTCCAGCAACCATAACCGGTCCAGTCCGCTCACCAGCGTCACCCCGAATACCACTTCTCTCAGCATGATCCGGAGTAATGAAGCAATTCGATTCTCCAAAATCAAACAACACGTGGAACTATGAGCCTCACTCAAGACTGGCTCATCCACAGGTCCACGACCTCTGCCTCCTCGGCCTCCATACCCACGCCCTCTAGTAGTCCTAGCCATCTCACGACACTTAACAAAGTACCCAGCTAAGCACTATAAAGACCAAACAAAACAAACAACACACTTACCATGGAATCTCATTGAAGGCTCGAAGGAAGATGATCTAGAACCCCCAAACCCACAGAATTACAATTTTAACCAATTTATAATCCTAACAGTTCTAGCCCGTCCTAAAACCGTAAGGGCTCTGATACCAAACTGAAACGACCAGACCCGGTTTTTTTTAACAATAAACCCTTGGTCTCGGACTAGCATTCCCATAAATTCTATCCTCAACAACCAAGCAAAACACACAGACCAAACAACAACGGATAACCAAACCATTAAACCAAATAAACCAATTCGACTAAAATAACCGGTTCAACAACAAATCCACAACATCAATTCCACTATCCAGCAACCTAACATTGGTTCTAAAAAAATAAAGGAAACAACAAGAAACACGAAACACGAGACCCTAGATCATCTCCCTCTTCGTAGCCGTGATTCCACAATCACAATTTGTCTTTACCTGCATCACATGGGATAAAGAGATGCGTGAGTATTATCATAAATACCCAGTGAGACGGTCATCCCATCTACGACTGCGTACTCAAGCACGATGAACCGCTCAGGCAAACATACAACAAAAACCACACACAAACACAAAGGCTCAACCACAGCCAAACAAGCAGGCTGTCGATCGACACTACCACTAGGTGTCGATCGACACCCCCTGTACATGCCTGTCGTTCGACACAACCTCTAGGTGTCGATCGACAGCATGTGCACTGGCTGTCGTTCGACAGCATGTGCACTGGCTGTCGTTCGACACACCTTATGTGTGTCGTTCGACAGCCTTCATGCTGGTCTGTCGTTCGACACACCTCGTGTGTGTGGTTCGACAGGCCCTGCGCAGATTCCTAGGAAATCGATCATAATCCTCTCAGATCGATTCTTCCTCTGCGTCAACACGAAAACCTGCAAACATAACAATCACAAACAACAAATAACAGTCAATACACACAACCACAATCAATCAACACGTTCAAACCTATCACCAAGCAACCTTAACGAATCCACCGGCCCAGAAGCCATGGTCTCGCACTCACCTTGAATTTTTCGGATAGAAACTGATGAATTGAGGCTAGAAACGAAATCTACGACAACCACCACGAAATTCTACTCCAAAACACTCAAGAACGAACCCTAATCCACAAAACTCTCAAGAATAAGAGAAACTCCTCTCAACTCTTTTTCCTCTGATTTTGGACTGTTGTTTCGCTTAGAATGCGGCCAAAAAGCCTTATATACGAACCCTAGGTTTCCCCCAAACCGGCCCGGTCCAACCGAACGATTAAAATCAAACCAGAAAACTGACCACTTAAAGGCCCTGTCGATCGACACGCACCACGTGTGTCGAACAACAGCCCTTAAGAGCCCTGTCGATCGACATACACCACGTGTGTCGATCGACATACACCACGTGTGTCGATCGACATACACCACGTGTGTCGATCGACATACACCACGTGTGTCGATCGACAGCCCCTCCATTTTCCCCAAAAATGGTTCACGGGTGTCACAGTATAGGCTTGACTTGGTTTTGGATTTCTAGTTAGCGTTGTTCTCTGCTTTTTAAATTTTTGGTTGGGTCTCACTTATTTTTACTTGGTGTGCGCGTTGTTGTTTGTCGAGGTTGGGGTTTCTTCGTAAAATCTTCTTTTAATTCACTAATTTTTTTTACAATCTCCGTCCACCGCCTTGCAGTTTAGCTAGTAATCAGTTTTTGCCTGTAGTCTTTCTTAGTCTGTTCTTGTAAGGCTAACTTTATATGGGGATGCAAAGTCCTAGACACAGATTTTTTAAGGTGAAGATTAGGTGGGTAAGAATTTAGGTTCTCGATTGTGGTTATTTGTTCTGGTTATTCGTAGTATTTAGGTCTATAGTTCGTGGGTTTCCTTTGCCTCGGTGACAATTTGTGAGTTTTACTAGTCTGTGTATGCAATTCTGTGCACACTTTTTGATTATTTTGCTAGTATCTTTCTTTTGATCATTTCATGATAGTATCTCGTTTTTTAGATGATATCCATGACTAAGTATATTTTCCGGAGACAATTTTATTTTGTTCGCCCGACTTTTGGCTCTGGTATCATGTTGATAGCCGGCTTGTGGCTCTGGCATTATACTTGTTGAATGCCATCAATAATCTTGTCCTTTGTATATCAACTCTGTTACTTAATATAATCATTATATTAAAAAGGAGTTATGTATTACCCTATAAAAAGTATATATAGTAAGATAATATATATAGCTTATACAATTTTCTTCTTTCTAATATAATACATTTGCGGACGAAAAAATAGCTATTCTATATAACTGAAAAAGTAAACTAGATTAGCTACAATTTTTTTACTTGAAACAAAAAGATGTATATATTTTTTCTAGAACACACATATATACTACTAGTAAATTTAAATTCGAGTTATGAAAAGTAACAATATTAATACCTACTTTTCAAGTGGATAACTAACAACACACACATACTGATATACAATGAAATTTCGGTGTATAAGTTGTAGATGGGGTTTTTATAATATGATACAGATATAAGTATGAGCATAAAAGCAACAATGAACTGGCTGTGCATATTTATATATTTTTTAAAAACACCAATGAGCTGTTACTAAATCACTGTTGAGAATCTTTGCGGCGGTGCTGGATTTTGGAAGAAATGACAAATAATTTTGACCTAAATCCATGTCTATATATAATCCTATGAAGACCGTGTTGTGTATATATAGATGTATCCAGTGGCGTTGTATTCGTATGAATATAAATATTGATTAAAATGCATTATCTGCTTTTACATATGTGGACGTGAGAAAATTGGTAATAATCAGCACTTGCATGTGACAGTCTGTTCCTATGTCTGTCCGGTTTGAGTTTCCATTTTTCTGAGTCCCTCGACCCCAATTTAGTTATTGTTTTGTCGACCGTATAGGAATTTAGTTATTGATTGACCTTATTAGTTTACACTATAGAAAGTGGAAATTTTGAAAGAAACAATGTGATTAATTCATATTTGCAGTCCTTAACGAGATTCATATTTTACAATATCCATAACTTTTTTTTTTTGAAAAAACAATATCCATAACTTTACCGTTAGTTATTAATACTGACCATATAGTTATTGCCGTATGTTTTGGTTAGTAAATGATCCATACAACAACAACTATACGGTCGATATTAAATGGCTAACAAGAAAATTCACTACTAAACTTCCTCATTTTCGAATCTACATTCATCCATACTAAGGTTTTTTCCCAAATCATTTGATCGTTTACATCCATAAAAGATGACCATAAATCAATGTCCATAAGAATCAATTTTATTCAACATTTCCTTACCACATCAAAATATGGACTCATCAATGCTTATATCCATGACACTAATATTGACCATTTAACACTGACCATTGAAAATTGACTTTACTTATGATTTCTAGTAAATAAAAAAATTCAGATCGAAGAAAGAAGAAGACAAGAGGAGAGGAGAGAGAAAAGAGAGATTTAAAGTCATATTTTTTCAATAAAAAAAGAAGAAGAAAAGAGTAGATAAAGATAAGGATAATTTTGTCAAGAAAGTTGCAAAATAAGATGAAAAGTGTCTCATTCTTGAAAAGTACCTATTTTGTATATAACTTTTCAAAAAGTGTTTCTTTTGGATAATAACCCCTCCTCACATGTACTCTCTTCTCCACCTTGAGATTTAACCATTTTGTTATTGTACTGATTATTAGTTCAATTCCTCAAATTTTGACTACATTTTACTATGCATTACATTTGGAAAAATTCATGAAAAATATCTAAACTTAATTTAATTTGGTTAAAAACACACAAACTATTTTGGCTACCTGAATAATCCACCAACTATTTATAATTGTCTTTTATATACTTAAACTTTCAAATTTTACTGATTTTACACCCTCCTTTCTAATGGCGTTAACCCGTTAACGGAAGACGGGAAACGGCGTTAACCTTTTAACAGAAAAATTCCTGAAAATTACGTGAACTTAATTTAATTTGATACTTGTATTTGCGAGGGTTATTTTTTGCATCAAATGAACAATTAAACTTGATAATTAAATGCTTGTTGCTTAAGTCTTGGTCTACGATAGTTGACTTTGGCGCTTGTTTACATGGGAAATATTGCTGCGATAGTATGCATATTCACCATCATGTTCATGTTCAGAGAATAGCGTCACCTAGTTTGTCATGAATAATTCAAACCATAATCCCTGAGAATCCATGGACGTCCAACGTTTTTAGTCATATTAATTTACAATCTACAATTGCATCGATTTCTAAAAAACCAAAACCCAATATTCGATTTTGCGTATCTTGAAATTTACAATTCTATTGTGTGGTTCTTTATCTCTGTGGATTTGATCCCTAAATACTACGATTGATTGGATGTGCACTTGCAGTCTTGAGATTGTTTATTTTGAGTAAAGCTTATAACATCCCATCAAATTTTTGGCGCCGTTGCCGGGAATATCACAATCACCATTAATTTTCGATTGAGAGATTCGTCTAATTTTTTTTACAATTTAATTCCAGTTTTCTTTGTTTTTATTTTCATATGTTTAGGTATTTTGCTTGAAACAATGAGTTTTGATATTTGGGGAAACACAAGTAGAGATGAGATGGCACAAATCATGATGTGAGCTAAAGCAAGAGGGCATAGATTTTCGGATCCAATTGTTCCCGAACAAACTAGGAGTCTTTCCATCAAAGAGATGTTAACTCAAGAGCAAAGGTTCTCTAACCCATTGGCTTACTCACATGATTCTCTTAGTGATTTTCAATGGCCAACACCTATTCAACACGAAAGAAATTTCCAGCCTAACATCTCACCTAGCTGTTTCTAAGTTTTTCAATGTAATATGTTTAACTCAAAATAGATTGTGACATGTGGATAAAGTCATATGGTTGAAGTTGTATGAATGGTTTTATGGATAAATTCATATAGATAAAATTTTGATGGGTGGTAAATATTCGTCCAATACAAATATTTGTTTTGCTACAAGATATGCCATCACAAAAACACCAACAAGAGTTTCATCACATTTTACATGAATATCAACTTGCATTGTTCATAAAAAATTCAAAATTAAGCAAAGTGATAAAGAGCTAATGTTATTGTTATTAAGTAAGACCATAGATAAAACAGAGTTTCACAAATCTTAGGAATTGATATCGATCAAAAATTTTGTTCAATTATCAAAACCTTCGCTTCCCATTACAAAAAAAAAAATCAACAATTAGAGGCACATCAATTCTCAATTTCGTAAACAAATAAAAACCCAATAATGAAATCACAAATTGTTGCGAGTCACCGAGCGATTCAGGTCGCTACTTCGAGACTCAAGGCGTCACCTTACTCTGCGGTAGAACGCCTAAACCGGCGTCGATGTTGCCTTTGTTGCGAGGCTGATTATGGTCTACGTGAATGTCATCGCCGTCGCCGCCTGATACGATTCAAGTATGAGATATGGGCCTAGTGGGCCGAGTTATTTATATTTATATGTATGAGAAAAATGCTATAGTGGGAGTTATAAAAGAAATTATGAGAAAAATAATGTTTCTCTACTTCGTTCTTCTTCTTCCTCCTCTCTACTTCTGATCTCTTCTTCCTAATTCTCTATGATTCTTCTCCTAACCTTACATTTCTCTTCTCATCCCACTTCTAATTTCCCCTTGATAGGTTACGAACTTATCACCGCCGAACCAAATTCGCTTCACAATTTCTCTCCGAACCCTAAGGTCTTGACTAAAATTCATCTTTGCCATCATCGTCGAGTTGCACCCATCCATTTCCTTGCCGATTCTGGACACATTCCTATAGTTGTAAATTTTAAGTGTTTAAACTGGTTATAAACTTTTTTTAAAACAAGTCAGAAGCGCATTTATGATTGTTTTTCCTTGTAAATTCTTAATTTTAAGCAAAACTTATATGAAATTATTTGAAAAATGTGAACTTCTGAACAAGTCAGCGACGCAATTTTTTTTCTTTTTTGCATCTAAATAATATAAACTTAGAAGATCGAATACAATGTTTGAAGCATGCTACATTAAACGCTATACAAACCAAAAGCTAAACCTAAGCCAAAAGCTAACACTAGCCAAAAGTGATTATCGAAAGAGAGAAGAATGAACCCTCTAAAGATACCAAAAAACAGATCACATAGAGGATACATGAAGTACTTTCTCACTTTCAAATATGTTCTTAAGCCATTCCGGATAACCCTTTGCTATATAGGAGTGAATCCTCGTGTCTTTGGTCACACTTTGTGCGAAAAGAAAAACAAAAAAATCCCAAAAAAAGAAAATAAAAAAGTACGACAATCAATTTGGTTCCCCTAAATCAATTTGGTCATTAATCTTAAGAAAACTTTTAAAACACTCGATCTAGCACGACGACATTTTTTACTGTTAGTTCTGGGTTATAAAGTTTGACCGGTTTTCAAAGAAGTACCTCGGGTTTGACCAAATTTCGAAGAAGTGCCTTTTTTGGAAGAATGTACATCTTTGAGGGGATTATTGATATATCATGGTTTTTACCGGTTTTCGACCATGATATAAGTCCTTTTATCGAGTCTTTTCGTTGTATTTCGAGTCTTTTTAGTATCTTAACAGGTTATTGCACGTGAGGAGCTTATTTGGTGAAAACGGTGCATTTTGGAACGTAAACGGGGTTGGAGTCGGATTTGCAAGAATAGAAGCTGATATGAAGCAGCGTGTCGATCGACATACATGGTGGTGATCGATCAACAGGAACGTTAAAGCCTGTCGATCGACACACCTTATGTCGATCGATCGACTAGTACTCGCAGAGGCCGACCTAATACGTTTTAAAGAAGGAAAATTATTCCTTTTCGGGCCAGAAGTTACCAATAAAACGTCATAAAAGCCCACTACGAGTTTTACCTCTATAAATAGTTTATTTTAGGTTTTTAGATCATTACTTTAGATTTTACTTAACAAAGTTTAGAGAGAGATTTTTAGGGTTTTTAGGGAGACAAGTTTACTTTGTTCTTTGAGATTCTTCGAACCCTATTGTATTTTTCTTTTACTCTTTATTTATGCATTATTATTCAGCTATGATTTGCTTTGCTGCCATGTCTGAGTAGTTTGCTTGTTAGGTTTAGGGTAGTTCGAATGGAATGATGATGAATTGTTAGGGTAAACTCACTTGTTAGGATTATCTGTTAGGTTCTTCACCTAGATTGCTTGAACTCTGGTTTAGGATTCGCGACCCTGAATTTGGATATCTTAGGTTGATAGATTGATACGAAAGTGTAATTGATCAGCCAGAACTAGATCTTAGGTGAACCAAATTATTTATTCGCAAAGAAATTTGGTTTAGGGATTTTGTGAACAAATTGGACTTGAATTTAAAGCTTGTTTAAATTGATTGAATTCGCAAAGAAATTTGGTCTTCTAGGGTTTAGACATAGTTAGTTTTCGCAACGACAGTTGGTTAATTATATTTTAGTGTTCCAAGTTCTAGAACGGGTTTTAATTAAATCCTGATTCTGTTTAACCTGCAATTCTGATTCATCCTGAGAATTACCCAAAAGTCTAGCTCTTTGTTTAATTGAATTTGAAATCAACCATCTTTCCTGTTACCAATTGCTTTTGCTATTTATTTTATATTATTTTACTTAGCTGAATTTGAAGTCAATATTCCTATCGTTTGATTTGACTCCAATGATTCGACCCCTACTACGACGATCTCTTAATTTGAGAGAGTAACTCAGGGTAAATTTGAGCCTATCAAATTTTGGCGCCGTTGCCGGGGAGTCAAAATCTTTCATAGGATTTTGATTCTAGAATTCTGAATAAGTTTTCTTTTTATTTTTAATTTCTTTTCTTTTATTTTTGGTGTTTCAGGTTTATGCCTTCTAGCAGAACCAGAAGCAACAAAGATAAAGAGTTAGCAGATTTTGTTCCAGAGTTGGGTTAAGCAAAGTTAGCTAAGATGGTTAATCGAGCTGTAGTAGTTTTTCGGAATGTTGAAGGAGAGAATGTTGATCGAGATGGTAATCGATACAACAATCAGGGAGACCCCATTGATGAAGCTGGTAACATCATCGAGGTTGAGGATCCGGTTGCAGTAGAACGTGCTGAGTTCGATCGTCAACGGGCTGAATGGGAGCGCCAGCGCGCTGAGCTTGAGCGTTTGGCTCAGGCGAATCATGGACCTCAGGAGGTAGTGGTTAACCAACGCACTTTGGGAGACTACTACCGTCCTGAAGAACATTATGCCAACAGGGCAGCGATTCGACCCCCTAGATTTGAGCGTAAGGATTTTGAGTTGAAGCCTGCGTACTTCTCTCTTGTGGCTCAACATCAGTTCCATGGGCACCCATCAGAGCACCCCATGGACCATCTTGAGATGTTTGAGGATCTTGCGTCGAGCATCAAGGCTAACAACGTGTCGGAAGACTACATTATGTGTAAGCTCTTCCCATTTTCTCTTGCTGGAGAGGCAGCCTCTTGGCTGAAGCAGTTGGAGCCAGGCTCACGGACTACTTGGAGAGATACCAAGAGTGCTTTCCTGAGTCACTTCTACGATGAGTCGCGCTCAGAGGATCTGCGAGCTAAGATCTCAACATTCGTTCAGAATCTGACAAAATCTTTCAAAGTTGCGTGGAAAAGGTTCAAGGGATATCAGAGAGATTGTCCTCATCACGAGTTTATGGAGGTTCAGTTGCTGGGTATATTCTATAGAGGAATGGATTGGAGACATCAGATGACTCTAGATGCTTCGAGTAATGGGAATTTTAAAACCAGGTTTCCCGCTGATTACCTTGAGCTCATCAAGAACATGTCTACTAGCAATAGTACAAAGAAGATTGATGAGGAAAGGAGACGAGAAGCTGGTCAAACAAATGGAGCTCAGATTGCTGAGGTTAAGGCTAAGATAGATTCCGTGCATAACCTTCTAGTGAACAAGAAGTCAGTTAATTTTGCACAGGAAGTTGACACTTTCTATCAAAATGATGAGCAGGAGGATGTTAATTACATCAACCAGAATGGCTACCAAAATCAGCGGTATGGGAATCAGTCAGAGAACAAGGGATACAACAATTACAATAAGAGGAGCTCATTCTCTGGGACTCCAGGTTCTCCAAGCTATGCTCAAAAGTCGCAGTTTCAGAAACCATTTGGCAGCATCAGCAATCAGAGGAATTACGGATCTTCATCGTATCAACCGATTCCTGCTAAGTCTTCAGAAAACGACATGAAGGGTATGCTTGAACAGCTTCTTGAGGGGCAACAAACTCAGACAGTGAACTTCAATGGGAAGATTGGCGGGCTCTACACTGATCTCAATGGGAAGATTGAAGCCCTCAATATTCACATGAAGAAGTTAGACACTCAGGTTCCTCAGACTGCTAAAAATGTAAGAAGACAAGAAGGTTGTCTTCCAGGGAAAACATACATGAACCCAAAGCACTTCTCCAATTCTATCACGTTGAAGAGTGAAGAACAACTATTTCCAACTATTGAGAAATGCGAGGATGAAGCTTTGCTCGTGGTTCTTGAAGAAAACCTGAATTTTGAGATTACAGAGGGCCTGTCGATCGACAGGCCTTCTACTGTCGATCGACACCAAGATTTGACGGCAATCGAAAAACAGACACTGTCGATCGACACACACAGTGAGTGTCGATCGACAGCTACACGAAATTTCTGTACAAGCACGATTTCAGCAGCACTGTCGATCGACACACCTGATGAGTGTCGATCGACAACCCCGAAAAATGCAGAATATTTCGAATGTCAGTCTGAAACTGCCATTGAACGTGTCTACAAGCCCAAGGTTCCGTACCCAAACAATCTATACCCTTCATGCATCAACCAAGGCAGTGACAAAGCACCTCGGGGGAAATGAAAACAAGCTCCAACACCGTTGAGGAAGATACCAAAGTTGTTGAATCCGGGGATGTTTGTGGTTCCGTGTTCAATCAATGGTGTAGAATTGAAGGATTATCTATATGACACAAGAGCTAATGTGAATGTTATGTGTGAGGCTGTTGCAAAGAAACTAGGAATTTTGGAGTTGCAACCTTCAAGGACTTATATCGAACTCATAGATAGATCGTGTATAATTTCTAAAGGTTTCATTCCTGACGTGTTGATTCAAATAGGAGATTGTCTTGTTCCTACGGACTTCTACATCATTGAGAGAAAGGATAATATATGTAAACTATTGGTTATTGGTGCACAGTTCCTTGCAACAGTAGGAGCAATGGTGGATTTTCCCAATAAGCAGATCTCCTTCTCGAACATCAACAAGACTGTTTTCTATCCTTCGATTCTTGTCACATCAGCCACCTGTATGAGTGTCAATGTTGGAGATACGCTGGGTTTTGAAGATGAGACGAAGAAGGTTCGAAACGTCCTCAAGCTGGCTCCTTCCACTCCACGTCGTGATGACAACTTTCCACCAAGTTCCAAGTGCCAAAAGATCCCCAAGGTGAAGCACAGAAAGACCTCTAAACCATTCTCCAAGTTCAGAATTGTCATTCCTTTGGAGTTGAGGGAGAAGGGAGAGGTAGTTGTCCAAGAAATGCTGGACAATACTATGAAGCTCTTTCCTGGTATTGTTCCTTGCAAGTCTGGGGGAGTGCACTTCAGAGATCCACCTTCAGCCTGAACATCATCTGCAGTTAAGCTAAAGACTGAAAACAAACGCTTGGTGGGAGGCAACCCACCTATAAGTTTTTCTTTTTCTTTCAGTCATTTTTCTTTCTTTGAGTCAGTTTGTTCTTTGTTTCCTTTAGATTTCTCAAGATTTGTGAACCTTGTTATTTGCGACTCTTTGCTGCGGTATTTGATGGTATTTTGTTTCAGTGATCTTCAGTTTTTCTTTAGATTTCTCCAACAACATAAGTCGTCAGAGCCAGATTTTCAGAATTTCGAAGAGCCTGTCGATCGACAGACCTAGTGGTTGTCGATCGACAGCCCCATGAAGCCCTGTCGATCAACACACCTAATGGTTGTCGATCGACAGGCCAGCAGAACAGGTCCGAATTTCGTTCTTTTCATAAATTTTCTGACCTTTTCTTTTTCTTTTCACCAATCTCAGATTTAATAACACTGGGGACAGTGTTGTTTAAGTCTGGGGGAGGTAATTACTAACATTGTTTTCTATTTTGGAGTCAAAAATTTGTTTTTATTGAGTCCAAATGTAGGGAATAATGATCTTTCTTTGGAATAAAGCTTAGTTTTTGAAACTTTTAGCTGTTGTGATGAAGCCTTTGGATGGAACGAATTCGAAATCAGATGATAGTATAGGTTCCCCTCTTATCGCGATTTGCAGAACGAAGTAGATCAAATTCCAGACTAGCACACTTGATCTCCATTTCGCTATATTCTCTTTGATGATATCACGACAGTAAAACATTCAGGACTCCTTATTCTCTTTACCACTCTTTGTTGATCCTGAATGGCCAGCTCATTTTTAGTTGGTACCCAACCCCTAACCTTAACCTTTTGTTCAAACCTCATGCAGTCTCTTTTCCTTAGTTTTATGTGCAGGCATGCGTATAAACTCCGGAGAGAAAGAGGTACGACGCAGTTTTTCATTCACAAAAATTGCACAGAAAAAAGAATTGGTAGGAGTACTTGAAACAGAACAGCAATGCTAAGCATTCCTTGGGACTTAATACACAACAATGGTAATTTTCGAGACTAATATCTTTGTAAAATCATTTCCCCTCTTAGAGTCTTGAAAAAAATAAAAATAAAAAATAAAAATAAAAATTATTTCGAAAAATAAGTAAGGGAAAGGGAAATGATTATTTAAATAAGTCTCTAGCTTCAAAAGAAAAATCCCAAGGAATGAAGAAGTTGGATGTGGAAAGTGGAACGTGATTATATGAAGGTGTTTGGTTCCTGATAACGTTTTGGAGGAGGGAGTGCAATGTGAATGAGAAACTGTGGGCATCAACTGGACCCGACTCTCTCTTGTGATTATGCATAATGTCTGCATCCACCAAATAAAATCAAGTAACCCTAAACACTCTTTAGCTCCACTTAAACACAAAAGCCTTTAACATCACACCTAGCCTTTTACTTGGTTGATATCATTGGAGAGAATTCCATCATCACTTCGATTAAGTGTGCGACAGTTAGGAGGATGTGAAACTGATGGGTTTACAGGTTAAGATTTGAGGCCCAACCTATGATGGTTGAGATTCGTGACCGCCAAAGGTATTTTGTTTACATGCAGCGAAAGAGTCAAGAAAGCGAAAGCAATGTTCCCGAAGATAAGTAAGTTCTCCCGATTTTCAAACCTCGACTTCAGTTTTAGTCTCTAGTTTGCTTGAGGGCAAGCAAAAGCTAAGTCTCGGAGAGTTGATATATCATGGTTTTTACCGGTTTTCGACCATGATATAAGTTCTTTTATCGAGTCTTTTCGTTGTATTTCGAGTCTTTTTAGTATCTTAACAGGTTATTGCACGTGAGGAGCTTATTTGGTGAAAACTGTGCATTTTGGAACGTAAACGAGCTTGGAGTCGGATTTGCAAGAATAGAAGCTGATATGAAGCAGCTTGTCGATCGACATACATGGTGGTGATCGATCGACAGCAACGTTAAAGCCTGTCGATCGACTGGTACTCGCAGAGGCCGACCTAATACGTTTTAAAGAAGGAAAATTATTCTTTTTCGGGCCAGAAGTTACCAATAAACCGTCATAAAAGCCCATTACGAGTTTTACCTCTATAAATAGTTTATTTTAGTTTTTGAGATCATTACTTTAGATTTTACTTAACAAAGTTTAGAGAGAGATTTTTAGGGTTTTTAGGGAGACAAGTTTACTTTGTTCTTTGAGATTCTTCGAACCCTATTGTATTTTTCTTTTACTCTTTCTTTATGCATTATTATTCAGCTATGATTTGCTTTGCTGCCATGTCTGAGTAGTTTGCTTGTTAGGTTTAGGGTAGTTCGAATGGAATGATGATGAATTGTTAGGGTAAACTCACTTGTTAGGATTATCTGTTAGGTTCTTCACCTAGATTGCTTGAACTCTGGTTTAGGATTCGCGACCCTGAATTTGGATATCTTAGGTTGATAGATTGACACGAAAGTGTAATTGATCAGCCAGAACTAGATCTTAGGTGAGCAAAATTACTTATTCGCAAAGAAATTTGGTTTAGGGATTTTGTGAACAAATTGGACTTGAATTTAAAGCTTGTTTAAATTGATTGAATTCGCAAAGAAATTTGGTCTTCTAGGGTTTAGACATAGTTAGTTTTCGCAACGACAGTTGGTTAATTATATTTTAGTGTTCCAAGTTCTAGAACGGTTTTTAATTAAATCCTGATTCTGTTTAACCTGCAATTCTGATTCATCCTGAGAATTACCCAAAAGCCTAGCTCTTTGTTTAATTGAATTTGAAATCAACCATCTTTCCTGTTACCAATTGCTTTTGCTATTTATTTTATATTATTTTACTTAGCCGAATTTGAAGTCAATATTCCTATCGTTTGATTTGACTCCCAGTGATTCGACCCCTACTACGACGACCTCTTAATTTGAGAGAGTAACTCAGGGTAAATTTGAGCCTATCAATTATCCAAGATGTTCAAGCTCCGAGCAGCTACCTTATGTACAATCTTGTATCTTTCATTTCACGTCTTTAAAGCTTTTAGAATATTGCTTTCTAGAAGTTCCACATCGAACAAAATCTTAACTCGCAGATTCTAACCGTCATGGTAGATGATGATTTTGATATCATCTTGATCTGAAAACAAAAGTAGTTTACGAAAAAACTACAAGTTTTATAAAAATTTCTCCAGAAAACAGTTTCAAAAAATGTTGATGGAAATACTTCTTACCAATCGTCGATGTAGACATGAGACGAAAGTAGAACAAAGATGAATTTGACCTAGAGTAGTTGGTGGTACCGGGTTTGATACTCATTACCATACCCGACTCATATCCGATTAGACATGGAGCTTCGGGAAAAATCTCGGAAGAATGGGCGAGCGAGGACCCATGAAGACAAGTCGGCCCGTTAAGGAGCATTTGCCGACCTAGGCAAATACAAGCGAATTGGAAGACTTAGCTCGGATAAAAGGAAATACTTACATTTAGTATAACTTCCTTTTATCTTTTAGGAGATTTTCTATTTATCTTTTAGGGTTATTTCGACCGACTTTGTACTTGTATACATACTTGATGTATTCCTCCAAAACGGGGACATCTCCTTCAATAGAGAATTCTATACACATCTTTTTACTTGATTTTTTCTTTGTGATTTTACTCTTAAACCTAGTTACTCTATTCTTTGGACCAATCTCAGATTGTTGCTCAATCCGGTATCGCCAAATTGGCGCCGACTAAGGGGACTGATTAGGTTTACTGCGTAACTTTCACGAGAGAAATCCCTTAAAGATGTCTTGAGACGAAATTCTAACTCCACCCGTTACGAACGTAACTGGATCAGAAAAGAATCCAACCAATGGAAGCAATCTTGAAGGGGCATTGAAAGCCTCGGAAACCGGGTCCTACCCCGGAAGTTCCAACTCCGGAGAATGATCAACAACCGGAGGCCCGATCAGAGAAATTGAACCCCCAGATAATCTTGATCCAAGATACGGAACTCGATGTTCCAGCCGAGCAGAAAGCGTAACAAGAAAAGTACAATAAACAGCAGAGTGATCATGACAAATTCCGTGAGGAGATGACTCTCTTCATGAGACGAACCGATCAGAGTTCCCGGAATCGGACAACTCAGATCGATCGAAATCTGTTTCCAACCGAGACGACGCCCAGAGTCTTATCGGTGGGAGGCCAATCTGCGACTCATGTCACACCACCTTCACGAAGCTTGGAGGAAAGGGACGATGAGATAGCAGCCATGAGGGAAACTATCCGTTTGATGAACTCAAGGATGCATCGCGTAGTAAGCTCGGCTCCCGAGCTCGATAAAGTCCTTGAGGGAATGAAACAGACCCCCTTCACCAGCCGGATTGTAAACACTCTGGTCAAACCAAACGCTAAGATTCGGATTGCGCTCTACGAAGGAAAGACCGATCCCACTCAGCATCTCACGGCGTCTAACATCACCATGGGCCGAGCTCACTTCCCTCCCAAGGAAAAAGAGGTCGGTTATTGTCAGCTGTTTGTAGAACACCTTGCTGGCAATGCTCTGGCCGGGTTCTCTCAGCTCGACCGAAATTTAATCGATAACTTTCATCAGTTGTCCACGGCTTTTTTGAAGCACTACTCGATGCATATCGAGAAGAAGACTTCAACAGCCAATCTGGGCCCTCCAACAGAAACCGGAAGAGCCTTTGAGAGAATTCATGGGAAGGTTCAAAGGAACCGTTTCCAAATTGGTTATGGCAGACGATGCCGCGATTGACGCGCTTCAGAAAGCATTCCTCTTGAAAAGTCCGTTCCAAAATGAACTGACTGTTAACCGACCCGCTACCTTGGAAGACGCCTTGCAAAAAGCATCAAGCTTTATGGAGTTAGAAGAGGATCAGTTGGAGGTCAAGGAGAGCGATAAACCAAGCCGCGGTTGAAAGGGACAGAGTTTCCAAATCAGTAAAGACGCTAAAGAATCCGTGCAGAAGCAATGACCAAGGAGTAGCCGACCGATGGAGGAAAGTAACGCCCAGAGCTGGTGCGACTTTCACCAGACCTCGGGACATTCGGCGGCTCAGTGCCGTCACCTCTTGGACGTGTTGATGAAACGCTACCGAGCCGGAAGAGTTCCTGATATGAAATTTTAGAAGAACTTCCCTGGGAAAGCAAACCCGACCGGACGGAAAGACGATCAGGACCAGCCGAAGCAGTTGCCACCAAGAGTCTACCCACCTAAGCGGGATCGAGACGACCTGCATGAGGATAAGAATCCTTCGGCACTTCGGAAGAAGCTCTATATGATTATGGGCGGACTTGAAGAATGTAACAATTCTGTAAGATCGAAGCAACAACACGAAAGGAAGGTGAGACTGCCAAAAAGTGGCCAGAACCGACCAGAACCGGCCGAGAAAGACCTTTTCGTTACATTCAACAAGCAAGATACTAAGGGTTTGGATCGACCCCCCAACGATCCTCTGGTAATTCAGCTCGTTATCAACGATTGCAATGTAGGTCATGTAATGATTGATACCAGAAGTTTGGTAGATCTTATCTATCGAAACACCCTCGAGAGGATTGGAGTAACTCACAAAGACATCGAGTTCGGGAACAGACAACTCACTGGTTTTGCCAATGATACCACCTCGACGGTCGGTACGATCAAGCTTCCAGTTACCGTGGTCGGAGTTACTCACTTCGTCAAATTCGTCATTGTAGATACACCTTCAGTCTACAATGCGTTCTTGGGAACACTCTGGCTTTACGCCATGAAGGCGGTGACATCAACCTATCATCAATGTGTTAAGTTTCCTACTGATAGCGAAACATACACAATCAAGGGCAACCAAAAGGAGGCTCGCAATTGCTTTGCCATCGAAAAGAAGAATCAGCTCAAAGCCGAGTCTGAAGCTCGGACGAGAACGGTGAGGTCGACGTTTCGAAGGAAAAGGAAGTTAAGAAAACCCGAGCCATGACGAAGAGTCAAGCATGAAAGTCGATCTGATTACTTCAGATCGCAAAAAAAAAAAACTACGCATTATACACGAGCCCATACAAATGTATGAACTACGAGTGACTTGATTGCTCTTTGAGGATACGTATGCAGCTCCTTGCAAAAGTGCAGTCACACCCTTAATAAACTTACCTCGTTCGGACTGTGATTACTCACGTTGGTGTCATGGCCAGGTATTCGACATTCAACGCGTTTCTCATAAGTGCCGTGGTGAAATAATCCACAAACTCTAATAAGTCAGAGTCAGGTCCGCACCTCGCACTTATGACAACCAAGTAAATTACACGCCGTCCCTCGATCACATACTGAAGTTTCGTCCTAAGGCAAAAGTTGAGCTAAGGCAAAGCACTAGTCCTTTGCACTCTCAGACCCCAAACCGAGCCCGCCTCGTACCTAAGTGCAGATTCTAAGAACCATTACCAAGCTGGTAAGCAGCAGAGTCTTGGAGGAATCTTAGTTCTAATAAGCCGAACTACATAGTTCGCATCCACTAAAGACTCTTCTGAATGTAATCTTAGTGTTTAAAGCCGAGTTTCCTACCTCTCGCAATCAGTTAAGGGTTCTAACGAAAGTGATCCTAAATTGCAAAGAATAAGCCAAACTCCATAAAGCTTGCCATCACTTGAGCTTATTTAGAAGTGAAACGTGTTAATGCAGTCTAGCCACGCGATTTGCATCAAAGTATTTGAAATACTTAAAGCCGACCTTCCTAAAGGTCGCAAAAAGAAAATCAAAGTATTATGAAATACTTAAAGCTGACCTTCTTAAAGATTGCAAAAAGAAAAAAAGCTGATCTCCTATGAGATCATCAAAAAAAGAAAATTTTCTAAGTATTTATGAAATACTAAGAAAGCCAACTTCCTAAAAAGGGATTGCAAGAAAAGTATTAAATAGTTAAAAGAAAACACTGAAACATGGTAATGTTTACAAAGTAAATTAAAACATACAGAAGTGGGCACCATGTTCTGAAAGCGACAAAAAATAAAATCACGAGCCACACGAGACTCAAACTTGGTCACCATCTTGATTATCTTGGGGAGTGAGGAACGACCCGTGTTCACTAATTCCATCTGGAACTTGGGATGCAGCATCTCGAGGAAGACCAGCAGGAAGAGGGGGTGGAGTCGAAAACAGAGTATCATCGCCAAGAGGGTCAAAAGATTCGACCTTAGCAAGATACTTTTCCTCCTCTTTAACATACTTCTCAAGAAGACCAGGAGGGAGTTCATACTCAGCCTCCATCATCTTCTCCAAACTTATTCAGGCCCCGCGCCTGTAACAGAGTTGAACCTTTACCTCTTCTTGAGCGTGAAGAGTAACGAGATAGGCACGTATCCAGTGACGCCCATGAACCATTTTTTTGGTAAAATGGAGGTGCTGTCAATCGACACACGTGGTGTCTGTCGATCGACAGGGCTCTTAGGGGCTATCGATCGACAAACCTAGTGTATGTCGATCGACAGGTGCTTGGATTGGCTGGTTTTCTGGTTCGATTTAAGTCGTTCATTTAGACCGGGCCGGTTTGGGGAAACCTTAGGGCTTCGTATTTAAGGGTTTTTGGCCGCATTAGGGCGAAACAAAGTCCCAAAAATGCAGCCAACAGAGTTTGAGAGGAGTTTTCTGTTTCCTGTGAGTTTTTGAGAATTAGGGTTTCGTTTCTTGAGAGTTTTGGAGGAGATTTCTTGTGGAGATTGTCGTGGATTCGTGTCTAGCCTCAAATCTACCGTTTTCTTTCCAATTAACTCAAGGTGAGTGCGTGACCATGGCTTCTGGGCCGGTGGATTCGTTAGGGTTGTTTGGTGGTAGGTTGAATTGATTGATTGTGATGATTGGTGTTGTTTCTGTTCGTTTGTTGTATATGGATTGTTGGATTGTATTTGTTTGTGCAGGTTTCGTGTTAACGCAGAGGAAGAATCGATCCGAGAGGATATTGATCGATTTCCTATGAATCTGCGACGGCCTGTCGATCGACAGCACTTGTGTGTGTCGATCGACAGGGTCACGCGAGAGCTGTCGATCGACACCTAGAGGTTGTGTCGATCGACAGGTGGTCGAGGAGCTGTCGATCGACACCTAGAGGTTGTGTCGATCGACAGGGTCCTATGGATCTGTCGATCGATAGGCACCGTGGGTGTGTCGATCGACAGGTGTGAACCGGGGTGTCGATCGACACCTAGTGGTAGTGTCGATCGACAGGCCGCCTGTTTGGGCTGTGGTTGAGCCGTTGTTGTGTTTTGTGTGATTGTTTGATGCGTGTTTGCCTGAGCGGATCCATCTCGTCTGAGTGCGCAGTCGTAGATGGGAGGACCGTCTCACTGGGTATTTGTGATAATACTCACGCATCTCTTTTTTCCATGTGATGCAGGTAAAGGCAAATTGTGATCGTGGAATCATGGCAACGAAGAGGGAGATGATCTAGGGTCTCGTGTTGTGTGTTGCTGTGTGGTTTTATTGCTTTCCATTTCTGTTTTAGAACTCCGCTAGGTTGCTGGTTTTATTGTATTGAAATTTGAGTTGAACTGGTTTAGTTATTTTTATGGAATGAATTATTTGGTTACTATTGAGGTTATCCGCTGGTTGTCTGTCTGTTGTTGCTTGGTTGTTGAGGATATCATTTATGGGAATGCTAGTCCGAGACCAAGGGTTTAATGTTTTTTTAAAAAAAACGGGTCGGGTCGTTTCATATCCGCACTAAACGAGACGAATGTCTCGCACCTCGGGCAGAACTGCCACTTGCGATCTCATCAGCTCGGCGGCGTGCTTCGTCACGCTCTTTCCTGAGACGATCCTCTGTAAAGCGAGATTTCTCCAGATTAGCTCGAAGTCCAGCTATCTCGGCAGAAGCCGCCTCGAGATGACCATCTCTTTTCTGCACTTCATCCTCCAGCCTCTGTTTCTCCTTCTTCAGAGCGCAAGTCTGGTCAAATAAGTCGTTGAGACTCTGTTGGTTCTCAGAAGCAGTCGCTTCCCAGCTATCGGCTCTACACATCTGACGGCCGACCTCCTGCCATGCCGCATCCACATCAGAACGGGACGCGAGAGTCTTGATCTTGTCTTCTCATCGTTGCACTTCCGCTTCATATGCACTAACGATGCGATTGCCGATACCGGGTTTGATACCCATTACCATACCCGACTCATATCCGATTCGACATGGAGCTTCGAGAAACATGTCGGAAGAATGTGCCAGCGAGGACTCATGAAGACAACTCGGCCCGTTAAGGAGCATCTGCCGACCCTAGGCAAATACAAGCGAATTAGAAGACTTAGCTCGGATTAAAGGAATTACTTAGAATTAGTATAACTTCCTTTTATCTTTTAGGAGATTTCCCATTAATCTTTTAGGGTAATTTCAACCGACTTTGTACTTGTATAATACTTGATGTATTCCTCCAAAACAGGGACATCTCCTTCAATAGAGAATTCTATACACATTTTTTTACTTGATATTTTCTTTGTGATTTTACTCTTAAACCTAATTCCTCTATTCTTTGGACCGATTCAGATTGTTGCTCAATCCGGTATCACCAGTAGTGGAAGAAAGAGAAGGTTTGGTTTCTTATTTCTTTAAGAGAGATAAGAGGCTGATGCTGAATCTAAAAAAATTAGGATTTCTTATTATATAGATTATAGAAGCATTTGCAAGGTCCAATAGGCTTAATAGTAATGGGAGAATAAATTTGGAAAAATATCTCTTTTATGTTTTTAAATTTGAAAAATACACTTTTATTTTTAATGTTTAAAAACTACACTTTGTTGATATTAAATTTACTAAAATGACCTCAATAAAACTGGAAAATAATTAGGGGTACAATTAAGCAAAATACAAAAAAAGAAATAGTTGGGAGAGATTTATTTTCTTTAAGCTAATTCATCTAACTCGAAAGATCTTCACATCAACCATATATTTTTAGTTTCAATTGTTGTCTTTCTGACTGTCTTTCTTTTGCACTAGTTCCTACGATATCTCTCATCTTCTCTTCCGACATGAAGTACCTTCTCTGATGGCTGCGTAAATATAGGTGTTTCACGTTGCTCAATGTCTTAAAAGAGTACCCGATTTGTTATTGTTTTTCATGGTTTTAATCTTCTTCTTTCTTCTTGGTGCTGGATTGGCTCGCTGTTCGGGTGCGCCTGCAGGTGGAGTCCAGGAAACGAGTTGATCGTCTGACAGATCTGTTGCAGTAGTTGTTGAGGCAGGCACTAGCGAGTGAGTTGGCCGGGAGTGCGGCTTAGAGTGCTGCGTATGGGGGCTGAGAGTGATCCGTAGACGCTTCATGACGGCTTGAGCGCCATTTAGACTGCCAGCGTGCAGCCAAGTGTGAGCGCCAGTGTGAGGGCTGGTGGGGATAGTGTGGTCCCAGGTTGGCTGCCGGGGGCCGGTGTGGGTCCTCGTGAGGTTGGTAGTGCATGTGCGCCCGCGAGTGGGCTCAGGGTCGAGATGATTGTCTCGCGGATTGGCTTCAACAGTTTTGGGAGCGGTTAGCGAGTGCGGTGCGAGTTAGGCTCCGGTGATGCCACGAGTGGTAGAGGTGCGGCTGAGGGCTGCGGTTGATGGTAGGGATCTGTCTTATTTGCGGATAGGGGAACAGGTGCAGAGGATTGGTAAAGGATTCTTTGCGAGTGGTGGGTTACAGCTAGGCGGGTTCAGGCAGAGTTGGCCTGGGCGGACTTTTGGGCAGAGTGTGATGCCAAGTTCTTTCCTCGAGAGGCTGCGGATCGTTTAGAGACGAGGTGTTTTGAACTGGGTCTGTGAGAGAGATCAGTTCGTGGGTATGACTTGGAGTTTAACCGACTCCTGGTTTATGCTGGTTCATGCTGGTAGGAGCATGGAGGGCGAGGAGGCCCAGGATAGGAGGTTCTTGAGAGGACTTCGATCAGATTGGGGACACGGTGCCGAGTGTCTAAGTATGCTGCGAGAGCATAGTTGGTTGAGACTGCTGGAGGCATTGTAGAGACTCGAGAGAGCATGCTGTGGTAGTTAGCCCAGCTGTTCAGTCTATTAAGCCTCAGCAGGTGATACCTGGCATGGCGTCAAGCCTGTGCAGGGACAGAAGAGGAAGTGGGAGGATACTTCCGGGCTGAGCTAGAGTGGCCAAGGATGCTTCGGGTGTGGAAGCATGGGTCATAGTTGACGAGTTTGTTAGGTTTCTTAGCACATGGGAGTTGTGTGGAGACCTTTGTAGCGGGCAGTGGTGATTCCACGGGCTATTCGATTCTGGAGCATGATTGCTTCATCTCTTCGGAGTGGCGCTGGTGAGCGGGTTCGACCGGTAATGGTTACGGAAGGGAAGTTTCTAGTTACTCATGGCCGGGCGAGAGGCGTGAAGTTTCTAGTGACTGGTGAGTGGATGACAGCAGACTTGGTGTACAACCTAGTTGAACTGTATGATTGCATCCTGTGTATGGATTGGCTTGATCAGTACAGAGTTCATCTGGAGTGTCACCGAAGTCGTGTTGTGTTGGAGCGTAGTAGGAGAAGGTTGGTTTGTCAGGAAGTGAGACCGACTTCTGAGAGTCTTGTGATCTCTTGAGTGCAGGCTGAGGCTATGACTGAGAGGTTGCGAGGCTTACTCGAAGACTGTTTTGCTGGCGGAGTCTGTAGGTGAGGTTGCAGTGAGGGATATTCGGGTTGTCCAGGAGTGTGAGGATGTCTTTCAGTCGCTGCGGGGATTGCCGTCGACGCGGTCGGAATCTCGCACGATTGTGTTAGAGCCTGGGACGACACCGTTATCTAAGGCACCTTACAGAATGGCTCCAGCAGAGTTGGAAGAGCCGATGACGCGGCTAGAGGTTTTCTTGAGTAAAGATTCTCTTGGTCGAGTACTTCACCGTGTGGAGAACCGGTGTGAGGTGTTGAGGAATTGTGGTAGTTTCCGATTGTGCTTCGATTATCGAGGGCTTAACCGAGTCACTACGAAGAACAAGTTTCGTCTTCCGAGAATTGATAAGTGGTTGGATCAATTGTGAGGGGCTACTTGGTTCTTCAAGGATGACTTGGCATCCGGTTAACACCAGTTTTCTATTGATGAGTTGGATAGCAGGAAGACGGCTTTCAGGACTCGGTATAGGCATTATGAGTTTGTGGTGATGCCTTTCGGGTTGACGAATGCACCAGCTGCGTTTATGAGGTTGATGAGCGAATCGTTTCAAGAGTATCTGGATGAGTTCGTAATCATCTTCATCGATGACATTCTGGTATATTCGAAGAGTCTGGAGGAACATGAGGTTCATTTGAGGAGAGTTCTAGAGAAGTTGCGGGAACAGAAGCTGTTTGCGAAGTTGAGTAAGTGCAGTTTCTGGAAGAGAGAGATGGGATTTTTGGGTCACATCGTTTCTGCAGAAGGAGTTTCTGTGGATCCAGCGAAGATTCAGTCTATCCGAGATTGGCCTAGACCGAGGAATGCAACTGAGATCAGGAGTTTTCTTGGGTTGGCAGGCTATCATCGGAGATTCGTCAAGGGTTTTGCAAGTATGGCTCAGTCCATGACGAAGCTGACGGGGAAGGATGTTCCTTTCGTGTGGTCGGCTGATTGTGAGTTGAGTTTCGCGAAGCTGAAGACGATGTTGACTAGTACACCAGTATTGGCGTTACCTGAACCGGGTGAGCCTTATGTGGTGTACACAGATGCTTCGGGAGTTGGGTTGGGCTGTGTGCTGATGCAGCAGGGTAAGGTGATTGCTTATGCTTCAAGGCAGTTGAGGAAGCATGAGGGCAATTATCCTGTTCATGACTTGGAGCTGGCTGCGGTGATCTTCGCGTTGAAAATCTGGAGGTCTTACTTGTATGGTGGCAGGGTTCAGGTGTTCACTGATCATCATAATCTGCAGTACATTTTTACTCAGCATAATTTAAATGTACGATAGAGGCGATGGTCGGAGTTATTGGCTGATTACGACCTGGACATTGTTTACCATCCGGGTAAGGCTAACACTGTAGCGGATGCTCTTAGTCGAAGGAGGTATGATTCATCTCAGGAGCGGGATGTGGAGGCTCTTGTGAGTGAGTTGAGTACTTTGAGGTTGTGTGTTACTTCAGAGGAACCGTTGGGGTTAGCGGCGGCGGATCAGGCGGATCTATTGAGCAGGATCCGAGTAGCTCAAGAGCAGGATCCGGTGTTGCTAGATCTCTCCAAGGCTACTGGTTCCGAATATCAGGTTTCTGCTAACGGGACTATCTTAGTGCATGGACGAGTGTGTGTTCCTAAGGATGAGGACTTGAGGCAGGAAATTCTGAGAGAAGCTCATGCGAGTAAGTTTTCGATTCATCCGGGAGCGACTAAGATGTACCGGGATTTGAAACGGTATTACCATTGGGTCGGGATGAAGAGAGATGTGGCAGATTGGGTTGCAGCTTGCAATGTGTGTCAGTTGGTGAAGGCTGAGCACCAAGTTCCTAGTGGCTTATTGCAGAGTCTACCCATTCCAGAGTGGAAGTGGGACATGATTACCATGGATTTCGTGGTAGGGTTGCCGGTTTCTCGGACCTATGACGCGATTTGGGTGATTGTGGATCGTCTGACTAAGTCAGCACATTTTCTGGCCATAAAGAAGACGGATGGAGCTGAGGTCTTGGCTAAGAAGTATGTGAAGGAGATTGTGAGGTTGCATGAAGTGCCAGCAAGTATTGTGTCGGATCGAGATCCGAGGTTTGCTTCGGTGTTCTGGAGAGCTTTTTAGGCTGAGATGGGCACTAAGGTGCACATGAGTACAGCTAATCATCCGCAGACGGATGGGCAGTCCGAAAGGACGATTCAGACACTGGAAGATCTGTTAAGGATGTGCGTGCTAGATTGGGGTGGTCATTGGGCGGATCACTTGAGTTTGGTGGAGTTCGCATATAACAACATTTTTCAGGCGAGTATCGGAATGGCTCCTTTTGAGGCGTTGTATGGGAGGCCATGTCGTACTCCGCTATGTTTTACCCAAGTGGGGGAGAGGAGCATCTTTGGGGTTGATTTTGTTCAGGAAACGACGGAGAAGATCCGTGTTGTGAAGCTGAACATGAAAGAAGCTCAGGATCGGCAAAAGAGTTATGCCGATAGGAGAAGGAAAGAGTTGGAGTTTGCAGTCGAAGATCGAGTGTATCTCAAGATGGCGATGATGCGGGGTCTGAACAGGTCCATATCCGAGGATAAGCAGAGTACGAGGTACATGGGTCCGTTCCGGGTTGTGGAATGCGTGGGACCAGTTGCTTATCGGTTGGAGCTGCCTCCGATTATGGAGAAATTCCATGATGTGTTTCACGTTTCGAAACTCAGGAGATGCTTGCATGCTTCTGAGGAGGTAGCAGTGACGATTCCTACAGATCTTCAGCCAAATCTGACTGTTGGGATGAGGCCGGTTAGGATTCTTGAGAGAAGTATCAAGGTTCTGCGCCGGAAGAGAGTGCCGTTGTTGAGAGTCTTGTGGGACTGTGATGGTATTCAGGAGGAGACTTGGGAACCAGAGGCAAAGATGAAAACGAAGTTCAAGAAGTGGTTCGAGAAGCAAGCAGAAGAGTGAATTCGTTTTTCTTTGTGGTTTCCAGTTTCAGTTTTTGTGTTATGATCACCGTGTGTGGTGAGGTTTTTGGTTGTGGATTTTTGTATTTTCATTAAAGTTGTAATGATTATGACATTTTTCCAGTGAATAAGAAAGTGTTTTTCTTATGTGTTTGACTTTGAGAGTCATGTGTTGGTGGTTAGAGAACCCCGAAATGGAAGTTTTATCGCGGATAGAACTTGCCAGTTTCGGTGGGGACTCTAACGGTTTGTGTGTTTGTGTGTGAGAGAGTCTCGGAATAGAAGTTTTACGGTGGTTAGAACTGTCTAGTTCCGGGTAGACTCTGCAGGGACATCCGAGGTGAGGGATGGTCCGGGTGATCTGTGATGATCACGTTAGTGATGGTATTCCGGGAGGAGAATATCATGTGAGACCTTAGGAGGTAGTTCCGGTCAGAGATGCATTATAGACGTCTAGAGTTGGTTCGTCCAGGGGATGTGTGGGTTCCCTGCATACCGATCGTTCGCCAGGACTGCGTGGACTGGGGACGTGAGGGTATGGAGATAGTACATGGAGATTGTGATCTCTGGCAGATCTTTGAGAGTTGTGTCTCTCCAGGGGATGTGTGGGTTCCCTGCATACCGAGAGCCTGAAGGACTATGTGTTCTGAAGGTGAGGGGTATAGAGATACTTCGTATCAGACATCGTCAGGACTGCGTGGACTGAGGTGGGTTGATACGAGGCACCGAGGGCTTGAGGGGTGACGATCCCGAGAGTCAGAGGGTGTGGTTATGAGCTATGAGCGATCAATGTCGTAGACGGGTCTATATGCATAGGAAGGATGTGAGCCTCGAGAGGGTCTGGGAGATGTAGTCTCCGGTTTTACTGGCGGGTTGGCCAGGGGTTAGCTTGGTGAGTAGTGTTAGAGGATTCGAGGACGAATCCAGTTTTAGTGGGGGAGAATTGTGACTCCCGTGAACCATTTTTTGGAAAATGGAGGGGCTGTCGATCGACACACTGGTGGTCTGTTGATCGACAGGGCTCTTAAGGGCTGTCGATCGACACACCTAGTGGTTTTCGATCGACAGGTGCCCGAATTGGTTGGTTTTCTAGTTCGATTTAAGTCGTTCAATTGGACCGGGCCGGTTTAGGTAAACCTTAGGGCTTCGTATATAAGGGTTTTGGCCGCATTTGAGCGAACCAAAGTCCCAAAATCAGAAACAAAGAGTTTTGAGAGGAGTTTCTCTTGTTCCTGATATTTTGTGGATTAGGGTTTCGTTCTTGATCGATTTGAAGAGGAATTTCGTGGTGATTGTAGCTGAATCTGTTTCTAGCCTCATTATCCAGCAAATTCTATCCGAAAATCTAAGGTGAGTGCGTGACCATGGCTTCTGGGCCGGTGGATTCGTTAGGGTTGTTTGGTGGTAGGTCGAATTGATTGATTGTGATGATTGGTGTTGTTTCTGTTCGTTTGGTTGTGTTTGGATTGTTTGGATTGTGTGTGTTGTGCAGGTTTCGTGTTAACGCAGAGGAGGGATCGATCCGAGAGGATAATGATCGATTTCCCATGAATCTGCGACGGCCTGTCGATCGACAACACTTGGGTGTGTCGATCGACAGGGTCACACGAGAGCTGTCGATCAACACCTAGAGGTTGTGTCGATCGACAGGTGATCGAGGAGCTGTCGATCGACACCTAGTGGTTGTGTCGACAGGCACCGTGGGTGTGTCGATCGACAGGTGTGAACAGGGGTGTCGATCGACACCTAGTGGTAGTGTCGATCGACAGGCCGCCTGTTTGGGCAGTGGTTGAGCCGTTGTTGTGTTTTGTGTGATTGTTTGATGCGTGTTTACCTGAGCGGATCCATCGCGTCTGTGTGCGCAGTCGTAGATGGGAGGACCGTCTCACTGGGTATTTGTGATAATACTCACGCATCTCTTTTTTCCATGTGGTGCAGGTAAAGGCAAATTGTGATTGTGGAATCATGGCAACGAAGAGGGAGATGATCTAGGGTCTCGGTTTCGTGCTGGGTGTTGTTGTTATTTCCTTTCTGTTTTAGAACCTGGTTAGGTTGCTGATTTAGTGAATTGGAATTTGTGTTGGAACTGGTTTAGTATTTTAATGGAATGAATGGTTTGCTTTATTATTGTGTTATCCGCTGGTTGTTTGTTGTTTGCTTGGTTGTAGAGGATAACATTTATGGGAATGCTAGTCCGAAACCAAGGGTTTAATGTTTTAAAAAAAAAAAACGGATCGGGTCGTTTCACTTTGAGTTTGATATATTTTCCCAAAAACTTAAATTGGTATTTGTTGGTTTAATTAGATACTCTATCACCATACCAAATAGCCAAAATAGTTTAGCTTCTATTTTAAACACATTATATCATCTTTTTGAATTAACATCAAACCGTACTAGTTATTTGAAATTTGTGGGTTATAGCCTTTGAGTTTTGAAATATTTTCCCAAAAAATTAAATTTGTATATGTTGGTTTAGTTAGATACTATTTCACCATACCAAATAGCCAAAATAGTTTACCTTCTATTTTGGACACATTTCATCCATCATGTTTTTGAATTAACATCAAACTGTATTAGTTATTTGAAATTTGTGGGTTATGGGCTTTGAGTTTGATATATTTCCCAAAAAATTAAATTTGTATTTGTTGGTTTAATTAGATACTTTATCACCATACCAAATAGCCAAAATATTTTAGCATCTATTTTGAACACATTTCAACGTCTTTTTGAATTAACATCAAACCGTACTAGTTATTTGAAATTTGTGGGTTATAACCTTTGAGTTTTGAAATATTTTCCCAAAAACTTAAATTTGTATAGGTTTTTTTAGTTAGATACTATTTCATGATACCAAATAGCCAAAATAGTTTAGTTTCTATTTTGAACACATTTCATCATGTTTTTTAATTAACATCAAACCATACTAATTTTTTAAAATTTGTGGGCTATAGCCTTTGAGTTTTTAAATATTTTTCCAAAAAATTGAATTTGTATTTGTTGGTTTAAATAGATACTCTATCACCATACCAAATAGCCAAAATAGTTTAGCTTCTATTTTGAACACATTTCATCATCTTTTTGAATTAACATCAAACCGTACTAGTTATTTGAAATTTGTAGGTTCTAGCCTTTGAGTTTTAAAATATTTTCCCTAAAAATTAAATTTGTATAGGTTTGTTTATATAGATACTATTTCACGATACCAAATAGCCAAAATAGTGTAGTTTCTATTTTGAACACATTTCATCATGTTTTTGAATTAACATCAAACCATACTAGTTAATTGAAATTTGTGGGTTATAGCCTGAGTTTTGAAATATTTTCCCAAAAAATAAAATTTGCATTTGTTGGTTTAGTTAGATACTCTTTCACCATACCAAATAGCTATAATATTTTAGCTTCTATTTTGGACACATTTCATTATCTCTTTGAATTAACATCAAACCGTACTAGTTATTTGAAATTTGTGGGTTATAGCCTTTGAGTTTTGAAATATTTTCCCAAAAAAATAAATTTGTATTTGTTGGTTTAGTTAGATACTATTTCACCATACCAAATAGCCAAAATAGTTTAGCTTCTATTTTGGACACATTTCATCATGTTTTTGAATTAACATAAAACTTTATTAGTTATTTGAAATTTGTGGATTATAGCCTTTGAGTTTTGAAATATTTTCCCAAAAATTTAAATTTGTATTTGTTGGTTTAATTAGATACTCTATCACCACACCAAATAGCCAAAATAGTTTAGCTTCTATTTTGGACACATTTCATTGTCTTTTTGAATTAACATCAAACCGTACTAGTTATTTGAAATTTGTGGGTTATAACCTTTGAGTTTTGAAATATTTTCCCAAAAAATTAAATTTACATATTTTGGTTTAGTTAGATACTATTTCACCATACCAAATAGCCAAAATAGTTTACCTTCTATTTTGGACACATTTCATCATGTTTTTGAATTAACATCAAACTGTATTAGTTATTTGAAATTTGTGGGTTATTGTCTTTGAGTTTGATATATTTTCTCAAAAACTTAAATTGGTATTTGATGGTTTAATTAGATACTCTATTACCATACCAAATAACCAAAATAGTTTAGCTTCTATTTTGAACACATTTTATCATCTTTTTGAATTAACATCAAACCGTACTAGTTATTTGAAATTTGTGGGTTATAGCCTTTGAATTTTTAAATATTTTCCCAAAAACTTAAATTTGTATAGGTTTGTTTAGTTAGATACTATTTCACGATACCAAATAGCCAAAATAGTTTAGTTTCTATTTTGAACACATTTCATCATGTTTTTGAATTAACATCAAACCATACAAATTAATTGAAATTTGTGGGTAACCTTTGAGTTTTGAAATATTTTCCCAAAAAATTGAATTTGCATTTGTTGGTTTAATTAGATACTCAATCACCATACCAAATAGCCAAAATAGTTTAGCTTCTATTTTGGACACATTTCATTATCCTTTTGAATTAACATCAAACCGTATTAGTTATTTGAAATTTGTGGGTTATAGCCTTTGTGTTTTGAAATATTTTCCCAAAAAATTAAATTTGTATTTGTTGGTTTAGTTAGATACTCTATCACCATACCAAATAGCCAAAATATTTTAGCTTCTATTTTGGACACATTTCATCATGTTTTTGAATTAACATCAAACTATATTAGTTATTTGAAATTTGTGGGTTATGGCCTTTGTGTGACGCCCGTGAACCATTTTTTGGAAAATGGAGGGGCTGTCGATCGACACACTGGTGGTCTGTCGATCGACAGGGCTCTTAAGGGCTGTCGATCGACACACCTAGTGGTTGTCGATCGACAGGTGCCCGAATTGGTTGGTTTTCTGGTTCGATTTAAGTCGTTCAATTGGACTGGGCCGGTTTGGGTAAACCTTAGGGCTTCATATATAAGGGTTTTGGCCGCAATTGAGCGAACCAAAGTCCCAAAATCAGAAACAAAGAGTTTTGAGAGGAGTTTCTCTTGTTCCTGATAGTTTGTGGATTAGGGTTTCGTTCTTGATCGATTTGAAGAGGAATTTTGTGGTGATTGTAGCTGAATCTGTTTCTCGCCTCATTATCCAGCAAATTCTATCCGAAAATCTAAGGTGAGTGCGTGACCATGGCTTCTGGGCCGGTGGATTCGTTAGGGTTGTTTGGTGGTAGGTCGAATTGATTGATTGTGATGATTGGTGTTGTTTCTGTTCGTTTGGTTGTGTTTGGATTGTTTGGATTGTGTGTGTTGTGCAGGTTTCGTGTTAACGCAGAGGAGGGATCGATCCGAGAGGATAATGATCGATTTCCCATGAATCTGCGACGGCCTGTCGATCGACAGCACTTGGGTGTGTCGATCGACAGGATCACACGAGAGCTGTCGATCGACACCTAGAGGTTGTGTCGATCGACAGGTGATCGAAGAGCTGTCGATCGACACCTAGTGGTTGTGTCGATCGATAGGGTCCTGTGGAGCTGTCGATCGACAGGCACCGTGGGTGTGTCGATCGACAGGTATGAACAGGGGTGTCGATCGACACCTAGTGGTAGTGTCGATCGACAGGCCACCTGTTTGGGCTGTGGTTGAGCCGTTGTTGTGTTTTGTGTGATTGTTTGATGCGTGTTTGCCTGAGCGGATCCATTGCGTCTGTGTGCGCAATCGTAGATGGGAGGACCGTCTCACTGGGTATTTGTGATAATACTCACGCATCTCTTTTTTCCATGTGGTGCAGGTAAAGGCAAATTGTGATCGTGGAATCATGGCAACGAAGAGGGAGATGATCTAGGGTCTCGGTTTCGTGTTGGGTGTTGTTGTTATTTCCTTTCTGTTTTAGAACCTGGTTAGGTTGCTGATTTAGTGAATTGAAATTTGTGTTGGAACTGGTTTAGTATTTTAATGGAATGAATGGTTTGCTTTATTATTGTGTTATCCGCTGGTTGTTTGTTGTTTGCTTGGTTGTAGAGGATAGCATTTATGGGAATGCTAGTCCGAAACCAAGGGTTTAATGTTTTTAAAAAAAAAACGGGTCGGGTCCTTTCAGTTTGGTATCAGAGCCCTTACGGTTTTAGGACGGGCTAGAACTACTAGGATTGAATTTGAAAAGAATTGCAATTCTGTGAGTTTGGGGGTTCTAGATCATCTTCCTTCGAGCCTTCAAAGAGATTTCACGGTAAGTGTGTTTTATTGTTATTCTTTAGTGCTTAGCTTGTGTACTGTAGTAGTGCATGGTGTTAGCTAGAGGCACTAGAGGATGTGGCCGGGGGGGGGGGGGGGGGGGCGGAGTGACTGTGGAGGTCAGGTTTGTGGACGGGGACCAGTGAGTGAGTCGGCTGGGATGCGGCTCAGGGTTCCTTGTTTGAGACTGTGTTAGATCTGTAGACGTATCAGGTGGGTCTGTGTATTACTGCGAGTGCTAGTGGGTGTGCCTGTGTGAGAGCTGGTGTGAGGGCTGTGGGGCCAGGGCTGGTACTCGAGCTAGTGCTGGATTCGCTCGCTGTTCGGGTGCGCCCGCAGGAGGAGTCTAAGTGACGAGATGATCGTCTGACAGATCTGTGCAGTAGTTGTGGTGGCGGGCACTAGTGAGTGAGTTGACCGGGAGTGCGGCTCAGAGTGCTGCGTATGGGGGCTGAGAGTGATCCGTAGACGCTTCAAGACGGCTTGAGCGCCATTTAGACTGCCAGCGTGTAGCCAAGTGTGAGCGCCAGTGTGAGGGCTAGTGGGGATAGTGTGATCCCGGGTTGGCTGCCGGGGGCCGGTGTGGGTCCTCGTGAGGTTGGCAGTGCGGGTGCGCTCGCGGGTGGGCTCAAGGTCGAGTTGATCGTCTGGCGGATTGGCTTCAGCAGGGTTGGGAGCGGTTACCGAGTGCGGTGCCAGTTGGGCTCCGGTGATGCCACGAGTGGCAGAGGTGCGGTGGAGGGCTGCGGTTGTTGGTAGGGTTCCGTCTTATCTGCGGATAAGGGAACAGGTGCAGAGAATTGGTGTAGGATTCTTTGCGAGTGGTGTGTTGCAGCTAGGAGGGTTCAGGCAGAGTTGGCCTGGGCGGACTTTTGGGCAGAGTGTGATGCCAAGTTCTTTCCTCGAGAGGCTGCGGATCGTTTAGAGACGAGGTTATTGGAACTGGGTCTGTGAGAGAGATCAGTTCGTGGGTATGACTTGCAGCTTAACCGACTCCTTGTTTATGCTGGTTTATGCTGGTAGGAGCATGGAGGGCGACGAGGCCCGGGATGGGAGGTTCTTGAGAGGACTTCGATCAAATGGAAGACTCGGTGCGGAGTGTCCATGTATGCTGCGAGAGCATAGTGGGTTGAGAGTGCTGGAGGCGTTGTAGAGACTCGAGAGAGCATGTTGTGGTAGTTAGCCCAGCTGTTCAGTCTATTAAGCCTCAGCAGGTGATACCTGGCATGGCGTCAAGCCTGTGCAGGGGCAGAAAAGGAAGTGGGAGGATACTTCCAGGTTGAGGTAGAATGGCCGGGATGCTTCGGGTGCGGAAGCATGGGCCATAGTTAGTGAGGTTGTTAGGTTTCTTAGCACATGGGAGTTGTGTGGAGGCCTTTGTAGTGGGCAGTGGTGAATTCCACGTACTGTTCGATTCTGGAGCATGATTGCTTCATCACTCTGGAAGATACTAGTTGGAGCGGTATTCGGAGTGGCGCTAGTGAGCTGATTGGACCGGTAATGGTTGTAGGAGAGAAGTCCCTAGTATTCATGGCCGGGCGAGAGGCGTGAAGTTTCTAGTGATTGGTGAGTAGATGACAGCGGACTTGGTGTACAGTCTAGTGGAACTGTATGACTGGGGTCCTGTGTACGGATTGGCTGGGATCAGTACAGAGTTCATCTGGAGTGTCACCGGAGTCGTGTTGTGTTGGAGCGTAGTAGGAGAAGGTGGGTTTTTGAGGGAGTGAGACCGACTTCTGAGAGTCTTGTGATCTCTTGAGTGCAGGCTGAGGCTATGACTGAGAGGTTGCGAAGCTTACTCAGAGACTGTTTTGCTGGCGAAGTCTGTAGGTGAGGTTGCAGTGAGGGATATTCGCGTTGTCCAGGAGTGTGAGGATGTCTTTCAGTCGCTGTGGGGATTGCCGTCATCGCGGTCGGAATCTCGCACGATTGAGTTAGAGCCTGGGACGACGCCGTTATCTAAAACACCTTACAGGATGGCTCCAGCAGAGTTAGAAGAATCGGTGATGTTGGTGATGAGGAATTGTGGTAGTTTCCGGTTGTGCTTCGATTATCGAGGGCTTAACCGAGTCATTATGAGGAACAAGTTTCATCTTCCGAGAATTGATAAGTTGTTGGATCAATGGTGAGGGGCTACTTGGTTCTTCAAGGATTACTTGGCATCCGGTTAACACCAGATTCTATTGATGAGGTGGTTGTCAGGAAAACGGCTTTCTTGACGAGTCATGAGTAGGGTGGAGTTAGTAAAGGTGCTTATCGGGATGACGAGTGCACCAGCTGCATTTATGAGGATGATGAGCGAAGCCTTTCAGTGGTATCTGAATGAGTTCGTGATTAACTTTATCGATGTCATCTTGGTGTATTCGAAGAGTTTGGAGGAACATGAGGTTTATTTGAGTAGGGTTCTGGAGAAGTTGCGGGAACAAAAGCTGTTTGCGAAGTTGAGCAAGTGTGGTTTCTGACAGGTGGGAATGGGTTTTCAAGGTCTTACTGTTTATGCAGGGGAGTTTCTGTGGATCCAGTTAAGATGCAATCGAGCTGAGATTTTGCCTAGACCGAAGAATGAGACTAAGTGTAGTGGTTCTCGGGTTGGCAGGTTATTTCAGGAGTTGCATCAAAAGGCCTTGAGAGTACGGTTCATTCCATGACCAAGTGGTTAGTGGAGTAGGTTCCTTTTCGGTGGTCTTTGGTTTAGGAGGAGGAAGTGATGGGAGAAGTTGTAGCGGATTGAGTTTTCCTTTAGTTTACCGGCACGGTGAACTTAGCTAGGGGCGGATGCTCTTAGGCGGAGGAGGTATGATTCATCTCAGGAGCGGGATGTGGAGAATTTGGTGAGCATGCTTAGTACTTTGAGGTTGTGTGTTACTTCAGAGGAACCGTTGGGGTTAGCGGCGGATCAGGCGGATCATTTGAGCAGGATCCGAGTAGCTCAGGAGCAGGATCCGGTGTTGTTAGATCTCTCCAAGGCTGCTGGTTCCGAATATCAGGTTTCTGCTAACGGAACTATCTTAGTGCATGGGTGAGTCTGTGTTCCTAAGGATGAGGACCTGAGGCAGGAAATTCTGAGAGAAGCTCATGCGAGTAAGTTTTCAATTCATCCGGGGGCGACTAAGATGTATCGGGATCTGAAATGGTATTATCATTGGGTCGGGATGAAGAGAGATGTGGCAGATTGGGTTGCAGCTTGCAATGTGTGTCAGTTGGTGAAGGCTGAGCATCAGGTTCCTAGTGGCTTATTACAGAGTTTACCCATTCCAGAGTGGAAGTGGGACATGATCACTATGGATTTCGTGGTAGGATTGCCGGTTTCTCGGACCTATGACGCGATTTGGGTGATTGTGGATCGTCTGACTAAGTCAGCACATTTTCTGGCCATTAAGAAGACAGATGGAGCTGAGGTCTTCGCTAAGAAGTATGTGAAGGAGATTGTGAGGTTGCATGGAGTGCTAGCGAGTATTGTGTCGGATCGAGATCCGAGGTTTGCGTCAGTGTTCTGGAGAGCTTTTCAGGCTGAGATGGGCACTAAGGTGCACATGAGTACAGCTAATCATCCGCAGACGGATGGGCAGTCCGAAAGGACAATTCAGACACTGGAAGATCTGTTAAGGATGTGCGTGCTAGATTGGGGTGGTCATTGGGCGGATCACTTGAGTCTGGTGGAGTTCGCATATAACAACAGTTTTCAGGCGAGTATCGGAATGGCTCCTTTTGAGGCGTTGTATGGGAGGCCATGTTGTACGCCGCTATGTTTTACCCAAGTGGGGGAGAGGAGCATCTTTGGGGTTGATTTTGTTCAGGAAACGACGGAGAAGATCCGTGTTGTGAAGCTGAACATGAAAGAAGCTCAGGATCGGCAGAAGAGTTATGCCGATAGGAGAAGGAAAGAGTTGGAGTTTGCAGTCGAAGATCGAGTGTATCTCAAGATGGCGATGATGCGGGGTCTGAACAGGTCCATATCCGAGGATAAGCAGAGTACGAGGTACATGGGTCCGTTCCGGGTTGTGGAATGCGTGGGACCAGTTGCTTATCGGTTGGAGCTGCCTCCGATTATGGAGAAATTCCATGATGTGTTTCATGTTTCAAAACTCAGGAGATGCTTGCATGCTTCTGAGGAGGTAGCAGTGACGATTCCTGCGGATCTTCAGCCAAATCAGACTGTTGGGATGAGGTCGGTTAGGATTCTTGAGCGAAGTATCAAAGTTCTGTGCCGGAAGAGAGTGCCGTTGTTGAGAGTCTTGTGGGACTGTGATGGTATTCAGGAGGAGACTTGGGAACCAGAGGCAAAGATGAAAGTGAAGTTCAAGAAGTGGTTCGAGAAGCAAGCAGAAGAGTGAATTCGTTTTTCTATGTGGTTTCCAGTTTCAGTTTTTGTGTTGTGATCACCGTGTGTGGTGAGGTTTTTGGTTGTGGATTTTTATATTTTCATTAAAGTTGTAATGATTATGACATTTTTCCAGTGAATAAGAAAGTGTTTTTCTTATGTGTTTGACTTTGAGAGTCATGTATTTGTGGTTAGAGAACCCCGAAATGGAAGTTTTATTGCGGATAGAACTTGCCAGTTTCGGTGGGGACTCTAACGGTTTGTGTGTGTGTGTGTGAGAGAGTCTCGGAATAGAAGTTTTACGGTGGTTAGAACTGTCTAGTTCCGGGGAGACTCTGCAGGGACATCCGAGGTGAGGGATGGTCCGGGTGATCTGTGATGATCACGCTTGTGATGGTATTCCGGGAGGGGAATATCATGTGAGACCTTAGGAGGTAGTTCCGGTCAGAGGTGCATTATAGACGTTAGGAATTGATTGCATAGCTCAGAGATAGACATTGTTCTTTCTTGGAGAGGAGTCTCCGGCAGATCTTGAGAGATGCGTCTCTCCGGGGGACAGGGGGTTCCCCGCATACCGATCGTTCGTCAGGACTGCGCGGACTGAGATCGTGAGGGTATGGGGATAGTTTGGGAGGTTGCGACCTCTGGCAGATCTCTGCATACCGAGAGCTTGATAGACTGTGTGTCTTGATGGATTGAGGTGTGTGGAGATGATTGAGTATCAAACACCGTCAGGACTGCGCGGACTGAGGTGGGTTGATACTAGACACCTAGAGCTAAGGGGTGACGATCCCGAAAGCTAGATGGTGGTCATGAGCTATGGGCAATCAATGTCTGAGGCGGGTCTATGTGCATAGGACGGATGTGAACCTCGAGAGGGTCTAGGAGATGTCGTCTCCGGTGTTTCTGGCGGGTTAGGCCAGGGTAGATTATTGAGTAGTGTTAGAGGATTCGAGGACGAATCCAGTTTTAGTGGGGGAGAATTGTGACGCCCGTGAACCATTTTTTTGGTAAAATGGAGGGGCTGTCGATCGACACACGTGGTGTCTGTCGATCGACAGGGCTCTTAGGGGCTATCGATCGACACACCTAGTGTATGTCGATCGACAGGTGCTCGAATTGGCTGGTTTTCTGGTTCGATTTAAGTCGTTCAATTATACCGTGCCAGTTTGGGGAAACCTTAGGGCTTCGTATTTAAGGGTTTTTGGCCGCATTAGGGCGAAACAAAGTCCCAAAAACGCAGCCAACAGAGTTTGAGAGGAGTTTTCTGTTTCCTGTGAGTTTTTGAGAATTAGGGTTTCGTTTCTTGAGAGTTTTGGAGGAGATTTCTTGTGGAGATCGTCGTGGATTCGTGTCTAGCCTCAAATCTACCGTTTTCTTTCCAATTAACTCAAGGTGAGTGCGTGACCATGGCTTATGGGCCGGTGGATTCGTTAGGGTTGTTTGGTGGTAGGTTGAATTGATTGATTGTGATGATTGGTGTTGTTTCTGTTCGTTTGTTGTGTATGGATTGTTGGATTGTGTTTGTTTGTGCAGGTTTCGTGTTAACGCAGAGGAGGAATCGATCCGAGAGGATATTGATCGATTTCCTATGAATCTGCGACGGCCTGTCGATCGACAGCACTTGTGTGTGTCGATCGACACCTAGAGGTTGTGTCGATCGACAGGGTGATCGAGGAGCTGTCGATCGACACCTAGAGGTTGTGTCGATCGACAGGGTCCTGTGGAGCTGTCGATCGATAGGCACCGTGGGTGTGTCGATCGACAGGTGTGAACCGAGGTGTCGATCGACACCTAGTGGTAGTGTCGATCGACAGGCCGCCTGTTTGGGCTGTGGTTGAGCCGTTGTTGTGTTTTGTGTGATTGTTTGATGCGTGTTTGCCTGAGCGGATCCATCGCGTCTGAGTGCGCAGTCGTAGATGGGAGGACCGTCTCACTGGGTATTTGTGATAATACTCACACATCTCTTTTTTCCATGTGATGCAGGTAAAGGCAAATTGTGATCGTGGAATCATGGCAACGAAGAGGGAGATGATCTAGGGTCTCGTGTTGTGTGTTGCTGTGTGGTTTTATTGCTTTCCATTTCTGTTTTAGAACTCCGCTAGGTTGCTGGTTTTATTGTATTGAAATTTGAGTTGAACTGGTTTAGTTATTTTTATGGAATGAATTATTTGGTTACTATTGAGGTTATCCGCTGGTAGGCTGTCTGTTGTTGCTTGGTTGTTGAGGATAGCATTTATGGGAATGCTAGTCCGAGACCAAGGGTTTAATGGTTTAAAAAAAAAAACGGGTCGGGTCGTTTCATATCCGCTCTAAACGAGAAGAATGTCTCGCACCTCGGGCAGAACTGCCACTTGCGATCTCATCAGCTCGGCGGCGTGCTTCGTCACGCTCTTTCCTGAGACGATCCTCTGTAAAGCGAGATTTCTCCAGATTAGCTCGAAGTCCAGCTATCTCGGCAGAAGCCGCCTCGAGATGACCATCTCTTTTCTGCACTTCATCCTCCAGCCTCTGTTTCTCCTTCTTCAGAGCGCAAGTCTGGTCAAATAAGTCGTTGAGACTCTGTTGGTTCTCAGAAGCAGTCGCTTCCCAGCTATCGGCTCTACACATCTGACGGCCGACCTCCTGCCGTGCCGCATCCACATCAGAACGGGACGCGAGAGTCTTGATCCTGTCTTCTCATCGTTGCACTTCCGCTTCATATGCACTAACGATGCGATTGCCGATACCGGGTTTGATACCCATTACCATACCCGACTCATATGCACTAACGATGCGATTGCCAGCGAGGACTCATGAAGACAACTCGGCCCGTTAAGGAGCATCTGCCGACCCTAGGCAAATACAAGCAAATTAGAAGACTTAGCTCGGATTAAAGGAATTACTTAGAATTAGTATAACTTCCTTTTATCTTTTAGGAGATTTCCCATTAATCTTTTAGGGTAATTTCGACCGACTTTGTACTTGTATAAATACTTGATGTATTCCTCCAAAACGGGGACATCTCCTTCAATAGAGAATTCTATACACATCTTTTTACTTGATATTTTCTTTGTGATTTTACGCTTAAACCTAATTTCTCTATTCTTTGGACCGATTCAGATTGTTGCTCAATCCGGTATCACCAGTAGTGGAAGAAAGAGAAGGTTTGGTTTCTTATTTCTTTAAGAGAGATAAGAGGCTGATGCTGAATCTAAGAAAATTAGAATTTCTTATTATATAGATTATAGAAGCATTTGCAAGGTCCAATAGGCTTAATAGTAATGGGAGAATAAATTTGGAAAAATATCTCTTTTATGTTTTTAAATTTGAAAAATACACATTTATTTTTAATGTTTAAAAACTACACTTTGTTGATATTAAATTTACTAAAATGACCTCAATAAAACTGGAAAATAATTAGGGGTACAATTAAGCAAAATAAAAAAAAAGAAATAGTTGGGAGAGATTTATTTTCTTTAAGCTAATTCATCTAACTCGAAAGATCTTCACATCAACCATATATTTTTAGTTTCAATTGCTGTCTTTCTGACTGTCTTTCTTTTGCACTAGTTCCTACGATATCTCTCATCTTCTCTTCCGACATGAAGTACCTTCTCTGATGGCTGCGTAAATATAGGTGTTTCACGTTGCTCAATGTCTTAAAAGAGTACCCGATTTGTTATTGTTTTTCATGGTTTTAATCTTCTTCTTTCTTCTTTTTGCCTAATACCATTTCATAGATTTACCTTTTGTTCTAAAAACGACTTATAATTGTAATCCTCAGTTGAATATTTACATTCTTAACAATAATAAATATGTGAAGGAAAAATAATAATAAAGAGTGAATTGAACCAGATGGAGAGCAATGTTTAATGGTTTTGATATACATCATACTTTACTGTTTTTTAATATGTTTTTAATAAAGAAACTACTTAGCTTTTTTTTTTGAACAACAAGTAACTATTTTATTGCTTAATTAGCTGCCATCAGATTAAACAAGAATTGTTTTGCAAGAGAGTCAGCTAAACAGTTTGTTGCTCTTAGAATAAACTTAATTCGAAAACATTCGAAAGTGCTAGAGATAGATTTAATGTCATGTAGAATTCCATGAAGCATTGAGATTTGAGAACCATTGGTAATGGCTTTCACCAGCTGTAAGGAGTCGTATTCGACCGAGACTTTCCTTATGTTTTGGGTGGATGCTTGAGTCATGGCAGCCCGGACTGCGAGCCCTTCTGCTACCAGGGGAGAGCTGACGTGCATGACCCCCAAAGAGGAGAACTGCTGGATCTTAGGAGTGGTTTGGCGGATGATCTATCCCAGTCCAGCCATTTTTAGATCAGCTCTCCAAGCAGCATCCGTTTGGATGAGGGCAACCATTGCTTGAGGTTCCTCTGATGGAGCCACCAGACTTGTGGACAGTCTGGCTTTAAGCTCATTTCCATGCTGCCATTCTTTGGCGTTGATGATAGCCCTTGTAATTACTTCACTAGCCGAGGATGTTTTGTTGTTAAAAGCCACATTGTTCCTTGTCTTCCACAAGTTCCACATGATCCAGGCAGCTAGGTTCCCTTGGTAGAGTCCTAGAGGAGGTAGAGGTTTGCGCTCTTTTGTATGTTTCCACTATTCAGCAATAGTCCCATTATGGTCTACAACATCAAGACCTGCAAGAGGCGCCATCTTCCAGACTTGTTTTTCAAACTCACACTGGTAGCTCATGTGTGCAATGGTCTCTTTCTTTCCACATTGAAAACATGGGAACTCTAAGTCAGCTATTCTTATAGCCAGCTTTTCCCCAATAGGGAGAGACTCATTAGCAATGACTCACTAGCGACTCTCCAAAGGAAAGATTTAACCTTAGGGGCAGTGTCTAGGGACCAAATATCGGACTGCCAGTTCAAGGAGCTCTTCACTTGTGGTGTATTGAGCTCCTCATAGGCTGCAAAGTAGCCAGACTTAGTTGTATACTCTCATGAGGTGTCTCTGAGCCAAATTCTTTTGTCTTGAGCCTCTGGTCCTTTTGGTTTGATCTCCAAGATCTCAGAAGCTATCTGAGGGAATAGCTGATTGATCCTGTCAAGTTTACACTCTCTACTTTCCATGTATAGTAGATCTGGTACTACTAGTCCTTTGTCTTCCCACTTGGGAGGGCCCGTTGGGGCGAGTTTTTCTGAGGTGGAGAGCCAGCTCTCTGCCCAGACATTCACATCAAGCCCATTGCCAATAACCCAATCCATGTGCTTCTTTAGTAGGTCGCAGCCTATAATGACACCCCTCTAACCATGGGATGCAAATTTTGGGCTAGTGCACTCAAAGAACCCACTTTTAGCACAATACTTACCAGTGAGGACTCTAGCCAGCAGGCTTGAAGGGTGTTGTAAGATCCTCTAGCTAAGTTTGGCAAGCATTGCATCATTAAAGGTTGGGATATCTCTGAAGCCAAGTCCCCCTTGAGCTTTGTGGTGTGTGAGTTTATCCCAAGCTGTCCAGCAAATTTTCTTCTGGTTAACTTTTGTATCCACTAGAAGCGGAGCTCATGGCGTAAGATGGCATTGAAGAAAGGACACTTTTTAGGAGGACCAGCTTCCCTGCAGCTGAAAGGAATCTAGAGGACCAACTTATAGCTCTTTGGCAGATCTTGTCAACAAGTTATGTGAATAGATCCCTCTTTCTACGCCCAAAATGTTACGGTAAGCTAAGATACTTACCTATCCCTCCTTCCTTTGTTATCTGAAGTGCCAACTTAAATTTTTTTCAGGTCTCTGGTGGGGTCTTTCTTGAGAAACTGATAGAAGGCTTGTCATAGTTAATTGACAGGCCTAAAGCTTGACCATATTTGGTGATTATATCCTTGAGGGTCTTGATTTGTTCCATGCTAGTATGACAGAAAAACATTGTGTCATTTGTAAAAAAAGCAGATGGTTTATCTTGGGACTTTCTTTAGCAACTTGTAGTCCTTGAAGAGAGCCTTGCGCTTGAGCTTTGGAGAGCACCTCGCTGCACATGATGAAGATGTAGGGAGAAAGGGGATCTCCTTGCCTAATCCCTCTTGTAGGGACAATATTTCCTCGTGGTCTCTCATTTATCAAGAAGGAATAAGAGACGGTGCTCACACATTGCATAACCCAACCAATCCAGTTTTGATGAAAGCCAAAGTGAACCATGACTGACCTGATAAATTCCTACTCCAGCCGATCATAAGCCTTGCTCATGTTGGTTTTGACCGCCATGGAGAATCTTTTCTTTGTTGTGGACGCCTTGAGACAATGTAACACTTCGTGTGTTATGAGCACATTGTCTGCTATGGCCCGTTCTGGTACGAAGGCGGATTAGTTTTCCGAGATTAGCAGGGATATGATTGGTTGAGTCTTCCCGTTAGTATCTTCGAGACGATCTTGAAGTAGACATTACACAATGCAATGGGGCGATATTCCGACATTTTCTGTGGGTTAGGTGTTTTTAAGGATTAACTTGATGAAGGGTCTCGTTGCTCGCTTTCGGTATAACACCAGTGGAGAAGAACTCAGGTCTCGTTGCTCGCTTTCGGATTCCCCCCCCCCACAATCTCAGGTCCAATAACATCCCAATTCGAATGAAAAAAGCTTGCCTAAAACCCGTCTGGCCCTGGTGCTTTGTCAGCGTGGATGGAGAACATAACGGTCTTAATTTCCTCCGCCATGGGTATTGCAATTAGATTATAGTTGATCTCAGGTGTTACCTTTGGTGAAATTGCTTCTCTCACCGTTTGATTGCAATTACTCGCTTCCGAAGTGAACAAGTTCTTGAAGTAGGAGGTAACCACATCGACGATTTGGTTTTCATCAAATTTTGGTACACCCTCTGAGTCTTCTATCACTGAGAAGGTGTTGATAGCTTTTCGGTTCTTGGTGACGGCGTGAAAGTAACCTGTATTTCGGTCTCCCAAGCTGAGCCAGAGAATGCGGCTTCTCTGATGCCAAAATTCCTCCTCCGCCTTGTATGCATGATTGAGCTCCTCCGTCAATGACTTGATGAGATCACCGTCGTTGGTTGGCGATATCTTCGCCGCCTTGAGCTTCCGTTTTCCTTTAGAGATAAGTTGTTGACTATTAATGTAGTGGGCTTTATTCCAATCGATTAAAGCCCATCGACATTTAGTGAGCTTATGTTGTATTCCACAAGGTGGGCCTTGGGCCCAAGTTTTTCCAATTAGGTCTGATACTTTAGGGTTAGCTCGGATCCTTCTGTCATACCAGAATATTCCTCTCCTCTTTTTCTGGGTAAGATCGAAGTGCGAAATAATCGGTCGGTGGTCTGATCCTTCGAATCGAAGGTACTCATTTCGGGCCGCTGGGAATAGCTCCGCCCAAGAGCTATTCGCCATAGCTCGATCCAGTCGGCTATACACCATATGATCATATCTTTGTCCCTGCCATGAGAGGGGGTTACCAGAAAACTGGAGATCATACAGGTCCCCTTCGGACATGAACGATCTGAAGTTGATGTACGTTCCTTCAGGCCTGACTGATCCACTGCTTTTTCATTGTTGTTTATGATGTCATCAAAGTCTCCGGTTAGAAACCATGGAGCTTCTCTGAGCACCGCTAAGTAGATTAGGTGGTCCCAAGTTTGTTTTCGTTTCTCTCGGTCCGGGTCTCCATAAATTAAGGTAAGGAAAATGGCTTTCCCTTCATACACCAGCTTCGTATCAATAAAATTATCACAGGATGAGATGATTTCTAACCCAATTTCTTGTTTCCAGAACAAGGCTAGTCCACCACCGCACACGCCATGTGGGGGAACCAAAAGGTGGTGCTCGTACTTCATCCATTTGAGCTTTTTGAGGACCTTTTCGTCGGAATTTTTTGTTTCGGACAAGAACATGATCTCAGGAGATAGATTGCGCTTGATCTTCCTGAGTCTGCGAGCGGTCAAGGGATTCCCTAATCCTTGACAGTTCCAGCTCACTATCTTTAAGGAAGGGGAGTTGATGGAATGTGAAAATCCATCTTCTGCTTCCTTATTTTAGGAATGATAGTAGTTGACGGGCCTGGGTCTCTGCTAGGTCTTCCAATTGTTGTTGTTTGCCCGATGATACCCTCACTAGATTCAGTGGTGAGTCTTCGGCGAGGTGATCTTCCTACTTTCTGGACCTTTCTTTTCCTTGAGTTTACTCCACTGAGGACTTTGGGGCTCCCATGGCCTTTCTTCCCAGGTGGCTTGCCTCTCTTTTGCTTGGGAGGCACCGCTGCAGGGTTTGCTTCCACTTCCTGGCCTAGAGGAATCTCTGAAGAGCAAGGCCCTAGTCTACAGGAAGCTAGGACTATGTCAGGGATTATGTTATGCGTAGGGCTGATGGTGGAGATCAACAAACCAGGGGAAGTGCCAAATGCTTCGGAGCTCCGTGAGGTCTTTGTATCTAGCTCTCTCTGATTTTCCAGGCCTTAGTTTAGATGTCCCTTCATAGTTTCCTCGGGTTCTTGGTGGTGGTGTGCCCCTAGGGTCCATATGCATGTTGCTTGACCCCCCCTGCTTATTCATACCTCCAGAAGATACTTTTTCCTCATAATGAGAGGAGCTCCTTTTCTGCAGGCTGTGAGGGTTTTTGTGATTATGACTCTCAGAGTGAGACATCCTTTCCCTAGATCTCTCTGATCTTATGGGTCTAGATGAGGTCCTGCTCTGTCTGTTTCTCCTCTCCTGATAGACCAGCTCTCTGTAATACTGCCTTGCCTGCGAGTCATCCGTAATAGGAGGTGCAGCTGTGCAATTGATGCACACAAAAGTGAGATGAACAATGCAAATGAATGTCCAACCTAGATGTGCTATGAGTACAATCAATGTAGTAATCAAGGGTCAATCAATGTAGCTCAACTTCTTTCCTTTCTTTGGCTTTCTTTTCATGTAAGATCAACACTCTTTCTTTTGCTCACCAAAACACTCACCAAACCTAACCCGTAAGAACAACAAATCCTAAGCTAATACTAGTCTTAAAACGAGACTAGCTCTAAATGAAAACACTTCTTTGTCGTTCCCATCTTTCAAGATTTTACTTGCGTATGCATTTTCAAAAATGAGGCCTCACTCAAGAAAATACATGTAGGTTTCAAAGAAGGGTTAAGGTAATGCAAGGTATGGAAACCAACCTCATTCACATTAGATGTCGTGAATCGGGAAGACCATTTGGACTAGCAAAGAATGGTAAAAATGGTAGAAAAAAGTCCAAATGTATATAAGGTTAATTTGAACAAGCATATCAAGTCTATAAGCAAGAAATTAAAGTCAATATTCGGTTCAAATTAGTTGAATTGGTTTCAAGTCTAATATGCTTCAACCTAATCACGAGTTTCGAGCGAAGAGATCAAGATGCAAAGAAGAGATTTCTATAATTCACTTAGCAATATCTAGCATTATCCTAACGATCTTATTGAATGCTAAGTCACAAATCTCAAAAACATTTAAAACATGCTCAATGCAACCTAAATGATCATACAAGGGTATGAAATGCAACTATATAAAAAAAGAAAAATCTTTTTGGAACTTTCGAAATTTTTTAATTTTTTAGGGTTTTTCAAGCTTTTCTAATATATACAATGCAATACGTGCAATGAGACTCAAAATATGATAAATGGAAAACAAAATAACTAAAATTAAGCATTAGCAACGCCTCCCTCGGACTTACTTCTCATCGTCTCGATGAAGAAGCAAAACAGAAGAAGGAAGGAATAGAAAATGAAACTAAAGATGCATAAATGAAATGGTATATACAATGGATAAAGTGGTATCTTGGAATTATATGTGATCAAGTGGTGGTGGAGTGAAGGTTAGGCGACGAGGTAGATTGAATCGAAGGGTGCGGTTGCTTGAAGTGTTCCCAAATTTTGGTGGCAACGGAAGATAGCAACATAATGGCTCGCCATCGTCATCGAAGAACTGGTAAACAAAGTGTCTTAGCCCGAATGGTCCTCCCAAAGTCTCCTTCTCGACCAAGTAATGAACATCAATCAATGGTCTTTCTTGTAAAGGCGTGAAAGCATCGAGATCGATCCCCACATGTAAGAACAAAGGAGTGAGCAAGCCGTTAAAACATATTCACGGTGTAGCCGTAGTTGTCAAGCAAAACTGAAACTTCTTCCATTTGGCGAAGAACATCGCGCCAAGCTCACACCCGTAGTAATCGTGGTCCATCTCCATTGATTGACCTTCGAAATCTTGTAATGATGAATGGATACCGAAATATATGAGCTTAAGATCGTCATTTGTTGGGAAATCATCGTTTCCTCTTGCATTGAAGGTATGATGTGCTCAAATTCTACCCTGAGATCTTCCTGCAAGTGCACAACAAACGCAGTGGTATTTAGGGATCAAATCCACATAGACCAATAATCACACAACGAGTTTGTTTGATTCGAGTTAAGCTAAGATGGAAAATAAGAGTGTTTGTTTTATGGCTTTGAATAGTGAGGAAAATAGCTAGTAAATAACGAGTGAAAATCAGTAGGCGAAGCGTTGGGCGTTAGGGAATTCGCAAGGTATCATGGATCAATTAAATAACTAAATTAGAGAAATCCGATAGATATGTTCTAGAACTCAAACAAGGAATAATTGATCTACTTCCGCAGCAACAATTCGTATGTCTAATCAACCTAAATCACACAACTCCCGTAGGTAATCTAATAGTTAAACATGTATGAAGATCCTAGTTCGATATCCACAAAGTTTCATAGTTCTACTCCCGTAAGCTATGATTCCTTGATCATCTAAAATAGCTAAGGTAATTCAACAACACTTTAGGTGAGTTTATTATCCTAATATGCAGTAGCTAGATTGTCAATCAAGCAACAAGCACTAGCCATGAATGAAGATGAGGAATTCTATCGATAAAACCCTAATCTAGCAACCTAAGATCAATCCATGAATCTTCTTTGAAAACCCTTAAACCCAACAAGGAAATTACTCAACCATGATTAAGAACAGAAAAACTATTTTGAGTAAGAGATTCACAATCAATAAAAAGAATAGAAACAAGAAGGGTTTAGAATTCTTCTCTATATCGAAGATACAAAGGTGAGATCTTCTCCCTTAGAACTCTTGAATCCAAAACTCTATGAAAATCTCTAAGAAAAACGTGGCTGTTGTATTATTTCGTGTATTGTGGTGGCTTTCACCTTACAAGAGGCTAAAAACAAGTATATATAGGTCTACGGTCTTCTAGGGTTAAGTTTAGGGTAAAAGGGGAAAAGTAGTCGAAACTGGTCAAATACCGATCACCCATACCGTGCTAAGAACACGATCGGTATTGGGCTCAAAAGTGCCTCATTCCGTGTATCTTTGTGTGCTGGTACCGAGCTGGAGTACCGATCCACGGACTGGATCGGTATGGGGTCATTCCGGGCACCTTGAGCTTCAAGCCAGTTTGACATGTCTTCAGTAAATCGGGTGTATCTTCTTCATCACAGCTCCAAATGATATGATTCCAACGCCATTGGAAAGCTGACTCTTTAAGATTTCCATAGACACCAAGAAAGTATATTTATGGTGTCCATAAGATCTTCAAAAGTGGCCCATAATCAGAAGCTCCGAAACTGTCCAGAAATGTGTTTTTCTTCCTTTTGCTCCTTTTTTATCCTTTTTGATTGATTTCCCTGTTTAAGACTCTAAAACTAAAATACAAGAAGAACTACCTCTAAGGGTGTAAAACCTTATTAGAATGCTTAGAAAACATATTAAAACCGATAGTAAAATGGGTAAAATATAGAGTATATCAAGATATTAGCCAATATATGTATTCTTGACTCGTGTAATGCGATTGGAGGCGGCCGTGTAACTCTCCTCGAGTGCTATGTTATGCCATAATAGAGTTTCCATGTTGAACTCTGTGTTATCTCCTAACTTTCCAGGTGGAAATCCATAGATATCGCAAAAATCCCTAAATGGAACCATATACTTCAATCCATCTACCTCAAAGCAAATGAGATAGGTTCCAAGACGATCATTGAACTTGCATTCCAACGTGGCTAAGAATTGCTTGGTGAGCTCGGGATAAGTAGCATAGCTCATTTGAGCCAAACCATTCAAGTGCATCCTTCCTAAAAGCTCATTGACCTTGTCCTTAAGTCCGCTCCTAGCTAAGAACAACGGACAAGCGAATCTCATAGCTTCATATGTCGCTTGGTTCAAGACACCAAGTCGACTCTCATCAAGGCGTGACGCGAACTTCTTAATTCGGGTGGTCATAGTTGCTAGATTGATCCTACAAAGAAATATTTCCAAATAAGAACCATTTTCCAATCAAAGCACAATTCGTCTAGCCAATTGTCAAAGGTCTATTAACAATTGATATCATACAAGGCTAGACAATTGATCAATCAATGCAACAAGCAATGTTCAATGGACAATCTACTCATTTCTAAAATAAATTTTAATTTTTCCATTCTCTAATAAACCAATTTACCAAAGCTCAAGTCTTGAACTTGATAAATTTTCAAAGTTCTAGTGAATACTAAGTACCAACAAGATTTAATTGCAATAAATGATTAGAAAAACTCATAAATAAACTCAATTTCTTATAAAGATTTCAAATTTAAAGCATTTTCAACATCAAGAACTCTAAAAGTAAAGAAAATCTCAAATTCAACCATCAATATTCCAAATTTGCATATGAAATCATCTACCTAAACAGTTGTAACTCATACTAAACACAAAACAACTCAATTATAACTCAATAATAGTGAAATCACAAGATTCCCATGTATGCATCTCCAAATATGAGAGTGCATGGGGTCTTCTTGAGCTTTGTAATCCCTAGATGGTCCATCATTTCTCGAGAAATCACGTTAACATTAGACCCGGAGTCACACAACGCATCGTCGATCTCCAAGTTCCCAAGCGTGCAAGCAATCGTAAACTTCATGGGGTTAAGCTTCTTCTCAAGGGTTCTTGGTTTATCCTTTTCCCTTTTAGTTTGATACTTCATCATAACCTCTCAAACCTTTCCTTGATTAGCCAACACATTCGTAATGAGATCTCACTCTTTAGTTATTCGCTTGTAGTCATCTTCTTTTTGAAACTTAATACCAATATCCTCCATGTCCTTCTTGTAACTAGGTAAGATCTTCTTAACCGCCTTAGTGAAATCCGGTCTTGGAAGCTCTAGCTTAGGCTTGTGTTGACTTTCTTCATAGGTTGGAGTTTCCATAGCTCTGTTTCTAACTAACTCAATCCTCTGTGAGTGTTCTTTCTTCACAATAACATTCATTTCTTCTGGAGGCTTCAATAGGTTAGCGAATCCTTCTAAGTAGAGCTTATCTTCTTCATAATCTTCTTTAGTCAAAGGTTCATACCTCGAATGCCATCCTTTATCTTCTTCTAGGATCACCACATTGCAAATGTTGCTTTTAGGATTAGATTCGGGTTTACCCCGTAGAATACCGCTTGGTGCCTTTGAGCTAGAAGCGAATTGTGCTAGTTGCACATCAATGGTCTTCACATGAGAAGCTAGGCTTGTAATCTTGCCATCCAACTCTTGATACATCCCATCAATCCTAGAATTAACCTCATGGAACCTCTTTGCAATATCTGCATTGCTCTTGATATGTCCATCTTAAACCCGTTGAACCAACACCTTGAGCTCTTGGTCTTGAGAAGCGGGTTGAGTAGAGGTAGTAGCTTGATTGGCAGGAGCAACTTGATTGGAATAGTATTGTTGCTTAGGAACAAAAGCTTGCTGAGGAACAAATCCTTGAACTTGTTGGGGAATGAAAGCTTGTTGTTTAGGTGGATAGACTTGGTCTTGGGGATTCTCCACATTAGTGTTACTATAGGACAAATTGGGATGAGACCTATAGTTAGGATTGAATCTCTTTTGATAATACCCTTGACCTTGAATGTAGCTTATCTCTTCTTGTTCTTCTTGGACTCCTTCAACAACCATCTCTTGGTTTCCATGAAAATCTCCAGCATAGTGGACTTGCTTCATACTAGCTAGGATAAGCTTGTCTAGCTTATCACTCATCTCATTGATCCTTTGATCTTCACTCTTGAGCTCATTCTTAGGTTCCTTGTATGATCTATCATACTCCCTATTGTAGCTTTGATTGCTTTGAGCTAGATTCTCAATGAGCTCTTCTCCTTTTTCTATAGTCAAGTTTCCAAAGTCTCCATTACTTGCTATATTTAGAGCTAGGTAGTACTTCTCCTCAATCCCTCTATAAAAGATCCCAAGAAGAGCTTCCATAGGAACTCCATGATGAGGACAAGACCTAGTATAACCTTTCAATCTTTCTCAAACTTCATAGAGAGCTTCATTTGGACCTTGCTTGAAGCTTGTAATATCGTTTCTAATCCGTGCGGTGCGTTGATTAGAAAAAAACTTAGCCAAGAATCTCTTCTTACATTCTTCCCATGTAGTGATTGAAGATGTCACTACACTCTTTTCCCATTGACTAGCTTTATCACCCAAGGAAAACGGAAACAAGGTGAGCTTTACGACGTCCTCGGATACTCCATTCATCTTTACCGTTCCACACAATCTATCAAAGTTGTCAAGATGCTCAATTGGATGCTCCAAGGGTAAACTGAAGAAACGGTTGTTTTGCACCATATTGATCAAACTAGATTTAATCTCCCAATTGTTGTTAGCGCAAGGTGGTGGGCGAATACCGATTCGAGTCCCATTAGTGAGCGGTTCATCGAAATCTCCAATCCTTCTTTTTTCTCAAGGAGCATGAATGGGTACTCTATTACCATTACCATCCACATTTCGAGCAATTTCATTAACTTGGCGATTACCACTATTACCATTACCAACGTTAGCTTCCATTGCTACACGTTCTCTTTCCTTTCTTGCTAATCTAGCTTGCTTCTCAACTTGGCTAATATTAATGTGTAGATCAAAGTTGTCTAAACTTTTGCTTCTTGTTATCATGCACCTACACACCAAGCAAAGACAAGAGACAAACAAGATAGATTGAATAACAAACAAAAAATAAAACCTAGTCTACAAAAGATTCCAAATCCAAATGCTAAAATGAAAAATCAATCAATCCCTAGCAACAGCGCTAAAAACTTGATGCACACAAAAGTGAGATGAACAATGCAAATGAATGTCCAACCTAGATGTGCTATGAGTTCTAAAACCTCAATTAACTAACCACTAGTGCATGGTACAACCAATGTAGTAATCAAGAGTCATTCTTCCACAATGATTAATGATTTCTAAGCAATTGGAATGCAAGAAACTAATGAAGCTAGGTGAATCTAAATTCAAAGTGTGATATGGGGGTTTTACTCAATATAAATGATAATATGAAAAGGTGCAATAAGTAAAATGCAAGCTTAAACAAAGTAAAACACTAAAGTAAAGAAAAGCAATGCATAAATGAAAGTAAAACAAGATTAAAATGCAATTTAAGAAAAGTCAACAAAAGTCAACAAAAATTCAACAAAAATCAACAAAGGTGATTGATTTAGGTTGAAACAAGTTAAGATAGTGATGCACAACAACTAAAGCTAGCTAATTTCAAACCATGAATCCATTTAATCTAGATTAACCCACTTCCATGGTACTAATCTATTTATTAATCAAAATCTAACACAAATTTCCATCTGGTTAAAGATTAATCAAGAATCATTAATATCAGTTCATAAAAGCTTACTAAACTTCTTACACATCAACTTTCATTGGCTAAGATAAGTAAAGCATGATTAAAGTTCTTCTAGACATTTCCACAATCACCTTCCGGGCATGAAAAGACCATGATCTAGATTTGGGGTAATTACTTTATAATCTAGCATTTAGGGCTCTTTAATCAATGAAATATGAAATACTAACAACCTAGCATCACTAATATAGCTTGAATCAACCTTAATCTTCCCTACCCAAGATCCATTAGTAAAACTACTCACTAACCATAACTAAAACACTTAAAGCAAGATTAATAAGATGCATAATGAAAAGACTTAAAGAAATAAACAAGATTAAACTTTGCTAAAACATAAAAGGTGGAGACTTTAACCTCAAATCATCAAAAACACAAAGGTTTTTAAGTTTACACAAAGGATAATGGAAGAGAGGCTAAAGCTTAGGGTTTTAATCACAATGAGAGTATTTATAGGAAGAGCATAAGTGTACCCGGGTCAAACCGAGTCAAACCCGGTCAAACTACAAATTGGAAGCTAGAGGCGCCCCACAGATCAGTCAGAGGATCGGCTAGCTAGCTGGTCCAGGGCTTGATTTTTGGGCAGGGGGTTTTGGACGTTTGGGACGTCCTATAGATCGACTAGGCGACCGGCCTGCTAGCTGATCCTCTGATTGGCTTGATCTTTACTTCCTTGTTCTTCATTCTTCAATCTTGATTCTTCTCTTCACTTGTTCCACAATTGTTCCAAGGCTCTATTTGTACCTAAAATGGAAAAAATATGCATGCAAATGCAAGAAAACAAGAATTTGGACTCTAAACTCAATCTAATCCAAAAAGAACAAGATATGCATCAAAACATGTAAAAACCTAAGCTAAATGTCTCAAAATATAACTAAAATGCATGCTAAGAAAGGGCAATTTATGCACTTATCAGCAATCCTTACTAGCACGGCCATGCTTCCGGGAGAAAGAGCATTGGACTTCAACTGATTCAAATAAGGCTCTGAATCTGCTTTTGGAGTAGCCTGTCTCTCTCTCTGTTGTGACTCTTCCAAAAGGGTATCATCTGGAGTGGACTTAGGTCTGTAGTGGATGTCTCTATCTCTCTGTTGATGGTTTCCTACATGTTTCCCTTGAGGTGTTGAATAAGTGGTGTGGGAGCTGCTATGTCTTGTTCTTCCCTGTGTTCCTACAACCTTCTAGTTTTTCTCCAAGCATTCCTTGCCATCATGATCCAGTCTCATACAGAGTGAGCAATGTCTTTCAAATTGTTTGTACGCTAGAGAAGCTGGGACTTCATCCCCATTCTTGTATTCCACAATGGTAGTTGTCACTAATGGCATGAGGCCATTGATATGATCATGCACCTTGGCTTCAAGGGGAGTAATATCTATCTTATCACAGACACCAAGGCTATCTCCGATGTCTTGAACCGTCTCTGGAGTCCAGAGGTGGACCGGGAAGCTTTGGATTTTTAATTATCCAGAAAGGTATCTGGTTGGGGAAGCTCCTATCAATAGTTGGTTTTCATCTTTGGATGATTAGCATCCACTTAGCATAGTGGTATGGTCTGTTATCAAGGACCAATTGAAGATCCTCTTCAGAAGCAAACTGGAATTGGAACTGGCCATTTCCCATATCTGCTCCAACTAGTCTGACTTCTGTCTTCCAGCGGTCTGAGAAGAAAGGTATGAGGGATCATACTATCTGGTACTTCATGTGGTTTACTCTTCCCACTAGCGTGAGAGCATGCTTCGTTAAAAGAGCTGAGTTGTCTGAGTCTCTAGCCTTTACTCTCTTTACTCTTGGGTCGTTGCTTGTAGCTGCAACAGCTTTTCCCGTTTCCTAGTAAGTTAGTCTGGTCGTCATAATCTCCGGTTCTCAAAGATTTCAGTTTACTTCATGTGAGTAAAATGTGGCTGAGGGCCAAATAATAGCAGGAGAAGAGAAGTTATGAGTCCAACATAGATTCAAGAGCTTCTTTTCGCCATATAACACCTCCCTACCACTACTAGTTAAATCCATATTGGTTTACACTAGGAGAAATGTCTTCTCTGAGGCTGCGGCAAACCCGGAGCTCCGGAGAGCTAGCGTTTCAAGCAGAACCCTAGTTTGGTTCGTGGCGGTTGCTTCTCGAAGGGAGAAAGAAAGTTTGGTGTAGTAATTTATTTTTAGATGTTATTAACTTTATAGTAAATAAATAGATAATATATATATATATTGGAATTTTAACATTTATTTTATTTGTTAAACAATAATATTTGATTTGTAAATATTTAATGTTGCTGAGGCGATTTGATTTTAAGTAACGGCCATTTTTCGAATCGGAAAATGACCAACGGCACGGGAAATGTGCATCTCCGGGATGGATTCACATCTCCGACGTCCGAGGATGCCATATCCCTCCAGCTGGGTAGATGCGGTGTACCTACTATCACGAAATCAAAGGGTTTACGATGGATTTCAGGAATCCTGGAAAGTTTCCTTTTCCAGTCAAATACAATCAAAGGACATCAAATCAGGAATGATTTAGACTATCTCATACCCCGGATTTGTAGCAATTTAGTTACTCTGACAGGGGCTGGATTTGGTAACATTCAGTCACCTAGCACAATCAGTGTTCTTGCTCTCAACAGATCCTCTAACATTCCAATTCCTGTAATTGGGGAGGATCCCTTTGATTCCTCCTTCACCACGGATTTAAAAGTGCGAATACGGCCTGGCCCTTTCTCACACTCCTCTACGACTAGCTGTTTGCAACGAGTTGCTCTAAAAAAATTTGTAATCCTTACCATGGCTTTTTTTGGAGGTCTGATCTCTGCAGACAAGGATGGAAAGAAGGAGAAGAGAATTCAACTTCCACCACTCGACAAAAATCAAGTTCTGAGGCATTTTGAGCGTACCTTGGTGGGCCGTGTGTTACTTCGTGAAGCTCAAGAACAGAACCATCAAGCCTTGATTGGTTTCCTTCCCACGGTGTGGAGATGTGAGGGTCGTGTCCAAGGGAAGGAAATTGGAGATGGAAGGATCCATTTCAAGTTCCAGAATGAGGAGGATTTACAAATGGTGATGGACAACCGACCATACCATTATGATGGATCCATGATCGCTTTAGAAAGATGGGTTCCGACGGTGCGTCGCGATTTTCCAATTACCATACCATTCTGGATTGTTATCCATGGCCTTCCAGATTACAGGCGTGAGAAGGACTCGGTGACAAGCATTGGAGAGGCACTCGGCGAGTGGATGGCAGTTGATGTCTCTGAACCTATACCGAGGGTTCGGGTGATGCTGGATTGCAGCTCACCTCTGGTTCTGCGACGGGAATCTGATGACGAGGGTGAGGTCGTGTGTCTAGATTTCCGGTACGAGAAGCTTCAAAAACACTGCACACGGTGCCTCCGTCTCACCCACGAGGCACCATACTGTCCGGAACGTCCTCGGGATCAACGACGGGAGTCTTACCGACGACGGGAAGAGGTAGAAGTGCGAGGGAACCAGAGGCCTCCTCGGGAAGACCGAAGCAAGGCAGGGGTTACCTCCAAAGCCCCACGGGAGAGAAGTGCCCACGCAACTGCAACGATGGCATCGTCTTCGAGGCGGAAACCGGTCAGGCATGACATACTCCCCGAACTGGAGAAGACGACGGACACGGTCTCCACGAAAGATTGGGTCCGCAAAGCTTTCCCCAGCGAAGAGACAAGGGGTCAGAAGGAAGCACCGGATTCCAGCAACGGTGGAAGGTCACCGCATCAGGAACAGAAGCGACCTAAGGTCGAGACCGCGTCGTGGTTTCGGAGTACCGTGGAGGAGGCGCGAATCGCCAATCTAAACCACCACCGTACTGAGAAGAGGGAAGCGATGGAGCGAGCTCGCGAATTGAAACCACCGCAGCAGCGATCGGAGCAGAGTTTGGGTGTTTCGTCTGCGGCGGCTAGGTCATCGAGGAGAGAGGTGGAGAAGGAACTCAGAAAGACGCAGACCACTACTGGGCCTCAGGAAACGGCCAGGGGAGATGGGCCGGATCAGCCAAATTCCCCTCAAGCCCATGCTGATCTGTCGGGGGGAGAGGGGGAAATGGGGCTAGTCAACTCTGAAGTGGGCCTGGATAATACTTTAAGCCCAACAGGAATAATTTCCCCACTTAGAGAATTTTTGGTGGCTAATCCCATAAGTTCAAGGGAATCTGACCACAAAAAGGAGACTAGCGGTGGGAAGTACCCATGGAGTTTGGAGAAGCGAATTGGCAAAGCTCTTGGAGTTCGCAAGAAGATTGGTCGTAGTGCGTTCCAAGGCAACCGTATTCATAGGCATGTGGCTTTAGTGCAACTGGATTCAGAAAAGTTTCCACAGCTTTAGCGACTAGTGCAAACCCGCCCCCTTCGACGACGGGCCCAGAAACTGGGGAATGTTTGGAGGAATCAAAAAAACCGGTGGTTGATGAGAAACCACCGGCGCCCGCTTAAATGATTCTAAGCTGGAACTGCCAGGGGGCTGGAAGTTTCTTGGCAGTTCGTCGATTACGTGAATTTCGTAAGCAGTTTTTCCCGGGGATTCTCTTTCTTATGGAAACAAAGCGTGATCACCAGTTTCTTCAGGATTTGCAACTTGAATTTGGCTATGATTTCCTTTTTACAGTTGACCCTTCTGGTCGTAGTGGCGGATTAGCCCTTCTGGCTAAATCTGAGTTTCGTATTCAAGTTCTTTTTTCAGATAAAAATATTATTGATGTAATGGCTACCATTCTTGGGAATAAAGTTTTTCTGTCGTTTGTTTACGGTGAACCTGTTATTTCCAATCGAGGTTTAGTTTGGGAAAGATTATCCCGTATTAGTACCACTCGGTTTGCACCGTGGTTTATGACCGGAGATTTCAATGAGATTACGGGACATCATGAAAAAACAGGGGGACGTAGACGACCCGATAGCTCCTTTCTCGACTTTAACTTAATGCGACAAAACTGCGGGATGGTCGACTTCCCATATTCGGGTAACTGTCTCTCCTGGTTTGGACGACGAGGAACTAATGTAATTCGTTGCCGCCTAGATCGGTCAATGGGCAATGAAGATTGGTATGATTTATTCACCCACACGAAGATGGAATATCTTCGGTTCATGGGCTCGGATCATAGGCCGGTTCTGACCCGATTTCAGAACACCAGAATGGGTGGAACGAAGAAATTTCGGTTTGATAAGCGCTGGCTCTCAAAACCAAATTTTGAAGAGGTGGTGCGCTCAGGCTGGCTGAGTGAACCACTACCCACATAACCAACTCTTGATGACAGGATAGCCAACTGTCGGAGGAATATCTCTCGTTGGAGGAAACGGGAACATGTTATATCGGAGGAAGAAATCGAAGTCTTGAAAACTCGTCTTGAGGACGCCCAGAGTAACGATGCAGCCACGTTGGAGGACATAGCCACTATACAAGAACAGCTATGTACGGCTCTTCGAGATGAGGAATTATACTGGCAGCAAAAGAGTAGGGTTACCTGGCATCAAGAGGGGGATCATAATACAAAGTTTTTTCAGGCATCAACGAAACAGCGGAGGGCCCGTAATAGAATTACGGGTATTGTAACAGAGACGGGGGTTTGGACAGAAAAAGAGGAGGAAATTGAGAAAACAGTGATAGATTACTTTGCGGAAATGTTCACATCCTCGCCAATCTCTGATCTGGAAGTATCACTGGCAGCTATCAATTGTTGTGTTACCACGGAAATGAATGCTTTCCTCACTCGGGAGGTCACGGACCAGGAAGTCAGAGCGGCAGTTTTCGCCATTCATCCGGAAAAGGCACCGGGACCAGATGGGATGACGGCTTTGTTTTATCAGAAATTCTGGACGATTATTGGTCCCCAGGTAGTCGCGATGGTCCGTAACTTTATGAATACAGGGCTTCTCGACTCGGCGAGCAATATGGTGAATATATGCTTGATCCCCAAGTCAGAACGACCACGGTTGATGACGGAATTTCGGCCGATTAGTCTGTGTAATGTGAGCTATAAGATTATTTCCAAGGTTCTTTGTCAGCGCCTTAGAAGATTCCTACCATCCATAGTGTCTGAAACCCAATCGGCTTTTGTGGCAGGGAGACAAATTACGGACAACATCCTGATGGCCCAGGAAGTGTTTCATGCCTTGAAGACAAATCCGGTCAGTAAAAGAGAAGGCATGACAATTAAGACGGATATGAGTAAAGCTTATGATCGGGTGGAATGGGGTTTTTTGGAGGCCCTGATGCGTAAGATGGGTTTCTCAGGACAATGGATAAAGTGGATTATGACTTGTATCAACTCGGTGTCATATAGTATTTTACTTAATGGAGACCCAAAAGGTGACATCACACCCTCACGTGGACTACGACAAGGGGACCCGCTCTCGCCGTACTTGTTTATTCTTTGTACGGAGGTCCTGGTTGCAAATATAACAGTGGCGGAGGCGGCTGGACGAATCTGTGGTATTAAAGTGGCCCCAACGTCGCCTTCCCTTTCCCACCTATTATTTGCTGATGATAGCCTCTTCTTCTGCAAAGCAACCAAGGAACAATGCGACAATATACTTACGGTTTTGAATGTTTATGGGAATGCGTCTGGACAACGCATTAACTTTGCAAAATCCGCAATAACGTTTGGTACGGAGGTGCCTCCAGAGCGGCGTACAGAACTCATGACAAGGCTAAATATTTCGATGGAGGGAGGATCCGGGAAATACCTTGGGATCCCGGAACAACTGCAAGGATCGAAGGCGGAGGTCTTCGCTTACGTGCAAGACCGCCTCAACCAGCGGATTAATAGCTGGTCGGCCAAGTACCTATCGAAAGGAGGAAAGGAGATTATGATTAAATCTGTGGCGCAAGCACTACCAACTTATGTAATGTCTACTTTTCTCCTTCCAAAGAGTCTGCTTCGGAAACTTGCTAGCGCGGTTTCTAACTTCTGGTGGAAAACTAAGGATAATTCTAACGGGATGCATTGGATTTCGTGGAAGAAGATGTGTCTCCCGAAGAATGCCGGAGGTATCGGTTTTAAGTCTTACGAAGAGTTCAATAAAGCCTTACTGGCCAAGCAGCTCTGGCGACTTCATCGATACCCAAATTCCTTAGTGGCACGTGTTTTGAAAGGAAAGTACTTTCGATACTCGATACCATTTGAAGCTAGAAAACATTACCGCCCGTCTTATGGATGGCGAAGTTTGACAAGTGCTCAACCTCTGTTGGATAAAGGTATGAGACGGACGATCGGTACAGGCGCACAATCATGGTTTTGGACAGATAAGTGGATCCCAGATGAACATCCACGCCGGGTTCGGAGTCTGCTACCACAACCTAATAAGTATGATCGCGTATCGGACTTCATTGATCCTCAATTAGGGACGTGGCAGTTGGCTAAGCTCCGAACTTGTGTTCATGAAGAAGATATCCCACTCATACTATCTATCCAACCCTCTGGACGGAGAGCAAAGGATGGTTTTTGCTGGCATTATACACGCACCGGACTGTACTCAGTACGATCTGGGTATGAAGTAGCCAGACACCGGCTAGATGCGGATCTGGTTTATGCCCAACAACTACCTTCAGTAAATCCATTAAAAGAGAAGGTCTGGCAGCAGAAAACAACCCCTAAGATTCGTCACTTCCTATGGCAGGCGCTCTCTGGGGCGGTGGCAGTTAATGAGAGATTGGCGCATAGACATCTCCAGCAAGAGAGACAGTGCCCCAGATGTGAAGACATGGATGAGACCATTAATCATGTTTTGTTTACATGTCCAATTGCTAGACAAGTTTGGGCTTTGTCCAATATTCCAAATCCCCTCACAGTTTTTCCTACGGACAGTGTATGGGGAAATCTTGACTACTTGTTCTCAAGGATCCCTCATCGTACTGAGACTGAGGAACACGCCCAATGTTTCCCATGGATCATTTGGTATATTTGGAAAGCTCGCAATGCTAAAGTTTTTAACAATGTCGAGAGGACACCCCCAGCGATTTTGGAGCTGGCCCGAAAGGAAGCTAGAGAATGGTGGTTGGCTAACATGGCTATTGAAAAACAAACTCACACTCAAGACCAGGGGATTCAGATGGAGGACCAGCCGGACGTGTTTCGGTGCTTCGTGGATGGGTCTTGGAAGGAGAATGATAGCACAAGTGGTGTGGGCTGGATTTTACAGCTGCAGGATGGCACATCCGATTTATTGGGGACAAGGGGCTTAAAGCGAGTACAATCACCTCTGCATGCAGAACTGCAAAGCCTCCTATGGGCTATGTCAAGTCTCACCGAGTATGGGCGCTATTGTTCGGCGTTTCTCACGGACTCCCAGGAGCTGGTGAGTATGGTAGCAGACCCAGGACGATGGCCACGATTTTGTTCTGAGCTAGAAGATCTCGAGGAGTTACGACTTTCTTTCCCAGACTTTACTCTTACGTATTGCCCTAGGGGAAAGAATGAAAAAGCAGATTTCCTTGCGAAAAATGCTCGTCTCCGCCAATCAGTCTTTTCTTTTGTTAGCACGTCTATTCCGTATTGGTTCAATGATACCCATGTATTTTTGTAAACAATCCGGAGTCGTGCGTTCGTGACAAAAAAAAATATATATATATATATATATATTTAATGTTATCTGATAAATTTTTATAGACACATGTTACAGTTATGTTAGTTACAGAAAAAGGAATCAAGTTTAAAAAGATGTGAAAAATATAATTATATTAAATATCTTAATACTTGATTTCATCTCATCTGATTTATTAGTTTAAAATATTATCCTTTGATTTGTTACATTTTGTAAGGTATAATTTGTAGAATGTTTTGTATAACCAATCAATAAACTAGTATGACAAAAATAATATAATTATTTTCTTACTTATTATCATGTCCTATCACTATTTTATCGCTTATAATTGTACTATCATCTCTTATAATGTTATTTGGACCATCCAAAAACTGTACTGTCTTTTATTACCAATCAAATCTTAGAATTAGAAAAAAAATCTCGTACTCTAGTCCCTCATTGATATTCATCAAGTGTGAAAATAAAAAATAAAAAAAAATTGATGCCCATAACTTTCTATTCATCAATTCTCAGAATGCCCCTTTTTCAAAAAAAAATCTCATTACTTTATTCAACTTCTTTGCTACATAATCTTCTTATGCATCAAATCAAACAATTGTACAAGCCGAAAATAAACAACTCTTGATCATGGGCTTTTCCGAAGTTACCACCTTTCTCTTGGGCATGTCGTCATAAGACCAGCGACAAATGCATGACTTGATGGACTCATAGAGTAATAACTTTCCATGAATATTACTTGAAATCAAACCTATGGTTTCAGAAAATCAAGCAGAAACTTTTCATACGATTTCAAAAGATAAATATTTGTATTTTTCATTTTTCCAATAAACAAAGCTTATACTAAAAAAAGTAAAATAAAACTACTTAATGTATTATCTTGTTTAAATAATATTAGAGTAACTCAACATTAAATTATTATGAAACAACACATGCGTTATTCGGATTTTCATCACTAAGCATCATATATTTAGCCATCTCCTTTTCTTCATCACTATTTGGTTGGTGACGCATCTCTGCAAACATTGTTGTTTCTTCTTCATTCCTCTTTGACGTTTCACCTTCGAATTGTTTCTTTTTGTCTTCTTTCTCTTTTAACTTTTTATACTTATCAACTTTTTTCAACAATTTGTCCTTATCAAAGTTACCAGTAACCACCAATCTTGTTTTTTCTATATCCGGTAGACATAATTGAACCCCTAATCATACATTATTGAAAGTAAATGATGGTTAATCAAGCGGATAATCTTTTTTGGAATGTGTAAAAATATCATACAATGACAAAACTGTAACAAATTCACTTTTGGCGTATATTATTATTTAAACATATAACGTGCTATTTTAACTTGTGTTATCAAATGAAAATAATATGAATTTTCTAGAAAACATATGTGATTTTGAAGTAATTATTATATGGATTTTTTAACCGGCATTGTGCAAATAAAACAATATAATTTGGCTATCTAATGCATATGCTCAAAAAATAATTACAATATAAGTAAGAATATTATGACATTTAAAATGTGATAAAATATATATTATATATACCTTCAGATTTGCAAATATACTTTTGGATACTTTTCTGGTGCTTGACTAGAAATTGTCTATTGAACTTGACTTCCAATGTTTGTCTTCAAAAAAATCAAAAAGTTAAAACACATGTAGTGATCTCAAACAAGTAGTTGAAAATTTGCCATTTTAATAACTAATGAAAAATTATACTACCAAAAAGAAATTCACCTTGCTTCAGGTTCTTCTTTTCGGATCCTTGCTTCATTCTGCTCTTCAACTATTTCAGGTTTATCTTCTTCCTGAACTAAATCAGACTCACTGTTTCCAGTCTGAACTTCATCACATTTTTCAATCTTCATCAAAATTTCAGCTGTTTTACCAGTTTTTTTCTTCAGAGTTTCCAATAGTTTTTCCATATTGAATTCACCAGCAATCTTAATAATCACACCATTTAGAAAATAAATATTACAACATAAAGCTATATTACCATCAAATAGTGTATATATAAGATGTTTTAATTTTCTTACCATCCAATTTGAAAACAACTTTTTTAATTTCTTTTGCACAATTCAAACTATTCATCCGGATCTTCAACTCGACAGCCACTACAGTTGTTGCACTAGATAATTTTATAAAAGCGAAAAAGTGTAGCACCATAAGAAAGATATAAAAAAATACAAAATCTTATTCAAATCACATGTAGATATATTGATTTTCAGATGTTAAAAAACAAAAGATATGGAGAGATAAGTCACTCTACTTGTCAGAAATTTTTTTTCGTGACTGCTTTGACAACAACCCTTTCATCTCTAGTCAAATTCAAAATAAGAAACACTAGTTACTTAAGAATCTTCTCCCCTTATTTTTTGTGTGAAATCTAACACTTTCAATAAACAAAGAAAAACAGAGTTCTAGGGACAAACCATGCAATTTGTTAATCAACTCATAAAATATAAGACTTATATACACAAGATTTTCCAAAATGATCTTTTAATTAATTTCTTAAAAATAAATAATTAAGAAGAAAAAATTTCTTTTTTCATATTAATTGTATCTAAATTTTTAGTAATACATTAAGGAAACTTTTGTTTTTATCTCATTTTTTCTTTTTTTAATCAACTCATAAAAATATAAGACTTATATACACAGTATTTTTCCAAAATGATCTTTTTAATTAATTTCTTAAAAATAAATAATTAAGAAGAAAAAATTTCTTGTTTTTATATTAATTGTATCTAAATTTTTAGTAATACATTTAGGAAACTTTTGTTTATCTTATTTTTTCTTTTTTTATTTCCCAATAAAATCTCAAAATTTTCTCAATTTGGCATTTGTTTTATTTAAGAAGGGGAAAATAGTTTTTTTGCTTACTGTAAAAATATTTAATTAAGTTTTAAAAAAAAACATTTATTTCCATATCAATATATCATATGGACAATTTCCAAAAATACCATACTTTTAAGTTTTTTTTTCCCAAAACACCACCATTTTCAAAAGTTCCAAAAATATCACTTTTTATCCAAAGTTTCAAAAATAACACAAAATTAAAATTCACTTTTAACATTCAAAACTAAACTCTAAACCCCAAACCCAAATGATACCCCCTAAAGCTATACCCTAATTATGAATTAGTTAACCCAAACCCAAAATTTTTAATTTATAAACCTTAAAAATCAATTTTTAATTTTGTGGTATTTTTGAAACTTTGGAAAAAAAGTGATATTTTTGGAACTTTAAAAAAAAACTTCAAAGTGTGGTATTTGAGGGAATTTCTCTATATATATTATATCATATACGTACAGTGTAAACAAATGTAAAAAAATCCATTTAAGAATAGGACATGTGTGTGAACGCGTTCAACCAGTGTCATCGACTGGGTTTCGATGTCAAGTAGATGGGTCTTCGAAGGATACATATACCACTTCAGGACTAAGCTGGGTGTGTAACCAACAAGGCCATTTGATTGTTCTAGGAGCACAAAGACTAAGCCACCGAAGATCCCCTTTGCACTAGGAGGTCGAGGCTCTGGTATCGGCGATGTCATGTATGTTGGAGAGAGGTGTGGATTGTCATCTATTTTAGACGGATTGCTCTGACCTGGTCGACATTGTCCAGAACCCCGAGGAGTGGCCGGCATTCTCGATTATCAGTAGCAAGCTTCGAAGCTTACAAGATCGGATACCCAACTTCTCCATTTCACTAATTCCACATTCTATTAATATTAAGGCGGATTGCTTGACTCGTTCACCTAAATCAAATGCTATAAATTTTTCTTATGTAAGCAATTTCCCTTCATCTTGGATTGCCAACGCGGAATGAATTTTTTTATTAATAATTAGGTTGACAAAAAAAAAAGAATAGGACATGTGTGAAATTAAAGACAATTTTGGGTCTTGTGGGTGATTGGTTGGGCTGTAGCTGTATATTTTACTGCTGTACAATTTACGATGTGGACATTTTGGTTGTTGATGTAGAAATTAGGCTGCAAGTATTTAAAACAAAAACATGATTGGTAAATATCAGTTACGTACTTATGTGTTGTACATTAGTTTTGATAATCTTACAATTTGTAATTTTTTATCTATCAATGGGATATAATTATTATATATATAATGTTTAAAAAAATATATATTTATATATCGTCCATATATATGTATTTATATATATATCATCTATATATATATTAAAAATAGATTTTTTTCATTACATAATACAATTATACTTTACAATATACTAATATGGTTTTACCGTAGAAATTTATTCCTGTGTATATACGATTTTGTTAAATAAAAAAAAGTAAAAAATAGTGAAAAACGAAAAAAGAAAGAAGAAAGAAGCTACATCCAAAAATGGACTGTAGAAAAACTTGTACTTACAGCCAAAAAGAATTAAAAACAATTGTGTGGGCTATGAGAAAAAATCTGAAAGCTACAACGTGATTGTTTTAATTTTGGGGTCGTAATACTTTTATTGCCTTAAAAAATATTTTACAGCCGAGCCAATCATACCCAAGGGGTAATCTCCTTTATATAGGAAAACACATCCAATTTTTAGTAATCTCCTTTATATAAAAAGAGAAGAATTCATGAGTTCTTATAGCATCCACATCAGCAAAAAAAAAAACTTTGAATATTTTAGGCCAATCATTATGCCTTGTCGTTGCTTCCTCAATTAAAAAATATTACTGAAAATATTCTCGCCGTCTCCTCTTCTTCTTCTCTAATAGGTTATTCTTAAATTAATAATTTGAAACTCATCGTCTCATACTCCTCTTCTCTTCTTCAAAAATCTCCAAACACAATCGTTTAAAGCTCTATACCAACTTCATCGTCTTCTCCGTTTCAATCGCTTCTCTGGTTTTTGGTTTTACTCTCGAAAGAAAAGGTACTATAGCTTTTGTTACCTCTTATATACCTTCTTTCAACTCGGACTATTTTTTTTTTTCAATCATGGGCCAATTTAACAGGTGAGACAATGAATCGAAGAACAGTCTCTAATGGAGGAATCCCAGGGGAGTTTGTGGGGTTGCAGGTTCTTAGTGCAAGATATGTATTTTCTTATGGAATTTCACACGTATGCAAGTTAGGTCACATCGCCTCCTCCTTCGTAAAATATATGTTACCATTCTTTTTCTTTTTGTTCTAATAAGTCGTAACGTCTTTGATAACCATGAATTATTTGGATTTGAATTTTGTTGTTTCGCGTTTACTTGGCATGACCAGTGAATACTGATTTCTTAATGCTTTATGGCATCACCTTCACTCATTGCAGTTGTTGATGTCAAGAAAACCTTTAGCAAAATTTTCCCAGAGTTTTCACTTACAAATGAGAAAAATGCGGGAAAAGAAAAAAAAACTCACTATTGAACGCAAAGATCCAAACTTCGGAGGTTTATAATTTCATGGGTTAGTTTGCTGTTGTGTGATATTGTGACCTTAAGCTCCAATTAATTATTATTTCTCTACTTACGTTTTAATTAGTTTGGGTGGGAATTGCCATCAATCCTAATATTTTTTGAATCTAATGGTTAGTTATCTACTATTTACTTGACGTTTGTTTTGTTTGTAGGTTTCAGTCAACATTTTGCTGTAATCTAGATCCGTAGTGGTGATAATAGAAAACCTTTTGGGTAATCAACATGTGACACTATAACTATATTCTTTCAAATTAAAAATTTAATGTTCTCTCTTTGTGTTGGATATGAAAAAGCTTCTGAGTTGCTAAAGTTCATCAAATATCTTTTTTCAAAAATAGTTGTTTAGTAATTCATGTCTTTCTCACATAGACAATAATTTGTAGTACTTCATTCATTTCTAAGTTAGTTTTCCTCTTCTATTGTTTGGTTTATCTTAAACTTTCCGATTCCAATTGTTTTTTCAAGCAAGGTCTATAATGTGGATTATTCTTACTTGAGGTTTGTATATATCACCATCACATTTAGTCGAATAGTATGCTCATTTTTTAATGTGATTCCTTGCTTTGGCTATTCTCATATATTGCTATAGTTGCAAAAAAGCAACACAAATCTTTCGAAGGAGAAATCGTTTGTTTTTTCTGAGATGTGGATAAAAAGGTACAAGTCTTTTCATTTTGATCGTTATTTTCTCTTTCACTTGGGTGTTCTGCTCTCCGTCTAATTGGGTTATTATCTTTTCTTCTTTCCTCTATGTTATAATCTTAAATGCATCACTATCCATTTTTTTAACTACTAGTGACTTCACTTTAAACCATGCTGAAATTTTAAATTTACCTCTTCGTCGTGCTTCTTTTAATAGCTTTCTATCTGAATTGTTGTTGTGACCATGCTTCCACAAAAGTATATATTCTCCTACTTAACCTTTTAGGCCTTTGATTTTTTCATCATAGTATTCGTCTTTATAATTTCCAATGAGAAAGGTGTTAAACGTGAAAAAGAGAGAGAGGAAAGGGTGTTTAATCTTAACAAGGTAGGTGTTACTGCATAAACATTGCTTAAACTTTTTATCTTCTGGTCAAAATAAAATTAAATCTCCCTCTACAAAATGTGTTTCTCCTTTTCCTTTACACAGAAGCGTTGTGCCTTGAGAACAAAAGAGACAAATCAACTTAGATACATGCCACAAGTGGAGCAGTAGATTAGAAGCAGGACATACATCAATTTTTAAGTGAAACTATGAAAGATGAGTTGAGGAGGTCCTCTTGGAAGTCACCAATCCAAATGGTGAGGACGGTATCAAGTTGTTGATGTTGCTGAGGTGCAAGATCTTGTGAGTGAGGATGGTCAGCCACCCGCCTTCGCAAAACAAGTTGGATTTCTTTAATCATTTGAACCAGAGTGTAGATGTGTATCTTATGAGGTTGAATGGAAACATCTGTTCCTTTCTATCCATAGTTCATAAGAAGTTGTCTAACATATATTTTTACATATTGCGTAAAGCCTACTGTTTGAAGATGGTCACTTAGCCGAACTCAGAATTTTGCAGTCTGAAGGAGACAACAAGAATCAAGCAAAAAAAGAACGTCCACAATTTTTCATATATATAACCACATTCAAAGAAAATATGGTCTTGAATTCATCACAAAGTAAGCATGTTTGAGAGACGAGAGTCAATCTCAAGTAGTTAACCACAAAACATAATATTTACAACATGATCTTCTTCTCAAAACATATACTCCCTCTGTTCCTAAAAGATAAATGTTTTACAAAAAAAATTTGTTCCAAAAAGATAGAGTTTTTACAGTTTTCAATGCACTTTTACAAATTCCAAAACAAATACTGAAATACTACTGGTTAAATTTTATTGAAAACTGTAAATCGTAGAAATCAATGTGTTTTCTTAATAACCGTGCATTACCTTAAACATCTATTAATAAGGAACAAAGGGAGTATAATATAAGCCAATTACAAGGAAGTTGGATCTAAAAATAACAAAATAAGAGGTTAAACATAGACATCAAGATTTTCAAACAGAAAAGGCAGGGAGCATAGTGATACAATCGGGAAGATTCAAAATACTGTGTGCGTAGATATGAGAAACTCTATGCAAAAGAGACTACAAACTTCACAATGTGAGGACCTTTTTTTCCTTCATAGTATTTTCACAATTTCTTATTTTCGAGTTGTGCTTCTAGGAAAAGGGTCCATTGGATTTATATGTTTGTTAAAATCATTTCAAACATATTAAAAATTCACCTTAACGTCCTATTACAAGCAAACATAAAAAAAATAAGGTAAAAGAGTTCTCGATAATGTAAACAAAAAAATGTTATATTCCTCATATTTTCTGATTTTTTAACGGGTTCGTTGCACAGAAAGTGATTTTTTTTTAAATACTACGGAAGAAATTAATGACGGCCAATTTCAAAAACTTGGTCACATATTGAAAAGAATGTAGTAGTTCTCTTTTCAAACATTTCTTTTTTGAAGATAAGATGGTTACTAATAGTGGTTCTTGACATTGCTTTAAGATTCTCTAATGCAAAAAGATTTATGAGAAAAGAGCAACAGTAGTAGAAAATAAAATTAGGGTTAATAAGGTATTAAATCAAGGAAAAAGCCAAAATAAAGAAAAATCCATAACAATTCAAAACTCGAGTAATCAGTTTCCCACTAATGATAAAATGACAAAACAAACCTCTTGACAATATATATACATATCTCTCTCCATCTCTCTCATCAATCCTAGCCGCCACGGTGGTGTAGCATTCCAGAGAAGCAGCGACAGATCCGATTCACTGCAACAGTTAACCGTAGTCGCCACAGTTAACCCTAGCCACTATAGCTTTCAGTGCTTCCATTCACCGCTATCTCTCTCTCACATCAATCCTAGCTGTCACGGTGGTGTGTAGCATTCCGGAGAAGGAACGACATATCCTATTTACCGGCACAATTAACCCTAGCTGCCATAGTTAACTCTAGCCGCCACAGCTTTCGGTGCTTCCATTCACCGCCACAGTTAACCCTAGCCGCCATGGTGGTGTGTGGCAGTCACGAGATCTGATTCACCACCATAGTTACGAAAGAGAGTTAGAGACATAGAAAGGAGAGATAGAGATGAGAGAGAGAGGGAATAGGGGCAAGGTTGCCTTACTGAAAAAGTGAATAGTTTTAAAGCCAACTAGCTAATTATCCCAATATGTGTGTATAAAGAGCCTAATTTCTATTAAAATTTTCGAATATTTTTGTCAAAGATGGAGAGGAAACACATATATTAAAAGATGATTTAACATATATATCTGGTTTTCATGAGACAAAAACAATTAGGTAAAAGCCATTGTATCGTTTGCTTTCAAATTTTAAATTTTTCATTATATTTCACATTATCAATAAAAAATTTATAATTGACTCATTTTCTATGGTAGCGAGCAAAATAATCATCCAAACTTCCAAGTTTTGGATTGTTTTTTTCCATATAGTTTTTCCAGTGAATGGTTCAATTGGTATGAAGAAGAGCTATGAGACATTAGTTGTATGATATGAAGATAAATAAATAAACCGAAAGAGCAACATAAAAAATATAGAAAAAAGAATGATGATATTTTTAAAGGTTTTGTGTTCAAACCAAATAAATTAACATTTTTGTATTATCAAATTCCTAAATTCCAAATCAACAAACAAAATATGTATAAACATTGGCAAACAGTTACACTTAATAATGTTAAAATTATTGCTAAAAATGAACTACAGGATAACTAAAATTATATGTCACCAAAACCAAAATACCTATGTTGTATATATTTCACATGAATAAATTCTAAAATTTAAACAACTCAAACACTTAAGTGAAAGAGATTAATTTATCATTTCAATCATCTATCATTTAATCTACTACGTTGGATCCACTAAAACACAAATACAATACCAAAATACCATTTTATTCATACCAAAATGGTAAATACATCTATAAACAAGATACCCGGACGTAGCATTTATATAAAATGCATTTAGATAACAAGATAAGTCTATAAAATGGTTTCACTAGAGTATTTATATAATGTTTTAATTTACCATAAAAAAAATATAATGCCATGGTTCTAATTAGTTTTCAAAAAATTTAAACCAAATATGATATGGAGTTTTTCCATCTTCAACACAAATGCTACATAAATTATAATGTATGCCGCAACTGTTTTAAAAATAGTTTAGGATTAGAGTAAACTAAAAAGAAATATACAAACTATATTACAATCTGATAAACAAGTGTGCTCGCCGCAACCCCTATCATGTTTTGCCAGAAACCTGAAAAATAAAGAAAGAACTTTGAATTTGCATTTCTCATTTCAAATTTCAAATTTCCTTTAAGTCAGCTATGTTTAGTTTATTTCCCATCTAATTCTTAAACACTTTTAACCAATTACAATAATGTTTTCTCAACCAAAAATTTCTACAATTTTACATGCATGCACTTACCTTGAAACAAAAAGCTAACACTTCGTTTCATTGAAGCACAAGAAAAAATATTAGTTATATAGTAAATACAACCATAGTTAAAAATCAGCCAAGTTTTCCCACCATTGGAATGATACCCGAGTTTCAAATTTGAATGTAGCAAACAAATTACAAATATAGCAGAAACTAACAAACCAAAGTCATAAGAAATATTCTGACTACAAACTGTTAAAAACCATCATAAAAATTTCTTATCTTTGAATCTCAAACACTTGAATTATAACATGAATTACAAGAACCCCGAAGTTACCATAGAATATGACTTACACTGACAAAATATTGAAGGATAATAATCTTAACGTTATTGAAGATGAAAAAAAATTGTGTATTATTTATTACCTGGAGCAAACCAAAAAACATCTATAAAATCATTATCAAATCGTAACAAAACAAAAAAAAATTCATTCAACAAATGTACAGATACAAAAGATAAATTATTCAAATGTCAATATAAAAACAAGAAAATAATACCAGTTTTAAAGAAAAATAACTTAAAAAAAAAACAAACCTGTACTATAATAGATGGTCAAAACTCTCCATGTGAGGACACTTGGCACACTTCTATGATCAACATTTTTTTTCCTTACAATGCCGAATCAATTTTTGCCATTTCTTAAAAAAAAACCTTGCACTTGTAATCGTCTTTCTTCCTCCTCTCTGTTTCTCTCTCAACTCGATTTCGATCAAAGAAAAGTCAAAAAAGTCTTCCTCTCTCTATGTCGATGTTCAACATCTCACGCTAAGCTTCATACCCGCGCACATATCTTCACGTTTAGTCGTTTCTCTATTTGATCTATCCCCTTATATGGTATGTTATTAATTGTTTTTTGGTGTATAGTAGGTTTGGGAATGGTGTTACAAAAATTGCTCTGGGAATGGCATTGTCTTGTTGATACATGGGTTAAAGAAAAAATAAAAAAACTGCATACAAAAAAAATGTCCTTTGCGATTCCTTCTCTGATCGTTGATCTCTGATTGGGTATCACATTTAGATATTTCTTCCCTTCATATTCTCTCTTCAACTCATCTTCTCATCGTGTCCATCAATACTTCTTTTTTCCCTACGAGCAACAGCGGTAGCTAAACCTAACGATGAGGGTGGTGGTGGCCGACGAAGGTGGTTGTGGCGCTGATGGGGAGTTCCATTTGTACGAGATGGTGGGTAGAACAGCAATCTGTTAGAATAGATTCGTTTTCTATAAGAGAAAAAGAAATCTCAAGCAAAAAAGAAATTCAAGGAAAAGAAAGAAAAGGTAAAAACAAGCAAAAGGAAAGTCAAGCAACAAAGAAAATTGGAGTAAAAAGAAATCATGAAGAAAAGGCAAACAAGGAAAAGTGGAAAGTGCTACCATAAGAAATAGAAATTTACTATTATGTTTAGAATCCTAAGACTATAAATAAGAGGTCTAGGCTAAGGTTTATTGTATCCAAAACAACGATGTAAAACAAAGATAAAAAAAAACAAAGAGAAAATAGAGTTAATAATAAAAAGTGAGGTTTAGAGAAACTACTTTCTTAAAGAGAGAATAAAATTCCAACATGGTATCAGAGCCAAGGTTCTGAGTGCTGTCTGTTGAGTAATTTAGTTTCGTACAAAATTCGGGCGAAATTAAATCTCTGCAGAATAATTCTGTGAAAAAAAAAAAAAAAAACGTTTCGTGCGAAACTAATTCCGCTGCAAAATCGTTCTGTGCAAAATCCGGGTTCGCGAAAAGAATCCAGTTTGTGAAAATTTGTGAAAAGTCCGAGTTCGTGCAAAATCTGGACAGAAGTTGAAAGATGACTAAAAGTTTGCAAACACTATCTGTTCTAGTGTTTGATGGGGAAAACTATGAGCTATGGGCTACAAGGATCAAGACTACTTTAATAATTCAAGAGCTTTGGGAAATTGTGGAGGAAGGACTTCCACTAAAGCCAATAGCAACAAAACCTGAAGCAAAATCTAATGCACTAGAAGAATGGAAAGAAAAAGAGATGCAAAATATGAAAGCTCTACAATTGTTACAGATGGTTGTGACAGATTTGGTTCTAATGAAAGTAGTTTCTGCAACTACATCTCAAGAAATTTGGAAAAGGTTACAAGAAACCTATCAAGGCAATGATCAAGCGAAACTTGTGAGGTTGGATTCTTTGAACAAAGAATTTGAAGATCTAAAGATGAAGGAAGGAGAAAACATTCGGCATTACACAGATAAAATATAAGAGGTGGTGAACCAGATGAGTTTACTAGGAGAAGAAAAGACAAGTCATCAAGTGATAAGGAAGATACTAAACTCAATGCCAAAGAGGTATGCCGGGTTAGCAGCTTTAATGCAAGAAACCAAAGATCTAAAGACAACTACTGTAACAGATCTTGTTGGATCATTAATCTCACATGAAGCAAAGTACCTACCGGAAGATGAACCAATTGAAGGAGCTTACTATGCAAGATTCAAAGGAGCAAAGTTTGGTCAGAGATCAAATCAAAATCAGAGAACAAACAAGTGGTGCAAGACATGCAAAAAGGATAATCATAATGAAAACGATTGTTACTTTAAAGAAGGAAATTCACCATGGTGTGGAATCTGCAAGAAGAATAACCACAATGAAGATGTTTGTTACTTCAAGAACAATGAACAAAGGTCATATGAGAACAAACAAGGTCAAGGAGAATGCTATGTGTGTGGCAAGTCTGGACATTATGCAAAGTACTGCAAAAGCAAGTACAAAGGAGAAGCTAATTTTTGTGAAAACCAAGAAGAAACAGAGAAAAGATTTGGAGAATTGTCTTTCACTGCAACAGCGTATGATGCAAGTCAAGTTTATAAAGAAGGAGAATGGTTGATTGATAGTGGAGTAACAAGCCACATGACTAAAGATGAGAAGTTCTTCACAAAATTAGACAAGACTTACAAAGTTCCAATCAAATTTGGATGTGGAGTAATTCTTATAAGTGCAGGAAAAGGAGATATAAGCATGGAGACAACAAATGGAAAAGTCACAATCAAAGATGTGTTACTAATTCCATGACTTGACAGAAACTTGTTAAGTGTGCCACAATTATTGGCTAAAGGTCATAAAGTTATATTTGATGAGAAGATATGTGTTATCATGGATAAATCTTGGAAGAAGCTAATAGAAGTTCAAGGGGATAATCAGAAATTCATTATCAGATGGGAGCTACTTGAAGAAAAAGCAAGAGAGACAAAAGAAGAGAAGTCACAACCATAAAAGACTCAAGATGCAAGTTCAGAGTCAACACTAAAATTTCCAGTCAAAGAAGTTTGCTACAAAGCAATGGAGATAAAAGAGGAAAAGACCACAAAGGATGAAGATGAAGATGATTTGATCAAGAGGGAGAAAATGGAAACTACAGCAAACGAATCTAGAGGGAGTGTTGGAATAGATTCGTTTTCTATAAGAGAAAAAGGAATCTCAAGCAAAAAGGAAATTCAAGGAAAAGAAAGAAAAAGTAAAAACAAACAAAAGGAAAGTCAAGCAACAAAGGAAATTGGAGTAAAAGGAAATCATGAAGAAAATGGAAACAAGGAAAAGTGGAAAGTGCTACCATAAGAAATAAAAATTTACTATTATGTTTAGAATCCTAAGACTATAAATAAGAGGTCTAGGCTAAGGTTTATTGTATCCAAAACAACGATCTAAAACAAAGATAAAAAAAAACAAAGAGAAAATAGAGTTAATAATAAAAAGTGAGGTTTAGAGAAACTACTTTCTTAAAGAGATAATAAAATTCCAACACAGTCTAGCATGGGCTAAGCTCCAACGCGACCACCAGTTTCATCAAGGTATGTTTCCGTTTATCTATCTGAAACGCTAAAGAAAAAGCGCCTCATCGCCTTCTTCCTTCTCTCGGTTAACTTTTGTTTCCTCTCCCTCTTCTCTTTTATCCGACTTTTCGACTTTGTTTTTGTCTCATGCTTTTCTTCACATGAAAGCTTTGATATTTATAATTCAAAGGTTTTGCATACGATTGTATCTCGGGAGTCTTCAGGTTTGTTTCATTTCGAGGGTTTTTGTTACTCAATCTTCTACTTTGTTCGTCTTATTATGGATGGTTCACATGTATTTGGAAAATGTAGATTCTAAAATTGGGGCACGTTCTAAATCTAGGGTTTTGGTGGCTTTCCCGTTTCTGAAATCATGATTCCATCACATAGCTTCTTTTCTGTCAAGTTCGCATCTTGAGGTTGGTTTGGAGGTTTCGTCTTATCTAGCCATGCAACTTGTGGAACAGCGACATCATCATCCGTTTATTTGAGCAATTTATCTCCGATTAAGAGCACTCGCGAGGTTAACACAACGAATTCGCTGTTTAAATTTGCGCCAGTAGAATATGTTGCAAGGTAACAACTTCGTTTGACCATTCATAGCTTTAGCAAATTGTTTTATGTGTAAACGTTTTTAAACTTCTGCAACATATGTTCAAACAACTTCATTTCAAATAGGTTAATTGGTTATGTGTATGCGTTCTTAAACTTCTACATAATTTGTTGGCAAAAAAAAAATGCTCTTTGCTTCAAGCGTTTGAATTGTTTAGCGAATAGCCTAGATGAGTCTGGTTGTATTGCACAACGAGGTTAATGTGAAGATACCAAAACTATTTCTTGATGTAGTGTTGAAAAGAAAACAGGACTCTTAAAGTGATCATGTTGTTGAATTAGGTCTTCTTCTTGATATATGATGAATGAATTATGTCATAGATAAGCCAATGGATGGCTCGAGTGTAGATTATTGCTTGTATGCTAGCTTCACGAAAAAATTAAACAATTCACTATCAAAATCTGGGCATAGCCCAAAGAAAGCCTTAGTTTATTTAAAAATTAAAATAGAAACGGTGTGAAGTGAAAATAAATAAAATCAGGAGAATAAAAGTGAGGCCGGCCTGTCTAGGACTTGATCTTGGTACTAGCCCATAAAGCCATAACGATCACAGTCAAGTTCGGAGCATATAATGAGACGTATTCAATGAAACAACACAGTTTCTAAATTGAACCGGTTCACATCAAACTGTCGATTGAACCTTTCGCATCATAATTAAACGTCCCGGTCGATTGAACGGTCCCGGTTTGGTTATGAAAATACAATAACCGAGACAATGATCTCAATCACTTTTTAAAAGGGAAAGCAATTAATAAAAAAAAAAAGAGGAAGCCTATATTCATAGTGGGCTTGGGATACATGGGCCTAGCTCAACAATACTCTCAAGGCCTTTTAATACTATTTTCCCGCATTAATCATAGGCTTTACTCCTTTCCCGCCATACAATTTCCCGCCAAATATCTACAAGATAAGCCACCTGGTTTCTTCCCGCCAAATACTAACCAAACATCTCTCTCTCTCTCTCTCTCTCTCTCTCGACGAAGGATTATAGCAATGGCGGAATCAAACCAGATCTCTCGGAAGAGGATGCGATTCTCGTCTTCTTCAGCTAGTCAGATCCTCACGAAAACCAAATCCCAGAATCAGAGAGATCGCTCCGGCCGAATCGCAGCTCACACCGGAAACGGATTTCACGTGAAGCAATCGCCATCTCTCAGCGGGAAAATCGAGTCAAAAGTCATTCGGAGCTATCCTCGGGTCACCATCAAGGATCTGCGTCTCAGACGCGTCTTCTCTCCGAGTTCGATCTCCGTCGACTGGGAATTTAAAACCAAAGGTGATAATCTGACCAAGGAACAAAATGTGGAATATCCTTCCGACTCTCGAAATTCCAAAAGTAAGTTTCTTGATTAACGTAGAAGAGATTAGTCTTTGAGAAATTATATGGTTTGGTGATGATTTTGCTTTGGTGAAACAGTTGAGAAAGAAGGAACCAAAATCAATGGTGGTGGATTAGGGAATGGAGAAACAGAAGACTTGCTAAAAACTACACCACCTGATTCCGAATTTTTATGCAGTGAACGGATCTCAGGGGTGAATGAAGCAGATCTTGTTCGAGAAGAGATCAATGCACCAACAGTGAGGAGAAGTGGTACTAATCTCTGTAGCAAATCGGTATGCGTTCTTGTGGCTTTTGTTGAATGATACATTTAAATTGCTTTGTCCTTTTCTTCTCGGTTGTTTAGATTTGCTTCTTGTTGCTGTGTACTCCTGTAGGTTCTTCATCCATGTTCTAGAGCTAAGATATTCAAGAACCCTGGCTCCTTTAGCTATAAGAGACTGCTTCCATACTTGATGCAAGCTGCAGATGGTATTTTATTTGCTTCTTTTTTTTCCAGTCCTTGTTTTGTGCATTGTTTGTGACTTGAGGAAGCTGGAATTTGATATGTTTAATTGCCAATTGTCTCTACAGATGGAACATCTTCAGGCCGGTGTTCCAAACCTGAGAAATCTATTGGTCAGAATACTCCAAATATAAATTTGTCTTGTGACAAAGAAATTGGGGAAACTGCTGAAGATCCAAAGGAGGAAGGAAGTGAAATGATGACAGCAAAGTGTCAACTTCCTGAAACCACCAAACCTGTTTTGCAACCTGTAGACACAGTCCTTAATCAACATTCAGCCGGAAGCTTGTGTGGATACACCAGTCCTTTGAAAAGGGTTATTGTATCCAGCCCCAACAAGAAATCTGTAAGATTCTGTTCATGAAGAAGCTTTCTTCTTCTGAGCTTATTTTAAGGATCCTTTTTTGTTGGCCATATAAACTTTCTGTTTTCCTTTTTCTAACATGAGTTTCATTTTGGCATGGAACAGGCATACCCTTGGCGTAAGTTATTTAAAACACCAGGTTCCGTTAATTACAGAAGAATGCTTCCATATCTCAGAGATACTCAAGTGGATAATCCTTGTAAGCTTATTTCTAGTCCTGTAGAACTCTTAGCTTTTTATATACAGGATTAGTAAAATTACAATGTATCGGCTCAGTTAGTTGCTAATGTATTCTGCGGCTAACATCTGCCTGATTACTTGACATACTGAGATACTGATGGTTTTTTTTATCTCTTTGTTATTTTTGCTAGGCAAGCCTGAAACCATTGACCATCCAGATCTTCAGAAGATCATAGAGGAGAATACTCCATCATCGATGTTTGTCTCTGAGAATGAAGGGACACAGGAAATGGTGATGCCAGATACTGCTAGAGAATCAGTTAAAGAGTCACTTCCCTGTGAACCTTTATCTCCAGAACGATCTGATCTCGACATGGAACAAGAAACTCAAGTTAAGCATGTCATCCCGGATACTGAAAAGAACTTGGAAACTCCTCACAATGCTTTGGTCTCTGAGGTCCCGTTACCATCTCCTCACAATGCTTTGGTCTCTGAGGTCGCACTATCATCTCCTCACAATGCTTTGGTCTCTGGGATCCCACTATCATCTCCTCACAATGCTTTGGTCTCTGAGGTCGCACTATCATCTCCTCACAATGTTTTGGTCTCTGAGGTCCATTTATCATCTCCTCAGAATGCTTTAGTCTCTGAGGTCCATTTATCATCTCCTCAGAATGCTTTAGTCTTTGAGGTCACAAGTGAGGTTGCTAAATCTGCATTGGACAACACATTTGTTGACAATGTGGTGGGCGAAGAAAGCATGAATGGTGCAGTGAGAACAGAAGCTAAAAGAAGCGCAGAGCAACTAGAGGCAGATAAATTAAATCTAACAGCTGAGCTGGTTGACACTTGTGTTGAATTGGGAACTCCTCCATCCGTTTCTCCATCAAAAGGGATTCTGAGAAGAAGTATAAGAGGATGTAGAGGGATATGCTCTTGTTTGAATTGCTCCTCCTTCCGCCTAAATGCAGAAAGAGCATTTGAGTTCTCGAGGAATCAGTTACAAGATACTGAAGTAATGGTATTAGATCTAGTTGAGGAAATATCTCATCTCAGGGATATGTTGGTGAAATATGGTTCAGCAGATCACAATGAATCCAACAAAAATCAGGTGAGTGCAGAACAGTTCTTGTACAACACCAATCAGTCTCTTTTGTTTAAACTGCACCATTCTTTGGCAAGTTGTTACACACTTGCTAAATGGTTGGCAACTTTAGTTTGGAAACGTAACAAGTGTTCTGCTTTACAATTGTGGATATCTAAAGACGTACGTAACTGAATCTAAATTGTGTTGTGTTTAACAGGCTGGAGAAGCTTCAAAGAGAGCTTCTGAGGCTGCAGAGCTTGCAAAAAACCGCCTCCTCCAGATGAACGATGATCTTCAAGTTCACTGCAGAATCCCCGTGAGTTATCCATAATCAAATTGTCTTTTTGAAAATCATTCTGCTTTATGCTTAAGATAACATGTAGTTGAAAGCAGTTATAAAACACATGATTCTCACTCTCCATGTTTGTTTCCAGAACGAACAACGAGCAAAAGTGAAATTCGCTCACTACGTCCAAGAGAAGACAATCCTAAAAGCATCCGAACCTAACAACTTGACCCATATATCACCTTGAAGCAACTAGTATCCTCCTTTTTAAGTGTAGCCTGTGTCTCCAGATTATCCAGTTTCATGCTCTTTTTAATTTTGTGAAAAGTGAAAGGTATTAGCTGTCTCTTTCAATTGTCCCTCCTAAGCAAAAGATAGATCAAATTGCGGTTATACATATATTACATGTGATCATATTTAATATCATCAGTTTTGTTTTTCTTTTTTAAAAATCACCTCTGCTTCTATGTACATACGTAAAAGAAGACTGTAAAAGCAAACGTCTTGTGATCTCTTTCTTAGCAAGTTGCAGATAACAACAACAACAACAACAACATCGAGTGTTAATTATTTACTCCACATGTTTACTTGTGATCTATCTGCCTTTTAATTTGGATTGTTATGTTTGTACAAGTGTTTCATACTCAAATTATTGCTTGTTTTGGCGTATGTGAGTTAAGAATCTATTGCTATAGTTTAAAAACTCTGTTTAGTAAACTGTCCGTGAGTCTCGTGACACATTTATTGACCCCATAGAATAAATATGCGTTGGAGGAAGCAAATTGGAATAAGCAAAGCCAATAAAGATAGGATCAAATAATTTATTAGAATAACAACAAAGAGAATTTGCACTAAACAACAACGAGAGAGAGAGAATCATTGGTTTTCTAGACTCTAGACCTCCTACACTCTGGTGGGAATCCTTGAGAAAACCTCTTAACATCAGAGCAATAATCATAAATCATGAAATACTTTTGGACCCATCTCAATCTTCTTCTCCCATAAGCATTAAGTTCAGTAGCCGCTTGAGACTCTCCATTAGTGAACGAGCTCTTGAACTTAGGGTCACAGTAAGATGAGCCTGAAGAGACAGTGCAAGCTGCAGCGTTAAAGCCTCTATAGTAAGCAGTGAAAGGAGCCTTGGACCAATCAGTCTTAACCAAACCACCTCTCGTAGCCCAATCATCTGCATTCCACAAGCTCGAGTAAATCCTCATTGGTTGTTTCTTGGGAAATGGAACACCAAGCTGCTCTGCATTGTTGAATACTCTTATCGGAACATTATCCACCATGAATCTGCAACAATAAAGAAAATTAGAAACACAACAAAGAGATACACAAAAAGTGTTGTTTTGTGAGATGATTTTAAAATTTAGTTACATGATGTGTTGAGGTCTCCAGACAAGTGAATAGGTGTGGAAGTTCTTGGTAGGGTCGAACCAGAGATAAAACTGTTGCTCTCTGTTTCCTTTGCCTTGAGCAAAGACATTAGTGTGAAGAACATAAGGCTTCCCTGTCTCATTACCAAGAAACTCGAAATCTATTTCGTCGTGTGTTGGTCCTTCTGATGACAACTGCAACATTTTTCATTTAAAATCTTGTTAAGAAAAACAAACTTTTATAAGTGTGTGTGAGAGAGAGTGTGAAGAAGAAGAAGCTTACGTAGTAGGCGGTGACGGTTCCGGCAGAGTTACCGGCGACGAGTTTAAGCTGCATATCGATTCTTCCGAATAAATATTCTTTCTTGGATTTAAAACCCGACCCGGAAACCCGGTCTAGTGAAAGTGAGAGCATTTTGCCTCCACCGAAGATTTGGCCTCTGTGTTCACCCCAAGTCAAGTCGAACTCTTCGTTGAAGTTACCGGAGTAAGCAGTTCCGACCATTGTAAGAACAAGAACGGTCACCAACATGGTGAGGTTTTGTATGCTTCGACCCATTGGAGGGGTTTTTTTTGTATGTTTTGTTTGTTCGAGGAGTTTTGATGTGAGATGGGTTTTCAAAGAGGATAGGGTATATATAGGTGAAGCAGTCTTGGGAAGCCAAATTACAGTTGTTTTCTTCGATTTGTGTTTTAAGATAAATAAATGTACACTAACAAAAATCGATAGTATTTCACACTCTTATCTATCATTAAACATATATGTGATTTGACCAATGAATCTCAATATAAAGCATAGCTCTAAAATGTGTTAAGAGGGATTAGTAAAAATAACAATAATGTGTCAATCAGTTTACGGGGATGCATTGCTATTGAAAAGGTAAGCGACAAGGTATTTTGAATGGGCTAATTTGTGTTTGTGATTGGACATGTAGTAACTCATTAACAGTTTTGTTGTTGTTTTACTTTCTGCATTTGTTAGTTTTGTTGTTAGTAAACAGTTTATTATAGGAGTATTGATCTGATCTATAATATTCGAAATTTAAAAATTGAAAGCTGTCGAAAAGAAAGAAACAAAAGAAGAAAGGAGAGAGTGCGGGACAGAGGAGAGTGATCTATCAGTGAATAGCTGTCGCCAGCTCTCTCTTTCTTCTTCCCATCAAACCAGGAGGAGTCCTTTTTCTTTCTTCAGATTTAAATAAAGCTCACATTTCTATGAAAAATATCATAAATTTAGATTTTATTATCAAAGGGTATAGTTGAACCAATAAAAAAAATTATCAAAGGGTATCAACTATCAACTATCAACTATCAACCATTTATGCTCTTATGTTTGTATGTGTAAGTTTAAAAGTGTGTTTGGTACTGTGATGGAGTAAATAAAATAGGTGAAATAAAATTGTAGAAAGAGAGTAAAAATTAAAAGAATTTCGGATAAATTTTTCTATCTTATACTATGTGTTAGAGTACAGATTAATTCTGTTTTAGAACTCTCTTCTTTCTTTTTTTAATTGAAAGTGGCTGAAAATTCGGTAAAAACCTAGAGTAAATATTATGTAGCTGGGAATTTTACTCTAAATTCTCACCTCTTTGATTCATTGGTACGATTTCTATGCTAACCCATAAATAGAGATTTAGAGTCACACGTAAATTCTTATTGGGATGTGGAATAACAAATAATTGAAGAGGTATGTCCGTAAATCGTGTCCTAATTATTAGGTTTAAAGAAACTTGAGTAGCAAGTTATTTGATATACTCATTTATTTACGCTATATAACTTTCTATGCTGGGTTAATTTTTGACCCCAAAAGAAAACTTTCTATATAAGCTTATGTAAGTGTGGATGTTATAGACGCTCGTGATAACATTATTACCTCAGTGATTAATTTCTAGTTCTTATAATAGATCTTCGGATTTAGTTCTACTTTGTTGGCATCTTAAAACAATTACACCAATAGATCAAATCTCAACAAATGCGATTCAGAATTTTTATCTTAAAACCTAATTTGATCGAGACATAAATAAGTTATAATTAGTTATGGTATGTGAGTGGAAGACAGTGGTCAATCATTCTTAATCTGTCGAAATATTTATACTATAATATACGGATATGCTGTTGTTGTACTAATCTATCGAAAGAAGATTACAAACCCTTCTTTTTAAAGGGAATATTATACTCATTATACTTTTCACTAATTATTCCTCTTTAAACAAAATTAATTACAAGTAGGTACCTTTGGATAGAGCTACAATAATGAATTAAAGATGTAACCAGATTTGTCATTATGAGTTCTTATCTCATTCACTACCCTCTAGTATTAATTAGCATTTGCATTTTTGTGTGCACATGATGAAGAACAAAAACACTGATAAATTTGTCAGAAAGTTAGTATATATGCGAATTAATTATGTATATTACTCCACACTAAATTCCTTTTTCTGTGCACATGATGAAAAATAAAAAAAACCACTGAAAAAGTAAAAAACTTGTCCATCTAGAGAATATAACGAATGTGAATCAATTTTGTGAGAAACACATCACTTAGCTATTCGTTTAGAGGAATTGAACTCAAAAAAAATTCTGAATTGTAGTGATTGATATTTTCTCTCCCAGATACAAGTTTCGAGATAAGTTTTTAACCGCTGACTTGAGCTCAACATCTTTCTTTTACCGACCATATATTTCCATTTGTAGGTGTTTTCTCATAATTGCACACTTAACCTAATACACGACCAACTTTCTTTACCCCAAAGTAACCAAAACCCTAGCTCTTTCGGTGGTTTCTTTGCAGCTCCGGCAGGCCAACGGTGACGTCAGGTCTACCAGAACCTCACCTAAACCCGTCCTCACTGATACGCCCACTCAAACAGGTCTACAACAACAACTATGGCACCACGACCTCACTCTGCAGCTCACTCCTGAAATAAGACCTCACCTCTCTTGGAACCCCAAGGTTTGACAACCTTGAGTAAATCTCCTGAGGCCTCCTCAAGCTTACCCCCTATACCTCAACTCCCATTGCAGCTACTCCGCTACAACTCAAGTCAGCAATGGCGAGAAGATTTACTTACGCAGAGAAAGGAAAATCTATCAGAAACGAGTTTGTACCACCAAGAGTTCGTGTCAGAGCCCCTAGTATGGACACATCATATCTAATCCAAGACAACAAACTGACCATCATTGGCAGGCTCACAAACCCCAGGATTCAAAGAGTTTGGGCCATGATCTCCTACTACACCAGAAAATGGGAACTCCAGGGATCTAGAACGGGATCTGACCTAGGGAATGGTATTTTCCGATTCCGTTTCACCAGGGAAGACAACATGCTACAGGTGCTGGCTAATGGTCCATACCATTACTCTGGATGGATGCTAATTTTGGAGAAATGGGAACCAATCATCTCCCCTTCGTTCCCATCTCAGATTCCTTTTTGGATCCAACTCAAAGGTATTCCTCTCCACTATAGAAAAATCAAGATGTTAGAAGACATTGGCAAAGCTCTAGGAACTTATGAAGGAGTTTAACTTACCAAAACCACTGCTAAGATTATAGTCACTCTCAACGGTCTCCAACCTCTGATTCAGGAGAAAATTATTGACTTTGAGGATGGGGAAGAAGCGGTGGTTACCCTTGTCTATGAAAGGTGTGACGCCCGTGAACCATTTTTGTGAAAAATGGAGGGGCTGTCGATCGACACACATGGTGTCTGTCGATCGACATGGCTCCTAAGGGCTGTCGATCGACACACCTAGTGTCTGTCGATCGACAGATACTTAAATTGGTCGGTTTTCTGGTTTGATTTAAGTCGTTCAGATTGGACCGGGCCGGTTTAGGGAAACCTAGGGTTTCGTATTTAAGGTTTTTTGGCCGCATTTGAGCGAACCAAAGCCCCAAAAATCAGCAGACAGAGTTTGAGAAGAGTTCTCTTGTTCCTGTGAGTTTTTGTGGATTAGGGTTTCGATTCTTGAGTGATTGTCGTGGATTTCGTGTCTAGCCTCAATTCTACCAGTTTCCATCCGATTAATTCAAGGTGAGTGCGTGACCATGGCTTCTGGGCCGGTGAATTCGTTAGGGTTGATTGGTGATAGGTTGGAATCTTGTGAATTGATCTTGTGATGTTTGTTTGAGACTGTGGATTGTGTTTGTTGTGTGTGGATTATTGTTTTCGTGCAGGTTTCGTGTTGACGCAGAGGAGGAATCGATCCGAGAGGATTATGATCGATTTTCTATGAGTCTGCGCAGGGCTGTCGATCAACAACCACGAGGTGTGTCGATCGACAGGCCAGCATGAGGCTGTCGATCGACACCTAGAGGATGTGTCGATCGACAGGTATGTTGAGGTGCTGTCGATCGACAACCTAGAGGTTGTGTCGATCGACAGGTATGTGAGGTGATGTTGATCGACACCTAGAGGGTGTGTCGATCGACAGGCACATACAGGGGGTGTCGATCGACACCTAGTGGTAGTGTCGATCGACAGGCCTGCCTGTTTGGCTGTGGTTGAGCCGTTTGCTTGTGTTTATGTGCTGTTTGATGTATGTTTGCCTGAGCGGTTCCATCGTGCCTGAGTGCGCAGTCGTAGATGGGATGACCGTCTCACTGAGTATTTATGATAATACTCACGCATCTCTTTTTCCCATGTGATGCAAGTAAAGGCAAAATGTGATCGTGGAATCATGGCAACGAAGAGGGAGATGATCTAGGGTCTCGGTTTCGTGCTTGTGTTGTGTTTCAGTTGTTGCTTTCTTTAGAACTGGCTAGGTTATTGGTTAGTTCTGGAATTGTTGGTTATTGATATTGAATCGGTTTAGTTATTTTAATGGAATTGATTTCTGGTTTAATTGTATGTGTTATCCGCTGGTTGTCTGTGTATGTTTGCTTGGTTGTTGAGGATAACATTTATGGGAATGCTAGTCCGAAACCAAGGATTAATTGTTTAAAAAAAAAAAAAAAGGGTCGCGTCGTTTCAAAAGGCTTCAAAGCTATTGTGGCAGATGTTTCTGCCTCACTCATGAGGAGAAAGAATGCCCTAGCAAACAGTTGGAGGAGCACAAGAAAAAAATTGACTCACCAGCTCACTCCTGCACAAATAAGCACAATAACTACCAGGAAATGGTTCCTCCAGCGGAGCTATTACCTTTCCAGATGAGAAGTGACATGCATGGAAGAACCTTTGGGGAAAGGTCATCCTCCAATGCTGTAACCAGAACTGCTCAAACCGCATGGAAGGAAAAAATGCCTAGACCCTCAGCTCCTGAACCAACTAGACCACTAAGAAGATACTCTCCTCACCCCCACCCCCCAAGTGAGAGGTCCAGGGAATCTCCTCACCTTCAGGCAAGATACAGGGAAAATGGACACGCCCCTGAAAACTCCAGGACCCAACATTCAGAAACTCCTCCTGCCAACCTCCAGTGGAAACAGAAAGCAACTGAGTTGAGAGAGGAGACAAACCTGAGTGAGCAAGTCAGAGAAAGGAGACCTCCACTTGAAAGAAACTTAGCAGCAGTGGATTTCTTGGCTCGAACCCTAACTGCTGAACAAGTTATGATTGGACTCCAAGAAGTGACAGTTCGGTATTGTGGAGTGGAGGACCAAAGAGAAAAATTTGCCAGACATCACAGATTTGAGGGAGAAACCGGAAACATGATGCAAGAAACAGCTGCAGCTATAGTGGCGGCCTCTAATACCCCTCCTCTGAACACCATATAAGAAATGACAAGGTTTTTCAATCCACCTCAAACTGCTATGTCCCAAGACCTGCCCCAACTGCAGACATCTGACCCTACACATACTGAACCACTGCAAAAGAAGAAAAGAGGCAGACCCCCATTAAAGAAAAGAACTGGAAAGACTCCCACACAACTGGCTGGAGCAAACTCCATAAAGAGGAATGCGATGCATATGCATACATCTCCCCGGAGGAAAATAGCAAAACAGACAACCTCGGCCAGAGCTTCACCAAATGTCGGAATTGGTTCCATGGCTGTCTCAACCAGTGGAATGAACCCACCAATCAACCTTATACCTGCAATGGTCAACAATACTTAGAGGACTTTAATAAGAAGAGGGAATATAACAGAGAGAGAAATACCTACACCATCTCCAAGGATAGGAGCTCTCCAACGCCTGGGACCCGGTCCCCAACAGCTAGCTAACCCAGGCACTGACTCCCCCCAGGCTAATCTTAAAAACTCTAGTGGATTGATGGATTTTCATCTTCCACAAGACTCTGTTCCTTAAAGATATCAAGCTGGAATTGTTGTGGACTGGGGAACACCACAACAATCCAGCGGTTAAAGGGGATACAAGCTAGTGTAGCCCCTGAAATTTTGTTCCTTTCAGAAACAAAAAATCCTGATGAAGCTGTTCTGGACTATCTCAAGTTCCTACCTCATAGCTCTCATCATCTAGTCAGCCCACATGGCACCTGTGGAGGAGGGTTGGCTCTGTACTGGAAACATGAGGTAGAGTTAGAAATCTTATCTTCAAATGACAACATCATTGACACAAGCATAAGGTATGAAGGTAACCATTTTTATGCCACATTCGTCTATGGAGAACCGGAGACAACAAATAGAAAGAGAGTCTGGGAACAACTATGCCTCATAGGCTCCAATAGAGTTGCACCCTGGTTCTTTACTGGGGATTTCAATGAAATACTAGACAACTCTGAGAAGGTTGGAGGATCCATCCGAGCAGAAGGCACCTTTAGCGACTTTAGAGCCCTCCTCTCTGAATGTGACTTGTATGATGTACAACACATTGGTAACTTCTTGTCCTAGAGAGGACAAAGAGGCATACACACTGTACTATGTCGGCTGGACAGAGTATTGGCCAACTGCTCCAGGTATGACTAATTTCACACCGCCAGATGTGAGTATCTGAATTTTGAGGGTTCTGATCATTGCCCTATAGTCTCCTACTTCTCCAACAACATCAAAAAGACCAAGGGATTATTCAGGTTTGACAGGACCTTGCAAAACAACAAAGAAATCAAAGATTTAGTGGCTGTTACCTGGAAATCAACACACAACCAGTCTATTGATAGCAAAATATCCTCCTGTAGGAGAGCCATTATAGCATGGACTAAAGAGAAGCGTGAAAAATCACACAAGCTGATCCAAAAGAAGAAGGCATAGCTGGAAGAGGCTATGGCCATTATAGTAGTCCCCACAGAAATAATCCAACTCATCAACAAGGAACTGAACTTGGCATACCAAGCTAAAGAAGCTTATTGGAAACAGAGGAGCCGCCAACTGTGGCTCAACTACAAAGGCAAGGAAGACAATCAAATAAATCGCAGTACTAAAAAACTCAGAAGGAACAGCTGTGTTTGAGACTGACCAGATTACTGAGGTTATCTCCACATACTTTCAAGACCTGTTCACTTCAAAACCTGGGAACAGAATAAAGGTAGTTAATAAAGCCCTAGAGCAGACTATATCAGAAGAAACAAACTCAAGATTAATCAAAGATCTTACTGCTCAAGAAATTAGAAATGCAATCTTCTCTATCCACCCTGACAAGGCACCAGGACCCAATGGCTTCTCTGCTGAGTTTTTTCAAGCCAACTGGAGCACCATTGGCCCTAATATTGTCCTTGAGATACAAGACTTCTTCAAGAATGGAGCTATGCCTGAATCAATAAATAGCACACATGTTAGGCTCATTCCAAAGGTCAACAATCCCACTACACTCCCAGAATATAGACCTATAGCACTTTGTAGTGTCTGTTACAAGATCATATCGAAGATATTGACAAAGAGACTCCAACCACTCCTACAAGACCTGATATCTGAGAACCAATCCGCCTTTGTCCCAGGCAGATCTATCTCAGACAATGTTCTAATCACACATGAGGTACTACACTATCTAAAGACTTCAAAAGCAGTTAAAAGGGTATCTATGACAGTTAAAACTGATATGAGCAAAGCCTATGATAGGCTAGAATGGGATTTCATCAGAGCAGTTTTGGAGAAAAAAGGCTTTCATGGCAAATGGATAAACTGGATAATGCAATGTGTATCTATTGTGTCCTACTCTTTCCTACTCAATGGCACAACAAAAGGTTGTGTTATCCCTACTCGAGGAATCAGACAAGGTGACCCCCTGTCACCTTATCTATTCATCCTCTATAGTGAGGTCTTATCTGGCTTATGCAAGAAAGCTGAAGGGATGGGACCTTACCTGGTATTCAAGTGGCTAAGGGCTGCCCCAGGATAAACCACCTCCTCTTCGCGGATGATACTATGTTCTTCTGCAAGACAAACACAAGAAGCTGTCAGTCGCTGCTACAAATTTTGAGGGAATATGAAGATACTTCTGGTCAACAAATAAATTGCCAAAAGTCAGCTATCACCTTCTCATAAAAAACAACACAGTATGTAAAGGACAGAACCAAGAACTACTTAGCTATTCCAAAAGAGGGTGGCCTGGGCAAGTACCTGGGACTGCCTGAGCTCTTAGGACGCAAGAAGAAGGACCTCTTCACCCTGATAGTTGATCGCATACGACAAAGAGCAGTCAGCTAGTCCTCCTAGCTCCTCTCTTCAGCTGGGAAGATGGTTTGTGCTGAAATATGTCCTTGCTTCCATGCCCACTTACACCATGTCTTGTTTCAAACTCCCTGATTGCCTATGCAAAAGGACTCAGTCAGCTCTTACACTCTTCTGGTGGGATAAAAATGATGAGAAGAGAAGTATGTGTTGGGTGGCATGGGATACACTTACCAAAAGCAAAAAGGAAGGTGGACTGGGCTTTAGAGACATCCAAGCCTTCAATCACTCTCTTCTGGCAAAACTGAGTTGGAGAATTCTCACCAAGCCTTCCTGTCTTCTGGCCAGACTCCTACTGGGTAAGTATTGCAAGACCAAGTCCTTTCTGGAAAGTGGCACACCAAGCTCAGCCTCTCATGACTGGAAAGGGATCATAATTGGCAAAAACCTCCTGTAAAAGAAACTGGGACGAGTTATTGGAAATGGTAAATCCACAAACATCTGGAGATACCCGTGGCTATCTTTACATGAACCATTACTACCTGTTGGACCTCCAAACAAGGACGACATGGAACTGAAGGTGGAGGACCTCCTCTTGCCTAATCAGACTGAATGGAACTCTGAGAAGATAAACATCCTCTTCCCTCACCTCAGGCAAAGCATCATGAGCATCAAGCCTAATGTTACTGGAGTGGAAGACCAATATGCCTGGTTAGGACACAGCTTTGGCAACTACTCCTCACGATCTGGCTACCACCTAGCGAAAGAACTACTCCAAACAAACCCTGAACCAAGCTCCCCTGCCATACAATGGAATTGACTCATCTGGCATATAAAGATATCACAGAAACTGAAGCTATTTCTATGGAAGCTCTGTAGCAAAGCCTTACCAATAGACGAGAATCTGGTGGCTAGAGTAAATAACTAATCTAGTCCTTTGCACCCATTGTGGAGACCCTGAAACAACAGTCCACCTATTTATCAAGTGCGAATTTGCCAAGAGAGTGTGGTCTCTGGCTCCCTTCAAAGACCTTTTGGAAACCCAAAATCTTGATATTGTTATATATGTCTTAGAAAAGTCGAAACACGCGGTGTGCCTCCCTCCAACAGGTATCTCCACTGGCCCTTTAATATCGTGGATCCTCTGGATAATCTGGATCACAAGAAACAATAAGTTCTTTAACGGAAGAACATTTACGGCAGAAGAGACAATCATCAAAGCCACACTAGATGCAAAATAATGGATTGAAGCAAATACCTCCATCATGAGCACGATTCCGGTTTCAGGACGAGAACAAGCGCTAGAGACAACTAGACCACCGGGTCTCTCGTGTTACACAGACGCAGCGTGGAGGTCGGAGTCGCAAGAGGTAGGATTGGGCTGGATAATACAAGACAACGCCTCCAATTCCACAATCACACAGGGACATCGTTTCATCTCATCAGTCGGAAGCCCCCTAATGGCGGAAGCTCTGGCGATTAGAGAAGCCCTAATCCACATTCAATCGATCCAAACACAGAATCGAATCCCCATGGACCTGAGTATCGTCTCGGACTCCAAAACTATGATTACTCTCATCAACAATCGAGGTTTTCATACCGAGATCTATGGAATTTAGCATGATATCCTCAAGCTAGCCACTGAGCTCAAAATCGTTTCATTTTCTTTTGTTTCGCGTTCTGGCAATCTTCAAGCCGACGCCATCGAAAAAAATTGTTTGTACTTGGGCCTGAACTCTTTTGGACCTAGCCCACTTTCATTTTAATTAATTAATCCATATTTCGACCCCAAAAAACGAAGCTATTGGTTTAGAGAAATTTGACTCAAGAGAACTTTTTTTTCTTTTCTTTTTCATAATTCAGAAATGTGGACAAAACTTTAATTAATTCGGAGGTGAGTAATTTTGGTGGATACAAAGCACACAATATTAAATATTCGCATCGAACTTTATAACCAATTAGCCAAACAAAAATAATGAAATTGTTCAAGATATGAATCATACATAAAAAGAAAACATATGAAAATATTGATGAAATTAAAAGTAGAACAAAGTATAACAAAAAAGCCTTTGAGCGGGTGCAAAACCTCCCAAAACCAAACCCTAGATCTCTTTCTCTCCTTCTCCGATATGCCTCTCCGTTGGCCGGATTCTCTCACCGCCACCGTGAGAGGGCCCCCTTTTCCTCTCTTTGCTTTTAGCTTTTCTTTGTTTTCTTTGTTTTGTCAGATTCGTAGCAGATCTGACGTCTCGAGGGTGGTTTGATGAGGTAGATCTCAGGATTAAGAGGCTTGGGGCTTTTGGCTAATCCGCAGCGTCAATCTCTGGTTTTTGTCTTTGGTTTCTCGGCTGATAGTTGAGATTATTTAGCGTTGGGTCACTTGAGCTTTGAGGTTAGGGTCGAGGCGTTGTCTCTGGTTAGTCTCTCTCCCCTCGTTGTCTTCTCTTGATCTGTTGGCTCTGGGGTGGGTCTCTCTTGTGGTGCTCTCTCCTGTTTTGTTTGTGTTTGAAGAGTGCGCAAGCTTTGGGTTGAGTTACTTGCTTTGGATTCTCTTCTCGCTTTAGGATTGGCGGGGTTCTTGGCTTCTCTGTTTGCGTTCTTTGTAGTTGCAGGTTCTTCATTTCTCGGAGTTGGAGTCTTTTGTCCCGATGTGGCTGAGTTTTTATAAGACTTTGGCGTCTCAATTCGGTGTGCATGTCTCTGGATCTCAATCTTTTTGCAGCGGCGGTTCGTGAGGATTTCGGTAGTGGTTCATTTGGTAACTTCTCCTTGATTTTGCTCTCTTAGATCTGTGAGTCTCCTCTGTTGCTTCATTCCAAGAGGCTTGTTTGCTTTTGTTTTGGTTTGTGTCTCCTCTTGATTAGGTTGCTTTCAGTTTTGGACTTTCGTATAGGCTAGTCTTAACCTTTGGGTTTTGGTTTTGGTCTATTGGGTTGTTGGGTCGCTGTATGCGGTGTATGAGTTCTTTCTTTACCAAGCCTTGCTTTTTGTTGCTCCTGTGGTTTTTGGCTTTGGGTCTTGTTAGGTCCTTTTGTTTGGGTTCATCTTGGTGATGTTATATTGTTGCGGAGTCATCTACTGTCTTTTCTATTAGTTTTACTTCGGATTTGGTATTAAGACGAAGCAGTGGTATAGGTCTTTTGCTCTGCTCTTGCGTGGAGGTGGCTAGTTTCACATTCTGTATGTGTATGTGGCTAGTTTGCGAGGGTCCGTGTGCTAGAGTGGTCGATTTTCCTTGGTGTTTCCCTTCGCAGGACAAAGAGTTCTTCCTTGAGCCTAGTGAGGTCCGAATGCGTGGATTATGCGGTTAGTTTGCTTGGGTGTGGTGTTCGTGTTATAGCATGCTCAGTTGCAGCTTTCTTCTTCGTCATCTCTGTTTGGCTGGTAGAGTTTGTGGAGGTTTCAGTCATAGTTGCTCGGCCTTCTTCCTCTTGTTTTTTGGCGCAGATTTAGCATTAAATGGTTCTAAGGGAAGCCTGCTTGTCTCGGAGTCTTGTTGTGGCTCGGCATTTAGTGTAGTTCCTCGTCTACTTACACTTTTGGCTCTTGTATCCTTTGCTTATATCTCCTCTTTTGGTTCCTATATTGTTTGTATGCCTGGATCTCTTTTTTTTTTTTTATAATCAGACGGAAAAAAAGTAGAACACAGTTTCAAAAAAAAAAAAAAACTAAAAGTAGTATTACATCAAAATCAAAGAAAATGTACATAGATGTGAACAAACATAAAAGATATGTATGTTGCCCTAGCCCCTAGTTGATTTAGACAACTAAAAACAAATCTGATACGAAGCATTACATAATCGGGAAAACGGTCATTTAAATACCGAATTCTCCGGATTGCGCCATTTTAATATCCAATTTCTAAATGCGCCAAAATAATACCCAAATTCGAGTTGACTAAGCCAATTTAGATACGAAATTAGTCAAACATAACTTCTGTTTGAACGGCCGTTTATTGTGGACGTTAGTTAAAACGACGTCGTTTTACAAACAAACAAAAAATAGAAAAATCCTCAAATTCAAAATCAAATCCCTAATTTCGTTTTCCTTCTTCTTCGTTGATACTCTCTCTCCGGGTTCTTCCTCTTCTTTGATGGGTTTGTGGAAATGAGTAAACTTTGTTTGATAGATTGCATTTTGGTTTCATTGGAAGCGAGTATGTGTTAATGAGTTTTGATTTATGGTGGAAAGTTGTTGTTTGTGTTGTTGTTAGGTGTTTGCTCTTAAAGATGCTGGGGAGTTAGCTGAGAATGCTACTGCTTATGTTAGCTTGGAACCGTCTAATCATTACGGGAGAACACCGCCGTATACAGAGGCATTGATTAAGGTTAAGGTGAAAAGAGTTGTAGTTGGAATGGTTGATCCGAATCCGATAGTTTCTTCTTTGGGTATTACTCGTTTGATTTTGAGGATACATGATGATTGTTTTCATTTCTCGTAGATTTCAGAAGAGGAAGAGGAAGAACCAAGAGAGAAGAAGAAGAAGAAGTTTGTTTTTTAATTTGGGAATTTTTCTATTTTTTTCGGTTTGTAAAACGACGTCGTTTTTACTAACGTCCACAGTAAACGGCCGTTTAAACAGAAGTTATGTTTGATTAATTTTGTATCTAAATTGGCTTAGTCAACTCGAGTTTGGTATTAGTTTGACGCATTTAAAAATTGGGTATTAAAATGGCGCAATCCAGAAAGTTCGGTATTTAAATGACCGTTTTCCCTTACATAATCACGTCAACATGGGGTTTGCACATTAAAATCCGACATTAATCAATATAAATCTTGGTATTCTCTGTTAGATATCACTTGCTAATCTGTGAGCAGACTTCAAAGTTCTATGCAGATCTTATCTCCTCTCGTTATACTTGCGATCTAGGCATCTAGCGAGGGAGAAATGTTCAACATAGTTTTTTTTTTTAAAATGTTCAACATTAAAGTCGGGGGTCGTTGGTTCATCCTAGCTGGGTATATTTGTGAGAAACTATACTATCAACACGAAACTGTGTTTAAAAATGTGATAATATATTTTATTGAATGAAATAATTTATTTATGTGTAATGCCTATATTATGTGTATATCTTTGAATGAAGATAAAATTACTAATATAGTTGAATATTAACCTTTAAAATGTAAAATTTTAACTAACCAAATTATTACACAAATGACAAAATTATGGTGCATAATACTTTCGTTTAGTATTTAGTAAGCGTTGGGGTAAACTATAGACAAAGTTATATATATTGTAAACTGTAATGAGTAATGACATTCCAATAGTTTTTTTGTTTGGGTAGAATTTATCACGTAACCTATTGAAATCAATGGACTTATACGTTGAATTATTGTCTGGCTTTGTTCCAAAACTATTAAATAAGGAATGGTTACGATGTGTTGTGGTCCAGTCCAAGCATCGATTTTGAAAAATACTGATTATGGCCGGAAGGCGAAATGTCACGAGTTCAATGCCACTATTTTAAAACATAGGGGATGCATGCAGATTCATGGAATTTGGAATCAACACATCATCATTGGTTTTCCTCAGCCATGATATCAAATTATGCTATACTCGTCACTCACCAGTTAATACTTATGTACAAGCATATATAACAACTCTAAATCTTATTCATTTTTATTTTTATGTTTAAATTCTAACGATCGTAATTTTTTTTCTTTCGCATGGCACCATTTTTTTTTTTTTGATGTTTTTCTTTCTTTTAAAAACCAAGTTTTGAAAGCATCTATGGGCGAGACCGTCCAATCAATGCGCTTCTAAAGACTGTGTGTTGAAAGCGTCTATCGGCGACACCATCCGATCAATAAGTATGGAAGCATCTTGTATCATACCGCATATGAGCCCCCCTAAGTGAATCCACATTTTCCCCATCAAAGTGCGACCATCCAACCTAGGTTGAGTAAAAATGTCTATGAGTGACACAATCCGATCAATGCATATGCATAGTTCACTCTACTGGACTTGAATTGGCTTGACATATCCACACATTCCACATGGCACCATTGTTTCAACCAAATATTACAACTTCAATCAATTTCCAATGTTTAACTAAATCTACTAACAGAAGTTAAACTATTAAAGGATGTGTAGACATCCAAGAAAACCTTAGGATTATTTGGGTATGAAAGCCTGACTCAGACATTGGTTTGAAGAGCGAGTCTACACTAATAAACAGTTTCGCAAAAAAGAAAATAATAAACAGTAATAATTACATCGCAAGCTCCTATGCTATTTGTCATGGTCAAAGGATTCCATGTGCTACATATCACTACAAAAAAACACAGAATTTGTGACACCGAGTTGTGACGATTTTTTCTGTCACTCATTTATGACGCTTTTGCAACGAAATCGTAACGAATTTGTGACGCATAATAATAGCGTCGCAAAACCGTAGCTAATTTACGACGGGAAAAAACCGTTGTAAAAGCGTCACATATTTGTGACTCTTTTGCAGCTACCTTAACGGAGTCGCAAATTAGTGACGGATTAGTGACACTTTCGGTGCGTCGCTAAAACTGTCGGCAATAAAAAAGTGGATGAGAACATGTTTAATTTGACTTTTATAAACCACCTAACTCTTACCCAACACGCGCCTAACTCCCACCTAACTTTCAGTTGGCGTCGCAAAACCGTAACAAATCCGTCACAAATTTGTGACGAATTTTCAGCGGCGCAAATCTGTCACAAGAAATTTCAGCCTATAAATACAAGCACTCCCCATTCTCATTTCTCACAAATCTTAAAGAAACAAACCGTAGAGAAAAAAATTGTGGGAGTGAAAAACTTTTGAGGGGGAAAAAATTTTGGGAGGAAAAAAAATGTGGCATTCGTCTCGAGAATGGATGTACAACCGAATCGATCAACGCACCAACAATATATCTACCGATTATTTGGATGGAGTGCAACAGTTCATAGATTTCGCGAGCAACCAGGACTTCGCCTTGAGGAATAATGGTAAGTTTATATGCCCTTGTTGTAAATGCAAAAACGCAACTAGGATTAGACCCGCTCGACTTGTGTCGGACCATTTGCTTAGTAAAGGGTTTATGCCTGGATATTATGTATGGTCCGAACATGGAGAGGATTATAATGTAGGTGGGGCAGGATCTAGTAGCCAATACGAAAATGTAGATTTTAGTAGGGGTAATGAACAAATATTTTAATACGGGTAATGAACAATTTAATTATGGTACCGGGGGGGGGGGGGATGTTTACGCTGGTATGGTCAATGATGCATTTCATGGTACTACACCATTTAATGATTATCATCATGATCATGAACATGGTCAGAGTGGTAATGACCATGTTAACGAAGAACCTACCTATGAGGCGAAACAATTCTACGACTTGGTAGAAGCTGCAAATACCCCGCTATATGATGGATATCAGGAAGGTCTTTCTTGAAGATGTTACTTCTGTCTTTCTTGCATACTTACATGTATTTTTGGTTTCTTTTTCAGTGTACCTTGACTGATCACAAGGGAACCAAATTTGGACTTGGGGACCTGCCTCGAATGCAAAGGAAGAGAAAGAGGACTGAGACCTATGCAAGCTCCTCTGTGCCATAACTCTCTGAGATGCAAGAGAAACTAGATGCAGCTCAGCGTAAACTTGATGCGCAAGATGCGGATAACGCGAGGCGGGATGAGGAGCAACGCAAGCGTGATGAGGAGCAACACAAGCATGATGAGGAGCAACGCAAGCGTGATGAGGAGCACCGCAAAGGTCAAGAGCAGCTCGCTGAAATGACAAAGCTTCTTACGTTCGTCAAGACCTCGGATCCGCGCATTGCAGATTACATGACCAATGACCAACCGACCACTTCAGGAGAAGAACCAACAATTCCACCCACTGCCTAGTCTTAAGTAGTTCTAAACTTAAAACTTTCTAATTTTTTGCTTCTACGATTAACTAAAAACTACTTTTGTGTATGCTATTATTAGGAATTCTTGTAAAATGTAGTAACTTATGCTTTTTGTACTTTATGCTTCTCTATTACATTAATTTCCGCTTTATAATTGAATTTAGTCATTTAATTGCTTTCCAAGTTTTTAGAAATGGACAGAAAATCTGTTATTAAGAACTGTAATTAGTGGTTAAGAACAGTAATTCCGTAACAAAATTGTCCCAACTTTGTCACGGATTTGTAACCCTATTGTTACATAAATGAGATAGGAGAACCAATATTCGTCGTATATTCTTCGTAAATTCGTCACAATTTTGATACTATTTTGCTACTACCAACAGAGTCACAAATGTATGACTCCCAAACATAGTCGGAAATCAGTCGCATAATTACCACGACTAAAGCAGTCACAATTGCGTCGCAATATTACGACCACTACACAACGTGACAAATTCATCACACATTTACGACAACAACCGGACGTCATATACTCGTCACAAATTTACGACAGCAAAAACATGGTCATACATTCGTAGCAAATTTGCAACGCATTTGCGACGTGATTAATTTGCGACGATACTTTTGCCACGCCCTATTTTCATCGCATAATCGTCACAAATCCCCGATTTGCGACGGATTTGTGACTCTTTTGGGAGTAGCAAATCCTGTATTTTCTTGTAGTAATATTGTAAATTAAAAGCTATTTGTCATGGTAGTATGGTTGGTTTAAGATAATTGGATTATTCTTCATTAGACGTAAATGATGTACAGAGTTAAGCTTAAATACATACACTAAACCAATATGAGATAACCAAACTATACAAGAAGGTAAACAATACTAAACAAAAGATATATACTCTAATAGTTGGCCAACTAGCACAAGAAAATAATGAAAGTAGATGAAAGCACTTGATTGTGTTGTACTGATTCAAACCTGAAACCGAACTGATTCAAGTACGTTGAGTCTGTTTCCAAACTCAGATAGATAATTGCCTATAAATACTCTTCTCTTAATTTCTTCAGTGCTAACAATAAAGAAGATAATTGGAGTAAGAATTCTTCAGTGCTAGCGATAAAGAAGATGATTGAAATTGTAATGGAACTATTACATACAACGGCTATGTTCATCTTATTTTCGGTTAAATGTGCGGTGAAACAATTAAAGATTAACGAAGTCTTTTATCACAAATGACAATCAATTTATATTTAAAAGAGGAATTTTTGGTCCAAAATCTCATACAAAAATCATATATATCAACGGGAAAAATGTCGAGAAAAATCTCGAACTTTTAAATTATGGACGATAAAAATATGAATTTTCAAAATGTCATTTAAATCCAAAGTTTTGGTTGATTTCTTAAGAAAATGGTTAACTTTCGTTGACTTGGCAACTATAGGCCTCCGTTAAATTTCTGTTAGTAATATGATAACATGGTTAATTTTCCGTTAGCAGTCTCCGTTTAGGCAAAATGACGACGTATTGAAAATATGAAAAAATGTCAAAAAAACCAGAACTTTTGAATTATGGTCGAAAAAAGCCTGAACTTTCAAATTACGGACGAAAAAAACCTCAACTTTCAAAATATCAATTAAATCATGAAGTTTTGGTTTAAGGTTTAAATGACCCTAATGCACAAACAAATGACACATTGCTAGCTTACATATCAACTATCTTCTATTTTTATTTATCAAACAAAAAAACTATATTCTATTTTTACATATGCAATACACATAAATATAGCGAGTTCGGCCTTGTTCTTTTGCCGAATTTAGTTTTTTTAAATATGTGAAATTTTTAAATACGATTTTGCAGTTTTCAAATAAATCAAGATTTGTGGTTTTAATAGAAAACACGGTTTTGAGTTTTGGGTAAAAACATATATTTTTACAAAAAAACCCGATTTTACAATTTTGGCTGAAATATTTGTACAATTATAAATGAAAACACTGTTTTGGAGTTTTAACGATAAAACACATTTTGTTTGTTTTGGTAAATAACAAACTTAAATTTTATGTAATATCTAATTTTTTTTTAATTTAACTTTTTAAATAATTTTTTTTTTTTTTATTTTATTTAATTAATTAATTTTTTTTATCGCAGCGACTAAATATTGTTTGTTTAGATGTCGCAGGACTAGATTCAACGATCAGTCGCTGAAATCTGCGACCAATCGCTAGAAAATCTGGCGACTAAAATTTTTAGTCGTTGATGCTGCGACCAGTCACCGCGATTGGTCGCCGGTTGCTGCAATTGCCAAACGAACAACATTTGATCGCAATCGCAGTCGGCGGCGAGCCGGCGACGCTGAAACGAACAAGACCTTCTTTAGCATATATATTTTTCTCCTTCGTACCTTTACATTAATATTTGTTAACTAACACATTTACCTAAACATTTGTGAATCAAACATGTACAGATTACTTGTCGCTGAAACTAGTTCTATCTCAATTGATCTAACTCGTTCTTGTGTTTGATTTTGCAGAATAACGAGTTCCTGGCAACTCTCGCCTTTTGATCACAACTCCATTAGAAGTAATCAAGAACTTGCACACACCAACAATGGTGGTTCAATTCTAGGGTTTCGAATACAAGAGATCTAGAAAGATTAAAAAGAAAGAAGCCTTAAAGAAAAGATAATACTCTAAGCTTGAAGAAGAAGACTTGTTTTTGTTGTGATACTTAAGAAATAGTCGTTAGTCCTTCGTATAAAGTCTTCCTTTGTTTTTTCTTCCTAGTTGAGAATGGAGTTGTTGTAACCGCTACAACGAACTCCGTATGGGCTTGAACAAATACGAAGGCCCATGTTGATCTCTCTTTTGTTCTGTATTCGAATGGGCTTAACACATCAAAACCCAAAAGCGTTTGTCTTGAATCAAACCAAAACGACAAAACATTATGCTAACGAGATCACTAGTATTTTATTTAACGACAATTGGTGTTCTCTCAAATATAAGATGTGAAATTTATAGTCTAATACTACATAACTTAAATGAACTTGACATGAACAATGAAACGCTTGATTGAGCTAAGAACTTTTGAAAAGGTGGAATTTTTACGATTTTAGTTGAACAATTTTATGATTTGATTTGTATTCGTAGCATATATCAATAAGAAATAGATTGACATCTATCATTAATAAATAATTTCCATGATCACTTTTTTATTTATAAATATAAGTTACAAACAGAGTCGGCCCTCTGGCTACAAACAAATTAAGCATGTGTTTGGATCAGGCCCGGCTCAATGGTTTCATGGACCTTGTGCCAAAAATTTTGTTTTCAAAAATATAGTAGGGTTTTCTTTTACAAATTTTCAAATTAAGGGTATTTTTTACAAAACATATAAATATTTAGGATTTTTTTGCAAAGAAAAGTTGACCAAAATTTTGGGACATAGTGCATTTGCACACCATGCACTACCTCATCACCGGGCCTGGTTTGGATTGCCGAAAGATTTATTAATTTGATGGGTTAATAATTCCCAAAAAATAGATGTAGTTGGCAACTTTGCATATTAGGACAAAAGGAGATTGTGAGTTTCAGTATCAACAATTTTCGAGGTAAATAATCAAAAATTTCTGATCTATGCGATATGCGATCCTAGCTATGTGTGTGATATGCGGTCCATGATGATTTGATGTAGTTTTTGTATGCAATATGCGATCCATGATGATTTGATGTAACTGTTCAATGTAGCTCTGTGTAGTAGTGTAGATATGTATTATGATGGTCGATGATCCTAATTATGTGTTGTTGGAAGATTCAGATGGATAAAATGGATTCAGGTAATTTGTACTAATCGTGAATGTCAAATGAAGATACCATACTTACTAACTAATTATTTTAATGATGAGAAGCTGATAGGTTGAATGAACAACTTCAAAATATTTATAATATTAAAAAAAAAGTCGAGACATGAGTTTGAGTATCAGCAATCAAGGGCAAAGATGAAAACAAGGTGAATCAACAATAAAGTAATCAAAATTTTCATAGATAAAATTAAATTAAAAGAAGAATAACATTACCTTTGACATGGTTCAGAAAAAAAAAACATGAGAACCATTGAAACTACAAACAAAGGCGTAGTCCTCATGATTCCAATTTTTTTTTAAAAAAAATATGGTAATTGCAGAAAGTTCTTGTTTTTTTTCCACTTGTACTAAGTATACACTTTTCTTTCTCAATACACATAACATATATACTATTAAATACACGCTAAAAATAGACTTTCAATTAAGTTTTTTTTTTTTGCTAAATACTTTCAATTAAGTTAGGAAAAAGAAACTTAAAAAGAAAAGAAATCGAATCATTATGATTGTAATTTTAAACAAGATGGACTTCCTTCGGGAATGGCGTGGATCATACGAGATTCAGATGAAATCTATAAGGAGGCTGGTTATGGTACTGGAAATTCTTGTACATGGGTCCTTGAAGCAGAATTACAAGCACTTCTGATGGCACACAACTACGCTTGGAGTAAGGGTTATGAGCGAATTATCTTTGAAGGCGATAATTTCTCGGTCTCCAAATTACTAAAGGGAGATGAAACACACTTTGGTCTTTACAATTGGATTTCTGAAATTCGACATTGGCAAAGCAAATTCCGAGAAGGGGAGATAGTTTGGGTGAGACGACAAAGCAACCAAGTAGCTGATCGGCTTAGTAAGAATATTGACCCGTCTAAGAACTATTTTACATATTATTTTGTTCCTAAAACTATTGTATATTTGCTACACAATGACCAATTGGTCTCATCTCAATAAAGTTGAATGTTGATAAAAAAAATCGAAACATAGGGCCAAGTCAATGAGGTTGAAAATATCTTAATTTGTTTTTAGGATAAAACTATGTATTTCATTTTGTTTTACAAATAAAGTTTATTTAGAAAAATTTAATTGAATAGGTCACTTTTTTTCGTGGAAAAAAGTTAAAACTAAAAATAAAATAAAAAAATTCGTAATAATATACAACATTACAACCTAAATTCATATCACCATTCTAATATACTAAATTTTCTGACTTCGAAAAATACACATCAATTTTTTTACCCATTACAATACACCAAGTTTTAAATTATATCCATGCAACAATACAAATTTTTAACATGTTAGTTGACGCGGTTTTGTTGGCTAAAAAAAACATCGATTCGTTGTTTTAATAAAATGATGTTATTTTGTTTGAAGTAAACTCAAAATCGAATATCTAATTCGATAAAATGACGTTGTTTTCATTTTGAAATTCCAAAGACATTCCCACTTTATAAAAATGAAACCCGAGTCTTTGTAACCGAACCCAGTTCATTCAAATTCATCCAAACGGTAATAAATCTTCAAATTGAAGAAGCCTAGGACCCAAAATCTAGAAATTTAAAATCAATTTTGTTCTCCCAAAATTTCGTAAAAGTTTTTACAATAGTATTTTGTGGAATTATTTTATAGAACAATTTAAAAATATAAGTAAAACCCAAAACGCCAAACGTGCTGCTAATTTTCCTCACCAACCAAACAGACAAAGTTAAGAAACTGTTTTTAACACACAGTCACCATCAGTCCACAAAACGCCCAAGAAACAAGAGATATGTTTTGCGTTAGAGCTCGGCCGCTATTTTCCTCTCCTTCATTTTCTCTCGCTTTCTCCTCAGCCAAACACTCCCAAACACTCAATCTCCGTCGACGATCTCTCTCCGCCGTAGCCACCATGTCATCTTCTTCCACTCCTCCGTCTCAGATCATCGAACACATCGTCCTTTTCAAAGTCAAAGACGATACTGAATCCACCAAAATCACCTCCATGATCAACGGTCTCAACGCCCTCGTCTCTCTCAACCAAGTTCTTCATATCTCCGCCGCTCCTCTCCACCGTGTCAGATCCGCCTCCTCCGCTTTCACTCACGTCCTCCATAGCCGATACGGATCCAAGGAAGATCTCAATTCCTACGCTGCACATCCTGATCACGTTCGCGTTGTTAAGGAATCAGTGTTACCGATCTGTGAGGATGTTATGGCTGTTGATTGGATCGCTGATAAAATCCCTGGAACCCTAGCTCCACCTCCTGGTTCGGTTGCTAAAATCACTTTGCTTAAGGTTAAAGAGAATGTTTCCGATGAAGGTAGATTGGAGATTGTTGATGTGATTAAGGGGCTTAATGACAAATTTCCAGGGATTGGTCAGATTACTGTTGGGGAAAATTTCTCTCCAGCTAGAGCTAAAGGTTTTTCGATTGCTTCGATTGCGTATTTTAAAGATCTGGCTGAAATGGAATCTGTGGATGCTCAGACGGATTTGGTGAATTCGCACAAGGAGAAGGTTCGTGATTTTCTTGATTCCACCATTGTTGTTGAGTTTGTGGTACCTTCTAGCTTGATTTCTGGATTGTAGTCATGAAGAACCAATTCCCTCAGTAATGGATTGTGTTTTTTCTTGGAGTAGTAGTTTCGTTTCTGCTTCTTAATTTGAAAGATAAGAGTCTAATTCTCTGTTTATTTTCTTTATTATATAAGACCCTTTTACTATTGAGTTTCTCTCTTGTCTCTGAGAAGGGTTTGGTTTGTTATCTATCTCCATTTGTGTTGATGCAAGTCAGTTTTGATTATATATTAGAAGAAGCTGAGAAATTTAACAAAAGATTTTTGTGAAAGGAGATTTCCATTATTCGGATCGTCGTAGGATTGGGATAAGCTTTGTTATGTATCTCTGATTGTGTTACTGCAATTCAATAAGCTTACACTCATCAGTTATGAATGAATGAAATCAATCTGTATGTTGTTGAGAACTGAAAAGTGAAAACATTTCTTGTGGTAGTTAACTCTCAGAGTTGGAGTTCCCAACTATTCCTACAACCAAGAAGACTTTATTGTAAGAACAAGGAATGCAATAAGCATACATTGCACAAGGTGATCCAATCAAATACAAAAACGAGCAAAAATACTCTTCCCATAAGAGATTTATTTATTTTTTACTTAAATGAGAAACTACATTAAGTATTTTTTATCTTCCAGCATTAAAATCATAACTTAACATGAAAAACTGAACAACAAACACTCATGAACTTATATATACTAAAAGAATTATCAGTTATTGACGAAAACGAAAGAAAAAGGTAAGAAGAACAAATACACTGGTCATATATCAAACGGGACAGCCGGGTAGGCTACTGAAACATGTACAGAAATGATTGCCTTTGTGTATCCCATACATATCACCACAAATGCAACGAGTCATCTTCGCATCCGTAGGAGGCTTAATTTCTCTTAAACACTGTTGGGTTGGTCACCCCCACATTTTCCTTTGAGATACAATCCCGTTTGACATTCTCCTTTTGTCCTTTGTTGTCCTATTTTTAATCAACAAAACAAAAGAAAAATTGTAGATAATATTGAATCTAAATGATTGATAATACAAAAAAAATAAAGCTTTGTTTTCTACACTACTAACTATTTTTTTCATTATTATATAGAAATAGTCTTTTCATATATTGCAACAAAAAAATTTCTAAAACAAGTTATTACCTTCAACATGATTCAAAGCGAAGAACACGACAAAACAAAAAGCTATAAACAAAGTAGCATATCTCATGATTCAATAATTTACTTAAAAATATGTAATATGTATTTCCAAAAACTTTCTTTTTTAATCTTGTAACTATCTGTATATTTTGTAGTTGTCTATACTCATGATATTTATACTTAAAACACATTACTAAATATAGTTTAAAAATAAAAAATGTGGCTGAGCCAAGTCAACATGATAGACAAGGTCGGTGATTTATTTTTGGATAAAATCTCTTGGAGAAAATATAATTTTTTATTTTCAATTATGTTATTTTGTTACATTTAGAAAACTATAGTCGATCGTGTGCCAAATAAATATACAAAATGGATTGCATCGAAGATATGTGGTTATTTATGATCATACATATTTTTTCTCAAACTAGTAGGAAAGGTTATTTTTGATCATAAGTAGAAATATAAATATTTTTATTATTGTTTTCTCATTTGATAGGTGATACTATTATTATTGTTACTAGGAATTCCTGAATATACTTATTAATATTAAACTCGCGGGTTATCCAAATTGGGTTTCTTGTGTTCTTTTCATAGTTTTTGTATATATATCATATATACCGCATATTGGTAATATATATGTTAGTATATATATTTTACATTCCCTAATACATTTTAATATCATATATTCAATTATTAATTTGGGGTAAAAATTCTTTTTTTTTTAACATTTGATTTTCTAGAGTAAATAATTTTTAGTTTTTGGAAACTTAATATTTTGTTTGTTATTATGTGATAATTTCATCCAATCTTCACAAATATTCTAACTAATTGGACTTATGAAAAATATGTAATAAGAAATAGTCCAATTGATATGTTTTGTTTTTTTGTGTATGAAGTCATATAGAAATAGACCAACTGAAATTATTAACATATTTTAAAGATGAGCAGAAAAAAATCCCCCTCTCCATCTATGCGCCACGTCAGCTCCCCATATATTGCCACGTAGCCACTTCTTCATCTTCTCACGACAGATTCCATCGCTTCAACTTCTTCTTCCTCCGTCGAATCGATTCACCGTCCTAAAAAACTTCTTAAGTCCATAGCTTCAGTTTATATCTTCTACGCTTCTCATTTTCCTTCTTCGCTCTTTACAACGATTGCTTCCGGAAAAGAATAGAAACTCAACTCTTAACAACCACGAGATTCCCTTGCCCAAGAAATTCCCCACTCACTTGCTCTAATCAAAGTCGTCAACCAAGGGTAGTCACAAATCTTCAAATAACTCCATAATTTATGATTCAGAGGTTAGACAGATTTACTCTCCATACTTTTCATATATTTTGTGTTGGGGAAATTTATATGCGTGTGGATTATGGAGGATTTGATTTGTCATGTTTTCCATATGAGAGAGCTTGGCATCTTCTTTCTCGGGCCAAGGTTTTATACCAAGCCTATAAAGCAATTGAATTTCTTCTTTATCCTCAGATCCAATGCAATTCTCGCCCGGCGAAGCCTTTCCCTACGGCCATGGGAGCTCTAATCCGAGCTCCTTGAATGAATATTTCGGTCGTTAAGCTTGATTGGCTTCAATAAGAATCTATGATGCTTTACAAACTTTGGGCTTTGGTGGGGAAAGTGAGTTTACGATCTCGATTTCTCATGTGACTAATGAAGTTTGGATGTATCTTTACTTCCATTTTTTTTTTATACTTAACATTGGGATTTAACTTTGATGCAGGAGTTCGCATGTCAAAATGGATGGCCTTCTTGGTTAACAAAGAAAGAGCAATCGATTACGAAACTCTGTTGAAAAGGTACGATTTAAAAGAGGAATGAATGATTTAGACAGAACATCTGAATGGTTTGTTGTTTTCCATTTCGCTTTAGGTATTTTTCCCACCTTAGTTTGTAAACTAAAATTCTGAGTGGAGAACGTAGCTAAAGTTAAGTTAGAGCTTACCATTCATGTGTATGCACAACACGTAAGTAAACCGTTGTTTAAAAGCTTTCTTAGCCAAGTCGTCTTCTCCGTTCTGACACAATATCAACCCGATTATTGTCCTCTGAGTCTAAATTTTGTTTTACTAGCCAAAAAAAAGGGTCATGATGATTGTATTGTACTGGCACAAAAATTGATATAACTAGTGGAGGTGGAAGCTGTATCCAACATATTCTGGCAGAGCTTTGGTAAGAGATAGATTTGTAGATGGAGGAAAGGAAGAGAAACAAGACAAATTAAAGGAAGAGAACTACTATCATCAATTCTAATTTGGATTATCATCTCCACTTTAGTTCTTTTACATGAAATTTACTTTATTTGTGTGGAAAAAGATTGAAACATTCTTTTATTAGTCTTAGTTGTTGTCCCTGAATAAGCTTATTTTGTTTCACATGATTTACACAACGTTGTTCAAGATTTGAATGTGAATCAGAAAGGTGGAAACATAGTCTAATAGAGGCTCATTGTGATGAATGATATTTAGCAACTGGTTAGAATGCATCTAAAAAACTGGGGGTACTCAACAAAAATACTTGTTTCCGTTCGAGAGAGGACCGCAAGGGAGATAGAGATTGAGAGAAGGAGGATTAAAGCGGGAAACCAAGCCAAAAGACATTATTTTAAGCTTTTGTTGTAACGAGGACTTAGTTATTTTCATTGCCAATTTTGCTTAACCATAGTTGAAGCAGGGAATTAACCTATTTTTTGTTAAAATTATCTTCGTAGGATCGTTTGATAGGTGAAATAGAAATGCACATAATATATATGAGTTTGGGTATAATTGTTTATGAATTGTGGGGTATACATTAAGGAAGTGAGTTGGTTCAGACTGTGATCTCAAACAGAATCGAATTGGTAAAGAGCACGATCAGAGCATAGTTCAGATATGTGTTTCTACTCTAAGACCATGTCACATATTTATGAAGAAGGTTTCTTTAGTTGCATTCTAACATTTTTAGATCATGAAAGAAACCAAAGACACAAGGTAATGCAGATTGAAATATATGCCATCTTATATGGAAGATTCATGATGTTAGCTTGGAGTTTGACTGGTCATCTTGCCATTTCACGCGTTTGGATTTTTGTCTAAGGAATTTCCGTTTAGTATGATTCTCATATATCAGTGATTGTACTCGAACCGGCGAAAGTACAACTCTACAAAACACACTGGTGGGCCATACAAACTTGGACTATAATAGAAAATCAACAACTAAATTTTTTTGTTTCTATGTCGTACATACATCATGGGGGAGTTTGGAAAGCAAAATTGAAAATCATTATATACATGATAGTTGGATTTTCACTAATAGACTGATAGTACATATGCAGAGTATACCACTCTTGCTACAGTTGTAATGCAGTTACAGTAGTACATATTTACATTTTGTGTATACTTGTACATAGACATTAATCTTACAATAAGACAAATGATTGTTGCTAATAACAAACCCCCTACGGCCCTATTCTATGTTCGTAGAATAATTGGATCATATAAAATTTATAGTTTATATTATCAAATGATTAATTTAAACATTCTATATGAAACAAAAACCGCGCGAATGAGCGGGTATTGGCCTAGTATCTTATAAAGAAAACATAAAAGATCTTGAAATAGATGTAAACATAACATAGGAAAAATGAAAAATAAAGAAATGCAATCCTAGGATGCATTAGTTTTTTCCGAAAAAATATAATTCAAGAATTTATTAACAAAATAAAAACAGTTTTTTATACAATCCTAAGATGTTTTAATAACCACCAAATGATTTGTTTTGAAAAAAGTAGATACAACTCTATGATGTATTTTCTAAAATTGCCACTTGAAAACTATTATTATATATGTATACAACGAGTGGTACAATGCGAAAGGTAAATCATGGCAATATATTAAAGTTATAATAACTAAAATATCTAAATAACCAAAATTTTATTTTGAAAAGACTGTAAAATACATTTTACATAGAATGATAGACACAATCCTAGATGCATTATTAACCATTAAACAGTGTTTTTTAAATATAAAATCTTAGGAGACTAATAACTATAAAAAGAGTTTTCTCGAAAAAAACGCAATCACTAATCACCGTAAAATATTCATTCTGTTCCAGAAAGGTAAAAATTTACAAAAACTTTTTGTTTCACAAAGATAATTTTTTTATTGTTTTCTATGCACTTTTACAAATTTCAAAACAAATACTGAAACACTATTGATTAAACTTTATTGGAAATTGTATTTCGTATAAATCAATGCGTTACTTAATAAGTGTGCATAACCTTAAACATTTATTTTTATGAAGCAGATGGAATAGTACAAGTAAAAATATTCATGTTGATTAAATTTAACTATTTTTATGTTTTGAAACAGGAAATCATGGCTTATACCTTATGGATGAAATAAGGACTTGGCGATGGGATAATCCAGCTCCGACTAATGTAATGCTCATCTCCTAGCATGGACTTCTCCCTTCTATAATTACCCGGTTGCAACCGAATGATACAACGTTCTTCTGGCACAACCTCCACATCTTTCAGATTCATTGGTTGCTTCTGTAAAGATAACATGGCTTTGGAAAAACTTACTGAAAGAACCATATAACTCAGATAAGTAGCCAAACTTGCCCTAATTCTCATCCCAGGATATTGGTACCTCGGAGAAGAAAGTTTTAGTATCTCAAGTTGAGATTTCAGAAGTTTCACTTCATGCCATCTTTCTTTCCAAAATAGACAAACACAATTTGGATATATTAATTCCTTTGTAGTCATCATAATCAAAATGTGTTTTCGTTATAACATTCGAAACCATTTCTCTTCTTTTCTCTCCACCACATGATTTATATGTTGAAAACATTCATCAGCTATAACATTCAGAAACATTTGAATGTATCAATGATTGTGTTGCTGCAGTTCAATACGCTTACAATCATCAGTTTTGACTATTTGAGTAAATAGTTATGAATGCAATCAATATGTATGTTGTTGAAAACATGTAGTAGTTAACTTAGAGTTAGAGTTAACAACGATTCCGAAGACCAAGATCCAAGGCCGGACTAAGGCATAAGCCACATAAGCCACCGCTTATGACCCAAAAAAATATTATGGACTTTTATATAATTTGTTCATGAAAATAAAGAAAAATCTGAATATTCTTTATATCTTTTAGGCTAAGAATAAGAAATCTTAACTATGTGGCTTTGATGGTCAAATAGTAGTATTTTTACTGTCTTTTTTTTTTTATGATATATTTCTCTTGTTTCTTTGGAATTTTTCTTTTATGTTGTTTCTTTAGTTTCTTAGAATTTGGTATGTTCTGTTTTCGGAGTTGTTCTTTGTTTTATTATACTCTTAAGGTTCTTTTTTATATTTTTTTATACGAGGATACACATTTTATTTTCGCTTAGGACCCAGTAAAATAAAAAACGAGCAAAAATACTCTTTCCATAAGCATTGTACTATTGTCGATCATTAAGAGATGATACATTTATATATATATATATATATCTTTGTATATATACGTATTTTTTACTTAAATGAGAAACTACATTAAGTCTTTTTATCTTCCAGCATTAAATCATAACTTAACATGAAAAATTAAACAACAAAATGATCGATTGATACTAAAAGAGTAAAAGAGTGATCAATTACAGACGGAAAAAAAGTAAGAACAAACTAGAGTGATCATATATCAACCGGGACAACCGGGTTTGCTACTAAAACATAGGCAGAAATGACTGCCTTTGTGTACCCCATGCATTTCCCTACAAGTGCAACGAGTCATCTTCGCAAGAGGAGTAAGTTCTCTTAAACACTGTTTGGTATGGTCAACCTCACATTTTCCTTTGAGTGTCGCTCCCATTTGACATTCATAATATGGCTTTTGCTGTCCTGTTTTCAATCACCAACACAAAAGAAAAATTGAAGATAAAATTGAAGCCAAATGATTGATAATACAAAAGAAAAAAAGCTTTGTTTTCTACTACTAGTTAGTTTTATTATTATATAGAGATTGTGTTTTTATATATTTCAGTAAACAAATTTCCAAAAGCAATTATTACCTTCAACACGGTTCAAAACGAAAAACATGAGAAAACAAAAAGCTATAGATAAATTAGTATATCTCATGATTCAAAAATTTACTTACAAATATGTAGTATGCATTTGCAAAAAACTTTTTCTTTTTTTAATCTTGTAACTATCTATATATTTTGTATTTGTCTATACTCATGATATTTATACTTACGCCGTTACTAAATATAGTTTTATAGTAAATTAAACAAAACTATAAAACTATAAAGGGGCAATTTGCCAAATAACACACAAAAAAATTATAATTAATTATGTAGCAAAAAACCCTAATATGTGGCATAACCACAACCCTTAGATTTAGGGTTTTTTGCTACATAATTAATTATTATTTTTTTGTGTGTTATTTGGCGGATTGCCCCTTTATAGTTGGTATAATTTGTCAAATAACTAAAAAAATGTGGCTGAGCCAAGTCAACATGGTAGACAAGATCGGTGGTTTATTTTTGGATAAAATCTCCTAGAATTTTTTTTTGGGCAATTTCCAAAAATACCACTTTTTTAAGTTTTTTTCCAAAAATACCACCTTAAAGTTTTTTTTTCCAAAAATATCACATTTTTTCCAAAAATACCACTTTTTAAAAAAATTCATTTTTAACATTCAAAACTAAACTCTAAACTTCAAACCCAAACCCTACCCCCTAAAACTATACCCTAATTTTGGAATAGTTAACCCAAACCCAAAAAAATTAAATTCTAAACCTTAAAAATCAACTTTTTAAAAAGTGATATTTTTGGAACTTTGGAAAAAAAGTGGTATTTTTTGAAAAAAACTTCAAGGTGATATTTTTGGAAAAAAAACTTCAAAGAGTGGTATACGAGGGAATTCCCTTTTTTTTTTATAGTTTCTTATTTTCTATTATTTTGTTATGTTAGTTGAGTGTGTCAAATAAATATACAAAATAGATTGAATCTTTGATGATCAAAATAATAATATAATCAGAAATGGTACTTCTTTCCCCATGTTTAAGCATAAATAACGTGAGAACCGTAAGAACCTTTAACTTATAATATTTTAATAATTTTTATTTAATTTTATTAATTCTTTAAATATTAAATAAACAATGAACCATCAATATAGAAACATGTAGCAGAAAGTTTCGAGACAATATTAAAAGTTTCTCTCCAATGAGATGTTTTTACCAAAAAGTCACGATTTTTTTTTTTGTAATCAGATGATATATATAGTCCACAGGTATCACCATTCATTAGAGGTGGGCATTTCGGTTTATTTTAGAGTTTGGTTTTGATTTGGGTTTCAGTCTATATGTATACCTAGATTAGAACCCGCATAATATGCGGGTATTAGATATTAAAATTGATAATTTGTACTTATACCCGTATAGTTATATTGTAAATTAAAACCCCGTTAATATAATAATAAATTACGTTTTGTTAACCGTGAGTAAGATAATCAATAATGAGTTTAAATCTTCAAAAAATTATAGAAACAATTCATCTAAATGAATGATAAGGTTTTAAATCATATTTAAAATCTTATATACTTTGAAACTGAATCTATTTTATAAATAAACATCAATTATTTTAAAAAAAGTAATTCTTTAAATGAATTTCTTTACATATTTGATAATTTTTAAATAAAGATCCAGTTACGAAAATTTAATCTTGAATCTTTACACTACAACATAAATTTCATAAAATACAATTACATAGAGTAACATAATATTCTAAAAATAATTTATAGCCTTCCACTTTCGAAGAATACATGTAATTGTTCGACAGTAAATACGACTTTTCAAATTAAATAGTTTTGACTGATTTGTGGGACGGTGGTATTCATGATTTGCAAAGAAAATTAAGGATTTGGGGTGTACGTTAGATTGTGGGAGGTGTGTGTTATTATATAGTTTTTGGATTTGCCTTTTCTAAAGTAATAACATTTTTGTGATCTAACATTTCTTTTATTTAACATAATGGTATTTATATTTTGCTTTTTTTTTTACGATTTACATAATATTTGGTTTGGCTTTTAGAAATATGTTAATGAATTAATAAGAAAATGTTAAGGTGTCTTTATTTTATTAGCTTAACATAATGATATTTTTATTTTTTTAATTACTTGATTTTAAATAAAGTATTTTAATACGTGTCATCTCGATCGATAATAGACACATTCGCGATCCCGTGAGTTATAATTTTGACAAACTCTCCTTTATATAATAGGATAATTGTTAACTTATTGAATATATATGTTTAATATTACAGAAATTTGGTGTTTATAGTAAATAATTATCTAGGTTCAGAGACTAAATATTTTTAGCAAATCATTGAATATATACAATGCTATTTGTAGAAAACAAATTACGATGGAACATTGTTGAAATATATTAGGGGAAATTGTTAAAAATGACCTACAAATTGATTTTAAATGCAATTGTAGACCCCTAATGTCATGTTTGGCAAAACTAACCCAAGAGGGTAGTGAAATTACAAATGCAGCCTTTATGACCAAACAAAAAAATGGGTTGCACAATTACCGTTCTGACCCTCGAGAAGTCTACAACGCAACTAAGAAGTCTACATTGAAGACTCCAAAGGAAGTCTACTATGTACATTTTGTAGACTTCAAGGAAAGTTTACAAGATAGTTATGTTGAATATATAAATCTATAAATCAACAAAAAATAATTTAACAAAAAATTTATATTCATGACTCAAACTATAAATAATGGTGACGTTTAAAAAATTAAATTTCACAAAATTGAACCAAATTAAATCAACGAAGACAAATGGTGTAGTAAATGGTATACAAAATACATAGTATACCAAACAAATACAAGAGATACCAACTAGTCTTGTCCATAACCATGTCTTTAAATACATACTATACCAAATGGTGTAGTAAATGGTAAAATTCTAAATTTTAGAAAGACAAATATCATAATTAAGTGAAAATTAGGTTCTAAAAATGAAAATAGACATTAATTGCCAACACTAAAAGTGACACATGGCAACTTGTCAAAGCTTTAACTTAGTGGAACCTTAAAATATTATAATATATATTGATATATTAAATATGATAAAAAAAATTATATAGTGATATTATGACATATATCGTGAATAGAAACATATTAAAACATCTTATAGAAATTTTATTATTTCATTATAGAATAGTAAGAAAAATTTAACTTATTTGTAAAGAGATATTGTAAAAAAAAAATCTATTAGAATATGGTTTTACATATTTGCAATTAATTCATAAAGATAATTTGATATTAAATGTTTACTTCAAATTAAAATTGATATCACATTTAAAAAAAAAAATCAATTCTGAAATTCTAAATTTTAGAAAGACAAATATCATAATTAAGTAAAAATTAGGTTCTAAAAATGAAAATAGACATTAATTGCCAACACTAAAAGTGACACATGGCAACTTGTCAAAGCTTTAACTTAGTGGAACCTTAAAATATTATATAAGATTTTAGGTTAAAAATTTAAAGTTTTAATAGGAATAATTAACCTTACAAATTATGTTGAAAAAACGAAAAAAGAATATATCTAATTTTTAGAAATACATCTGTAATATTTTTTTTAATATGTACTTAATTAACTACTCTCTCTGTTTCATATTAGTTGTCATTCTACGCTTTTTATTTTGTTTCAAATTAGTTGTCGTTTTACATTTTCAATGCAGATTTATTATTAGTTTTCCATTTTTACCCATACTCTTTTAGCTTATTAATTACATATATCTAATGAAAAACACATTAAAACGGGTAAAACAGAACTTTTAAATGTTTTCTTAATTGATGTGAAATCACCTAGAATGACAACTAATATGCAACGGAGGAAATAGATATTAAAGCTCATTGGTTTATTGGTCTGGTTTGGTTTTAACTGAAACCAAACCAAACTGTTTGCGTTGAGAATAAACACAACCATTGGTTTACGATACACGTTGGTTTGGCTCGAGTTTGGTTTGGTTTGGTTATGTTCAGTTCATTTGCTCACTCCTATCATTCATGATGGTTATAGTTATTTTTTTAAAACGTCTGAATTTATTATTTTTATTACAAATTAGGAAACTATTACATTGGCGATTGTACAACGAGCATGTCTTCCGTCTTGATCCATGCCACGTGAAGCGGAGTTACCCTACTCCAAGCTGAAGATCTCTTCAACCTTGTCTCCATTAATCCGCAAATATAATAAATCGCATATTCTCGGATTCGAACCCCAAACCTCTTGGTGCAGAAGCTTTAAAGTCATTGGTCAACCACTGGGTCAAGGGAGCTTCCACAATTATTTTTTATTTTAGGAAATAAATTTGATAATTGCAAATAAACTATTAGATCAAATTAATGATGAAATCTATACTATTAATTGAGAAACATTGTTAGTATTGTGGACACATTTTCAGATTTATTTATAGCATTGCTACTCAAAACACTTGAAAATCAATTTCATTTGAAATTGAGAATTGGGGTATTTTTGTCTGAAAAAGCTAGCTTTTGAGCCATATAAGCCGTTTTCTAGTAAACAGATCCGTATTTTCACCCGCGGACCCGGCATTTAACACGGGTTTTTTGAAAAATCAGAAAGACAATCTTATTCGGATCTTGGATAACACGATTTATCCAAGGATAGAATTAAAATTTAAGCCAAACACAAACAAAATCGAAAACACGCGGATCCTTTCTTAACCCGGTAAAAACACATGGATTCTTTTAATGAAAAAGACGCGGATCCTCTTGGTTTGCGTATCCGACACGGATTTAAAACACGCAAATCCTTTTATTAACGTTTTCCGCTTACAATTTGAATCTTATTAAAATTGAGTAAACTATAAATCGAATGATATGGTCATAATATTTTATTAGGCGATTAAGGAAACGGTATATATTCTTTAAACAAACATAACAATATTATAGATAAGATAATAAAGATATCTATACTAAATTTGTAACAACATCAATTATAAATAATATACACTGTCTCATTTATCGGAATTACAATTAAGATAATTTTTTAATCGTAAGATTCTTTTACTTGCTCATTGATCTTTCAAATTTAACCTAATTATCAAATCTTCGTTCCCATACTTAACGTTTTTACTATATATACCCCATAATTTTCATTGACGACCTACACCAATAAGTTTTCTCTGTAAGAGATCCTCTATATACAAAAATGTCCGCATCACCTATTACTCCGGTGGCGTCAATCAAACCATTCAAACAAAGTTGGTCCATACAAGTCAAGGTTCTTCATGCATGGAAATAATATATGAAGAACACTGGTGAAACAATGGAGGTTGTAGTGATGGATAAAGATGTGAGGACTAATGCGATTCGTTATTTATTTAAATACATACATTTGATGAGTTTTAGCATTTTAAAATAGAATTCTTATTTATATAAAGAATTGTCGTTCTTATGTATTGTTATGGTACATCTTTGTTGAGTTTAGGGGACGAAGATCCACAAGACTGTAAAAAAATCTTTATTCACCCGTTACAAAAGACTCCTTAATATAGGAGAATGGAGGACTATTCAGAATTTCATGTTGACATAAGTTGGTGGTCAATATCGGACAACAAAACATCAATACAAATTGACTTTGTTTCGTCTTCTAACAATTCACGAGCTACCTGTCGTGAGGAAAGTTTTTTTTTGGATTGTGTTGATTATCAAGATCTGCTATATGGCTCACTTAATTCCAATATTTGGATAGGTAATATTTATTTTCAGTTTTATTATTCTAATATCGTATTTATATAGTCTGAAATTTATAAGATTTTTCTCCTTCATATTCCAGACATCATTGGACAGGTGATCAATATGAATTATTTGCAGACAACCACTGTTGCAAACAAATCTACCAAAAAGATTGAAATCAAATTACGAGACGCTTCGTAAGCTTTTCTTTATTCGCGTAGATATTTTACTGTTTATGGTTTTAGTTAACATTTCTAATTGGAATTAGTTTCTCATTTCAAAGCGATGCACGTATTTCCTGTACTCTTTGGGGTGAATTTGCTGATAAAATTTGGGATGATTGCAAAGCTAAAGAAGGTGAATTAGTTATTTGTCTTCTTAGATTTGAGAAAATACATGTCTTCGTGGTAAGTACAATTGTTACTCCGTAATTTTTAAATCATCAAATATTGCAATGTACAATATTTGATGCTCATCGACTGTTAATTGGCTATATTCATATGTAGGTCAAAGGTCCGTAACCACGGCATTCGATGCTTCATCGCTCATTATCGATCCATCTGGATCGATTTTTGATGAATTTAAGCAAAAGTAATTGGCTGTATATTATATTTGGTATACTTATATCATATTCCATATTTATAATTTATTTTTGTTTTTCTGATAGGTTTCCCGACGATGGTGTGTCTTTGTCAATATCTGGTCCACCATTAGAATTGGAATTTACGATAAAAAGCATAAGAATGCTGATAGTTGGCTTTAGTACGACAAGAGGGTCATCTATGATTTGTTACAATCTTACAAGGTATTAATTTTATCTAGTGTTTTTAGTCTTTTTGATTTTGTTACTCATTATCTATATTTGTTATTTAGGTTGGCAAGTGTAAGGTTATCTGCACCATATATGGAATCAACTCTGACTAGTCATGGTTTTATCTAAGTTGTTGCAAATGTAACAAAAAGGTGTCTCATCTTCAATCCAAAGAAGTTGATAAACTTCAGAAGACTTTGTTCTGGTGTGATACATGCAAATCTCAGACGTCATCTATCGAGGCAAAGTATGATATTTATTTTATTTTTTGTAGTCGATAATGTTATACTACTGATCGTGTAAATACATATCAACATTAACTTGCATTTATCATTCTCCTAAAAGTTGAAGTTACATGTCAAATTTATGGATACCTCTAATGAAGCAAAGTGTATGTTATTTGATGCTTGTGCAGCTGACGTATTTCAAGTTTCTGTTGAGACTATATTAGATGGAAACTATGATGAGGTGTTTATCTATATTTATATTTTAATTATTGTGTATTTATATTTTGTTACTTGGTTATTGATTGTTATTTGTGTTGTACATGTAGATTGATGATCCGGAGAATATTCTTTTTCAAATTAAGGCATGTGTAGGAAAAACGTTTCAATTTGGAGTTACTATTGAGAGTGGCAACTTACATGGTTCTAACGATACGTTCAAAGTGCTTAAAGTTTGGTCTGGTATTGAAGTTCAGACAAAGCAAGAGGACATTGATGAATCGAAGGGCAACTTGGGTGACCAGATTATCGAATCAGGTAATAATGTAAGTTTTGTTTATAAATTAGATTTCCTATATAATGTTTTGACTATGTTTTCAATTTATACTGTTAACTATTTTGGCATATAGGGTATCCATTTTATCACTGATAGCGAGAACACAGAAGATAATGGATTGGTTGCATTGAGTAGTCCCACCTCCAAACATAAGATTGAGGAGAACATTGATGATAGTGGGAACTCTTCATCAAATAAGAAAGTTTGTATTGGTGTTAAAGGCATTCCGAAGATGATCAAGCTTGAGAAGGATCCAAACATCAAAGTTTAAAGTTTATTTTAGTTATTGGTTAATGAGTTTGTCTTTTGATCATTTTGTTATTTTCTTGCAACTGGCTTTTTAAAACTCTATTGGTATTATGATTTTTCTGAATAATGGTACATTCTCATTAATATTCATTGGTAGTTTTATCATTATGCTTTCTAATACAAATTGTATCTACAAAATAACAAATTTTGTAATATTAGAAAACCAGTCAACATTGAGTCAATCATCTGATTGGTAGCAGCAAATGACCAGTTTTGACTAACCAAGCAAAGGCCCGGTTTTACTAACCAATGTGTGAAACTTTACCATTAATATTATTTACATATATAAATGAAAGATATTCTTCGTTTAAAGACACAGAATCCTAAAATGTCTACTTTATTCATCCATCTCTCATGGTGTCCTTTAACCTAATCTCAGATATGCACAAAAATAACAAAAATTGGCGTATCTATTTCAAAGTTCTTCGGGTCTGTAACCGTACAAACGATAGACATGGAGATTCTATAGAGTTAATACTTGCTGATTCATCTGTATGCGTTTTATGTTTGATTTTAATTTGTTAGAAAATAGTATATATGAAGTATATATATTGATTCCATATAGTATCTATCCATGTAGAGTGATATGATATCTGCGACATGTCCTAATCATGTAATGTCTGATTTGGACATTGATCTTGAAGAATATCAGAGCTACACAATTGAGATGTTTCGAGTTGTTTCCTCTATTGGACCTATTCGATTAACTGATCAAAAATGCCACATATTCTTCACCTCAGAAACCCAGATAAGGAAAACTTCTTCATTGAGTGATTCATTGTTTTTCAAATGTTCAACCTATGAAAAATTTCTTAGACGTGACTTCTTTCCTGAATTTAATCTTGGTTAGTGAATTATTTTATTTTTATATTGTTAGAAACGATTTCTTATATAGATAGGACATGTAATTTGTGTGTAGTTGATATCCAAGAAGGAGTTGTTTCTGTCGGTGAGATACGAAGCTATGACAATGAGTTCAACAAAGAACGCTGGTATCTAAAGAATAGATATCGAGTTCATAATTAGAGACCTAGAGCATGTTTTCAATTAAATATTATTAGTATGATCCATTCATAACAATATATATGATGGTATTACGACATTACTTTGAACTTTGGTACTAGGAGAAACGATCTCGAATGTCGAGCAACTGGTGAGTATGCCAATGAAGTATTCTTGAAATTCAAATGGTTTGGTCGTGGTGTTTTCCTATGTGTTCTTCGTTTCTGGAGGGTGAATGTCTATAGAGGTAAATACTCAGTATAAATCATTATCAAATAGTCTATTAAGATTTGTTGTGTTAAGCTTTTTTTTGTTTATTGTTGTGTGGAATATAACATCCATGTTTGTATGTTATTTTTAGGAGACATCAATCTGTTCAATGATTCAGAAGTTTCTCAAATCATAGTGGATCCAATAGAAGATCCCGAATTCAAAGAATTCAAAAACATGTAAGATTCATTTGTTCTTTGTTCTTCATTTCAAGATTACTGAAATTAAACTACTTGAGCAATAAATATATGTTATTGTTTATAATATCAGGTCACAATATTCCGGTTATATATAAAAGCAAGAAGATTTGAGGAGTAATGAGTGGAGATATCTTCATTCATATCTGTTTTAAAGATAATCATGAATTTGTATGAGTTATTTTGTGTTGTTTTCTTTGTGGAACTTAATTCTCTCTTTTTCGTTTGTCAAACTTAACTATCAATTTTTGATTTGAAACTAAATTATCTTTAAAGTTTGACATTACTACCAAATTCAAATATGGAATAGTTTGTGTTCATTATGTTAACATATCGCACAATATATGGGAAGTAATATATTCATTTATGTAATTAAATAATTTTTTTCGTCAGTGTATATCTCTAAACTGATTCTTTGCGTATGGATTTAGTAATTACTATGTTCAAAAGTTTAATCATGATTATTATGACAACTTATATTAGGTTATGAGCACAAGTGTTTGTTCATGCGTGTATCTAGGGCAAAACCATTTTTACTTAACCAATGCAACTTTACAAATTTCCGGTTTAATATCTTTCTTCTAATTATATTCAAAACCATTTCTTTGCAGTTTACTCCTGATAAGTGCATAAATTGCCCTTTCTTAGCATGCATTTTAGATAGATTTTGAGGTATTTAGCTTAGGTTTTTACATGTTTTAATGCATAATTCGTTCCTTTTAGATTTTATCGAGTCTAGAGTCTAAGTTCTCGTTTTCTTGCATTTACATGCATATTTTGTCCATTTTAAGTACAAATAGAGCTTTGGATCAATTGTGGAACAAGTGGAGAGAAGAATCAAGATTGAAAGATCAAGAACAAGAAAAGTGAAGATCGAGAAAGCCTATGGATCGGCCAGAACTCGGTCTCTTGGTCGATCCATAGGAGGTCCCGAGCTCCAAAATCCACTGCCTGAATTTTGGCTCGTGGACCGACCAACTGGTCGGTCTCTTGGTCGGTCCACAAAGCCTCTCCTGATGCAACTTTTCTGTTTAACCGGGTTTGACCCGGGTTGACCCGGGTACACTTCTATTTCTCTATAAATACTCCTCTTATGTTTAAAAACTCTAAGCTTTAGTGTCTCTTCTATTATCCTTTGTGTAAAACCTAAAACATTTGTGTATTTGATGATTTGGGGTTAAACTCTTCACCTTTTATGTTTTAGTAAAGTTAAATCTTGTTTATTTACTTTAAGTTTTTCATTATGCATCATTTAATTCATGCTTTTTGTGTTTTGATTATGATTAGTGAGTAGTTTCCTTAATGGATCTTGAGTAGGGAAGATTAAGGTTGATTCAAGCTATATAAGTGATGCAATGTTGTTAGTCTTTAATATTTCATTGATTAAAGAGCTCTTAATGCTAGATTAGGAAGTAATTACCCCAAATCTAGATCATAGTCTTTTCATGCCCGGAAGGTGTTTGTGAAAATGTCTAGAAGAACTTTAATCATGCTTTACTCATCTTAGACAATGGAAGTTGATGTCTAAGGGGTTTAATAAGCTTATATTAACATTTCCTTAATGATCCTTAGTTAATCTTTAACAAGATGGAAGTTTGTGTTAGATTTTGATTAAGGAATGGATTAGTACCATGGAAGTGGGTTAATCTAGATTAAATGGATTCATGCTTTGAAATTAGCTATCTTTAGTTGTTGTGCATCACTATGTTAACTTGTTTCAACCTAAATCAATCACCTTCACTCAAGATCCATGCTTTAATCTCATTGTTATTTAAGTTTGACTTTTGTTGACTCTGTTGACTTTTGTTAACCTTTACTAAATTGCATTTTTAGCTAGTTTTACTTTCATTTATGCATTGCTTTGCTTTATTTTAGTGTTTTGCATTGTTTAAGCTTGCATTTTACTTATTGCATCTTTTCATTTTGTCATTTTAGTTGAATAAAAACCATATCACCTTGAAATTGGATTCACCTAGCTTCATTAGTTTCTTGCATTCTAATTGCTAATAGAAAATCATTAATCCTTGTGGAAGAATGACCCTTGATTACTACATCGAATTCGCCATGCGATTGTGGTTAGTTAATTGAGGTTTAGAGCTCATAGCATATCTAGGTTGTTTTTTCAAATACTATAAAACATTTTCAAATAAAAAAATTCAGTGTTTTGTATTTTTGAATCATATATGTTATTAACAAAGAACAACATTATTTCACAATTTTATTAAGTATAAGTAAATTTTATAACTATTTGGATGGAATATCATATGATTTGTTTTTTCATAGTCAATATTTTAACTTTTTTTATAATAATGAAAAGTCTATAGCCCTGTCGGGGAGTCAGACGCTGCGACACGTCATGCGATTGAAAAAAAGGCTTCATCTCTCCATCTTTGACGCTGCGACTGGTTTTTGAAGAAAAAGTGGAGTTGCGGGACGTCGCCGGTGACGCGGAAGAAAACAACGGCAATTGAAGTCATTATTTCCGACATGCTGCGACTTTAACCCCACATACTTGCATCACAAGCAAGTATTAATTACATGCTTTGTCCTTGACGCTCGCTGCTGCTGCAGCGTCCATCTCCCGAACAGGGCTTATAACTTATTTGTGTATTGATTTTTAAAGACTCTCTTATCTATCCATTCCATTATACGCTATCAAGTTTTTCGCGCCGGTGTGCTGAGGATTGATTGATTAGTTTCGTTTTTTAGCATTTGGATTTGGAATCTTTTGTAGACTAGGTTTTATTTTTGTTTGGTATTCAATCTATCTTGTTTGTCTCTTGGTCTTACTTGGTTTGTAGGTGCATGATAACAAAAAGCAAAAGTTTAGACAACTTTGATCTACGTATTGACATTAGCCAGGTTGAGAAGCAAGCTAGATTAGCAAGAAAGGAAAGAGAACGTTTAGCAATGAAAGCTAACGTTGGTAATGGTAATGGCGGTAATCGCCAAGTAGAAGAAGTTATAAGAAATGTGGATGGTAATGGTAAAGCAGAAAGGAGGATTGGAGATTTCGACGAACCACTCGCCAATGGAACAAGAACCGGTATTCGCCCACCACCTTGTGCTAACAACAATTGGGAGATCGAATCGAGTTTGATCAACATGGTGCAAAACAACCGCTTCTTCGGTTTACCCTTGGAGCACCCAATTGAACATCTTGATAACTTCGATACATTATGTAGAACGGTGAAGATGAATGGCGTTTCCAAAGATGTAATGAAGCTTATTTTGTTTCCATTCTCTTTGGGAGACAAAGCTAGTCAATGGGAGAAGAGTGTAGTTACATCTTTCATCACTACTTGGGAAGAGTGTAAAAAGTGGTTCTTGGCCAAATTCTTCTCCAATCAACGCACCGCGACAATTAGAAATGATATCATTAGCTTCAAACAAGGTCCAAACAAATCTCTCTATGAAGCTTGGGAAAGATTGAAGGGTTACACTAGGTCTTGTCCTCACCATGGAGTTCCTATGGAAGCTCTACTTGGAATCTTTCATAGAGGGATTGAAGAGAAGTACTACTTAGCTCTAAACATAGCAAGTAATGGAGACTTTGGAAGCTTGACTATAGAGAAAGAAGAAGAGCTCATTGAGAATCTAGCTCAAAGCAATCAAAGCTACAATATGGAGTATGATAGATCATAAGGAACCTAAGAATGAGCTCAAGAGTGAAGATCAAAGGATCAAGGAGATGACTAATAAGCTAGACAAGCTTATTTTAGCTAGTATGAAGCAAGTCCACTATGTTGGAGATTTTGAAGGAAATCAAGAAGTAGTTGTTGAAGGAGTCCAAGAAGGCCATGAAGAGATAGCTACATTCAAGGTCAAGGGTACTATAAAAAAGGATTCAATCCCAACTATAGGTCTCATCCTAACTTGTCTTATAGAAGCACTAATGTGGAGAATCCCCAAGACCAAATCTATGCATTTAAACAACAAGCATTCATTCCACAACAAGCTCAAGGATTTGTTCCACAACAAGCTTTTGATCCTAAACAACAATACTACTCTAATCAAGTTGCTCCTACCAATAAGGCTACTACCTCTACTGAACCTGCTTCTCAAGACCTGCTTCTAGATGGACAAATCAAAAGTAACGCGGATATCACAAGGAAGTTCCATGAGGTAAACACTTGAATTGATGGGATGTATCAAGAGTTGGATGGCAAAATTACAAGTTTAGCTTCCCATGTTAAGACTATTGATGTGCAACTAGCACAATTCGCTTCAAGCTCAAAGGCACCAAGCGGTGTTCTACCGGGAAAACCCGAGTCTAATCCTAGAAGCAACATTTGCAATGTGGTGATCTTAGAAGAAGATAAAGGATGGAGATCGAGGCATGGACCTTTGACTAAGGAAGATGAGCTTTACTTAGAAGGATTGGCTAGCCTATTGGAGTCTCCTCAAGAGATGAATGTTATTGTGAAGAAGGAACACTCAAGAAAGATTGAGTTAGTTAGAAAAAGAGCTATGGAAACTCCAACCTATGAAGAAAGGCAACACAAGCCTAAGCTAGACCTTCCAAGATCGGATTTCACTAAGGCGGTTAAGAAGATCTTAGCTAGTTACAAGAAGTATATGGAAGATATTGGCATCAAGTTCCAAAAGGAAGACGACTACAAGCGAATAGCTAAAGAGCGAGATCTTATCACGGATGTGTTAGCTAACCAAGGAAAGGTTAGAGAGGTCATGATTAAGTATCAAGCCAAAGGTGAAATAGACAAACCAAGAACCCTTGAGAACAAGCTTAACCCCGGAAAGTTTACGATTACTTGCACACTTGGAGACTTGAAGATCAACGATACGTTGTGTGACTCCAGTTCTAACGTTAACGTGATTTCTCGAGAAATGATGGATCATCTAGGAATCACAAAGCTCAAGAAGACTCCATGCTCTCTCATCTTTGGAGATGCAACATGCAAGCAACCACTTGGAGTTGTTGAAGATTATCCTTTAAAGATCGGTAATTGCATTATACCGACGAATCTTATGGTTATGGAAATGGAGATGGCTAAGTTGCTCCCGCTTATACTTGGTACGCCTTTCTTGGCTACCACCGGAGCTAGTCTAGACTTCCTTCACATGAAAGCTCTATTGATAAACGTGGATCCTTACACTTACTACGATATTGAGCCAATTGAGGTTGGTATTTGTGGTATGATCTCTAGTGAAGATGTTAAAGAAGAAATGATGAGTCTAGAGACTAGTGAAGAGATCAAGAAGGTCGTGAAAGATGCTCCCAAGCTAGGTGATTATAAGGAGAGCTTAGATTTGTATGATGGTGGCGGTATTGGATCGATGTTTGAAGTTATTAAAGAGACGTCTATGGTTATAACTAACAAGCCAAATGGAGCCGATGGTAAGAGCTCTGAGATGTCCAAAGATAAGGCTAGAGACAAGCTCACACTAGAGCTTATAGAGAGAATCGGTGAAGAACTCGATTGCAAAGCCGTTTGGAATGGCGAGCTTGTAAGTTTCTATAAAGCTAAGATAGTTTTCCCCACCGGTATGAACCGAGAAGAGATCGACAAGTGTAAGTGATATATCATGGTTTTTACCGGTTTTCGACCATGATATAAGTCCTTTTATCGAGTCTTTTCGTTGTATTTCGAGTCTTTTTAGTGTCTTAACAGGTTATTGCACGTGAGGAGCTTATATGGTGAATACGGTGCATTTTGGAACGTAAACAAGGTTGGAGCCGGATTTTGCAAGAAAGGAAGTTGATATGAAGCAGCCTGTCGATCGACAGCACCAAGAAGGACGGTCGATCGACAGCTACATTGAAGCCTGTCGATCGACATACATATAGACGATCGATCGACAGGACAGCGCAGAAACCGACCTAAATACGTTTTAAAGAAGGAAATTCGCCAGTTAACGGGCCGAAAGCAGCAATAGACCGTCATAAAAGCTCACCACGAGTTTTACCTCTATAAATAGTTTATTTTAGGTTTTTAGAACAAGAACTTAGATTTTACTTAACAAAGTTTAGAGAGAGATTTTTAGGGTTTTTAGGGAGACAAATTTACTTCATTACTTTGAGATTCTTCGAACCCTATTGTAATTCTTCTTTTACTCTTTCTTTATGCAGTATTATTCAGCTATGATTTGCTTTGCTGCCATGTCTGAGTAGTTTGCTTGTTAGGTTTAGGGTAGTTCGAATGGAATGATGATGAATTGTTAGGGTAAACTCACTTGTTAGGATTATCTGTTAGGTTCTTCACCTAGATTGCTTTAACTCTGATTTAGAATTGATCACTCTAAATTAGTTATCTTAGGTTGATAGATTGACACGAAAGTGTAATTGATTAGCCAGAACTAGATCTTAGGTGAGCAAAATTACTTATTCGCAAAGAAATTTGGTTTAGGGATTTTGTGAACAAATTGGACTTGAATTTAATGCTTGTTTAAATTGATTGAATTCGCAAAGAAATTTGGTTTTCTAGGGTTTAGACATAGTTAGTTTTCGCAACGACAGTTGGTTAATTATACATTAGTGTTCCAAGTTCTAGAACGGTTCTTAATTAAATCCTGATTCTGTTTAACCTGCAATTCTGATTCATCCTGAGAATTACCCAAAAGCCTAGCACTTTGTTTAATTGAATTTTAAATCAACAATCTTTCTCTGTTTCGATTTGCTTTTGTCTTTATTTTATATTATTTTACTTAGCCGAATTTGAAGTCAATATTCCTATCGTTTGATTTGACTCCCAGTAATTCGACCCCTACTACAATTGATCTCTTAATTTGAGAGAGTAGCTCAGGGTAAATTTGAGCATATCAAATTTTGGCGCCGTTGCCGGGGAGTCAAAATCTTCCATAGGATTTTGATTCTAGAATTCTGACTAAGTTTTCTTTTTATTTTTGATTTCGTTTTTTTTTTTTTTTTTGGTGTTTCAGGTTTATGCCTTCTAGCAGAACCAGAAGCAACAAGGATAAAGAGTTAGCAGATTTTGTTCCAGAGTTGGGAATTTTGGAAAGGGAAAACAGACGACAAGCAAAGTTAGCTAAGATGGTTAATCGAGCTGTAGTAGTTTTTCGGAATGCTGAAGGAGAGAATGTTGATCGAGATGGTAATCGATACAACAATCAGGGAGACCCCATTGATGAAGCCGGTAATGTCATCGAGTTTGAGGATCCGATTGCAGCGGAGCGTGCTGAACTAGATCGTCAAAGGGTTGGGTTGGAACGTCAGCTAGCTGATCTAGAGCGTCAGGCTCAGGCAAATCGTCAAGCTCGGGAAGTTGTAGTGAACCGACGCACTTTGGGTGATTATAACCGACCTGGATTCGCTAGGCAGGACTTTGAGCTGAAGCCTGCTTTCTTCTCACTAGTAGCTCAGCATCAATTCCATGGACTTAATACAGAACATCCTGAGAATTACCCAAAAGCCTAGCACTTTGTTTAATTGAATTTTAAATCAACAATCTTTCTCTGTTTCGATTTGCTTTTGTCTTTATTTTATATTATTTTACTTAGCCGAATTTGAAGTCAATATTCCTATCGTTTGATTTGACTCCCAGTGATTCGACCCCTACTACAATTGATCTCTTAATTTGAGAGAGTAGCTCAGGGTAAATTTGAGCATATCAGTAAGAAAGCAATGAAGGAAGCCTTTGGCGTTGATTTGGAGGATTGGGAACCAAACAAGATTGATGGTTCTCCATTGATCTCCAACTAGTGCATTCATTAACCGTCAAGCTTAGAGACGTAAAACAAGCGCACTTGGGAGGCATTCCCATGGTATCCTTTGTACATATATCTTATGCTTTATATTTATGTTTAGTATGTTTTTGGAGATTGATTTTGGTGTAGGACTCAAGGAAAGGTGATAGGAGGAGCATTGAATCAAATTAGAAAGGTAAAAAAGGCCAAGAAACTCGAAGAACAGCAAGGATCGACCAACTGGTCGGTCCCTTGGTCGATTTATACTGTTGGGGTCGGAAATCCCTCCCCTGAGAACAACAGTCGATAGTGACGAAAGCGCTGTGATATGGTTTGATTCGTTGAAGCACACGAATTAGCCGAACAGCCAAGTACGCTATCACCGCCAAATTTGAGAGCTAGACCAAATTTGGCCTAGCCGGGAAGAGTTTAGCCAAACCAGGGTAATTGGCCGAGCTGTCCAGCTCAGTTTGGCCAAAGCTGCCCAATCTAGTTTGGCCGAGCTGCCCAGCTCAGTTTGGCCGAACCGCTCCGCCAAGTTTGGCCGAACCGCTCCGCCAAGTTTGGCCGAACCGCCTAGCCAAGTTTGGCCGAGCTCCAACTCCAGTTTGGCCGAGCAAGCCGAATCTGCTAACTGCCTAGGCGAAATCTGCCAGCCAAACCGCCTAGGCGAAATCTGCTAACCAAAATGCCTTGCAGGTTTTGGGCTAAACGGGATCAACTACATTTCGCCGAGGAGAGTCTTTTCTGAAGAGCTGTTAGTCGTTAAGCGTGGCAAATCCATCAAGCCGGCAAGTCCAGAACCAACCTAGCCCATCAGGAGAAGCCCACAAAGGCAACTGCCTTCAGAAAGAGAGATCATCGGCGAAATAGGAAAACTTCCGGATTCTTCAAGAAGATCAACTCAATAAGGAAAAAGTCCTGAAGAATTAGGATAGTTTCCTTTATATCGTTGTAACCTTAAACCGACCTAGTCAAGTATATATATCGATGTACATCCTTTGAGAAAGGGATCCGCAACTTTATTCACAGAAGCAATACAAAGCAATTACAAATCCTATTTTTCTTTGCTCATCGTTTTCTACTACGTAGCTTAACGCAGAAATCTCGACTTCCTCTCGAAACCCTTACAAATCTAATTGTACGATTTCCGGCATCCACAATTTGGCGCCGACCAAGGGGAACTAGAGAATTTCTTACACAAAAAGCTACGTTACATACCAAATCAAAGATGGTGAGCGGCGAAGAAAACACGTCTCGCAGAGACAACCAAGAGAAACAACCTTCGATCAAGGCTACTGCTGCCAAAGCTCCTGCACAAGGCGACATAACCGAGGTGAAGAAGATGCTGGATACCTTCCTCACCGAACAAAAGAAGCAAGCCAAGATCATCGAGGCAAATTCGAAGGAACTGAAAGCTATTTCGAGATAAAGCGCGGAAGACCCGACACAGCAAGACTTAGGGCGCGCGTCGACCCTCAACGCCTTGACTTCTCAGCGCCTCGCACTACTCGGGGAAACCCAGAAGATCTACCACTTCCACCGCCGCGTAGAGAAACGGATAAGTCTCCCGAACGCATCGTGGACGTCTCTGACGAAGAAGAACCAGCTCCCACAAAGCGTACACGAACGGGAGGTGCAGAAAGCAGCCGACAAGAACCACGTGCCTCTGATACTCAAAGTGCGTCAGGCTCTTCCAAGACCGAGGTCTTGAAAGACACATCGGAGTACACCAACTACTCCAGCGAAGAGCGCTACAAGAAGGAGCAAGAGCGTAGAGCGTTCAAATGATCCTACGCTACAGAGCTCGCTGTAGTAAAGGCTCAGATGGATCGGGTAACCTCAGACCTAAAGCGTACCCAATCGCAGATACACCACGGAACAGGGAAGGCTCCTGCCATCGCTAAGGTACTAGAAAAGGCAAAGAACACACCCTTCGACGAACGAATCGCAAGGACGAAAATCTCCGATCCCGGAAGGATCAAGTTACTAGTCTACGAAGGAACCACAGACCCTTCGGATCATCTGATGGAATTCGAAGTGGCCTTGGGAAGAGCAAACTTCAAGGAAGCGGAAAAAGACGTCGTCTACTGCAAGTTGTTCGTTGAAAGTCTCAAGGGGCCTACCCTTCAATGGTTCTACAAGTTGGAGAAGAACTCAGTTCACACTTTTCTCGTGCAGCATTACAACATCTTCATGGAACAGAAGATCTACGACTCGGAGCTATGGAATAACAAACAAGGAGAGACCGAGAGTCTTCGGTCTTTCATGACAAGGTTCAAGAACACGCTTTCAAAGGTCGAAGGTATAAGAAACAAGTCAGCCTTAGAAGCCTTGCGAGGGGTACTTCGGTGTCCATCTCCATTCTGGCAAGAGATGAGCCTCAACAGGCCAACAACAATCCAAGACGCCCTCCACCGTGCTGCTGACTTCGCTCGAACCGAAGAGGAGGTCCAAGCCAGGAAGGGCGGAAAGACCAAACAAGTAAGTGAACCAGCCAAAGTCGGTGTACCTAAGAAAAACAATCCCACCTACGTCCAATACGAAGGAGGATCCAGAGGGGCTCACAACTATCAAGTAGAGTCATCGGGTCATGGACGTGGAAGAGGCCGTGTACGCGGTCGCGGTAGAGGAACCTGGAACAACACTTGGACCAGAGAGTCAAAGGACTACGACGAGAAGCTGTACTGCGATTTTCACAAAACAAGTGGACATTCTACCGCGAGATGTCGCGAGTTAGGTCGACAGCTCATAGCCAAACTCACAGAGGGCACCTTGAAGAACAACAACAGCCTATCAGACTTCAATCCGGAGGAGAAAGCTCCTGCCGACGCCGAACAACAAGTATATACTCCCAGACGCCACCGTCGCGATGATGGCATGGAAAACGGAGAGCTCGCAGTACTGTGCGGACGACGAGACTGCGATAGAAGCTTATCAACGCCGCGGTGACGTCTGCACAAACATTTCAGCACCCGCGAAACCAAGGCTCTCCAGCGACTCTATCACCTTCGACGAGAAAGACACTGAGGGCCTCGATCAACCACACAACGATCCCCTGGTAATCAACTTGACTGTCTACGACTTCAACGTTGCCCGCGTTCTTATTGATACAGGAAGCTCGGTGGATGTCATCTTCAAGAAAACACTTCAGCGAATGAAGATTGATCTATCCACGATCAAAGGAAGGCCTAAACCCATAACGGGTTTCTCTGGCGAGACAACCATGACGATGGGAACTATTCGCCTTCCTGTCCAAGCTGGCAACATTAAGAAGATGGTCGACTTTACCGTCTCCGATCATCCAGCAATCTACAACATGATCATGGGAACTCTGTGGCTCAATCTGATGAGAGTTGTACCTTCAACATACCACTTATGCCTCAAATTCCCAACACCCATCGGTATAAAAACAATATGGGGAAATCAGAGGGATTCCCGTACCTGTGTTCTGGCCGAGCATAAGATGAGAAACATCGAGAAAAAGAAGGACGACTCTGAGCCTCAAGAATCACGGAAAAGAGTAAGAACCAGCACCGAGCTGGTCAAGAACCTAACCGACCTCTTATAGCAATTACAAATTGCAGAAGGTCGCACAGAAGAAGAGCGACCCACCTGCGAACCTGTAGTATCTGTATGCATTGACGATCAACACCCCGAAAGATGTGTAGAGATCGGAGCTACGCTTGATGAAGACATTAAGAAGAAGCTCGTGGCTTTCCTCCAGAAAAACATCAACACCTTCGCCTGGGCAGCGGAAGACATGCCTAGGGTAGATATCAACGTGGCCAGCCACGAACTCAACGTCGATCCGACGTTTAAACCAATAAAACAAAAAAGGAGGAAGCTCGGTCCCGACCGAGCGAAAGCAGTAAACGACGAGGTCGAAAGGCTTCTACGCGTCGGATCAATCACCGAAGTCAAATACCCCGATTGGCTCGCCAACCCAGTCGTGGTAAAAAAGAAGAACGGGAAGTGGCGTGTCTGCGTGGATTTCACGGATCTGAACAAAGCGTGTCCGAAAGACAGCTTCCCTCTGCCTCACATCGATCGCTTAGTGGAAGCAACAGCAGGAAATAAACTATTGACGTTCATGGATGCCTTCTCAGGCTATAATCAGATTCTAATGCACCCTGAAGATCGATAGAAGAGTGCCTTCATCACCGACCGTGGAATCTACTGTTACAAGGTTATGCCCTTCGGCCTAAAAAACGTTGGGGCAATATATCAAAGGCTCGTGAACAAGATGTTTCAGGATTAGTTAGGCAAAACAATGGAGGTGTCTATAGATGACATGCTCGTGAAATCCCTTGAGGAAGAAGACCACATCTCTCACCTGGAAGCATGCTTCGAACAGTTCAACCTTCACAACATGAAACTAAACCCCACGAAGTGCAGATTTGCGGTAACCTCGGGGGAATTTTTGGGATACTTGGTCACTCATCGTGGCATCGAAGCATATCCGAAGCAGATCAACGCGCTCATCCAAATGGCATCTCCAAGAAACAAGCGTGAGGTGCAGAGACTGACTAGACGAGTCACTGCGCTCAACCGTTTCATCTCGCGATCGACTGATAAGTGCCTACCTTTCTACGACACGCTGCGAGGTAACAAACAGTTCGAATGGTCAGACAAGTGTGAAGATCCTTTCAGGCAGCTCAAGGAATATTTGGCAACACCGCCTATCCTCGCTAAACCGGTAACTGGGGAACCTCTCTTCCTCTACATCGCCGGTTCTGAAACAACAGTCAGCGCTGTGTTGGTACGAGAAGAGCGAGGCGAGCAAAAGCCTATCTTCTATGTTAACAAGACTCTAACCGATGCTGAAACAAGATATCCTCAGCTGGAAAAGTTAGCACTTTCCGTCGTCATGGCATCACGAAAGCTAAGGCCCTACTTCCAATCTCATACCATCGTAATTATCAGCACCTTTCCTTTGCACTCAGTTTTGCATAGTCCAAGTCAATCTGGTAGGTTGGCTAAGTGGGCAATAAAACTCAGCGAGTATGACATCGAATACAAAGGGCAGACGTGCAACAAGTCACAAGTGTTGGCAGACTTCCTCATCGAACTCCCTGAGGATCAAACTCCAAAGGAGGTCCGACCAGGAATATGGGAGTTACACGTTGGTGGCTCGTCTTCCAAAAATGGATCCGGCGTAGGAATATGCCTCGCATCACCGACAGGCGAGATCCTCGAATAATCTTTCCGTCTAAGCTTCAGAGCCTCCAACAACGAAGCGGAGTACGAAGCCCTTATCGCTGGTATGAGACTTGCTCAAGGGCTTAACATCGAGCACGTTCGTGCTTTCTATGATTCACAACTAGTTACTAGCCAGTTCAGCGACGAGTATGCAACGAAGGACAATCGGATGGAAGCCTACGTAAAGATAGTCAAGGACCTTGCCTTGACATTCGAAGAGTTTACACTTACACGAATTCCTCGAGGGGAAAACGTTGACGCCGACGCATTAGCGAATCTAGCCTCCGCTTTAGCTCCGCCAGAGGATCCGGCTTTGAAACGGATTATCCCTGTAGAGCTCATCGAATTTCCCAGCATCCAACAAGAGACGACCCTCGCTATTTCAACACGATCTCATATTGCAAAGCAAGCAAAAGCCATTGCTGAATCGCTCGAGACAAGTTCCAAAGACATTGAGATGACAGAAGGAGCGGAGGAAACAGAGCCCACGCATCTGTCGATCACAACGCCTATGGCTGGCACCGAGAAATCCCCAGACACAGACAACCTCTCACTAGAAAATCACGACCAAAACACGACTGTCCCAATGGAGACCGATGGAGAGCCTGAGTACGGATGCGATAAGCCCTGGATGGACCAAATTCGTGCTTACATCGTTAATGGAGAACTGCCTAGCAACAAGTGGGCAGCCTGTAAGGTACAAAAGAAAGCTGCTCGGTATGTTCTATTAGACGGGAACATCTACATATGGGGATTCTCTGGCCCTCTACTCACCTGCGTAGAAGGGCAAGAGGCCAGGCAAGTTATGGAAAAAGTATACGGCGGATCTTGCGGCAATCACTCAGGGGGCAAAGCCTTAGCAATCAAGATCAAGAGACATGGCCATTTCTGGCCTACTATTGTAAACGATTGCGTGAAGTTTTCAGCCAAATGTGAGAGGTGTCAACGACATGCTTCAAAGATTCATCAACCAACGGAGATGCTTTCCTCAGTCTGCTCTCCTTACCCATTCATGAGATGGGCCATCGACATCGTTGAACCTCTGCACGCATCAAAACAGAAGCGTTTCTTACTTGTCCTAACAGACTATTTTTCGAAATGGGTAGAAGCGGAGGCCTGTGCAAGTATCAAGGACGCCCAAGTTGAAAGTTTCGTCTGGAGAAACATCATATGCCATCACGGACTTCCATTCGAAATTGTTACTGACAACGGTTCCCAGTTCATCTCCAACAGGTTTGAGACCTTCTGTGCAAAGTGGAAGATTCGACTTAGCAAGTCTACTCAAGGTAACGGTCATGCAGAAGCAATCAACAAAACGATTCTCGATGGCCTTAAGAAACGCTTAGATGCGAAGAAGGGACGTTGGGCAGACGAGCTAGATGGCGTTTTATGGTCCCACCGCACCACTCCTCGACGTGCAACAGGCGAAACCCCTTTTGCACTTGTCTATGGCACCGAATGTGTCATACCCTCTGAGGTCACTTCTCCAGGACCACGACGTCGTCTCTTACCGGAACATGAAGATCTCAACGATTCGCTCATGTTCGATGAATTGGACTTCCTTAACGAGAGACGTGGTCAAGCACTCATCAGGTTAGCGAACTATCAAAATGCGGCCGCACGGTACTACAACTCCAGAGTTCGAATAAGACGTTTCTGCGAAGGCAACTTGGTCTTGCGCAAAGTTTTCCAAAACACAGCAGAGCGGAACGCGGGGAAACTTGGAGCTAACTGAGAAGGGCCTTACAGAGTCACCACCGTGGTCCGTCCTGGCGTCTATGAGCTCGCCACCATGGCCGGCACGTCAATACTCCATTCATGGAACGCGAAGCATCTGAAAAGGTACTACCATTAGTCCTCTTCTAAGGCTCTTGCCTTGAACTACGAGGTGAGTTGATCCCTGCAAAGGGTACGTAGGCAGCTTGTCTTCGGACGAGTTCAGTTGCCCTCCTCTGTCAAAAGAGGGGGACTAAGTGCTTTAACGAACTACGGGGCGACTTGATCCCTGCAAAGGGTACGTAGGTAGCTTGTCTTCGGACGAGTTCAGTTGCCCTCCTCCGTCAAAAAGGGGGGGGGAGTGGGGTATGTATAATCGTATACTCCCATTTTTTATCAAGCTCTTTGCTTCAAGTAGCAAACACTTGACGCAAGTCTCATGGACTTCATCTATTACATCCTCTATGGATTATTCGAAGCCTTTTTAAGCAAGTTCAATCCACTGTCGTTGCCGCTGGCCACAACAACAATGTGTGAACCTGAACGCATTGACATCCTCCACGGATCCTAAGCGCGCTATATAAGTTATAACGATCGGTTTTGGGGCTTTCGACTCCAACTGATTCTAATATTCAGTTCCTGGGCTTTTGACCCCGGACATTCATTCAAAAACCCAACAGCACAGTTGGTAGAAAGCAGCTGCCAATGATTACTTAGGTTTATACACCGAATGATCATTCAGAAAACCCAACAACACGTTGGTCAAGTCAAAATGCGTGATCACTTCTGAACAGACGTGTTCGGAAAGCACTGCCATTTTAGAACACCCAACAACAACGTTGGTTTAAGCCGATCGCTTCTAGTCTCGGCTAAGATCTTCTGAAAATAACTTGTCTGAGTCGTCTTCACGGAACCAAGCAAGCCTCAAAGCTGAACATCAGGAGATCACCAGACCAGAGATTGACAAAGCTCAACCATTCCGCAGAAAATCGAGGATAAGATAACATGTTATAAAAGTCTCATACATAGATCATCTTACATCAAGGCACAACACAAGGCAAAACACACATAAACTAAAACAGAAGCAAAGTCGTTGCCACCAAGGCAGTTTTAGGGAAAGGAAAGCAAAGGTGAAAACCAAAGGAAACAACAACGAAACAAGAGGCAACTCGTCCTGCGAAGCCCTAGTCGTCAATGTTGACATACTCATCATCATCATGATTCATTCCGAGCTCATCCGTCATCGATCCATTAAAAGCCCGGACACCCACGTCCGCGGCCAAAGTCTCAAGTGACACATTGTCCCGAGCAGTACCTGATGAGTCAGAAGAAATAGGCGATATGACAAAATCAGACTCTAATCCAGCAAAAAGACTGTCAAACTCCACATCACCGCCAGCAACGTTTGGCAGCCAAGCCTCAGCTTTGGCTGCCTCAGCATCAAAAGAGTCAGCGGCCTTACGTAGGATTCTAGCAAATTCAATGTACGCCTCGACTTGAGCAAGCTGCACTAGCTTCTTCTTTGGATTCCCGCCAAGGGCCTTGATCTTTTCTTTGGCACGGTCTATCTCGCCTTGAAACTTAGTGGCAAAGTGCGCATCGCAGCCTTAGTCGCACGCTTGATCCTGGAAGTTATGCCGGTCTTCTCATCAGCTAATTGCCGCTGGAGTATCGATGCCTTAGCACTTTCCTCAACGGCACGTTCTTCCGCTTCAACGCACCTCCGCTGATACGCCTGCAACTCGAACTCCACACTCTTCCTATGATCCATTTTGATTCCTAGTCGAGTCTGAGCATCTGAGCACGATTTCCTAGAAACCTCTCCATGATGATAAAGCTTCCGAGCTAACCTATTCGCAGCGGCGAAATGCTGAGGAACCAAAGAGAAAAGCTTCAAACACTTAGAAAAACTTCCTTAAAAGATTTAAAAAATATATATATAATAAGGAGAAAGAGTGTTACGGGCATACCATGGATCCATGGCGAGACATCAACCCAAAGTTGGGATCTGCGACTAGTGCCGCGGGAAGAGGCCCTTCATGACCATGGTATTGGATGTTCGCGAACCACGCAGCCGTCTTCGAGTCATCAATCACACTTTCCGAAATCCCATCGGTAAGGACCGCACGAACTGGGCTCTGAACCCGGCCAACGCTTGAACTCCGACGAGATCTCTTTTTCTTCCGCTTCGCTTTGACAGACTCCTCGTCTTGCTCGAGAGCAGTACCTGAAGCGGAGACGGATGATTCCGTCAGAAGTAGGGACCCTCGGAGGTTTCTTTGAGCGCCTGCTTTTCTTCAGTTTCTCCTGGGGAACCTTGGGGACCTCATCGCTAACGATCGGCTGGTCTTGGATTCCACCTCCTTGCCCTCCAGCAGGATTTACTTCAACGTCAGCCGCCAAATTCTCAGCCTGGGCGCGCTCCTGAGCTGCCATCTCCTCACGAAAAGACAAGTATCTCATCGCTCGTTTGACTCTTTGAAAGTGAAAAGTCCTCTCCCAAAAACAAAGATGCCGCTCAAATCTAACAGCAGAAAGGAAATCAGTGAATAAACCGTCTGGGCAGGATGGGAACTCGGATGGGCCTGCAAGAAATATAAACAAAGACCAAGGTTAGGATTTGAGCGTTTACTAAAAGCGAAGACACCAAGCAGAAGAAAAGTCCTGAACTAAGACGAAAAACGACTAGCTACCGCGATATCTCTATCGCGTAACTACTTTCTCGAGCCATTGGTCACCCACAGAAGCTTCTGAAATCTTGACATAGAAGAAGTAGTTCCAATGCCTGTGTTTGGTAGGATGGTCGTCAATAACCAGACAACCAGTCTGAGCTCCGATAGCGACGATCATATCATTCCCAACCCTACCCCTGCTACCAATCTTCAGAAGATTCAGGTAGTTATAGACGGTGACTTCTTGATGACATTCTCTGCCACGAACCAGTATTCCTACCAAGTGTTAAATACCTCGAGGCGTCGCTTGAGCGAAAGCTATCTTGTATCTCCAGAAATAATCAAGGATCACCGATGGGATAGGAAAAGTGAGGAAGCATTCCTCGATAGAATTTTCGTACATGGTGAAATGACCAGGGGGAGGATCGTCAGCCCGATCGGAGGATCCTGGGATAACAAACTCGACTTCATTGGGAATTTCAAACTCACTCCTTAGTTTGTCCAACGACTCCGCTGAGCATAGCGTGGAACCGGGGGGGTCGGGATTCTCTCGCTTCTTATATTTCATTCCTTATCGTTCTCGACACGCTTTTTTCTCTTTGAAGAGGACATGGAGGAATTCTTTCTCCTGCTCTTGAGTCAAGATCGCTTCCGCAGGCCACTTGTATCCTTCAGACTTGATTACGGAAGGAATTTCGTCGAACTCTGGCAAAACTGGGTAGGATTCCATCCCGTTTACACTTCGGCAAAAAAAGAAAAAAAAACTGGGAATGATCGGTCTCAGCGGGATTGGCCGGGAGAGCTCCTCGGCGAAAAACTCCTCAGAACCCTCTTCGGCTGAAGTTGCTTTGAAACACTCTTCGGAAAAAATTGCTTCGAAACACTCTTCGGCGAAAGTTGGTCCCCTGCAAACCGCTTCAAAACCGTCGACATATAAACCGCTTCAAAATCCCCTTTTGCCGAACCGGTTCATTCCCTTCACCCAAACGTGGTCCTTGGCAAATTTATCAAAGACCTACACGAATGCGCGACAAAGACCTCGGCAAATTACCTCCGATCCGGACAGGCCTCTTCGGCAAAACCGGTCCAAGAATTTCGTCGAGCCGGGCAAGCCTCTTCGGCAAAAACCGGTCCTAAATTTCGCCGAGCCGACGAGCCTCTTCGGCAAAAATTGATCCGAAATTTCGCCGAGGCGACGGGTCTCTTCGGCAAAACCGGTCCAATAATTTCGCCGAGCCGGGCAAGCCTCTTCGGCAAAAACCGGTCCGAAATTTCGCCGAGCCGACGAGCCTCTTCCGCAAAAACTAGTCCAAAATTTCGCCGAACTCAAGTCCTCGGCTAAACCTTACTCGTGACAAACCGAGGCTCGTATCATCGGCCAAAACCTCCGCATCTCCAAAAAAAAAAAAAAAAATCTCTACCTATATCTTAAAGCTAACGAAAATTAAGAAAGAGAGAGGAAATGGTACCTTCTAGAGAGAGAGTGAAGAAATGAGATATGAGGAATCCCGTGTCTTTTATCTTCGGAAACACTGGAAATATTCATCAGATGGAATGGGAGCCGGTTCAGAACATCACATCAATCTCTTCAAAGTATTTACTCCGGTAAAAGTTTTTGACTATTGTTCTCTTTATTTGGACAAGTTACCGCCCCGCTACTATTATCATACTAACGGGCTGGGGGACTAATTGTTGGGATCGAAAATCCCTCCCACGAGAACAACAGTCGATAGTGACGAAAGCGCTGTGATATGGTTTGATTCATCGAAGCAGACGAATTAGCCGAGCAGCCAAGTACGCTATCACCGCCAAATTTGAGAGCTAGACCAAATTTGGCCTAGCCGGGAAGAGTTTAGCCAAACCAGGGAAATTGGCCGAGCTGTCCAGCTCAGTTTGGCCGAAGCTGCCCAATCCAGTTTGGCCGAGCTGCCCAGCTCAGTTTGGCCGAACCGCTCAGCCAAGTTTGGCCGAACCGCTCAGCCAAGTTTGGCCGAACCGCCTAGCAAAGTTTGGCCGAGCTCCAAGACCAGTTTGGCCGAGCAAGCCGAATCTGCTAACTGCCTAGGCGAAATCTGCCAGCCAAACAGCCTAGGCAAAATCTGCTAACCAAAATGCCTGGCAGGTTTTGGGCTAAACAGGATCAACTACATTTCGCCGAGGAGAGTCTTTTCTGAAGAGCTGTTAGTCGCTAAGCGTGGCAAATCCATCAGGCCGGCAAGTCCAGAACCAACCTAGCCCATCAGGAGAAGCCCACAAAGGCAACCGCCTTTAGAAAGAGAGATCATCAGCGAAATAGGAAAACTTCCGGATTCTTCGAGAAGATCAACTCAATAAGGAAAAAGTCCCGAAGAATTAGGATAGTTTCCTTTATCTCGTTGTAACCTTAAACCGACCTAGTCATGTATATATATCGATGTACATCCTTTGAGAAAGGGATCCGCAACTTTATTCACAAAAGCAATACAAAGCAATTACAAACCCTATTTTTCTTTGCTCATCGTTTTCTACTTCGTAGCTTAACGCAGAAATCTCGACTTCCTCTCGAAACCCTTACAAATCTAATTGTGCGATTTCCGGCATCCACATATACGAAGCTCCAAACGCGAAAAATCACTGCCTGATTTTTGGGCCCTAGACCGACCAATTGGTCGGTCCCTTGGTCAATCTATACAGAGCTCTAAACGCGAAAAATCACTGCCTGATTTTTGGGCTCTTGACCGACCAAGTCTCCTGGTCGATCCGTACGAGCTCTCCAACTGCCAGGTTTGACTTTTTTCTGCGCGTTGACTCGGTCTTATTTTGGTCTAAACCAATTTATTTCAAGTATTTTCAATCAATTTTGACTGGTTTAGTCTCTAAGAATCAGATTTCAAAGACCCTCATCTTTCAAATTTAAATTATTTTGAATCTTTTAATGATTCTTTAGCATCTCTCTCTCTCACTTTACTCTTTCACTAAAGAAATTTCAAAATCTTTCAAAATCAAGATCTCTTTTTCTCTCTAAACTTTTGAAAGAACTTTGAATTCACCATTTCTTTTGGATCTTCTTTACCATAATCTTTGATTATCGCAAGGTGTTCTCTCTTTCCTTTACCCATTTCAATTACTCTTGAAACTCATGGATGCATACATGAGAATCTTGTGAAATCTACTATCATTGGGTTATGAATTGAGTTTCTTTGTGGTTTAATATGAGTTATAATTGTTTGAGTAGTTGATTTCATATGCAAATATGGACTATTGATGGTTGAATTTGAGTTTATATCGTCTTTACAAGTTCTTGAATGTTAGAAATGCTTTAAATTTGAAATCTTTAGATGAAATTAAGTTTATTTATGAGTTTTGCTAATCAACTATTGCATTTAAACCTTGTTGGTACCTAGTGTTCACTAGAATTTTGAAAATTTATCAACTTCAAGATTTGATCTTTGGTAAATAGGTTTATTAAAGAATGGAAAAGTTAGAATTTGTTCAAAAATGAGTAGATTAGTCATTGGATGTTATTTGTTACATTGATTGATCAATTGTCTAGCCTTATGTGATGCACATTTTTGATGAACTTTTGATGATTGGCTAGACAAGTTGTGCTTTGGATAGAAAATGGTTCTTATTTGGGAACATTTCTTTGTAGGATCAATCTAACAACAATGACTACTAGAATTAAGAAGTTCATGACTACGAGATTCAAAATGGTATCTTGAGCCAAGCGACATACGAGGCTACAAGGTTCGCGTGTCTATTGTTCTTGGCTAGGAGTGGACTCAAAGATAAGGTCGATGATCTTTTCGGAAAAATGCATTTGAGTTGGTTATCGACGATGAGATACGCTACTTATCCCGAGCTTACCAAGCAATTCCTAGCCACAATGGTGTGCAAGTTTGATGATCGTCTAGGCACTTATCTCATTTGTTTAAACATTGACAAATGGAAGTATATGGTCACATTTAGAGATTTTTGCGACATTTATGGTTTTCCATCGGGGAAACTTGGAGAAACAACGGAGTTCCATAAGGAAACTCTACTTTGGCGTAATGTGGCACTCGAGGAGAGCTACACGGCCGTCTCAAATCATATTACGCGAGTCAAGAATCCAACGGGTATGTGACAGTCGTGAACCAATTTTGAGGAAATTGGAGAGTGTGTCGATCGACACAAGTGAGGTCTGTCGATCGACAAGCTGTGTTTGGGGCTTAAGGCCGGTTTGTGCGAGTGGTTATCGATCGACAAACGTGGTGTATGTCGATCGACAGGGTTCTTAGGGGCTGTCGATCGACACACGTGGTGTATGTCGATCGACATGGGTTTTAGTGGTCGATTTTCTGTTTCGATTTAAATCGGACGGTTCGTGTCGGTTCGGTTTGGAAAACTTAGGGTTCCATATTTAAGGCTTTTGGCTGCATTCTGATCGAAAAAGTCCCAAAATCAGTGGAAAAGAGTTTGAGAGGAGTTTCGCTTGTTTCCTAAGATTATTGTGAGATAAGGTTCGTTCTTTGTTGTTTTGGAGTAGAATTTCGTGGTGGTTGTAGCTGATTTCGAGTCTAGTCTCAATTCCATCAGTTTCTATCCGAAAATTCAAGGTGAGTGCGTGAGCATGGCTTCTGGGTCGATGGATCGTTAGGGATTCTTGGTGATAGGTTTGTATGCGTTGATTGATCTTGTGGTGATTGAATTGTATTGGTTCATGCTTGTTGTTGTGTTGGAATTGTTGTTTTCTGCAGGTTTTCGTACTGACGCAAAGGAGGAATCGATCCGAGAGGATCATGATCGATTTCCCAGGATTCTGCCAGAGGCCTGTCAAACGACAAACCAGTACAAGGGTTGGGCTGTCGAACGACACACATGAGGTGTGTCGAACGACAGCCAGTACAGATGGTGTCGATCGACACCTAGTGGTAGTGTCGATCGACAGCCTGCCTGATTGGTTGTGTTGAGCCTTTGTTGTTTGTGTGCTATGTGATTGTATGTTTGCCTGAGTGGTCCATCGCCCCTGAGTGCGCAGTCGTAGATGGTATGGCCGTCTCACTGGGTATTTATGATAATATTCACGCATCTCTTTTTCCCATGTGATGTAGGTAAAAGCAAATTGTGATCGTGGAATCACGGCTACGAAGAGGGAGATAATCTAGGGTCTCGTGTTTGGTGTTGTTTCAGTTGTGTTGTTAGAACTGACTAGGTTGTTGGTTAGTTCTGGAATGTTTGGATTTGTTATTGAACCGGTTTATCTTGAGTTTTATCGGAATGGAATTGTTTAGTTTATTGTTATCCGCTGTCGTTTGTGTTGTGGTTTGCTTGGTCGTTGAGGATAGCATTTATGGGAATGCTAGTCTGAGACCAAGGGTTTAATTGTTTTTTTAAAAAAAAATGGGTCGGCTCGTTTAAGGTTAGATATGTTCTTCACTTATTGGCCAACACTTTCAACGCAAGAGGAAACGACGTTTTCCCAACAAATGACGACCTCAAGCTACTCTACATGGGAATCCATTCCGCTTTAAATGATTTCGATGGTCAACCTATGGAGATGGACCACAACTACTACGGATACGAGCTTGGCGCGATGTTCTTCGCCAAATTGAAGAAGTTTCGGTTTTGCTTGACAACTACGGCTACAGTGCGCATATGCTTTGGCGGCATGCTCACTCCATTGTTCTTACACGTGGGAATCGATCTCAATGATTTCGTGGCTTTACAAGAAAGACCATTAATTGATGTTCAATATTTGGTTGAGAAGGAGACTTTGGGAGGATCATTTGGGTTAGGACACTACATTTTCCGGTTCTTCGATGACGATGGCGAGCCACTTTGTTGCTATCTTCCATTACCACAAAAATTTGGAAGAACTTCAAGCAATCATGCCTTCCGATTCAATCTACCTTACCGTCTTACCTTCACTCCACCCCCGCTTGATCACTAAACGTCCAAGGTACCACTATTCCCCTTGTTTATATCATTTCATTTATGCATTTTTAGTTTCATTTTCTATTTTCTTCCTTCTTCGGTTTACTCCTTCATCGAGATGATGAAAAGTAAGTCTGGGGGAGGCGTTGTTAATGCTCATTTTAGTTAAATTGTTTCTCTTTATCATATTTAGAGTCTCATTGCATGCATTGCATTGTACATATGAGAAAAAACTAGAAAATCCTAAAACTTTTTTAAAAATTTTCGAAAAAAAATAAATAAAAAAGATTATCATTTTTTCATATAGTTGCATTTCATACATATGTATGATCATTTAGGTTGCATTAAACATATTTTAAAATGCTTTTGAGATTTATGGCTTAGTATTCAATATGATCTTTAGGATAATACTAGATATTGCTAAGTGAATTATAGAAATCTCTTCTTTGCATCTTGATCTCTTCGCTCGAAACTCGTGATTAGGTTGAAGCATATTAGACTTGAAACCAATTCTATCAATTTGAACCTAATATGGACTTTAAATTCTTGCTTAGAGACTTGATATGCTTGTTCAAAGTAACCATACACACATTTGGACTTTCTTTATCCCTTTTTACCACTCTTAGCTAGTCCAAATCGCCTTCCCGATTCACGACATCTAATGTGAATGAGGTTGGTTTCCCTTACCTTGCATAACCTTGACCCTTCTTTGAAACCTACATGTATTTTCTTGAGTGAGGCCTCCTTGTTGAAAATGCATACGCAAGTAAAATCTTGAAAGATGGGAACGACAAAGAAGTGTTTTCATTTTAGAGCTAATCTCGTTTTAAGACTAGTATTAGCTTAGGATTTGTTGTCCTTATGGGTTGGGTTTGGTGAGTGTTTTGGTGAGCAAAAGAAAGAGTGTTTGATCATAAATGAAAAAAAAGCCAAAAGAAGGAAATAAGTTAAGCTACTCTAGGGAAAGGTTGTTATTGTTAAAATTTAAAGAAAGACTCTAGTGCTTGATAATGAATAGAAATCCCCTCCATAAGCTAGAACCCAAAAGGGCTAGAAGCAAAGTACAAAAAGAAATCCAATGAGGAAGGATTGAAGTAAAGAAAGAGTCTAGAAGTAAAGAAACCCCCTAGAGTAAGCTAAAAAGTTTAAAGGAAGATTCAAGAGGAGTTTGCAAGATCATGGGTAGAATTTACGAGTTTTAAGTAAAATGGGTTGGGTAGAATGGAAGCACTTATTTGTATGCATCAATTGTTCCATTTCTTCCTTGCTTGTACATGATGTTTTGCATTACTCTTTCTTGAGCGTGAGTCACCTAAAAACGTTTTTATAACCGCCTTGTCTTTCGCATTTTAACCTTCTTTCACCTAGCCTTGAACATTGTTTGATAGTTGATAAGCAAGACCATGCATTAATCCTTAATGAATATTAAAGAATTGGTGGATAGAAATGTATGTGAATGCTTAATCACCTTGTCTAGAGGCAAAAGATTGGAGTACCGATAAATTGCGAGAAGATTGATTGAGCTTAAAGCGCTTAGTGATAGCTTTGTATTATCTTAGGTGATGGTGCTGAATGCTTTGTTTGAATCTCTTTGTTTTATTTTTCCGTTTTCAAACCTCTCCATCGGTTTACTCTCTTTGATTGCTCGAGGGCAAGCAAAAGACAAGTCCGGGGGAGTTGATAAGTGCATAAATTGCCCTTTCTTAGCATGCATTTTAGATAGATTTTGAGGTATTTAGCTTAGGTTTTTTTATGTTTTATTGCATAATTCGTTTCTTTAGATTTTATCGAGTATAGAGTCCAAGTTCTCGTTTTCTTGCATTTGCATGCATATTTTGTCCATTTTAGGTACAACTAGAGCTTTGGATCAATTTCAAAACAAGTGGAGAGAAGAATCAAGATTGAAAGATCAAGAACAAGAAAAGTGAAGATTGAGAAGGCCTATGGATCGGCCAGAACTCGGTCTCCTGGTCGATCCATAGGAGGTCCCGAGCTCCAAAATCCACTGCCTGAATTTTGGCTCGTGGACCGACCAACTGGTCGGTCTCTTGGTCGGTCCACAAAGCCTCTCATGATGCAATTTTTCTGTTTGACCGGGTTTGACCGGGCTTGACCCGGGTACACTTCTATTTCTTTATAAATACTCCTCTTATGATTAAAAACCCTAAGCTTTAGCATCTCTTCTATTATCCTTTGTGTAAAACCTAAAACCTTTGTGTTTTTGATGATTTGAGGTTAAAGTCTTCACCTTTTATGTTTTAGTAAAGTTAAATCTTGTTTATTTACTTTAAACTTTTCATTATGCATCATTTAATTCATGTTTTTGTGTTTTGATTATGATTAGTGAGTAGTTTCCTTAATGGATATTGATTCAAGCTATATAAGTGATGCTAGGTTGTTAGTCTTTAATATTTCATTGATTAAAGAGCTTCTAATGCTAGATTAGGAAGTAATTACCCCAAATCTAGATCATGGTCTTTTCATGCCCGGAAGGTGGTTGTGAAAATGTCTAGAAGAACTTTAATCATGCTTTACTCATCTTAGCCAATGGAAGTTGATGTCTAAGGGGTTTAGTAAGCTTATATGAACATTTCCTTAATGATCCTTAGTTAATCTTTAACAAGATGGAATTTTGTGTTAGATTTTGATTAAGGAATGGATTAGTACCATGGAAGTGGGTTAATCTTAGATTAAATGGATTCATGCTTTGAAATAAGCTATCTTTAGTTGTTGTGCATCACTATGTTAACTTGTTAAAACATAAAACTGTTATAGTTCATCAATCGAAAATCATGCTGGAGCATAAAATTGTTGTTAAACACATTCGTGTTTGGACTCATAATCACTTCATGAATTTTTCAGATTTTGAGTTTGTGTGTGATAAGAAGTGTGATCCAGAAATTCATATAGGTAAATATTTCATTTTCTAAAATTTATCAAACTTTTTATAAATTTTAAAGTACTTTTTATATCTATAATATTATTTTAAAAATATGAGTACTAACTTATCGCGATCTCATCTAGACTTAATAGGAAAGATTGAAGATTTTATTCCATTTGGATCATCTTCTGCGGTTGGTGTAATGGATGGAATTTCATCAGTCAGATTTGTTCGACGTGATGACAAGTAAGTATTTCGTTTGTCTTATATTCATATGTATAATGAGTAATGTTTGATATAATATGGTGGAATGATATAGGGATATTTGTTTGCACTGTATTGCTTCTGGTTATATTGTGAAATCTCTTAACAAGGATTTCATTAATCGAAAGAATGATAATATGATTTGTGCTTTAACGGATTGGCGATTGGTCATAGGCAAAGGTTCGTCATTTTTAAACCATTGTCCGTTACATTGTAACAACATAAATCATTGAAGAATATTCTTCAATTAATTTCATTATTTATTGGTTTTGTCTTTTGTGTATGTAGATGAGCTATTTGTTGTTGATGGAGGAGTCGTATCATGGTATTTTATTGATCTCCCGATTAAAGAGGTTGATGATTTGAAGATCAAGGGAGTGAGCAATCATTTTTGAATATCTTAATATATTCGTGAAATACTACATCTAATAAGGTTATAACATTGGGTTTAATATATCAGGATGGAGATTACTGACGGTTCTTACCCCACTGCTGTGTATATTGATCTCAACAAGTAGCCTCAAAATCTTAAGTTATGTGTTTGAAATATCATGTTCGAAATTATGTTTTTCATTTATGTCTATAACTCCCTTTACTATTATCGTTTTGTAATATTATCTTTTAAACTACTTATAACTATCTTTGATCGAATGTTGTTTAATTTCCGTAAATGTTTTAATCATATCTTTTTAGACGACTGTTGATGTTAAATATAATTAATCAGTTGGTTGCCTATCATATCAATTGAGATGCATTGATTTGACGTATTATTCCCTGGAAATAGTAGTTGATAACCTATTAGAAAATTATATGGATTGGAATTAAAAAAAAAGAATTCTAAACCTAAAGTTGCATATTTAGTATAGATATTATGGAAATGAGTAGTCATAACCAACCATATATTCCAGATCAAGAATATCTTTAATCATCGAACTAAATCTTATAGTTAAATCATATCTTACTCTATATTTGTACTATCCTAATTATAATTAGTTTATATTAAATTGAATTCTAAATTGAATAACAAAATTATTATGGGCAATTCCCAAATATACCACCCAAACAAGTTTTTCTTCCCCATATACCACTCATTCTAAAATGTTCCATCTATACCACTTTTTTTATTGAGGAAATGACTAAACTATCCTTACCTTTTAATGAGATAATACAAAGAATAGAAAAAATAAAAAATCAACAAACGGAGAAAAAAATCGAGACTTGTACTCTTCTCTCTCGTCGACTCGTCGGAGAATCTTCGTCGTCACCGGAGAAGCTTCGTCGTCGCCGGAAAATCTTCACCATCGCCGGAGAAGGATCGCCGTCATCGATTTTGCTAAGAACTTTACGTGCTTTGTCCGTCAATCTGATAAGCTCCTCCTTCACTTGTGACGACGTCGTCTAGAGCGGTGGTGTAGGAATTGACCTCACAGCTTCTTAAATCTCAACCGCTGTAATTTCGGATCTGTAAGTCTATTGAATTGATGCTTTCACTTTGAATTTGACTTTCAATTTCAGATTTGATTCTTGTGTTTTAGATCTTGTTTTTGCCGAATCTCTAAGAAGCTTTAGCTCATGAGTTTTGTTTGCACTATGCAATTAGATTTTGAAGCTTTGTTTTAAAGGAATTTATAACCACACTTGTTTTGGTGGTTGAATCATAGCTTTGCTTGTTCATACTCAATGCAAAATTAATGTAGACATTTCTTATACTTTTTGTCATAGTCCAAACATTATAACAGCCTAACTTGGCTACTTGTATATAATAGAAACGTAATGGGCTGATATTGATATCCAATTGTTTAACATCTGAAAATTTTCAAGGCCAAGTATAGTTTTTGATTTATGATTTTGAATCTCTTGTTCTTCTCAGCCTTAATCTAGAAATTATTCAATAGCATGAATCTGGTCGTATATGTTTATACGTACAACATAGTCCTTAAAGCTGAGGCTCTCCACATGTAGGACTAAAGAAACACTAGAATCATCAAAAGTGTCCACTTCTAGGGAAAACTAAAGAAAGTTTTGACTTTGAGCTTATTTCTGGGGAATTTAACTTGGTGGGTTGCAATTTATGTCTTTCTAATGGTGTACCTTTTGCATAAAATTTGTTTTAGCAATAGATTTTGTTTATGTTTTTGTTGTTATTGGTGTTGAGATGTGAGAACGAGGCTTGTTTTATTTTCTTATGTATTATATCTAAGTTCATGTTCTCATATTGCTTCTATTTGACAGGAAAAAATATTTACAAAATTCTCAGAGATGTCAAGTGGAATAGTGAGAAGGGTCTCACATCAAGATACATAACTGGTAATGAAACAAATGAAGTTGTAGTTAGCTTCCATCTCTTGATATATTGAGATTGTTATAGGTTCATGTCCTCATATATAATAGTGTCATGTAGATTGCATATGCAGAAGGTTTATGTTTTTGTTAACTTAGGAAAGTCTTCCTAAATATGTAGGAATCCTTCCTAAATAAATATTTGGGAAACTTTGATGATTGTTTAGGAATGATTCCTACGTAGTTAGGAAGGGATTCCTAAATGGTTAAGATACCTAGAGTTTGCCTTTTTCTTTTACAAATCCATATGAATTTGATTATGTTTCATTTAACAACTGTATGTAACAAGCAGTTGATAAAGATAAGGAAGATTCAGTATCATTTGAAAACATGGTAGATTCAGAGCTCGATGAGATGGTTTACTTGACAATTTTTTTATCAAATCACTAAATTTGATTCAGCCCATCTACCACGTAAGATCACAGTCCTAGAATGCGAGAATCCAAATGAGAAAATGGCTTTCATTTCTTCTCATGTGGAACCCTTTACAAGTATAACTTTTGGTTTATGATCATGTTTATTTTAAGAGAATTAAAAAGTAGCTTGTAAAGTTGTTATTGTTTGTCTTTGTGCAGAAATGATCCCTTTCATACTCTCTTCTATTCGTGAAGAAAAGGATATTAAAGTTGATCATACTCCATTCACAATCGAGAAGTTAGAAGCAGAAAGTATTCCTAAAACACCCTACACGTACAATTGTGCTCTTTTTACAATGAAGATGATAGAATGCCACTCGATGGGTATCAATGATATGTCCAAGTTTGTTGATGAAGATGCTCAAGACTACAGAACAAGAATGTCGAGCGAAATCTTCGAAGAGTTTTATACTCCTTAATATTTAGATTTTAAAAAAACTTCCCTTGAACTATTACTATTTTCACTTTCTATTTGATGCACTTGGTTGGTTTGTTATCTTTAAGCTATGTTTAATTTGTAGGATTTGAAGTTTTTTTTAACGTTGAAGTCAACTTATGTCTAAAAGAAGTTTGTTTATTTCTGTTTTTTTTGTTCTCTTTTTTAATTTAGGAAGGCTTTGTACATATTTAGGAAGCCTTTCCTAATTCGGAAGGCTATCCGAAAAACGTAGATATCTTTCCTAAACGTAGATATCTTAGTCGCTATTAAAATTCACTTTTAAGATTCAAAACTAAACCATAAACTCCAAACACAACCCCCTAAAACTATACCCTAATTTTGGAATAGTTAACCCAAACACAAAAAATTTAAATCCTAAACCTTAAAAATCAAATACCACAAAATACCTTCGATGAAGCCAAAATACTACAAAATTAAATTAAAATTAACTTTTAAGATTCAAAACTAAACCCTAAACCCCAAACCCATACCCTACCCCCTAAACCTATACCCTAATTTTGGAATAGTTAACCCAAACACAAAAAATTTAAATTCTAAACTTTAAAAATCAAATACCACAAAATACCTTCGATGAAGCCAGAATACTACAAAATTAAATTAAAATTCACTTTTAAGATTCAAAACTAAATCCTAAACCCCAAACCCACACCCTACCCCCTAAAACTATACCCTAATTTTGGAATAGTTAACCCAAACACAAAAAATTTAAATTTTAAACCTTAAAAACCAAATACCACAAAATACCTTCGATGAAGCCAAAATACTACAAAATTAAATTAAAATTCACTTTTAAGATTCAAAACTAAACCCTAAACCCCAAACCCACACCCTACCCCCTAACCTATACCCTAATTTTAGAATAGTTAACCCAAACACACAAAATTTAAATTCTAAACCTTAAAAATCAAATACCACAAAATACCTTCGATGAAGCCAAAATACTACAAAATTAAATTAAAATTCACTTTTAAGATTCAAAACTAAACCCTAAACCCCAAACCCACACCCTACCCCCTAAAACTATTCCCTAATTTTGGAATAGTTAACCCAAACACAATATTTTAAATTCTAAACCTTAAAAATCAAATACCACAAAATACCTTTGATGAAGCCAAAAGACTACAAAATTAAATTAAATTCACTTTTAAGATTCAAAACTAAACCCTAAACCCCAAACCCACATCCTACCCCCTAAAACTATACCCTAATTTTGGAATAGTTAACCCAAACACAATAATTTGAAACTCTAAACCCTAAAAATCAAATACCACAAAATACCTTCGTTGAAGCCAAAATACTACAAAATTAAATTAAGATTCACTTTTAAGATTCAAAACTAAACCCTAAACCCCAAACCCACACCATACCCCCTAAAACTATACCCTAATTTTGGAATAGTTAACCCAAACACAAAAATTTTAAATTCTAAACCATAAAAATAAACTTTTAATTTTGCGGTATTTTTGAAACTTTGAAAAAGGGGTATTTTGGAAATTTTAAAACAAGGTGGTTTTTTTGGAAAAACTTCAAAGGGTTGATAGAAGAAAAAGTGGTAAAATGCTTGTATCATCAAGAATAAAAAAAAGCATGTTGTTAAATTCGGGAACGTTTGTATCTTAGAAGCTTATCAAGATGTTATATTATATCAAAGAAGCTTATCAAATGATTATGTTATATCATATTTAGTGTTTTGTGAAAAAGATGCACCAACGATTTAGAGTAAGTCTTGTTTTGGACTATGCAGTTGGATTTTGAGGTTTTGGTATAAGAACTCCTAATAACATAATGGGTTGAAATATGAAAGTTTCATTTGTGGTTGGATGTAAATGGCGCGCCAAATAGCTTCATTTGTCAAAGGTTCGTGCAAACCTAAATGCCAACCGTTACTCAGGTTGTGAATCTGGAGGCATCAAAGAGGGTAAGACCATTCTATTCTATCCTTTGTAATTTCTTAATAATTTTCATGTGCTTTTGATAATTTAGGAAGGTCTTCCTAAACATGGAGGAATCATTCCTAAATTATATATTTAGGAAGCATTTACGAATTTTTAGGAATGATTTTTACATATTCATGAAGAATTTCCTAAATCATCAAGAACACAAAGAGTGTGTCTATTTCCATATGAATTTGATTTTGTTTCATTTTTCAGGTGAAGGTAATATGCATCCTACTGCCACTTCATGAAGAGGAGGAAGATTTAGTATCATGAGAAGATAGGGCAGCTCGATGAGATGGTTAACTTGATAAAACAAGCTTATCAAATCACTAAGTCTGATTAAGACCATGAATATATCAATTGACATAAGAGATGTAATGGAAGCAATTGCGCTGCAATCCTATCTATGTTTTGTTTATAAACGTTTGTATATATTTAGGAAGCCCTTCCAAAATAATCAATTGGAATTTTCCATTAGAAAACTAGTGACCAATTTTGCTCATAGAATAATTAAATGTCATTTCTCTTCTTTTTTTACGAATGTACGCTTGTTTTGTCCTTCTTTGAGGTCATAAAGTATCCAAATTCATCATAATCAAAACTATCAATGCTTGAGTCATAAAAAATTATGGTGCTCTTTGATTCGGAGACCTTTCATTTATATTTAGGAAATAAGAATACATATTTAGGAAGTCCTTCCTAATTCGGAAGGTTATCCTAAATATACAGGTAGCTTTCCTAAAATATTTATATTTTATCGAATTATGCTATGAAATTAGACAAAAATACAAGTTCACTCCATAATCATTTCCATTAAAAGATACAAGTTCACTACAAATGAACCTGACAATGTATAAAACATATGACCCATTTTTATGTTTAAATTAATAACTATATATACAAAGTTCATTACATGAACAAATTTGCAGGCAATAATAAATTTGCAAGTTCATGTTATGAACTTGATACTCCAAACTCTCCAAATGATCTTTTTCTCTTTTTAGAAGCTCTTCCACTGCTTTTCTTAGTGTTTGGAGGTCCATACAATAATCCCGTTATAGCTTTAGGAAAATCCGAACTCTTTAGGTCTTTACATGGGTGTATTCTCTCTGCATATGCTTTAAATCAAAAGAAAAAAAAATTAGGACTGAAAGAGTAGTAAGTGCAGGCAGGGTAGACCAAAAGTGAAATACGTTATTGGAATACATTCCTAAATGTTTAGGGGTGCTTCATAAATACTTCCTAAATTTTAATTTCGGAAGGGTCTCTAAGTGATTCGGAAGGGTTTCCTAAATACTTTATTAACAATGAAACAATGCAAGTTATGTACTCCAGTCAATTGGTTATACTTGCGAGTTACCATTACACAAAAAAGAATCATGCATAATGTCACAGACATATGTTCATTTGAGGACTAAAACCCTTACATAATATTTTCCAAAAATACAAGTAACCATGGAGCTAAACAATGTCATATCATATTCGATCACCATAACAAGCGCAATCATATTAGAGGTAAACAATTTCAATAGTTATTTCCACAATTCATAATCATCATAGCAATTAATCGGAATTTGATACGTCATTAGACAAAACATGATATTGAACTTATATAATTACTTCTCTTGAATAACATAATCTATCATAGGAAATTGTATTATTCCCTTGACTGTATTTACAATGACGCTCACGATACTACAACTACAAGGTAAGCTACATAACTACATCGAATTGGTTTACACATGTACATGGATTTTTTTTTTGCAAATTACAGAGGACTTTAGCATTTTGTGATGAATCAACGCAAAAGAGAAACAATCAATTTGGTATTCTTTCCACAATCGTTCCAAAAACAGAGAAGAAGGACATACCAAATAGTTTCTTCCTCTTTGACGCTGCTCCGGAATTCAAGAGGATCTCCTCTACCGCCGATCTCTCGTCGTCTCCGATCACAAGCTTTATTCGTCTCCGGTCACAAGCTTTATTCGTCTCCGGTCACAAGCTCTCTTCGTCGTCGTCTCCGGTCACAAGCTCTCGCCATCGCCAGTCAAAAGCTTTCGTCGTTGCCGGTTAAAAGTTCTTGTCGTCGCCGATTACAAGTATCGCCATCGTCATCGAAATCTAGATCTCGACCTCTTTTTTGCTTTGGTGTTTTATTTTGAATATTCTAATAAAATTATTATTTTGTTAATGAAAATTAAGGGTACAATTGTCAATTTACTTACATATTAGTGGTATAGATGGAACATTTTAAATGAGGTGGTATATGGGGAAAAAAAACTTGATATGGTGGTATGTGAGGGAATTTCTCAATTATTATTAATCGTACTTATAACCATTTTATTAATTATTCAGTCTAAAATCATTACATTATACTCAAAATATTGTTTCTTGCAACGAGCAAGAGAAAAATAGTTGTTGTTGATGAGAAACTTCATGTTGCTTCTTTTCCAGATCGTAATCGAGCTATCAACAAGAGTATTGAATGGATTAGTGGTAAAAAATGTAACAATTTTATACCGAATAAGTTAACATCCGATAAGGAGAACATTGCTCCTATAACCTTAATTGTCAATTGTCGGAGTTAAGATATATCTATATCATTTTTTAGTTATTCTTCTATGAACTTAACTTGATTTAACGCATGTGTGTTACGGTTTATTGAATCAGGTTATAAAAGTGGTAGACATTTGGTAGGACATGAGAAAAGACTTTCAAAGTTTCCTACATCACATTCTTCTCTCAAGAGGATAAGTTGTACGCAAAGTCATAGTCAAGTAAGTCTTAGTCGAGTTTTTTAGGATTAGGCATGATATAAGAAAATCCTCAAGCTCCAAAATATCCCCATCTTCAATATTATCTTCTAAACAAGCTCTAACTTCAGGTTAGTAAGTTTTTTTTTCAATATAATTATATTTAATTTTAAAACATATTGTTTGTTTTACAAATATTAAATTTTTACAGGTTCAAGTAAAGTAGATAATTTGTCTAAACATAATTCCACTATCAAACCTTCTATGATTCATAGTACAACTTTTCCTCCGTCTCAAACTTCAAGAAGTGCACTAGAAGTATCTAATCCAATCATGCATCTTTCGAGAATGACACAACTGGTAAAAATGGTATTGATTGTTCACCAGTACCATTTGTCAGTGCATGTACTAATAACCAAGAGAATATATCTGGTAAAATGACTTTTTTTAAAAAAAATTCTTTGTTTAGTTCTTATATATCTATTTTAAATGTACACAATGTTGCTTATAATGATAATGATATTTGCAAATGATTATTGTTCATGTTATGTTTTACGTGTATAAGTGATAAGTTCATAGTTTACGCCTTTTAACATGCATTTTAGTTAGTATTTTGAGGAAATTAGCTTGGGCTTTACATATTTCTTGCACATTTAGCTTCATATAGCATATATTGAGTCTTAGAGTCCTAGATCTCTTTTTTTGTACATTTCTTGCATATTTCATCTATTTAGGTACCAAAGAGGTCTTGGATCAAATGAATAACCAAAGGAAGGAAAAAGAAGAACAAGGCACATGCTCTCCTCTGCTCAAATGCAGTTTCATTCTGAAACCTCTTGAAGATCATGTCCGATGGAAGCCTTATATTGCTCCAATTGATCTGAAATTCGGAATTGGATTGGAAATTGAGTTAGCTTTCCAATGGTGGTGGTTTCAACTGAATCGGAGCTATATTGAAGGAGTTATGATCGATGTACTGAAGGTCTGTCCAGCAGTCGAAAAACAAGAAAATGAAGATAGAGAATGCTAATGGATTGGCTAGCTAGCTGATCCATTAGAGGTCCAGAATGCGAAAAGTCACTACCTCGAAAATGCGTCCCAGACCGGCTAGCAAGTCGGTCTCCAATCCGATCCGTAGGCCTTCTCCTGCTCACAGTTTGCAGTTTGACCGGGTTTGACCCGGGTTGACCCGGATACACTTTCCTTTGCCTATAAATACTTGTAACCACATTAAAACCCGAAGATTTTGCCTATTTTCTAGTATTATTTGTGCAAAGGAAGAACCTTAGGGTTCTTTGTTGTCTTTGAGCAAAGTTTAATGCTTTGATTAGAGTTTTGCAAAAGTTTCACTTTCATTTACATTTAAGCTTTAGATTATGTCTTCTTTGATTTTTGCTTAAGCTTTTGGCCTCTCATTTCTTTATCCTTTGTAAAAATAAGAAATTTTTTGTGTTCTTGGATGATTTGAGATTAAAAGTCTTCACTTTTTGTGTTTTAGTAATCTTTTCTTGTTAGTCTTTTCATTATGTCTTGTTTAACTCATGCTTTTGTTGATTCCATGATGATTAGTGAGTAGTTCATCTTATGGATCTTGGGTAAAGTAGATTAAGGTTGATTCATGTTAGATTAGTGATGCTAGGTTGTTTATCTATACATTTCCATTGATTAAAGTGTGTTCAATGCTAGATTTAGGAGTAGCTAACTTAAATCTAGATCATGGTCTTTTCATGTCTAGAAGGTGTTTGTGAAAATGTTTAGGAGAACTTTAATCATGCATTTCTCATCTTAGCCAATGAATGTTGATGTTTAAGGGATTTGTAAGCTTTTATGAACATTTGCATTTAAGTTTCTTAATTGGTGATTAGCAAAATGGAAGTTTGTATTAATGGTTGATTAAGGAAAGGATTAACACCATGGAAGTGGGGTGGTCTAGATTAAATGGATTCATGCTTTGGAATTAGCTTAATTGAGTTGTTATGCATCACTTATCTCATAAGTTTCAGTCTTGATCACTCATCTCTACTCAAAGTCCATACTTTTATCATCTTGATCATCTTTGCTTATTTAGTTGACTTTGCTGTGACTATTTAGTTGACTTTTCATAAATTGTATTTCTAATCTTGTTTTCTATTTACTTATTGTGAGTGCTAGATCCTACACAATAAACTTGTCAAGAGTTCTAAGGGAGCAGAGGTTTCTTTGAACGAAATCACGTAGGCAAAGATCGAAATAGTAGTTTTTGTTATTGCTGTTTTGCGCGAAGCGTATAAGAATTTTATCGTCCCCCTTTGAATGAGGCTTACAAAGTATATTTATACATGTCTTAAGTCGGCTAGGCCTGTTAAAAGATAAGTATGAAAATCTTAATTCTTCGGGATATGCTCCTCTCGTGGTCGGCGGCTGCTTAGGTTTTTAGTCCTCGTCCTCGTACTGGACCTAGGCCTGAAAAGTCACCTAGGCCCAACTTGGGCTTTCCGTGTCGAAGGTCGGCCCAACTTGTCTACCTTGGCGCCACATCGTCCTAGGACTTCTACTGCGTCATTTCTGGAGCCTAGGCCTTCCGAGCTTGTCCCGCGTATGAGCAGTGCTCGTCTTCATAAGCGTAGGTCCTCCCAGAAACTGGCAGTGCTAGTTCTAGTGTCCTGCGCACGCCTTTGACACTTAGCCATTTTCTTGATAATCTCAGGCGGGGTGAGATTTGACCCCAACAGTTCATTTCCGGAGCCTAGGCCTTCTGAGCTCATCCTGTGCATGAGCAGTGCTCGTCTTCATAAGCGTAGGTCCTCCCAGAAACTGGCAGTGCTAGTTCTAGTGTCCTGCGCACGCCTTTGACACTTAGCCATTTTCTTGATAATCTCAGGCGGGGTGAGATTTGACCCCAACAGTTAGCCCCCCAGCTCGGTAGTATCATTTATGATAGTGCCGAGGTAAAAAGAGTTATAGGTGAGAATGAGGTTCTCAAGAAAATGTGTCGTTGTCGAGACGAGATCGTACCCGGCAATCTTGTCAATGTTACTATGCTTTCATGTTTATGTTAATGCTTAGCTCAGCGTAGCCTACAAAAGACTTGTGTTTTGTTGAATTTATAGAGCTGGCTTTGTAGAAGTTCACAGAGCTTGTTTTTGGTAAAAGCTTTTCGTCGTAAGTAAAGTTCTGATAAGTCGTGCTTTGTAGCTTGACTTGTTGCTTAGAGATTTTTATTTTTTCCAAGCTCTCAAATGTTTTGTTAATGTTGAGCTAAGCGTTTCCTGTTTCTTGCGTTTGCTGTTTATTTTTACCAACGATGTTGCTAGGTTTCTGGAGTGATCATTTTGGTTTATGGACGTGCTGCTCTTTGAACACGCCTGCTCCAAGAATGAACATATACTTGTTTTTACCAACGATGTCGTTGGGTTTTCAGAATGACCACTTTGATTCGGAGGTGTCTGCTCCGCGAATGAACTCATTCGATTCTACCAACTTGTTGCTGGGTTTTCAGAATGATCACTTTACGGACGTGTTGCTCTTTGAACACGTCCGCGTCTATAATGAGCATTGGCAGCTGTATTTTACCAACGATGTTGTTGGGTTTTCGAATGATCATTTGGGTTTACGGATATATTTCTCCTTGAACATATCCGCTCCTATAACGAATCATTAGTATTTGTATAGCGCGCTTATCCGATGATGGATGTTATTGTAAAATCTGCAGAGTGTTATATGAAAGATCGTCGCTGTGGCCAGCAGCGACGGTGAGAGATAGACTCGTCTGTTTAGTCAAGACATTGAGTAATCCATAAAGGATGTAATTGAGTGTCTATTTTGTTAAGATATTGGTAATCCCTGTAGGATGTTATTGAGACGTCGGTTGTGTTACGACTTAAAAGTTTGCAAAAACTTGTTCATCAGCAGAAGACGGCTTCCCTGGGTGGTTATCTAGAGCTTGAGATCCCTCTCCTTGTTTGGAACGAGGATGCAACCAGGAGCTCGAGGCAGCGTCAGAACAAGCTTTCTCGGCGCTTTGCCTTGCATCGTCAGAATGGATTGTCCTCGTCTTCAACACGTCCTCTAAGAATTTCTCGAGTGATGATATCGAAACGATCCTGAATATCCGCTAAAGTGTCAAAAGCGGAAGAATTGCCAATACAGCCTCGTCTTTGGTTCCTCGCGAAAACATGGCTTGATGACTCTTTGGCAACAAGGAGTTTCACCGCAAAAATTTCCAAGTCGAGTGAAAGTCCTCGGCACGATTCTCCTCTGAACTTTCACGCCAAGCGATAGCCTCGGAAACTTCTCCCCTCGGCATTTTCAAACTGATCGAGACTCCTCGGCAACTTCTTCTCCCTCGGTGATTTCGAACGTATCAAGACTCCTCGGCACTTCTCTAGGTCTTAGCCTCGGCTTCAGAACGAGGCCTTCCTTCGTGTTATCCTCGGCCTCGGCTTCGAGACGAGGATTGATAACGTGAGTTCTCGGCATAAGATTGGACAACAACGGCTTCGATCCGACGATCGATGACGGTGAGAACCAGGACCGAGGACCAATGGATCGAGGACTCCTCGGCACTTCTCTGGGTCTTAGCCTCGGCTTCAGAGCCGAGGCCTTCCTTCGTGTTGTCCTCCACCTCGGCTTAGAGACGAGGATTGATGACGACGAGTCCTCGGCGTGAGATCACGCGCCGACGGGTTCGAGGGTTTCGTCGATGAACCGAGGAACGATGACGCGAGTTCTCGGCACAAGATCGGGCAACGTCGGCTTCGGTCCGACGATCGATGATGGTGAGAACCGAGACCGAGGACCAATGGATCGAGGACTCCTCGGCACTTCTTTGGGTCTTAGCCTCGGCTTCGGAGCCGAGGCCTTCCTTCGTGCTGTCCTCCGCCTCGGCTTCGAGACGGTGATTGATGGCGACGAGTCCTCGGCGTGAGATCACGCACCGACGGGTTCAAGGGTTTCATCGATGAACCGAGGATCGATGACGCGAGTTCTCGGCACAGGATCGAGCAACGACGGCTTCGGTCCGACAATCGATGACGGTGAGAACCGAGACCGAGGACCAACAAATTGAGGATCGATGACGGCGGAACTGAGTAGTTCTTTCGGCGGTCGTCGGCGGCGCGGTTCGAGATGCGGAGACGGCGGCGGCAGTAGGTAGGAGGCAAAACCCTGGTTTTCTAAAGGAAAAAATCGCGTTTCAAGAGAATGGGAGTATATGTGTATACGCACCCACTCCCCCTCCTTTTTAAGGAAGGGGCAGCTGAACTCCTCCGAAGAAGAGCTGCCTACGTACCCTTTATAGGGATCAAGCCACCTCGTAGTTCATATTTAATAAGGCTCAAGTTACTACATGCTTTCTTCCGTCTCGAAATCCGCTAGACTAAAGTCGCCCTTGAGTGTTCCAGCTACCAACTTGGTAGCAAGTTTCTGTCCCAAGGTAGGACAATTTGTGGTGGAATGTCCGGAGGCACGGTGGTACTCACAATAAGTTGTTCCATCATCGGTACTTGGTCCTATGGTACACATGTTGTAGCTCTCCAACTCGACTTGGTAGTTGCGGGCTCCTGTGAATCCTTCGTGCGGATTGAAACCAGGATTGTTCTTCTTTTGCGTAGGGGCGGCTGATTCGCTCGTCTGCTTCGGCTTTGAATTTTTTTGGGTTCTTGCTAAAATTGCGTCTTCGACTCTGACGTAGTCGGCGGAGCGGTGGAGAGCGTCCTGGATAGTAGTTGGTTCATGTACCATCAACTCTTGCCAGAAAGCCGAGGGGCATAGGAGTGCTTCTTTCAAAGCTGCCAGGGCGGATTCGCTGGTCACCCCTTCTACCTTTGAAAGCGTAGTCCTGAATCTCTTCATGAAGTCTCCTAGACTTTCGCTCTCGCCTTGTTTCGTAGTCCACAGTCCTCCGTCGTAGACCCTACGTTCTGCGAATATGCTGTAATGAGTTACGAACATCTCTGAAAGCTGGTAGAAGTTGTCAATAGAGTTCTTCTTCTGTCGGTAGAACCATTGGAGCGCAGGCCCCTTTAAGCTTTCTATGAACATCTTACAATAACCGGCATCCTTCTCCTGCTCTTTGAAGTTTGCTCTTCCCATGGCGACTTCAAAGGCTAAGAGGTGGTTTTGTGGATCGGTGGTTCCCTCATAGAGCGGAAGCTTGATTCTTCCAGGGTCCGAGATTTTGGTTCTCGAGATGTGTTCAGCGAACGGTGTGTTACGCGCCTCCTGGAGTACGCGGTTGACATCTGGTGATTTTCCAGCAGTATGGTACATCTGTGATTTCATGGCCAAGAAAGTTTGTTCTATCTGTGCTCGCATCTCGGCCATCTCAGTTTTGTGTGCTTCGAGCAGCGTCCTACGTTCTCGGCGTAAACCAGATGGATCGGCCACGAAAGAGTCCTCTTCTTCGGCGAGGTGTCTGGCGTACTCTGCGTCTGCCTCTTCTTGGTTACGCGGTCGAGTCCTTCTCGCTGGTGCGTTGCGATCTGCCGTTTCGCGAGGGTCGTCATGTGCGCGGGCGCCTTCTCGTGATGGTGAAGGATTTCTGTTTCCGCGGATGTCGACGCGTTCGGGGGTCCTGTCCCCAGTCTGTAGCGTCGGCGGCGGTGGTAGGTCTCCTCGGGTGCTCGGCTTAGTGCTCGGCTTTGAGAAGCGGAGGGTATGAGGTTTGAACTGCCGAATCGATCGCCGCGGCCTCGTTGTCTTTCTGCGGGCGAGGAGTGTCTCGAACATCTTCTTTACCTCGGTTAAAGGCTCCGGGTTTGCAGTAGGGTTTGTGATAGTGTCCTCCCCTTCAAGGTTATCTCTGCGCGGTGAAGACTCGTTCTCTTTCTCCGTTTCGCTGGCCATCTTCCTGGATCTGATGCGTAACGTGGTTTCGGTTTGTGTCAGAAAGTCTCTTGTCCCCTTAGTCGGCGCCAATTGTGAGTGCTAGATCCTACACAATAAACTTGTCAAGAGTTCTAAGGGAGCAGAGGTTTCTTTGAACGAAATCACGTAGGCAAAGATCGAAACAGTAGTTTTTGTTATTGCTGTTTTGCGCGAAGCGTATAAGAATTTTATCGTCCCCCTTTGAATGAGGCTTACAAAGTATATTTATACATGTCTTAAGTCGGCTAGGCCTGTTAAAAGATAAGTATGAAAATCCTAATTCTTCGGGATATGCTCCTCTCGTGGTCGGCGGCTGCTTAGGTTTTTAGTCCTCGTCCTCGTACTGGACCTAGGCCTGAAAAGTCACCTAGGCCCAACTTGGGCTTTCCGTGTCGAAGGTCGGCCCAACTTGTCTACCTTGGCGCCACATCGTCCTAGGACTTCTACTGCGTCATTTCTGGAGCCTAGGCCTTCCGAGCTTGTCCCGCGTATGAGCAGTGCTCGTCTTCATAAGAGTAGGTCCTCCCAGAAACTGGCAGTGCTAGTTCTAGTGTCCTGCGCACGCCTTTGACACTTAGCCATTTTCTTGATAATCTCAGGCGGGGTGAGATTTGACCCCAACAGTTCATTTCCGGAGCCTAGGCCTTCTGAGCTCGTCCTGTGCATGAGCAGTGCTCGTCTTCATAAGCGTAGGTCCTCCCAGAAACTGGCAGTGCTAGTTCTAGTGTCCTGCGCACGCCTTTGACACTTAGCCATTTTCTTGATAATCTCAGGCGGGGTGAGATTTGACCCCAACACTTATGCATTGCTTTGTTTCTTTTTAGTGTTTTGTTTCATTTAGTTTTTGCATTTAGTTTAATTGCATCATTTCTTAGGTTGAGAGATGGTTACCTAAACAAAAAGCACTTGAATAGATTTAACTTATAGAGTTCTTTGCATTCTTATTGTCCTAATCAATTTCTTTGTGGATTCGATCCCTAAATGCTACACGACATTACCATGCACTTGTGGTATAAATTTAGGGTTAAAAATTAGTTGGTAGTTTTGCTCTCATCAATAAGGAAACCATGTGGTAAAGACAATACACCTACTTCGTGTGTTGTGTTAAGGGAAGGAGTAAATCCGTATTATCAAACACCAATAAGTGAAAAACAATCAAACTATGGTCAATCAAGGGAAGTTTTCAGTAATATTACTAACTTGCCTGATTTTCCTATAAGAAGAATTGATTTCTCAACAACACCCATATTCGATGGAAGCTCTAATGACAAAGAAAATATAACTAGTAAGCATTTTGTAATCATTGTCTAATGTTTTGCTTGATGTTTACGTATTAAGTTTATCGTAACAACGTAGGTACTATGTCTCCGGCTTTAAAACTAAAGAGAGCATAGAAAAAAAGTGTTGTACCAAAGGTAGCTAATGTATTATCCGATAGTATTGGGTCTGTGGCGGATCCAAATTTTTTAGTTGCAAAACCTAAAAGAGCCTATAAGAAGTGTGGTATATCACTGACAACTAATGATTTGGGTTGTCTTACTGTTGAAAGTAAGTTAATAAATATGTTCAAATAACATTTTTCATGAAATAAGTAATTTATATTCTCATTGTAAACATTTATTAAGTTTGTTTGATCATTATTCCACATAAATGACCGGTTCAAGCTAAGCCAAATAGAGCATATATATAATGGGAAGCTAAAAGTTGATTCGGTAAATGTAGATAATATACCTGGCTCTTGGTATTTATCACCAACATGTACATATTATGAAGGGTCATTTTTTATTACAATCATTTTAAACAATGTGATTCTTTATTCATTTGTATTATAATTCAGTTTATGATATATAGGTTGTGGTAAAGATACTATTTCGCAAGATTACTGTGTTAGTAGTCCCGAGCACAGTAATAGTGGAACTCATCATTCTGTTAATGCGGAAAGAACTGAAGAAATACAATCTACCAATTTGTTGGAATCGGCTATGCATCGGGCTTAAGTCACAAAAAGCAATAAGTCGCAAAGTTGTGAAAAAAATCAGTTACTTCTATTGGAATCAAGTTGCGTAAGAAATATTTTGATGTTAATTTATATATACTGCCAATGTAAAATCGTAAATTAGCGATTAATATTTTGTTAATTTATGCAGAATACATTGACGACGGTGATAATTGTTCTTTTTCTGGAGCTCATTTATGGTACGGCGAACGTATTAACAAAAGCCGTAAAACAAGATCGCCCATCTTCATTGCATGTTGTAAGCATGGTCAAATCACATTGCCTTATCTTAAACCTATTGCTAAAGTTTGGGAGCATCTCCTTACCAGCAATGATGATCTCAGTAGGAATTTTTGCGACCATTTAAGAGCTTATCATATGATATTTTCTTTCACATCTATTGGTGGTAACTCAGATAGCATTGTTAATGAAGGACGTGGACCTACTATGTTTCAAATCCAAGGAGAGAATTATCATATGATAGGTAGTTTGAAACCAATCATAGATAGTTTTCCTAAATTTCTACAGATGTATATAGTGGACACTGAAAACGAGACTACAAACAGACACGAAGTTCTAAGGTATAATATCTTTACATATTCTAATATTCATTTATATTATAATTGTTCATATTCTAATTCTTATTTGGTTATCCATTTACCTACAATAAGAATGATATTGAGAAGAATCGCACTCCCAAAGAAAACAAATTAAAAAAGGAGATCATTGAGCTAATCGTGAAGATGTTGAATGAAGTTAATCCATACGTTAAGTTCTTTAGGAGTGTAAAAGAAAGATTTGATATTAATCCTGATAAGAGCTATCGTCTGAGAATTATTAGCGACCGTCCAAAGGATTGTAGGACTTATAATACTCACACAGCCGATGAAGTTGCTCCATTAATCCCTGGTGATTTTGATCCTAATGTTGACAAGCGTGATGTAATCATTGAAGATAAAGCAGGTGGCTTGCAAAGGATTAGTGAAATTCATGCTTCTTATCTTTGTTGCGGTATCCTTTGTTATTTCCTTATGGAGAAGATGCTTTTCATCCGAAGATTCTAAAGGGTATTGGAGCACAAGGGTGCGATAAAAAAAGGAAGTATATCAGTATGCGTCTTTTTTACGTTTCGTCTTCATGAAAGGACAAACGAGTCAAAGAGGATTCTCTATACAGAAGATTGTTTCAACAGTTTTTGGTTGATGCATTTACTATGCTTGAGTCCAACCGGGTTTGTTTTATAAGAATGAATCAAAAATTGCTTAGGGCAGAAAATTATGATTGTCTTAAAGAAGCAGCTGATTTAGGTATCATTGATTTGACTGAACAAGGTCAACATTATCTTCTTCCTGTTACTTTTGTTTGTGGACCTCGATACATGTAAGGATTTCGGTTTTCCTTATCTTTTTATTACATTTACATGTAATCCTAAATGGCCTGAGATCACCAGGTATGTTGATAAGCAAGGTTTTAGAGCTGAAGATAGGCCATATATTATTTGCAGAGTGTTCAAAATGAAATTGGATAATCTTATGAAAGATTTAATTGTTAACCGTATTCTTGGAAAGAGTTCAACTGGTATGTTTTTTAATCTTTTTATTTTAGTTATATGATGTTCTCCTATGTATCCTGAATTTATATATGTTCCATTGAATATTGTGCAGCAATCTACACTATTGAATTTCAAAAAGAGGTCTTCTAGATGCTCATATACTATTGTTCATGGATGGTTTGTCGAAGCTTCCATCACCATGTGATATTGATAAGGTGATATCAACTGATATTCCAGATAAAGATAAAGACCCAAAACTGTATAAAGATTGCATGATCCATGATCCATGTGTGTCGCTAATCGTAAAGCTCCATGTATAGTCGATGGCAAATGTTTTAAGTTCTTTCCAAAGAAACACAGAGATCGTACAAAAATAGATAAAGATGGTTATCTGAAGTACAAGAGACCAACAAGTAGTAAAGGTAGAGTTGATAAGAATGGATTTGAGTTTGATAACCGATATGTTATTCCTTTTAACGAAAAGTTGTCTAGACGGTATAAAGCGCACATTAATGTCGAATGGTGTAACCAGTTTGGTTCAATTAAATACTTCTTTAAATATATTTTAATAAAGCGTCTGATCGTGTAGTTGTTGTTCTTGAGAAAGAATTTAGCGAAGCATAGTCTTCTACCACCAATTCCAACAATTCAGATGATCTGGCATCAAAGGTGAAATCGAAAAAGGCAGAGAATGAAATTAAAAATTTCCTTGATTGCAGATGATATCAGTACGAAATTCTATAAATATATATATATATAGAGGTCATTTAAAAAGCAAACTTTTTTATTTTTATTGAGAGGTATGTTTCTGCATGTGAAACAGCTTGGATGCTTTTCAAATATCATTTGCATTATCGATCAACGCCAGTTCAGAAACTTGATTTTCATCTTCAAGGGAAGCAACTGGTTTTCTTTAGGGATGATGACACTGATGAGACAATTATGGACATGTAAACCTTGAAGAACACCAAATTTTTAGCTTGGTTCGAACTTAACAAAATGGATGTGTTTGTTAGAACGTTGACATATCAAAAGATTCCTAAGTATTATATCTGGGATGCATCAAATAGCCAGTGGAAGAGAAGACAAAAAGGAACTTCTATTGAAAGGATTAATTTTGTTCAAGGAAGTTGGACGAGCCATATTATCTCCGAATACTTTTAAACCATGTATTTGGTCCAACATGTTTTGAGGAAATAAGAACCGTTGGTGATGTGGTTTATCCTACATTCAAAGAAGCATGTTTGGCACGTGGTTTGTTAGATAATGATGATGAGTATATACATGATTTATTACGAGTTAGCTTTGCTGGAACCGGTAGCTATGTTCGTAAAGCTTTTGTATACATGTTGTTATCAAATAGTTTATCTGTGCCGGAAGCCGTGTGGGAAAAAAACTTGGCATGTTTTGGCTGATGATATTGATCGTACAAAAGAAGGCAGTATTTCAACAGACTATGTATGTTAATATTTCTTTTATTAATGAAAAACGAATAAAGTCGCGTTCTCCATTGACCTAATTGTTTGTAGCTTTAATTCAGATTTAATTTTAACCGATGAAGAGAAAAAAGATTATAGTCTTCAGGAGATTGATATCGAGCTGAAGAGAAGTGGTAGTTCTTTAGAAAATTTCCAACTATGCGAAAGCCATCTACACATGGTTCATCAGATGATAATTTATTGATTATTGATGAGCGTAATTATCCTCGGGATAAATTGAAGAAACAACATGACATTGATTTCCAGAAGATGACAGATGAGTAAAGATTAGTGTACGATGAAATAATAGATGCAGTCATAAATAATAAAGGAGAAATGTTTTTCGTCTATGGTTTTGGAGGAACAGGAAAAACATTTATGTGGTCATTGCTTTCTTCGGCAATAAGATCAAGAGGAGACATTGTTTTGAACATTGCATCTAGCGGGATTGCTTCTCTTTTGTTACCCGGAGGGAGAACAGCTCCTTCTCGATTTGGCATCCCGATAAATGTTGATGAGTCTACCACTTGTCATATGAAGCCTGGATCAGACCTAACGAATTTGGCTAAGAAATCATCTCTTATAATATGGGATGAGGCACCTATGATGAGTAGACACTGTTTTGAGTCATTGGATAGGAGCTTATCAGATATTATAGGCAGTGTAGATAATAAGCCTTTTGCTGGAAAAGTGATGGTATTCAGTGGTGATTTTAGACAAGTACTTTCGGTGGTGAATCGTGGTGGTAGGGCAGACATAGTCATGGGTTCACTTAGTTCTTCGTATTTATGGCAACATTGCAAAGTTCTGAAGCTGACTAAGAACATTCGTCTATTTAAGAGTGGTTTGAGTGAAGAAGATCATAAGAACATTAAAAAAAAATTGAATGGATATATTATTGACGTTGGAGATGGTAAGATTAATGAACCCAACGACGGCGAAGTGGTAATTGATATTCTGGAAGAACTTCTGATTACAGATTGCAATGATTCCATTGAGTCAATTAGTACAAATGTGTATGGAGACCTTGATAATTTGCATCAGAAAGATAATCCAATATTCTATCAAGATAGAACAATTCTTGCTCCAACAAATAAAAATGTTAACAATGTCAACGAATATCTTTTGGATCAACTCCCTCGTTAGTTAAGCTTATTATTTATGTGAAGTAAATATATAAATTATGGCTATTAACTAATATTACATTTTCTAAGTCATGTGAGGAACAAATCTATTTAAGTTCTGATAGTATTGATCTTCAGGACGAAGGTTCACTGAAGAATCCAGTTTTTACACCAAGATTTTATGAATACTATAAATGTTTTTGGATTACCGTTGCACAGGCTACAATTGAAAGTTGGATGTCCTGTGATGTTGTTGCGAAACATGGATCCTGCAGGCGGATTGATGAATGGGACAAGGCTTTTGATTGATCAATTGTCTGAGTTTATGATTCAAGCTATAATCATCACTGGAGGCAATAATGGTGACAAGGTACTCATTCCTCGCATTTTAATTGAACCATCCAATCAAAAGTTGCCTTTCCAAATGGGTCGTCGCCAATTACCTTTAGCAGTTGCTTTTGCTATTACAATTAACAAAAGCCAAGGCCAATCGCTCTAAAATGTTGGTTTATTCTTATCAAGACCAGTGTTTTCGCATGGTCAACTCTATGTGGCTATATCAAAGGTAACATCAAAAAAAAAGTTTGAAGATACTTATTGTTGACGAGGATGGTAAACCACAAAAGAAGACGAAGAATGTTGTTTACAAAGAGGTGTTTCAAAATATTTGTTGATTGTTTCTCTATATCTTTATCTCATACTATTGTGTTACAATAACTCTATTTTTGTAATGCCTTTTGTTTATTAAAACTCTGAATACTTTTCAATTATTTGTGATTATTAACGTAATTGATTTGTTATTAAGTTTCTTTTGTCAACTATAACATCAATTTAATATTTGTCATGGACGTAAATATTTTACCGTGGCTGTACCCGTGGGTCAAATCTTAGTAGAATAATAATTCAAGAAGAAATTTCAAAAATGTTATTTCGTAATAAGAGTGGTAAATATAACCGGAGATGGTGGACGAAATGGTAGTTGTATTCTTTGGATGAAAATCAATGAGACGCGAATTTGATGCGCTGAGTCGACTTAAGGTCCGAACCGAAAGTCTAATAAAATATTAGGATTAACCGATAAATTAAATTAATCAGGGAAGGTCTAGAAAATTAAGATACGATACTTGTTCCTCTCCCCCAATTTCATTTTTTGCTCCAACAACATTGTAATGGCGTTGCTTCTTTCTCCTTCCTCTCTCTTATCTCTTCAACCACCGTTTCATTCTTCGAAGCTCCATTGTCTGAAAAGAGGAGTTCGAGATTCATTGTCTTCCTCGGTTACATCGTCTTGTTCGACTCCGCAGGTTGTAGTAACCCGAGAACGTGGAAAAAACAAAGAAATTATCAAAGCATTGGTATGCCACTTTACCTCTTTCTCTCGAAGCTCTTGTTTGGATACTTAAGAAATTATGAAACTTGTTCAGTCGAATTAGTATCGGGAATTGTGAATTATATCTACTTATTGAGTTTGGATACTTATTTGTGTGGATTATTGTATAATTGTGAATTGGTTATTGTACTGAACCCATAATTGTAGATTGTATGTTCCTCTTACCTCTGGAATTGTAAACTAGCTAATAGAGTTTTCTTCTGCAGGAGAAGAAAGGGATATCATCTTTAGAGCTTCCCCTAATTCAACATGCACCAGGACCTGATTCCCATCGCCTTGCTTCTGTATTAACTGGTAATTGTAGCTGATTTAGTGACTTGTTGCTCTCATAATTGAGCTCTAAAATCTCATTTCCTTCTGCGGGTTTCGTACTATATTTTGCCTATTCATGATAATGGAGAAACTCTTACTTCATCTCATTTCTATGTCATGCTTAAGTTTTTGAATTCCTATTTTTACATTTAAGAAAAAGCTCTAGAATTCTAAAGCAGTGCAGATTTTGTCATTTTTGAGGTGTTTCATTTTACTTTGCTAGATAAGAGCTTTGATTGGATCATCATAACATCTCCAGAAGCAGGTTCTGTCTTTCTCGAAGCGTGGAAGTAAGCTCTGGTTCTTGCTCTATTCCCTTTTTTTTCTTCTGTGAGTTTCAGTAAGTAATTTTTGTTGTCAGAATATGCAATGGGTCCTCATTTTTCATTTCCCCTTGAGCTAAACCTCATTGGTCTCAATTACTTAGGGCAGCTAGCTCCCCAAAAGTGAAAGTAGGTGTGGTGGGAGCTGGAACAGCCCGTGTATTTGAAGAGGCGATGCAATCGGCAGAAGGATTGCTTCATGTTGCATTTACACCATCGAAAGGTTTTATAACTTTCTGTTCACTCCATTTTAGTCTTTATATTATCTGCAAACTGTGCTTCTTCAAGCATTTAATAGTGTATGAATGTGCAATATTTAGCTCTAATTCTGTATGCTTGATTTGTGTGACTATAGAACCCTTGCCTAGTTTGTTCCCATGAATGAGAGAACATCAAAGAAATATTAATGATCGAAGCTACATTTATTATTTATGGCATGTCTCTCATCAATGTTTATGTTACGGTGTTTCATCCGTCAAGCAAATATAGATATTATTAGGTTATGGATGAGTGGTTGAACGTACAATAGTTACACTCTTGCCTGGTTGTTTGTCTTTTGTTTTCATTCTTTCAGCAACTGGGAAGGTCTTGGCTATGGAACTTCCAGAGAATGTTGGCAAACGGTCCTCTGTCTTATACCCAGCTTCTCTGAAGGCAAGCAATGAGATTGGTGTGTGTTGTTTGGTGTTCTCAATTCAGTTGAGCTTGTTGTGTTATCCATATAGAATAAGAATATTAGGACTTAGTCATGAAAATATAACTAACAGATACTGTAGAATTTTATTCGGCATTTGGATACTACCATGTTAAGTATTGCATTTGAATAGATATATTTACCAAATTATCAAATTCTGGAGATGCGGTAATACTATTTACTCTGGCTAACATATAGTATTCCATAAACTTGATAAGTATTGTATACTCTGCTCTATCCTAGTGTATAGATGTGTGCATTGATCCTTGTTACATGGACAAATAACTAATAATTCTATGTTGGCTAGCAACCTTATTGGAAAGAAAGAACTGTAAAATTAGTTTATTCTAATATTGTTTCCTAAATTTGAAAGTCTATGACTGACCAGCTTACTCTGCTTCCTGTTCTATGTATGAATCTTAGAGGACGGATTGTCCAGTCGTGGGTTTGAAGTTCTGAGGCTGAATACATACACAACAGTAAGCCGTCTTTACATTTACTAGATAAGCTATATAGAAAGTAATATATTGCATCTATTATTTGGCTTAGTCAACGTTATATATATGGGTTCTTACTTTTCAGTCCTTAGTATGTGCTTATTTGAAGATGTCAATGCACTGTAACAGTCAGGTTTTCTTTTCTTTTTTGCTAGGTTCCTGTGCAGAGTGTTGATGCTATGCTCCTGCAACAGGCACTGTCTGCGCCGGTTCTTTCTGTAGCCTCACCTTCTGCAATCCGGTAGGTGTCATTAAATGTCCTCCTATTGCAACTCAGGGCGGAATGCTGTTACCAGTCACTCGTTTAACTATTTTCTATTACGGTGGAATGGGTTTGGTCCATCATATACTTGTATTCAACAGGGCCTGGATAAATCTGATTCAAAACGTGGAGCAGTGGAGCAATTATATTGCCTGCATTGGGGAGACAACTGCTTCAGCTGCAAAACGACTAGGATTGAAAAACGTGTACTACCCAGAGCAACCAGGACTTGAAGGGTAATTCTTGATCATGTCAACTAGGCTCTGAATTGTGTCCTCTTGTCACAAAACTGAGCGAATTGAGTCCAATCATCACCTGGATTTTCCATGTGTTTGTGTGTGCGGCAGGTGGGTCGAAAGCATCATGGAAGCTCTAGGGGCTCACGCAGATTCAAGTACCTCTACCTCTCTCCCCTCTGACAGTTCAACTGAGACAAACCAACAAAATCTCTCAAGTGTGTGTCATTCGTCATTGACACCTCCCATGACTGTGCTGAGCAATCAAAAGGCTTCAAAGAGGAAAAGGACAAAGTACAGGAAGCAGCACCCAGGAGAGAGCGTTGGAATAACAGAGGAAATGAGGTTCGTCGCCATGAGATTACGCAACGTTAGTGGAAATAAATTGGATCCATGCCATAATGATACTGAAAGAGACAAGGAAGAAGAAGAAGAACAGGAAGACGATGATGAATTGGAGGGAGAGACTTGGAGGCCGAGCAAGGAAGGCTTTCTTAAGTTCTTGGTCGATAGCAAGCTTGTCTTCAACACTATCGAGCGAATTGTAGACGAATCGGAGGATGTTTCCTGTAAGAATCCTTCATTTGGTATAAAGTTTGAACTGATTTCACTTTCAAAAGTTGAATTCTCTCCATTTCCTAGCTGACAAGATATGACATAGTCGAAATTGCTATCGTTGGACAACTTTGTGATTTGTTAATTATTTAGGTTTAGGTGTAGGGTTTAGGATGTTTCTCGTAAGAAACCTTTTTATATTCCTTTTTTATATCCCCTTTCAAGAGTAGGATTCTCTCTAGTATTATATAGAACGTAGATGAAATTACAAGTGGTGGAAACAGTAAATTCTATGGAAAATTTTGTGATTTGGTTTTGGCAATCTACAGATGCTTACTTCAGGAGAACAGGACTAGAGCGAAGTGAAAGTCTTGAGAGGGATCTACAGTGGTTTACAGCACAAAATTTGGCCATCCCAGAACCAAGTAACGTAGGAGTTTCTTATTCAAAGTACTTGGAAGAACAGGCTGGGGAAAATGCACCCTTGTTTCTTTCTCATTTCTACAATATCTACTTTTCACACATCACTGGTGGTCAAGTTATAACAAGACAGGTAAGTTTCTCGAGAATGAATATCTGATAAGTGAACATAGAAGAATTCTTCAACTGCATAAGGTTGCATCAGCATGTCTAACAGTAAGAGCTACTTTGTTCGAGTTAAAAATTGGTATAATTATAAGCAGATTCAAGAGAGCTCAGGTTATCGAGGTTATCGAGAGTTTGTTGTTCATTGAGGCTCTACTTACAATCACAGAAGTAAACCAAATTTGTTAACCGACTGTTAGGCCGATGGGGCTTTAAGCAATCGCTGAAGTCTCCTTTTGTCTTCATTTTCAAGATGTGTCATAATCCTAGGTTATTTTGTTTGTTCTTCGGTTTTATTGCATAAATCATGTGAAACATGTTCTGGTTCTAGCTTCTATCAATATCACTTGATTTAGACATGTCATAATTGTTTGATCACCCTTCTATATGCGTGGTTTTCAAATGTAACCGAGCAATTAATTCATTAAGGTGTCTGAGAAGCTTCTGGGAGGGAAGGAGCTGGAGTTTAATAGATGGGAAGGAGATGCACAAGACTTGCTTAAAGGCGTTCGTGAGAAGCTCAACGTTCTTGGGGAGGTGAGAATGTTTAACTCTTCATTCCTCGATTTGCTAAAACTGATTATTTCTCAATGCTTTTGATCTGATGTGATGCTTTTTGGGAAATGAAGCATTGGACTCGGGATGAAAAAAACAAATGCTTGAAGGAAACAACAAAGGCGTTTAAGTATATGGCGCAGATAATTCGCTTGATCATCTTGTGAGAATCTCTGTTTCAAAGTTAATGGCTCCTAGCACCAGACCTGTGTTTGCTATTGGTAGCTCCGGAATCATTTCCAAACTTTCATTTGTCGAGTGTCGCCTTGCATCCCTCCAATTGGCTTGCCACATGCATTGTGCTCTTGCTCATTCAAGACAGTGCTGGAACTGAAGCTTATGGCCTCCATGGCTGAGAGAGCAACCAAATTGCTAATTAAGACGTTTGTTATAATATAAAAAGAAGTGTAGCCAGTGTTTGTGGCCTTGGTCTGCGAAATGCTTGATGAGATACTGATGTAGCTATTTTGTTTCAAATATTTAATTTTTGGCCGTATGACTAACACTAGCTATGTTGTTGTCTTGTATTTGCTTTTTACATTTTGTCCTCTCGGGTGATATTGGAACATGCTTTTAACTTGGCCTTTTACTCACTGCATCCAACTTACCAACAGTTTTGGTAATGATGCAAGGTTTGTGAGGCTGGATCAATCTAGTCAGTCAAGCTACGGAACGATAAGTTCCTGCAGAATCTATATATGATACAAAGAGCAAGCAGAAGATATATGAAGGGGGAGATCTTTACCACTGTCTTTTTTTGGAGAGAGACATGTGCAACACTATTCTCTTTGTTGGGAGAAAGCACTATCAGTCCTATTCCTCGCCGACGAAGGGACAACGGGACAATATGTTCCCGTCGATTTCAATCTTATCTTAGTCCGGAGTTGTACTTCCTTGGCTTTGACCTATACCTTTCATGTAACAAGCATGTTGATGCTCGGTTACGTCTTTATATTTTTCTCCGTCAAAGAGAAATTTATCCTAACCACTCATATGGAGTGTGTTTACGAAAGCTTAGCCTTTATGGCTGCTAATTACGTTCATTTGCCGTTAATAGTAGAAGAATTGAAGATCGAGTTGCTTGCATTCGATTTTGAAACTTTTTTTAAGAAGCTTCCTGTTTTTGTCTTTGATTCAAACCGCGTAACCTATCCTTTGAAGATTATCTTGACGCATCCGGGTTTCTCTTTGGATTCGCTGTCTAGTTATGTTGTTAGTTTCCTTTATGTTTTATCGCATTCAATCTCTCCATTTTGGAGCTTTGTAAGGTTCTAGATGAAGTATTAATGAAAAATTTGTTGAACAAAAAAAAAAAAAAGATATATGAATTTAAACAAATACTTCGAAACAATTTCTCGGAGACTCATTATCGATGTACCTACAGCTAATACCTGGGAAAGGACAGCAAACTGGACATGGATCCAGCCTATTCTTTTTCACTTCATACTTAGACTTGATTCTTATTATGGCATCAACTGAAATCTAATTAAACGAGACATAGTAAGTACAGAGTTAAAGAAGAAAGTGGGTCAAGTTCTGTACCAGAAAATGAAAACATACCATCATCATGTTGATCAGTGTGACTGAAGAATTGTTGATGTGATAGACCTCAATGACATTAACTGTGGCTGGAAGCATGGAATTAGCAGTTCTCAGAAAAGAAAACTCGTGTTTTGGCCCTGTGACAGGGTCTTGGTTAAGCAGTGTGTCCGCTGAAGAGTCCAAAACATAGCAAATTGCCTTTTTCCATTTTTAAAATGATGACATTCGCAAGTTACTTGGTCACACGACAGGCAAACTTAAGTGCATGTACACAAAAAACTTCCACAGTAGATCAAGGGGTTTCCATTGGAAGCAGTGACAATATTAACAGGTTGGAAGTCGTGAATCTATTGAGAAGGAAGTCTTGAGTACTGGATAACTTGAGAGCCTAAGAGGCATCCATATACGGTGGTACACATCATCTTTCTACCTGCATTATGGTAAGACGCTCAAAAGCAAGCACACCGAGAGACGATAGTTAATATATAACAGAACTCACCACATTAATTAACCTGACAGGTGGAAAGTCATAAGCAATGTATCGTCCTTCAAGAACCCTGAGCTCTAGCACAGACAGGAACATGGATACTGTACACCAAACAGGTTTAGATCAACTACTTGAAGCCTTTCCCTCGTGGAGGATTCACCTCGTAATCGTTTCTCTTTCATTCAGGAAAGGTCTTCCTTATTGGTCTTGAACACAAGCAAGAGCAAAGACAACAACAAACCTTAATGTAAGGTACTACTGGAAATAGTAATGCAAAGTTAACCCCGTGACAGAAGCTACTAAAGGAATGATATTATATCTGTTATCATGTGCCTTTCTGGATGTATATTGGCATGAAGCAGACACCCAAAGGTCTGGACTCCCACCAACAGTTTTGATTAAAATAAAGAAGAGACATGAGAACAATATATGCTAAAGCTGAAGTTGAAGTGCTTCAAAGAACTGGTTTCCAAATCATTTTGATGTAGCAACAGATCGATATGCTATGTGTTTTAAAAGCTTATCAAGAGACTGAAACACTTTGAGTTTAGCTCTTGAAAAGTAGGAACTGGATTTGATAGGAAGTTGTCCAATTCACAGAATATCCGAGCTACAATGTAAAAGGAAAAAAAAAAAGACTTCTTAAAAGGCATAAATAAAGTTTCTGATAAGCAAAAAACACAAGGGATGATGAAGTCACAAGAGATTAAGGTTTTTGGGTGGCTCCACCCAAGCGACGATGCAATCAAACATGTTGTCTTGAGGGAGATAAGCGCTTTTCCCATCACCGAGGGAATAGTACATGCCACAGAGCCGATAAGTAGTAGTAAGTGATGGAAATATTTTGTTCCTCTCCTCCGCAGAGAGTCCAGCTCGTAAAAAAGAGGTAGGGACACTTGCAAATAATGTCAAGCCTCCAAGATCTCTCTTCTCTTCCCATACATGTATCAAGTTTAGTTTCAGAACGGTCGGGTTGTTGTTTTAGCGTGTATACAAAACAAAGATGTCTCCTTCATGCTCCGTCATCAACACTGGCCTATGCAATTCTACGTGACGAAAAGCTGGACAGGGTGCCACTGGAAGAATATCCCAGGTTGTTTGACAGGGGTCGAAAACACCAAGGTAGCCGCAGGCACTGAGCAAGTAGAACATACCATTATAGAAGACGGATCTTAGCCATCTGCGACCAGGCCGCCAAGTACTGATCAATACAGAATCCATGTAAAGTCGGTGGGTGTAGGAGATGACCAAACAGGTAGGTGAGGTAGGAGGGGCTGAGAAAGCTATGGAATCATAAACGTATTTGTGATCGCCCACGGGTAAGTAGAAGCGGTTCTTGGTAAAGGGGTTAAGAAAGAGTAGTGCAGAGTTGTGAGTGTATGATCTGGCAAGCAACCAAACCATCCATAGAACCACAGATTGAATGCATGTACAACTCTGGGAAGTCGAGCTTATACGTTTGAGGTTGAGAGCGTAATGGGTTAACAAGAATGTAGGGTCCGTTTGGGAGGAGGAGACACTAATCTGTCGGTTGGATAAAAAAGCCAGGGGCAAGGCTTTAACTTACGGACAGAAACAGCTGATTCAAACATCTCCTGCAGGAGATCTGTGGGAATAGCTAGATCCCACAATCCTGTGCGATTACCTTTAGCTTTAGCTTTTCTGATGATTAGAAGAAGGAGAAGAGTTCAGAGTAAAGTTAAACTAGAATGGAATTGGGACATTTTGAAACCCTAATAGTCATAAAACTAAAGAAAGAAGAAAAAAACTCACTTCCTTCTTTTTGTGGCTGACACTGGAACTATGGGGTATGTACGACGGCGTGTCCTCATTGCCGGTTAAATTCCATCACCAACCACCGGAGATTCCGATTGGATTTATACAAGTACAGGCTGACACAGACCTAATCCAGAGAGAGGCGGTGAAATGTGGTGTGGTTTGAGCGGGAAAACAAGGGACAAGTTCATATCAAAGGAGGAACAACGAGAGATAAGTTTGGTGTTATATTTAATGAACTATGGATCTTCATTGGCGCAAATTTGATTACTGCAAACTTGAAATTATGCAACTTCTTCAGTAAGTTAGTATCGTGATCACGAGATTTTGTGGATTATTGTACTGGACCCATAACTTTAATTTTTATGTTCCTCTTACTCCAATCGTAAACTAGCTAATAGAGTTTTCTCTGGATCATCAACCGTACATAAAGAATCCTATTAATCTCTCTCTCCCAGTCTCCATCAAATTGTTGAATGATGAGATAGGAATGTGAAAATGGAGAAGCAACGTGTACACAAAAGCTAGGTTCAGGTTAAGGTTTTACAATGCTCCAAGGACTTTTTTTCACCTACTCCTGCGTTTGCTCAGTTGAAACCTCTAAACCAGGCGGTATAAACACAATGTCGTCCCAGCTTGACGTTGTGCTCTCCTGCAATTTCGATCCAAACCCCCAGTAAACAGATTCAGCAAACTAGTCAATCTTAAAGGACCAAAAAAATGAAGATAATGCATTACAGAACTTCTGTGGTGTATACTCTTTTCTTACGTACCTTCATCTCCTTGACAATATCTTCAAAAACTGCAACCTTTAGAATATAAAATGGTGCATTTCAATACATTATGAGATGAGAAAATTATGGATTGACGATAGATTAAAGTGAAATAACAGAAACCTGAATATCGCCTGGCCTCAGAGCAGGGTTAAGTCGGTTCTGCTGGCGGGAAGCTCGTATTAGGGATTTTTCCAAGTCCTCCTGTCAGAACTCAACACAGCTTCAGGCTCGCAGATCATGTAACCAATGTATCAACAGAAGTGATAATTACACAAGAAGATGTGGCTGTGTACGTTTAGCTAACCTTTCTGAAGAAAACAGGGCGATAACTCTTGTTATCACTTCGTAGAATCAAGCTCTTTGACTGAAGCGAAACAAGTAAGGTCGTTAGAAAAACTGGACATTATGAAAGAAAACATGTCTCAAACATTTAAAGTAAGCAATAATCTTGGATTTTTGCAATTTCCTTGGATGCATCCCGAAAAAATTAGTATCCAGAATTATATTATACACCAATAGATCGAGTAAAAAAGAAAAAGCCAAGTCAGAAGGTTAGAAAAAGCATTGGTTCTTTTGCACATTACCTGGAAAACTGGAACACCATTGAAGTCGTCATCAACAAAACCAGCTGTTTTCCTTTCCTGTACGCACAAATTGAAGAGATATATCATTTTACTTATACAGCAAAGCACTGTGCCTAAACCAAACCCTACAGAATGAAAGGCAAAGTCTCAGCGAAATAGTGGTACTGTCCTTATACAATCTCTAGGAAGGATTTACATCCACATTCCACAAGAACTATATGCTGCAAATAAACCCTACTCTCTCTGTGTAAAAATGAATCGAAACTAAATGCAATCTGGAAGAAAAACCAATTAGCTGGGATGGTTAAGAGAAACAAAATTGTTCCTTTTCCCAATTAATTAAATAATCTCAGCACAATATCTAGGGACCAAAAACATAATCCGTAACCTCTAGACGCATAAAAGATTGTCTAGATCAATATTAACCACAACATGGAATTTCTGTATATGTTCTAGCCACAAGAGGGGTGCAATGAAACATACATAGATCACCGAAGTCCTAACTTGCATCTCCATGGTCTAGGCTTAGGTTTTACGATACATTCATGTGATTTCATATCAGATAATAACAACAATGTGATATAGAGTAAGAGTCTGATAAGAACCAGAAACGATTGACAACTAACCAAATCAAATGAACCCTAGGGTGAATTCTAGAGCACCCTAAAACTCTCCAAAACCCAAGCCAATCCCTAGACCAATCCAGGATGCCCTCTCCTTCTGACTCAACTATAGTTGCTGAGGTTTGTCAAGAGAGCTACAATCCATTACAAATCACCTATGGTAACTTAAATGCTCCGTGACTAAACAAACACAAGGCTCTTCATGATGACAGTCATGGCGATAAATGGCTTATCAAAAGATATGTTGTATGGCAAATAACCTTACCTTGAGGGCATTCTTCACTTGAGTAGACTCAGGGATCAACCTAAACGCCACACCATCAACTTTTAACTGAGTGACCTGCAACAACAACACAAGAAAATCAGATAGAGCAAGAACACCAAACTAAACAATAAAAAGAAAGCTAATTCCTTTACCTTGCTAAGAGCAAGAGTTACAACTTTAGAACCTTCATTCCTCATACGAGGGTCCATAATCTTCATTTGTTTAAGAAGCGACTCTGCATCTTCCTCTTTACAGAACAAAAACCCCAGAGATTTTCCACTCGAATTACCAGAAACCAAGACAAATTCCTCATTCGAATTGCACAGTGCGTACACAGGAACTCCCGCCAATCTCTCCTCGATGACATCGGCCGATAATCCCGCACCGCTTTTACGAACCGGAGCAGTCGTCACCTGAGTCTTCACGCCGGCGTCAGAGATTCTCGCCCAGACGGGTGCGTTACCAGAGCGTGAAACGGAAGCGTAGCGAGAGATTCCTGAATCAAGGGCTTTCTTAGCTTGGTCACGCAGAGAATCCAAGACGTTGGGATGATGCTCAGAAGCAGAAGAGGTGTTTTTGTTGTGGTTAAAGAGAGGATTAAGGGTTTTCGTAACGTTCTTGAGTAAATCAGAGCATTGGGTATGGATATTCGACAAGGATTGTTGCAAATTTAGCTGTTTAGATGGTGAGAAAATGTTGGAATCCATCTTTTTCTCGGGAAAATGGAGAGTGAGGGTTTTGAGAATGATGATTAATCCTTTTGATGAGAATTAGAATATTATCCTCTGTTACTAGACCCATTTATTGTAACAGCACAAACCACTTATATTCCACCACGTGTAACGCGTCAAAATGTCGTTTATATGGGGATTGGGAAGGAAGGGAATTCAAAGCTGCTAATGGGTTCAGAGTATGATGTTCTCAGTTGGTGGAGGGTCAATACTCCAAAGCTAGAGATGTGTTAGCTATGCAAGTTTCTTATGTTGCTTTAGAGAGTGTTTTTAGCACTTCTTTCAGGAGTGCTTGCTCACACACATAATTCAATAGAGATTTTGTTGTGCATAGAACAATAGTTGAAATGTGAAGTACAACTCACTGAAAAAGGAGCAATCACACAATTAATGACTTGATTGCAGACATTGAGTTACAAGACAAGATACAAAGGTAATAGATATTCATAATCTTTAAATTTCTCATTCTTATACATAGGAATTGTATATTCTTTGCAAAGTTTGGATTGTGAGGGAAAGAAGCTTTGAAAATGTTTAATGGCTGTGGACAAATTGACGTTCTTTTGCTTTTAATCTTTGTCCGGTTTTCATATACTACATTTTTTTTTTTGGTTTTCATTTTGTGTAACTTTAGAGTCTAAAATCTTCTTAGTGTTTCATGTTTTATTTTGCACTTGGTACATATAGGTTTTAGATTTAGTTTTTCGGGTAATACCCGTACTGAATCGAACCATTAAAGAAATCGGTTCTCTTATTGTTCTCATAAATTTTGTACAGAACTGTATCGGACCGAAAATCATTCAATACTTCTATGGATTCTTTTTAACTGAAACGAATAACGGAAGATTCCAATATCCGAACCGGATGCCTACCCCTAGATTGTTACATACAAAAATTCATATTTTGATATCACATATATAACAATATTTTATTTTATCAATAATTTATATTATTTTTTTTGAGCGGATGAACGAAATGTATTCAAAAAACTTTGGTACTCATAGATCATTATCGAAGGTTTTTTCTTTCGAATATTTGGTAATTTATTTTAGGAGAATTAACATAGATAACCAACAAAGCAAATTAGTAAAACTAAGGCTGACACATTCAAATATAATTTCAGTACCTCTCTTACTTGAAATCAACTTAGACAAGCCGTCCGCTCAAGCCATGGAACAAAAGTGCTATGGTTCAAAGCATAACATGCCCAAGTTTGCATTCCAAACTTAGCTTGCTCTTCATTATCGTTTATCAACATGGCATAGAATGAGCATTTGGGATTCGAACAAACTCCTTGTGTTGGAATTCTGTTGAGACTCTCAACCACCTCTTCTTCACGTGCTCATACTCCGCATAAGTATGGACTTGTCCAAAATGACTTCACCACATATTGGAAAACACTAGTCTATGTTGCATGAAATCGGAAACGAATACGTGGAAGCGAAACGTTCGGAAACGCGGAAGCGATTTTTTTGAAAAATTTAGGAAGCGGGTACGTTTTGGAAGCGTAGGACTAAATCAATATATATATATATATATATGTATATACTTTTTAACATTCAAAACTAAACCAAATTGAAAAACTTCGTTTACAAATTGGATCATAAATCTAATACATAAAAGTATTAAGTAACTTAACTAGAATAAACAACCCATAATACTAAAATCTAGGATTTAGACTATCATATTCATGTTGGTTTTCATTTGCTCCATCAAATAAAATTGCTTCCTAACTCTGGTTTGTCGAGGGAAATATCTTCAAACTCATATCTTTCAAGAATAGTTTCATTACATATAGTATGAAATATATCATGTTCTTCTACGAGATTGCCGAGAGATACATTGGAACCTTAAAGAGTCATTCTATAGAGATTGTGAGCAAAATCATAATCGTTCTTACTTTTTAGTGACTAGGGATCTGATGATTCATATTTTTTAGGAGTTTTTTTCTCTAAGTTATAAAAATATCAAACTTTTTTAAGTTTTCTAATGTTTAATTTTTATCATCCAAAATGAAAAGAAGTTTCCATCGCGATTCCAAAATAGAATCAGACGCTTCCAAGACGCTTCCAAATTGGAATCGGACGCTTCCAATGCGCTTCCAAAATGGTAATTTTTGGAATCGCGATTCCACGACGATTCCAAGAGATTCCGATTCTGATTCCGATTCCGAAGCGTAAAACGTCATAAAATGGAGTTTCCATGCAACCTAGACACTAGTAACGCTAATTGCTTAAACCAATCAAGTCATGATTCATATTTTCACAATCCGGTATGCTTCTGAAACATGTTTGTACTGTATATAGAGGGAAAGAAAATGTATGCATGGAAACGGTCCAACATTGCCTTGTAATCTCATTCGGCTAATAGATAAACTGATTCGAAGCCATTTTACGAAAACTGAGATACAAGATACGAATAAGAGACCTCCAACTATGGTTTGCATCAAGACCATCACCAACTTGACAAATCATGTTGTTTGATAATTGATTTTCGTTTTGATTATTAGAAATAGAAAAGTACTCAAAAGTAAAAACGTTATTTTAGTTTGAAAATAACTCAACTCCTAAACCAAAATATAATGTTTAAAGTGATTGTGACCACAGTCTGCGATGACTACATGCTTGGTTGGCGTTCCCCCCAAATAATCAGATCCGAAACAGCCAAGCGCAGTCGTTCAACAACTTTGCCGACCACGACGTATTTTTCGTCTCGGTCGTTATCTCAACACCACTCAAGATCCTCCAACCATATGAAGAAGACAGATCCGTTGGTATTTGGACCACGGTTAGCCATTGAGAAAACCTCAGTGAACTTGTCTTCCCCAGTGATACGACCTTAGGATTCACCACAGGAGGAGGATTCATGGTTGTAGACAAATTAGGAGATGGAAAAAAAAGCTAGGGTTTTTTATACAGAGAGAGAAGCCTTGTATAGCACTTACCAAAGAAATTATAATCGTCTGTAGCTGGACCCATTAACCTTGACAACACCAACCACTTAAATAACAAAGACCTTTTTTCCTCTCTGACAAGTGCCACGTCACCTTCATCTCCAGTCTCTCACTTTTCCTTCTTCTCTCCCTTATCCAAAAAAGAAAATCAATTTTCATCTTCTTCTTCTTGCTCTGCCGCGCAACAATGGCGGTTTTTGGTGGTGCTACTTTGGGTTCTATCTCTTTCTCTTCTCATCTATTTGACCAACACTCTTGCCCTCTTAAACTCCTCCCTTCCTCGTCTTCATATAGAAATTCTCTTCTCTGCGTCGTCAAATCTTTCTCAGGTTCAGCCACCGCTGATACTGACCGGAATTCCGATCAATCCTCCGTACTTTCCGCCTCCGACGATGCTGGACCCTCTCGGGTGCGTTTTCTGAATTACATGATTCTTCATCTTAGAAATGAAGTAATTGATGATGGTTTTTTTATTACCAATCAAGTGTAGATGTCTAGAGATTGGAAGATGGCAAAAGCTTATTGTAAAAGTGGTGATACATTTGAAGGTGAAGTTGAAGGCTTTAATGGTGGAGGCCTGCTTATTCGTTTTCATTCTCTATTGGGTTTTCTTCCTTATCCACAATTAAGCCCTTCACGTTCTTGTAAAGGTAAAATTCAAAACCCTCTTCTTACACATTCGTTTTTGGAACATTCATTGATGGTTTACTATTGGCATTCCATTCAAGAGCCTCAGAAAAGCATTCATGACATAGCTAAGACTTTGGTTGGTTCAAAACTTCCTGTAAAGGTAAATTTCTCTTGGCCTTCTTTTTTTTTCACAAAACCAAATTGATTTTGAGGTTAAATCTATCTTATACTATTTAGGTTGTTCAAGCTGATGAGGAAAATAGAAAGTTGATTTTATCTGAGAAGTTAGCATTATGGCCAAAGTATTCACAAAACGTTAATGTCGGGGATGTGTTTCCCGGAAAAGTAGCTTCTGTTGAGGATTATGGTGCCTTTATCCACTTGCGCTTGGATGATGGTATTTTGCTTCTTTTACCACATTCTTGATTGCTTCTTCTTCTTCTGAGCTGTGTGACATTGAATGGAAATGTGTATAGGTCTTTATCATCTTACCGGATTAGTACATGTCTCTGAAGTCTCGTGGGATTATGTTCAAGATGTCAGAGACGTATTACGCGATGGTGATGAGGTTCGGGTTATAGTCACCAATATCGACAAGTGAGTTTCTTCTTTTTGCTTACTGACTTTTCTTAGTTATGCACACATATATATTTAATCAAGAGTCGTTCCAATGTAGAGAGAAATCAAGGATTACACTATCTATTAAACAACTGGAAGATGATCCTCTTCTAGAAACATTGGACAAAGTCATTTTGAAGGTAAACAATGTGAATGTGTTTATGTCTCTTATGGATCGTAGTGATTTAACTGAATATTATTACAGAATAGCTCTACTGGATCCCCTTCGCTAAGCTCGAACAATGGGGATGCAATTGAACCTCTTCCAGGGCTGGAAACAATACTTGCAGAGCTATTGCAAGAAGACGGGTATAGACAAAATTTCCTAATCGTCTCTCTGCATAGCATCAGCTTATTATATTACAAGAGAACCGTAACTAGAATCACGTCTAGTCTAGTCTACTAGACTGTTCTGTTCTTGACAAAGCATTTCCCTAACAAAATTTTGCCAGTGTTGTTAACTGCATTAGTTTAGATTCAGGCATAACCACCTAAAAGAAAGAAGAACATTCTGGTTTCATTGTTTAACTACATCTTGATCAATCCTCTTATTCCTTGCCTCTTAACTATCATTACATTGCAGAATAGAAGCCGTGAAAATCAACCGGCAAGGATTTGAGAAAAGAGTGGTTTCACAAGACCTACAACTTTGGCTCTCAAATGTGAGTTTTGTTTTCTTGCTATTACCATACCAATAAACTACTGTTTGTTTACCTGTGAATTTACCCATTCGATTCATCTCTACTTCACGCAGACACCGCCTTCTGAAGGGAAGTTTGTTCTTCTTGCCCGAGCTGGAAGACAGGTAAACATTTCAGAAGCTATCCATCCCCTAAAACTTGTTCATACATTAGTAAAGTGTTGTTACTTAGTTTGATTCTTGGTTTGATTTAAGTAAAGTATTGTTACTTAAACATTTCAGGTGCAAGAGATACACTTGACAACGTCTCTGGATCAACAAGGAATCAAGAAAGCGCTTCAGCGAGTACTAGAACGCGTCCCCTGATTACCCACCCTACTAAGAGAGACTTACTTCTTAGCCCTTAAATCAGCTTTATGCATCTCAACATTTGGTCACTGTACTTTGATTCTTCATTACCACAAGCAAGTGTACTTCAAAAGTATAGCAAATTCATTTGTATGTCACAACACAACCTAGCAAAATATATGTTTATACTCAGAATACAAACATGATTAGTAAGCAAGTCATGATAATCAAGATCTAAGCATCAAGTGAATAATTGACTTTTGAGCACCAAACATGTTAAAATCTTAACGAAGAATAATTAAAAAATGGTTTTGTTTGTTTCTCTTCCACAACTTTCGTGTCTCTGCCATGCACATGCTCTCTCTCACTCCAATGATTACAGAGGCCAGCCTAAGCAGCCTACCCACTTTCACCATCTAATGTTCCCTCAATTAACTAATTAATAACACGTAAGATTCTTCTCCTTTTCTACTGTCAAATTTCACTTTCTCCTTTTTCTCTTTTGTCATTTTCTCTTCTTCTTCTTCTTCTTCTTCTTCTCTGATCAGTAAAAAAAGTCACCGCCTTTGATTGATCAATCAATCATATGCCTGCTTCTTCATTTCTTTTCCTAATCTCTCTCTCTTTCTCGTTTCTACGGATTCTTCTTCCTGACTCGTTTCCTTTTTTACGAAACTAAACCCTTAATCTCTTTCTCTGTTAATAATTTGTTCACTTGTTTCGGTCTCTGAGAAGAAGAAAGAAACACACAGAAACAAAGTTTGTCTTTTTTCTTACTTGTCGATTTGGTTCTGTTCTCAATTCCTTTCTGATTCAAATTCTCATTGTTCTTCTGGGTTTTCTTCAGAATTCCCAGAGACAAGTTGCTGAAATTTCACTCAATTTTCTATTTGTGTAAACTCCATGGATAAGGAAACGGAACAAACCCTAAATTACTTACCTTTAGGTCAGAGCGATCCCTTTGGCAATGTCAATGACGGAACAATCGGTGATTTCCTTGGAAGATTCTGTAATCCTCAAGACATTTCACCTTTAACTCTCCAATCCTTCTCTCTCAATCCTCAGATCTCTGAGAATTTCCCTCGATTCCCTCCGTATCCAGGACAATTCGGATCTGATCGGGAATTTGGTGTTCTTCGGTCCCAACCAACTACACAGGAGAGTAACAAGAGCTCCTTGTTGGATCCAGATTCAGTTTCTGATCGAGTTCAAACCACGAAATCTAACTCCAGGAAGAGAAAATCGATCCCTCCTGGTAATAATGGCAAGGAATCTCCAGCTTCTTCGTCTCTTACAGCTTCCAATTCCAAGGTTTTGATTCACTATCCCTCCTGTGTAGATATGTGTTGTTGACTATAGGAAAAGTGTAGTCTTCTGGATTTAACAAGTATATGCATAGTTGAGTTGTGATTAGTGCAGACATTAAGTTGGTTTTGGATTTATGATTAGATTTCAGGAGAGAATGGTGGAACCAAGAGTGGGAAAAGATGTAAGCAAGATGAAGCTGGGAGTAGTAAGAACGGAATAGACAAGTGCGATAGTAAAGGCGAATACAAGGACGATGCAAAGCCTCCTGAGGCGCCTAAAGATTATATTCATGTTAGAGCTAGAAGGGGTCAAGCAACCGATAGTCACAGTCTCGCTGAAAGAGTACTAACTCCTGCGAAAAACGATATTACTTTTTTCGATATTACGATGTTTTGGTTTGAATTTACAGTGTTGTGTGTTTGGTATCAGGCAAGGAGAGAAAAGATCAGCGAGAGAATGACGTTGCTGCAAGATCTTGTTCCTGGTTGTAACCGGATTACAGGGAAAGCGGTCATGCTTGATGAAATTATAAACTATGTGCAGTCCTTGCAGAGACAAGTTGAGGTAAAAACCCGGGATTATAACAAAATGTTTATTGAAACCGGAGTTGAGTACTTCTTACATCTGAAACTTGCGGTCGGTTTTTTCTTCAGTTCTTGTCAATGAAGCTCGCAACTATAAATCCACGGATGGAGTTTAATGCTACTGCTGCTTTATCCACTGAGGTAAAATTCTGCTTTTGAAGCTGCGATATCTTGTTGCTATTATCGAAATGTTTTGTATCTATAATCTGTGAATCTGTTATGTATAGATGATTCAACCGGGGGAGTCTCTAACGCAATCTCTTTACGCAATAGCTTGCTCAGAGCAAAGACTTCCATCAGGATACTATTCCATTGGCAAGAACATGCCAAGATTCTCAGACACACAATTCCCCTCGACCGATGGATTTGTTCAAGCTGAGGTAGTTAATGTCAGATTATCGAAACTTGTATAGGTATATCGTAAACTCAACTTCTCTTACTCTATCCTTTTGTGCTTGTGATTGATTTCAGACACCGGGATTCTGGGAAAATGACCTGCAAAGCATTGTTCAGATGGGTTTTGGAGATATCCAACAACAGAGCAGCAACAACAACTGTGAGAAGAATTAAAACTAGAGTCCATTGAAACAATTTAGAACCAAAGTCTCATGCTAAATCTCTCATCTTTGGTGTTACAGGTTCTGAGCCAACACTTCAGATGAAGCTTGAGCCATAATAAGCTGAGTAAAAGGTGTTTATTAATGTTATCTCTGTACATACAGAAACCAAGTAGTGATGGGTACGAAGTGAAACATGTGGAATTAATGTTTACTATCGTTTCTTCTTTGCTTGTGCATCTGTTGATTTCTTCTCAACCCAAAAACTTCAGATTATGTAAAAAAAAATGACAAGAACTTTTTTATTGGACCATCTCTGTATTATTTACAATTGTTATGTATTATTGCTCAACTTGTAAGAATCGGGAATAAGTTGTTAGTATTGTAGCTCACTTCTTATATAATTTTCACTTTTTTTTACTTGAATTCGTAGACGTAACCAATTATGTTTAAATGTTTTAGTGTCTTATTATAACAAATCTAATTAATGTGTTCTATATATGGAAAAGAAATATTCATAAATTAACCAAAAAGATTGCAACAAAAAAAGTCACATTAGGGCGAGGACTAGAACATGTTAATTAGACTCTCTTTCTTTCCTATTACTGGAAGTTTAAGTTACATAGGTTCAACAAATAAAACTAGTGATTCTGATTATTTTGTTTGGTTTAAACTTCAAACTAATATGGTTATTTCCCTGGAGATGAACCTCTTCCAAATCATATAAAAGACCTATAGTGCGCGACATTACGCCACCCATAGACAAACCATAGAGTTTAAGAGATATGGCTTGAAAGTTGTTGAAGTTGCATCCCACTCCTTTCCATTTGCAATAAGCAACGGATGAGATTGATGACCATCGAAGTGGGTGTGGTTGAAAAGCTTTGGCAAGTGCTCACATTCCGTCTTTGTCCTTTTGTACAGCGACAATGACATCAACCATCAAAAATATAACGAAGAAAAGTGGTTTCATCATTGTTAAGCAAAAAAAGGGAAGTTGCCAAATTAGAGTAACCAAATTTAAAAGACATGTAAATGAAGGAATATAGTCTCGGTTCAGAACCTAAGAAGTGTTTTAACTGTTGGGAAGACACTCGGTGAATCAGAGGTTTTTTATTTTGTTTAATAAATTGCTTATAATTTGCTTATGTTTTGCATATATTTTGCATATGTTTTTCTTTTTCTGTTTTTGACAATTTAAGAAAATAGATATATAACATACTAATAGAGTTGAAATAGTTATCATCAGATTTTTTTAAAAACTTAATTAGTGTTATTTACTGAATCAAATAAAAAACCACACAATGTAGGCAATATTCACAACTTTACATCTCCTCCGTCTATCAATGACTCTTATGATACAACCTGATGTTATGTGCTCTTATGAGTTTAACTCGTCTTCAACTCTATTTCTTGCCAATTGATAGTCTTAGATTTAGTGGTATGCAGTTACTTGTTCTTATGACATAATACGTTCATCCAAGAATGATATCATCACTCTTGCATATGTTTAGTTATAGCTGATAATTTAGAAATCCTAAGCACTTGAGTATGTTAAGATACGATGTTGTGTATAACAGGTTTACTTCATTCACATCAGTGTCATCACTTGTTTTGGATTTTAGTGATTTATATTCTTAATTTTCAAAGAAACTTTGGTTCTATATCGGTTTTTCCTTTTTTAGTTCGGTGCGGTTGGTTTCCGTATCGGTTATTTCAGTTTTTTTCCGGATCAATTATCCGAATTGAACACCACGACACCTTAACAAGTGATTCATTTAAGGTTATATGATCTATCCGAGAAATGTACTTCAGAATTGCCTTAGGCTTTAGTCCTTTCCATTCTACCACTGCACTAGTTCTTTTACAGACCTTTATCTCTTTAGTGTGATAAATCAATTTCTCCTACAAGGAATCTAACAAAGGCAACTTTCAATTGCGAGATAGATGAGTACAAGAAGAACGTACAAGAAATACATTGAAAAGAGGACAAGTTGAAGAATGTTGCAAACTTTAGATCTATCTCTCACAGAATCAGAATAGACCCCAACAATGTCTGTTTCTTTTCCTATACACATTACAGAAAAAAAAACAAATGTTGTAGAGACGAAATTATATGTTGCATCGGTCATACCCTGAGAACCAAGATGGCTCGGCCAGCTTTGACAACTCTGCATCTTCTTTGTAAAGTGGCTCAAACTCTTCTCTCCATTGCTGATCACCACCTGCACTTGCTGATGGTTCCACTTGTTCATCATATTTGGCCATATGATTGCCATTAAAAGAAGCTTGCAGAGATTCTATGGAATTGTGTGACTCTGTAATGTGTTGTTGGTTAACACTGCTGATTCCGGTTTCCTGTTTCCTCTTCAATAGATTAATCTGTTTATACGCTTCTGATGCTTCATATTCTGCAGCCATTGCCCGTTTCTGCAAATAAACAAACCAGACTTGTTAAGAGTCATATGAGAGATTTTATTGTTATGCATCATAATTAGTTAACTGTTTAAAAATGTAACTTTGTATAGATTAACCTGTGCAATTTTCAATCCTTCTTCAGCTTCTTTAAGTCGCACAAGTAACTCCCCTGCTGCTTCAACAGCTTCAGCTGTGTCTCTTAGTTGTGACTGGAGACTCCTGTTCTCATCTCTGAAGTATTGTGCCTCCTTCTCTCTTTGCACCTTTAGAGCTGAAATTTCTGCAGCAAGTGCGTTGATGAATCTGGACTCTGCTCCCTTGACTCCTGCTCTGGCTGCTGCTTTTTTAACATCATCTATTCCTTCTCGGATCCTCCTATGCCTTGCGAGCAATTGTATATGTTTCTCTTCCAGGTCTGCATATTGTTCAAGCATCCGTGCATGCCCTTGCATCGCCATCTGCATTGCTTCCTTCAACTCTTCTGCACATCTTTTCTCGGTATCCAGTTCACGTTTCTGCTTTTCCATCAGCGCCCTATTGGTATCCAGCTCAGTTCTTAATTCCTCAGCTAGAGAGATCCATTTGCTCTCTGCTTCAGTCCAACAAAGTCTTTCCTGTTCTAATGTCTTCTCAGGACTCTCGTCCATTGACTCAGGAATGGTTTTAAGTGGTGGAGCCTGATTAGGGTCACAAGTGTATGTCAGCCTAAGCAGCGAACCTCTTTTCCGAGATGATGTAAGAGAAGGGTCAGTGTAACATTGTAGCTGAGCCTTTAGATCATGAATCTCTTCCAGTAATACTTCCCTTTCTCCCATGTCACCATAGAAGTTCTTGAAACTTTCAAGCTCGTCTTGCACTCTTTTCAACTCAATCCTCGTCTGCGATACTTCAGGGTGGTTCTCATACATGTCCTTCAGAAGCTGCAGCGTTATATGTCAGGAAACATTTGTGCATCGAGTCAAGAATTTTCTAAATAACAGAAACCCAAAACATTACCTTATGCTCATGCATGAGAGATGCAAATTCTTCATCCAAGAAATCATCTTTAGATAACACGCCGTCCATGAGGCTTTCAAGGCGAACAATCTTGTCCTCCCTTGTTTGTCCTATGATGGCATTGCACTCTCTCTCATGTTTGTACTGTTGCACCTGTTCAATTTGTTATAGAAAATCAGAAAGGTTCTCTTGTTACATAGAAAGTAGAGAAGCTAACAAAACAGAACATAAGAAAGGATCATACCAGCCGATTAAGCTGTGATATTTCAGCGGCTTGCTTAGTGCAAAACTCTTCCATAGCCATTTCTCTTCTGATAGACCCTGCTAGAACCTTTTCCACTGCCTGTATGATACAGAAAAGCCCCATCAGACTATTACACTATACCAATGCCGAATGAAAAACCTGCTCTAAATGAAAGCCACTGTTCTTCTTACCTTGGGAACTTGGAAATGGGACCTTTCTGAAGCTTCTGAGTTCTCAACAGGTACTAACTGAAGATTTGAAGTGTCACTTGTTTCTTGGGCATCACATTCTGCTATGCCTTTGCATTTACTGCACAGTATTTCTTTGAGGTTCTCTTCCGCTACTATATCAGCTTCGGGATATGTTTGCACACCTACATCAGCCTTACTTAAAACGGTTGAAAGCTTGCATTCTGGAGCTCTGTGGGATAATCTGAATGTTGATCGTCTTTGAGCAGTACTCTGGCGATAAGAGTCAAGAATTTTCATGCCTTTGTGGAGGCTAGCCGCCAATTGCTTTGTTGGCACAGGAAAAGCTCCACTTTTCTGTGTAGACAATGCACTTGAGAGGTTTAACATCTCTGTGGACACCGCCAAAGAGGGTTCCATAACTTCTGAAGTTAATTGGTTCTCTTTCTCAATTTCTTTTTGTGATGCGGTGGACATTGATGATGTCTTCAAGCTTTTCCTGCTATGTCTAATCCTAGGAGAGACACTCTCTGTGGGAGGTATGAGCACAGGAGAAACACTTACTGGATCTATGCTGAGGCACGGTGACACAGGATTTATATCATCTGAGGTAGCAGCTACTGATTCAACTGGAGAAACAAGAGCTTCAGGAACCAAGTCTTGGCATGATGGAACATTATCCGCCTTGCTTGGTGACTTGCAGTGGTGTATGTCGCTAATACAAGAATGAGGAGAATTGGTTATCAAAGCAGGTTGTACACTCGAACCATGATCCATTGTTTGTACAGCTGCGTTGATCTGATCTTTGATGATGCCAATTTCTGCCACAGTTAATACATTATCAGTAGTCGCTGCCCCATGGTTCTCAGTTTGGCAACATGCGTCCTCCATGTTAACATCTGTATCATCAGGACACTGCTTTCCTGTAGATTGACCATCAGCTGATTTAAGGTGGGAGTTGTTGTAATTTTCATCCTTCAGGGCCACAGTTTGCAAGGATGAATCTATTTTCTCTACTCTGCTCATGTCATGATTCTTCTCCTCGGCAGGTGGAGATGATTGCAAGCCCATTTGGGCACAAAGCCTTTCAACAGCCTCCTCATCAATTTCCATCTCAGTATCCCCATCATCATCTCCATGGGGTAATGATCTTGGGTGACCCAGGCCAAAGCTTCTTAACAAACTCAAACTTCTACGCGCATTCCAGGAAGTGGTATAAGCTGCATTTGGGTTGGTTGGGTTGTTTCCATTATCCTTAACCCTTTGCAGTTCGTCCTGTTCATTTTACATTAGTGAAGTTACTTTCACATTATATTTATATATTATGATATAATCCAAAGAATGCATACCCTCAGCTGGCGTATCACTTCCCGCAAGAAATTTACATCATCCTGCATTACTTCATTGACAACTGCCTTGTTCTGTATCGCCTTTGCACGCTGAGCAAATCTCAATGTACTGAAGGTTTCACTCCTACAACTGCAATTTATGATGCAATTTTATTTTACAGAAAACTGGAAGGATAAAATAATATCTTAAAGGGAAGTTTGGGTTCTCGATTTACCTTTGCGAGGGCGAAACTGCACAAACCATAGCTAATTTTGCATTCCCACCAAGAGACTCCTGCAACAGAAATGTCAACCTGGAATCTCTGTAGGGTATATGCCTTTGCTTCCCTGTTTGTGAAATTTCTGCTAGAATGTTTATCAAATTCCTGCAAGTGAAAAAAAGTGGATTTTACATTTTTCTACGATTCTACAGTTTCAGACTCTATAGGCATAGAAGTCAGAAGTTACGATCAACATTTTCAAATTGTGTTTCCTTTTTTCCCTTAGTGTCACCAAAATCCAGATTCAAACGTATGCTACAGCATCAAATATAGTTCCTAGATGAACAAAATGCAATATTTACTGGAAAAGAACAATCAACAAGCAGCCATATCATTAGTAACAATATTCTGATCTTACCCAAGTTGAGAAAGTGATCGATTGATATTCCCAGCTTCCTTCAAACGTTCTCCTGCTGCACCAGTTGATTTTTGTCTTTCGGAACCAGCCAGATCAACAAGATTAATTCTACTTGTTTTGAAGCTGCTTAGACCATCTGCAGCACTCTGTTACAGATTACATTCAAATTTAGTTAGATAATAAACAATGAATTTATTGCTAGACTAGGTAAGCAACTGAGCCTCATAACCGATTCCTAAAACTTGCAGCTGTCAATAAATATGAACAATTTATTAAAGGAGAAAAGCCCACCTTGCAGTGGGACTCAACGACACAAGTAAATACACAATGCGACCTTGAGCTCTCTGCATTTACACTTGTTGCACCAGTCCTTCTGTTTGCCAATCCCTGCACCAGTTTCAGATGCAAGCGTTACTATTGAAGATACTCATTCAAATCAAATAAAGCTCAGATTGTCTATACTGCAGGATTTCGACATGCTTCGGCCAATAAAGATCTTTTGTAGTCATGTTCTTTTTGACATTTGATTTACATCACTAACAAAGCCAAAATGTGAAACTTCAATGAACAGTTTTTCAAATTACTGTAGTGTGACCACCTTTTCTTTTAACAAAGCAAAGGTTAGCATCCCATCTTTAAAAAGTTAACAATGGTATCACACCTAGAAAACCCCAAGTGTACGTGTACGTGTACGTTTTGAGCTATCATCACTCTATAAATCTTACAGAATAGAAAGGGATTAATTTCCAAAGAGGAAATTTAATGAAAGGTGTAACAAACCTTAATCAGAAGCTGTGACAAATCCTTCAAGTTTTTCACGTATCCCTCAGTCAGATTTTCAACATATACACCGGACTTGACATCTTCTCTAATCTGGTAAAGATATTAATGAAAAAACGATGATCCCAGGATCTTTTATTCTTTTTCCTTAAAATGTAAATCAAGTTGAAGTTGTAAGTTCCTTTACCATCAGGTTTTTTTGGCTCGGATCCAAAAGATCTGTTATTTGCTCGTTGTATATCTGCAATGGAAGATGGAAAAAAGAACAATGAATATCAAGCTTTCAGAAATGAACATCAAACGGGGCCAAACTAAAGTAGCATCCACTCATTGAACCTCAAGAAATGAACAACGGCATTGGTAATTGAGCTGCCTTTCAGCATGTTTCACTTGCTCCTGCAAACAAGAAAAAATCAACTTTAAATGTGCTACCTCTTTCACAAGATAAAACAGACTGAAAGTAAACAACACCGAACATCACCTCACTGATACGGGCGAAGAGCAATTCAAATACACGCGGAGTCAAACCTCTTTGGTCACCACTAAGGTGCTCTTCCAACAATCCATTTGCAGGACCCCACATGGTATACGTTTTCCCACTACCAGTCTGATGAAAAATGTTCAAACAGTTGAATTTCAGAAGCTAAAATCACAAAAATCTGGTTTCAAGCTCAAAGAATCACATTGAAAAATGATGACTACCTGTCCATAGGCAAAAACAGAACTGTTAAATCCAGCCAGACAGTTTTCTACAAGAGGAGCTCCGACAAGCTGAAAGATTTCATCCTGTAATGAATACAAAATAGATAAGGACTTAGCCTATGTAAATCATGCGATAACATAGTATAATGACACCAGAATCACGAAAACTAAATCCATACCTGTGTTGACTCCGGGTCAGCAATCGAGTCAAACGTGAAAGTATGTTCATTAATTGTGAGTGCATCGCTTGAAATCTTTTTTACTATCATCTCCTCTTCCTCATCTTTGCTTGGAGGCTTCACTCTGACTATAACCTACAAAATTAGACAAGTGGCTCAAGTTGAGGTGACATTAAAATTGTAGAAATCCTCAGCAACAAAGACTAGAGGATTAGCTTGAACACTAAAGGTCCCATTTATCAGAAAATCACTTGCATAAAGTTTATCTTCCTTTCACATGTGAGATACTAAACCAATTTGCAACTAAGGAGCCAATTTTTAGTTGGGCGAAATGACATTTCAGGATTCCCCAGTCACATGGAAGCCATACGAAACTAAAAACCTTCTAAAAATACAAGCTATCATCAATTGTTAAGTGCGTAAAGCAATAGGAAGTTTAGAATCTGGAATCTAATTGAAGCAACTAATCCATGAAATTAGGGTTTTATCCTGGAGCAAGAAATCGAAAGCTTAATCTACCTTGACACCAGAGTCTGACAACCCAGCTACTCCGTTTTCGGCCGCAGCTTCCGCGATAAGCTTCCGTTTAAGAGGATTAGCCGACGGCGGACGCGGAGGCAGTGCGCTCTTCAGTTTCGCCGGAGAAGATCTAAAATCAGGCATCACAGAGTTCAGATCTGGAGGTGGAGCGTTCTCTTTGGCGGATCTAATCTTCCTTTGGGACTTTGATTTTGTCAAGCTAGGGTTTGGCGATTGCGACTCTCCCATATCTCGCAAGATAGCGTTTCTTGGCATCATGAAGTGCTTCATCTTCGCTGCGAAAACAATTACAGAAGAAAAGCAAAAATATGCAAGAATCACAGTGTTCGGGCAAAGAAACGAAGAAGAAGAAGAGAAGGAGAGAGAGAGAGAGCCGTTAATGGCGAGAATTTTGAATTTCTAGATCGTGAAATTGGTTTCACATGTGTATTCAATCTAATCTTTGTGATCGCGAGATGAATCCAACGGTGGAGGTACAATTAGGTCCCATGTTTTTGTTTGACCGTTTGAGTTTTACGCGGCACGTGGCTTTTTAGATTGGGTTTATACAAATGAAAGCCCAACTAAATGATAATATTGTATAGGCCCGGAATGATTAGATTTTTATTTTTGGTTTATAAAATACTAGTTGTTAAAGTAATACAAATGTATATTTTTCTGAATAATGCTTTATTTCTCTTTTTTCTTACCGTCAGAAAAGAGACATTTTGGAGTTACTGTACATGTTTTTCAGTTCATTGAAATAGATAAAAAGGAATAAACAAGTATCCCAAAATATACACAACGCACTGTGAAGAATTAAATTCCATAAGAGTCAAGAAGGACCCTATGAAGTATTTGCTGTTTACAAATAAACCATGAACGTAGAGCACAAAACACAAAACATTTCCTGTGATGTTATGGAAAAATTTGGTGCATGAGAAATTGATTCCAGTTTGTTTCCAGTCAATTGAACATATTGTTCATACCAGTATCATTTTGTCATTGTGAAATTACTAAATTTTCATTTTTCCCCCTTTATCAAACGAAAACGATAAAAATGCTTAAAAAGGGCTAATAGGAGAAGAAACATTCGATGCAAGAAAAGTGAAATTTTGATTTTCCTTATAAATACACATCTTTCATCTTTTTCACATCTCTTTTGTTTTCTCTTGTTAAAAAAATCTTGAATTAGGCTCGTTGTTTCCCGTTACTTCTCTGCCTACTCACTTCTCACGGCGATGGCTATCATCTCTGAAATTTCCAACGACGACGATCAAATCAAGAAGACGAAGATAAACAAATCGAGACATCCAAACAAGCCCAAAATCTCCCGATTTCTTTCTCAATTCTAGACGAAGCCGTCGATTTCCATTTCCATTTTTCGCCTTTCACACATTTTGTCGCCTTTTGGAGAATTTTAGCTTCGAAATGGAGATGATAGCTCTTGAGGATTTTTTTTGTATAGGATACTTTTAATCACCTACAAGTAGTAACCCACACCATATTACAGTGTTCCACTACCTTATTCACCGTCCATATCTCAAATCTCGTGGACTTAATACTTATTGGGCCTGAATTATGGGCTTAGCCTGATTCGCTTAATACTGGGCCTGATCTTCTTTTATGTTCTATGCAGTTTTAAATGCTTTTCGTATGGAGTAACAGATAATCATATGCTAATATGATCTGCAACAAACAAGTGTTAAATGATAAATGCCCATGAAGAGTAGAGCAATATGATTTAGTCTTGAGGCTTTGTACCTAGTTTGGTTACTTCAGATACTTCTCTTTTTTTAGTGTTTCTGTTTCAGGTACTTGGTGAACATCAACAACAGGATTCTAAATAGACTTATAGCTAAAATATGAATGAAAAGATATTCAACTTAATGAAATATCTTCACCAGTCTTGATTTATTTTGTTTGTCAACTAATCTTCAGTCAATAACTCGAGGAGTACAAAGCCACAACGGTGATTGAGAAAAAAAGAAAACAACATTACAATTCCCAACACTACGAACCAATAAGCCTGCATGTATTCATGACTTAGTAAATTGAATTCGGTAATACACCGAAGAAGATGGTTGGATTCACTTACGATATTTGCATTTGCACTCAAACTTGTATTTATCTCTTCAAAAATGTACTTGTGTTCACACCTAGTATTAGCATTTGTGTTTAATTAATGCCTGCATTCAAATTTATTTTTGCGTTTAACATTTACTTTTGCATTCGAGTTTAAAATAATAATACCTTTTGTGTTTGTCTTATACATTTGCATTTGTGTTGCATTTAAATTTGTTAGTATTTGACGTTCGTGTTTGCGTTTTTGTTCGAGCACAAGTGATTTGCTTGCCTTTAGTGTATGTTCACATCCGTGTATATGCGTTTATAGTTTGAATTAGTGTTAACGTTAAAGGTGTGTTAGCTTAATTGAGGTTTCATTTACTCCTACTCAAATAGTTAAACTTAACCAAGATAAACTAAAACTGAGAGTCAAAAGAGAAGGGTGTACTACCTTAGAAGAAACCTAAGCTTTGCTCAGATGATTTCTGAAAGAAAAAAACACGCATTAATTAATATATCAAGCAAACTTAGGATTCAAATACATATACAACTACTTACTTGCAAAGAGGAGTGTTAAAGGCGTCGTGCACCACAAAAGCTCCAATCCTGCCTCTTGTAAAAGAATCATATAGTTAGAAAGAGATCAAATGCTCGGGATTTTAACACACAAGTTGTTGTTTATAGGCAATGCAATACCTTTGGTTTCAAAGAAGACGATGAGCTTTTATACCCCAAATGGATGACAAAGTCGGTATTCTTTTAGCATTGCGTGGACTTGGGGAGATAATAACACATTTAATTCCAGCAAGTTTGCTAAAAATCAATTAAGTAAACTCAAACAAAAACGATTGGATGTTGAAAAGTCATGAGATCTCAAGTTTGCAGTGTCATTAACAATCTACGAATCATAACTTTGATAAAAGGGAAAGAAAACTTATTTTATCAAAGCGACTAAATGGCTTCAAAGGGACTGCTACCGGTCATCGTCCCTAACAATGCTTTACTTTCTAAGTCCTACAAGTTTAATATAAACACTAATGAGTATAAGCCACAAAGTTATTGATGTCAGGCCAAAAAGAAACTATAGTATGTTGAACAATCATGTATAATTCATGAGCGCCAAAAACAATCTACGAATCACATGGTTTCATGGCTTTCTCTCCTATACCTCTTACTACTATAACAATGCAAACACAACCAAGAATTTTATAAGATTGTAAAGCGAGGACGAGAGAGAGAAGCAAACCTGAGACAGATAATTGTAAACACTCCAGTTCTTGCTTTTTAGAGAGGGAATGGACGTTTACCTGATCAAACGCGGAAAAGATATCCTCGGACTTTCTGCATTTACATGTTAAGAGCAGTCATCAAAATATGTGGTCAGAAGATGACAATGAGGCATTTGAAATGGATGTACATAAACAAAACAAAATAAACTTACCATTGATGCTAGACCAATGCCAAAATCAATAACTACAAAGAAGAGTACAAACTAATTGAGAATGAAATACATACCTTTTTACCGAAACGTTAGATTCTTGTATTATACAGAGATTTGAAAATTTTATTCATATTGTCCAGACAAAGCAAGACAAATGATATTGACTCCTTTATACATAAACTCCCAAACCAAATAAATGCAGAGTATTGAATCCTTATTAAAGGTATTCTCCCATAATGCAGACAATTGAATATATACTTTTAGCAGAAAATTGAATATCTCAGTTTTGGAATGTCTTTAGACAAACCTTATTGGTAAGGAACATTTATCTCCATACCACTATGCAGAACACTGAATTCATATACCATGTTGTCCCAGTTCAACAAGATATAAGTTTATGCAGAAGATATTGAATTTCTCAGTTACATAATTCGACAAGCCTTATCAACGGCTAGTCTAAGCAGAATAATGATTTTTTCCCAATCTTTGAACATCATTTGATAAAGCCTTATTATAAGCAGATGCAGAGAATTTTATTTGGGACATATAATTTGACAAGTCTTATTAATGGTTGGCAGACCTTAATCCCAAACAAGATATAATAAAGAAGAGTATTGAATTTTTTCACTCTTGTGACATTATCCAACAGTATTGTTCCCAACTCCGCAAATTCTACAGATTTTATTACATGTTGTCCCAGCTACAACGAGATATAGTTCACGCAGAAACTTGAATTTCAGAAATCTTTAGACAACACCGAGCATTCAAGTACGTTGTCCCTTTTTCCTTTTATGAGCCATATGCATATTTACTCCCATCATGCAGAAGATTGAACAAAGTTTATCATGCTCTCATTGTTTCTCTCTTTATGAGCCTTATGCATGCATATTTAATCCCATCCATATGCAGAAGACTGAACAATTTACCGTATTGTTCCAGCTAAACAAACTATTAGTCCAACAAGCAGAGTACTGAATATTGTAGTGTTGGATCAGACTATCAGTCTAACAAGCAGAATATTGAATTTTTCGAAATGGACATTACTTCATAATCCTTACTAAAGCATTTTTGCTCCATCTATATTGCAGAATATTGAACATTATAGACTTTTAAGCAGACATTTGAATTTTCCCCATTCGGACATTACTAGATAAGCCTCTAGTGACAAAGCTGCAGAATATTGAATATGGACTTTAAGCAGAACATTGTATTTTTCCCAACCTCTAGAACATCATTAGACAAGCTTTTGTTTATATCAAGCTTTCCCAGACCAATAAGCTTATGCAGAATAATGAATATTTCCCAATTCTGGATCATTTGACGAGCCTCATTATACAGAATTTAGTTTATCATGCTCATTGATATGCAGAACATTGAAGTATTTTTCCCAATCCTTGAGAACATTATTCGACAAGCATCATTAAAGATGGATTGATTTTTTTCCATATATATGCAGAACATTGAAGTATTATACCCAACTCCGCAAATTATAGAGCTTAGATATTATGTTGTCCCAGCCCCCATAGAGATGGTGTTTATCATGCAGAAGATTGAATAGAGTTTATCAAGCTGTCCCAGCCACAGCAATATATAGTTTACGCAAAAACTTGAATTTCAGAAATCTTTGGACAAAACCGAGCATTTAAGTACGTTGTCCCTTTTCTCTTTTTTATGAGCCTTAAGCATGCATATTTACTCCCATCAATATGCAAAAGACTGAATAGTTCGCCATACTATCCCAGCTTAACAAGCTCTCTATGTTTTCCAGAAACTTATACTGAATATTGTCAATGACACAATTTGTCATGTTTTATCAACAAGCAGAGTATTGAATATTGTAGTGTTGGATCAGACTATCAGTCCAATAAGCAGAATATGAAATTTCCAAATAGCATTAATTACTACATAAACCTTACTTGTTTTTCTCCATCTTGCAGAATATTGAACATTATCTTGCTGTCCCAGCACAACAAGATACATAGAGTTTTAAGCAGACATTGAATTTCCCTTTCGAACATCATTAGATAAGCTGCTCAAGGAAGCTTACTCTCCATCTATACACAATTTAATATTACCATGCTTGTCCGGTTGTCCAAGCCAGTAGATTAGAGTTTTAGCAGATCATTAGACAAGCCTTATTAAAAGGGCATAATATTGAATTAACATAATGTTGTCCCAACACAACAATACCTCTTTAAACGAACAATTGCGTTTTTCAATCTCGACCAAGCCTTATTAAAGGACTGAATAATGCAGAGTGTTGAATATCAGCACAACAAGCTCTCTTTAAATGAACAATTAAGTTATTCAATCTCCACTAAGCCTTATTAAAGGTACTTATTCTCCATCAAAAAGCAGAATTTGAATATCATATCAAACTGTCCAGGTCAGCTTGATTTTCATTTCAATCAGAGTATTGAATTTTTTAGTCTCGGGACCTCGATTATGCAAGTCCTTATAAGCAGAATATTGAATATAATTCTGTTGTCCCAGCACAACAAAGCTCTCCTAGAAATTTGAATCTCCATCAAGCCTTATTTAAGGGTATTTATTCCCAACGAAGAAGCAAAATCTGAGTATCATATCAAGCTGTCCAGGTCAGCGATAATTTAAGCAGAGTATTGAACATTCTCTCTCTAAATGAACAACTGAATTTTTCATTTAGTTGTACTACTGAGTTGTTTTGGTTTGAATATAGACTTTAAGCAGAAAAATGAATTCCCCATTCGAACATTGACTCTCCATCTAGTAGAGAGTTTTAGCAGATCATTAAGCCAGGCCTTGTTAAAAGGATAGTTTTCTCTATATAAGCAGAATATTGAATTAACATAATGTTGTCCCAGCTACAACAATCTCTCTTTAAATGAACAATTGAGTTTTTCAATCTCCAATAAACCTTATTGATCTTAAGCAGAATTTGAATATTATATCAAGCTGTCCAGGTCAGCTAGAATTTAAGCAGAGTATTGAATTTTTTCCAGTCTCGGGACATGACTTAAACAAGCCCTAGTAAAGACTGATCAATGCAGATATATTGAAGTTTACATAGAGTTGAATCCTAGAGACTCAACTCTCCAAATCTAGGAACATAATTTGACAAGCGTTTCTTAGGCAACATCATCGGAACAATTTCCCCAAATTAGAAACCGGACAAACAACAATCATATAATGTTGTGTCCCTTTCTTTTGGGTCTGAAGAAAACTGAAAAACTTTAAAACAAAACTTACAAGAGAAAGACATCGTTTAAATCAGAAACCCTAAGATGTAAGAAGACAAAAACAAAAGAAGATTTCTCAATTTGCGAAATCAAAACTTAATTGAAAAGAAAGGTTTCGACTTTAAGAAAAAATACAATCACGAAAGTAAAAAAACCCTCAAAATTCAGAAACAAAATAAACAGAAACCCTAGATTTGTAACAAAACGGTAAAATCAAAAACACGACTTCGAGTTTTGAAATAAAAAACCGTAAAAATACAACAACAAAAGGGGAATTTTGGATTTGCTTGCTAAATCTGGGAAAATTAGGTTTGAAATCGAACGAAAAACAAAATCACGAAGATCAAACAAAACCCTTAAACGCGAAGAAATCACAAATTCAAAAGAGGGGTTTCGTTGTGCAATAAACAAAATCTACAGAAACCCTATCAAATTTTTTTAAAAAAAACAAACAAACAAAACCTTGCGATGATAATCGCTTTGTGAGCAGAAGAAATCAAGAAGGGAAGCTTTTGTGACCGTTACTTATTAAAAAGAAAGTCGGTCTATCATTTAGTTCAATTGGGCTTTAATGAACATAAGGCCCATATCTTCCTTTTTACTCTTTTCCTTTTTTTCTTGTTTAGTGACGTCATTTTTTTTTTCCGCAATTGTTTTAAAAAAACAGTAGCAAGCAAAAGAATTGGGGGAAGTTAAGATTTATAATTTTAAATAGTTTTATCTAATAGGGTTACTGTCTTACTGAAATAAATAAATAAATAAATTATTAGATCTAATACAACAATAGTAAAAAATATAGAATATTGAAGTATTGAAGCTTCATCATTTAAAATTCCAAAACAAATCTTGTACAACTAACAAATGTTTGTGTCAAATGGTTCATTCGGTTTCTAAATGTTTGTTGATAAAAAGAAGGGAGACTTACTAAAATAACGTTCTTAGGTTTTGGGTTGACTCAAACAACCTTCTTAGATTTTAATTACTGGGGCTAATTTCGAGTCTGTTTTACCCTTTTTCCTTTGATAACAAAAAACGTATTTACAAAAATGTCATTAATGAAATGCGCCGCGTAGGCGCGAAAGTTTCCCGCCTAAAAAAAAAAAGTCTACCGCTATGTGATGGTAGACTTATTTGAGCTCTGGTAGACTTATTTTTTTGTCCGTAGACTTATTTGAGGAGCGGTAGACTTATTTTTGAGCGGTAGACTTATTGTGTCTCCTTTGGTGGTAGACTTATTTCCGAACGGTAGACTTATTTTCTCTGCGGTAGACTTATTTTCCCGTAGCGGTAGACTTATTTTCTGCGGTAGACTTATTCTTCGAATGGTAGATTTATTTTCGTAGACTTATTTTCAGCGGTAGATTTATTTTTCTTCGATGGTAGATTTATTTTGACTGGTAGATTTGTTTCCTTTGGTGGTAGATTTTTAGTCATTGCAGCGGTAGATATAGTGACGGTAGACTTATTTTAGTAGCGGTAGACTTATAGTTTGCGGTAGACTTTTTTATCGTGGTGGTAGATTTATTTTGTGTTTAGTTGTGGTAGACTTATTGTAGTTGTGGTAGACTTATTGTAGTAGTGGTAGACTTATTGTAGTAGTGGTAGACTTATAGTTAGCGGTAGACTTATTTCGTATTTTCGGTCAACGAAACCAACCGTTGACTGGTAGACTTATTTTTTTAGGATCAATGGTGGTAGACTTATGCGTTTTTAGCGATAGAAGCGGTAGATTTGTTTTTACCCAGGTCTAGTGATGGTAGACTTTTTATCAAACTTAGTGACAGTAGACTTTTTTTCACATTAGACATTTGGTAGACTTATTGTGATAGCGGTAGACTTATAGTACTTGGTGGTAGACTTATTTCATGTTTAGGAAACTATAGTGGTGGTAGACTTATTTGGTAGGTGGTAGAGTTATTTGCAAGGAATGCAAAATGTCGATTTTACCCTTAAAAATAGACAAATTTGCACGAAAAATCTGCAACAATGGTGAAGAACTAGGGTTTAGGGTTTAGGGTTTGAACAAAATGAGGTAAATTGGGAACAAAACAAATCATTCTTGTTTATGGTAGTCAGAGTTTTGAGAAGAATTGATGGGTGTTCTTGGTTGATAATTCAAAATGTGGTACAGTTCTAGGGGCATATCATGCAAGTGATGGTAGATTTATATACAAGTGATGGTAGATTTAGTATGTACTATATATTTTCTATCTTTTCGTATGAACTCGTACTCGTGTTTTAAGGATTTTATAATGGTTACAAAGACATTTCAGAAGCCATGTTTTAACCATACATAAATGTTGTCAATTCATTCATTACACTACAAAAAAATGTTCATAGATGTCTACCATAATGTTTGAATCTCTTTGCAAAAAGTCTACCATAACAATTGTATCTTATAGAAATAAATCTACCATAACGTATATTACAAATCAGAACGTGTGTGTCTCATAAAAATAAATCTACCATCAAACGAAAATACATCTCATAAAAATAAATCTCTTTGCATGTTAAACAATACAAAGATTAACCAAATACTACCTAAATACAACAAGAAACAATGGTGTATAGACCATCTTCATGATCTTTTGGATGTTCTTTACAATCTTCATGCGGTTACGCATTGCACGTACAAAGAATACCTGTAAAGAAATTCATGGAAATTAGAACATCTTGGAGTGAAACAAAATCCTAACTTAGCAAAAAAAAAATTCATTCATTCATTAGCAGCTCCAGAGTCGAAAAGTCTACCACAACGTCTGCATCTCATAGAAATAAGTCTACCACAACGTCAGCATCTCATAAAAATAAGTCTACCACAACGTCTGTATCTCATAGAAATAAGTCTACCACAACGTCTGCATCTCATAGAAATAAGTCTACCACAACGTCTGCATCTCAAAGAAATAAGTATACCATCAAACAAAAAGAAGTCTATCATCGAGTAGAAAATAAGTCTACCATCAAACAGAAAATAAGTCTACCATCGAACAAAAATAAGTCTACCATCAAACAGAAAATAAGTCTACCATCGAATAGAAAATAAGTCTACCATCAAACAAAAATAAGTCTACCATCAAACAGAAAATAAGTCTACCATCAAACAGAAAATAAGTCTACCATCGAACAAAAATAAGTCTACCATCAAACAGAAAATAAGTCTATCATCGAATAGAAAATAAGTCTACCATCAAACAAAAATAAGTCTACCAAACAGAAAATAAGTCTACCATCAAACAAAAATAAGTCTACTATCAAACAAAAATAAGTCTACCATCAAACAAAAATCCAGATCTCGAAAAAATTCAGATCTGGAAAAAATTCAGATTTGGAGCAAAACGTGATTTTACAAAAGTTCAACATACCCAAACGAAACCGGTTAGAATCAAGAGATTACCTCTCTACAACGCACGAAAACGAAACCCCAATACTCGCCGGAACTTTCCTTCGCCGGAATTTCGAAACCTATGAACGAAGAACATATTGAAGTTCATAAATCCGAACTCCAGACACTCGTGAATGATAGAGAGGAAGATAACTCATGATTTGTTTCGAATCTTACCGTCAAAAGCAACAAATTTCGTCGCCGGAGAAGAAGTCGCGATTTGAGTCGCCGGAGAGAGAAGTCACCGGAGAGAGGAAGAAGAAGATGAAGAGTTGAAATCTGATTTTTTTTTTTTTGGTTTTATGTTTTTTTTTTTCTCAAAGGTCAATGGCATTTTCGTTAATAAACGATTTTGAAGTATTTTTAATGTCTTTGTAACCTTTTTTAGCTTAAATGTTTGAGCTAAAAAATTGAAAAGTTGTTTGAGTAAACACCAAATCTAAAAAAGTATTTCTAGTAATTATCTCTGAAAAGAATAATAGTCAAATGAAAACCATTTGGACTCAGTTTTATCACTCAAAACATTGTAAGACATGAAAAAACAATAGTAGCATTATAAGCCTCACATGTTAGATTTCTAAAAAATAGCATCGACATAAATCATGAACAATTCGATTTGAATCTATATAAACATAAACCTAAAGTATTAGAAAATGCTCAATATATAAAGTTTTAGTGAATTAAACTTTGAGATAAAAAAAGAGAGAACGATTAACGTTTTCGTTACTTATTCTACATTATTGTATGTAAAAAAAACTAAGATATTCATATAATACATTTTTGTAAGTTAAGAATCATATAATACCAAAAAAACTTCAAAATTTTATATCCAAAATTTGCAACAAAAACATGATATTTTTGTAAATCTCAAAACAACATATTATAATAAGCAATTTTAAAAAATAGTAGATTTTAAAATTTTGTTTTAAAAATACCATTATTTGTTCTATTTTTCTCTCTCTTAGTTTTATCTAACGCCCAAAAAGCTTGTTCTCGGATTAGTGAGGTTATTGAAGCTGAGTTTGTTCTTAGTATTGTCGGTTTTCTTCCAATGAACGAATTTCCCCATCTTCAATTGAGTCAGCTTCTTTTTTTAATTTGTGTTTTGATAGCTTTGTGTTTTCATATACTAATTTGATTCTTTACCGTTTGAAGCTGCTTGAGTGTTTATAAATATGTTTTCATGGTCATCTGAAAACACAAAGTTTATCGTTGAGAGTAGAGCTATCCCTCTATTTTTCCATCTTATGAGTTCCTGCAGTGAAGAGATCCAAGAACAAGCTGTCTGGGCGTTAGACAATTCTCAAGCTGTCGTGAATGTGGTTTCTATCATCGCTTAAAATGTTCCTCAAAGATAGTGGATATGATTAGTGACATTTTAAAAATTGTACTATTCCATTACAAATTTGTAGTATCACTTATGTAACCAATTAGTAAAATGAATTATACAAAATATTACCACTGTTTTTTTTTGTACGGGAATTTTATACGGGAAACCTAATATTTTTTTAATTAAAATGAAAAAGTATTAAAATTAGAAAAAAGTCCATATTCTAGAAATATTGGGTTTGGGCTAAAATTTCATAAAAATGTAGCCTTTAGAGCAAAGAAGCCTCTTTTGTCGCCTTTTGATCTCGGCTGCTGAATTGTCTTTGCTCCATTTCCATTTTTCGCCTTTCACATAGTTTTGTTTCTAGTTGTTCGTCCAAAGGTTCATCCAATACCTCCACGCAGTGCCGGCTCAGAGGGGAGGACAAGTGGTGCACTGCCCCTGGACCCCACTTCCTCTCCCATTTTTAGGGGTCCATATTTTTGATTTTTTTTAAATTTTTTTTATAAATTAACAAAATTTTAAATAAAAAATAAATTAAAAGGCTTATAATTTTTTTTTCTAAAATATATTTTCCATTTTTTACGAAAATATGTATTAAAAAAAATTTTAAATCGCAAATTTTTTTTAAAAACTAAGTTTAAGGGGCCAAATTTTTTTTTTTTGCACCGGAGCCTATAAAAACTTTGAGCCGGTCCGGCCTCACACGGATCTCATAACCCAACGCTACCTCCTCCGTTCGTCTCCTTCTTTCTCCGTCTCATCACTTCGTCGGGACTCTACAACATCGCTTCACCAAGACTTCTCACTTCGCCGAGACTCATCGTTTCGCCAGAACTTCTCACTTCCCCGGGACTCAACGACGGAATTGCCAAAACCAGAAGCAACATTACCGAAGGTGGTAGTCACCATGGGCCGGTACTTTATGCGCTCGTAGGATTCCCTTCTCTGTATCCACCAAAATGGTACATTCTCATTTGTAAACCCATCAAGATTCCGAACAAGATTCCTTTACAGTTGGTCACACTCGCTTCACCTCCTTCCATGCCTTTTGGATCTGCTGTGGTCACCATCGGAAATGAGATGTATGTATTCGGTGGTTGCGACGGCTACACGAAATCTACACCATGTGTGTTTCTCATCGCTTCCAGGTGGCACTTGCTCCCGAATATGAGAAAGCCTCGCTACAAAGCAGCAGCCGGAGCTATTGACGGAAAGATCTACGTAATCGGAGGTTGCGATATGCGATCTTCAGAATCAGATTGGATCCAAGTGTTCGATGTGAAGAATAAGGTTTGGAATCGACCTGTCCCTGGTCCGTACCCTTACGATGGGGTAGGAGAGTTTCTGACTTATGTGGTAATGAAAGAGAGGATTTACGTTTTGGATCCTGATTCTTGTTTTTCTTACCAACCCAAAACTCGTAAATGGGAATCATGGCTTAATGACAATGGATTGAGGAGTTTATGGCAAGAGTGTTCTTGTGTGGTAGATGATATGTTGTATACAATTGATCCTTTGTGTACTTGTGGACATCCAATTGCTGTGTATGATCCCGAGGTGGAAGATTGGAAGATAATTCCCTCATCTTTTTTATTACAAGTCTTAAATGGTGAATTTGAATGGAAACTTGGCAATTTTGGGATGTAATCAGCCTTGGTATACTGAGGGGAAGAAAGATACCTTGTGCGTAATAATCAGTTTGGAAAGACGTGGACTAGGTGAGTTTTGGGGGAAGGTCGAAATAGTCGAGTGTGACACTTTAGTGTTGGTTTTCTTTCTACTAGGATATGATTCCCACAATCGATTGGAGTAAATGTTCCAATTAACCTGTTGACACTTTTTTTTTTAAAAAGAGAATATTTCTTAACCTTACAGCATTTTCACACTATGTAATAATTCTATTGTTAATTGTTGTTGATCAATCTACTGAGTTTGAGATAAGGACTTTGAAAAAAGCGAGTTTGCAAAAATGAGTAATCTATAAACAGAAGATGAAATTCAAGTCAAAGAAATGAATGTAGACCCAAAAAAATATACATTCCTTACCAAAAGAAGATAACACACTTTTACAGGAATGCACACATAATACAACCAATCAGATTCGAGTTTAGGTGACTCATTTTTAAAACGCTCGAGATTTTTGCAGTTTCGTCAAAAGAAACAAAATAAAACTGGAATCTCCTTTTGATCTGATTCCGATCAAAAATCAACAATGGCGGAAACAGCAAACACAGATCAAGAAGGAATCGATGGAGTTCGTATGACATGGAACGTTTGGCCTCGTTCCAAAATCGAAGCAAGCAAATGCGTGATCCCACTCGCCGCTTGCATTTCTCCGATCCGACGACATTCCGATATCCCAACCCTCCCTTACGCTCCTCTCAAATGCCGTACTTGTACTGCTGCGTTAAACCCTTACGCACAAGTCGATTTCAACGTCAAGATCTGGATCTGTCCCTTTTGCTTTCAACGTAATCAATTCCCTCCTCATTACCATGTCATCTCTGAAACCAATCTTCCTGGTGAGCTTTATCCTCAGTACACCACTGTTGAATATACTCTACCTCCGAGTGCTGGACAATTTGATCCCAGGAACGGTGAAGCTCCGTCGCAGGTGGTTGCGCCGGTGTTTGTGTTTGTTCTTGATACTTGTATGATTGAAGAAGAGTTAGATTTTGCTATATCGGGGCTTAAACAAGCGATTGGATTGCTTCCGGAGAATGCATTGGTTGGATTTGTGTCTTTTGGTACTCAGGTTCATGTACATGAATTGGGATTCTCTGAGATGTCTAAGGTTTTTGTTTTTAAAGGAGATAAAGATATCTCTAGAGATGAGGTTTTGGATATGTTGGGACTTCGAGCTTCTTCAAGAAGAGGAGGTCCTGTTTCTGGAGTGCAAAATGGCTTCCCAAGTGCTGGTTTGAATAGATTCTTGTTACCTGCTTCGGATTGTGAATTCACGCTTAACTCGGTGGGTAATGGTTTGAGTGTGTTTGTTCAGCTCGTTTTGAATGCTAAGTCGATTAATTTCATCTCTTTGTGTGAATGATGTTTTTGTATGCAGCTTTTGGATGAGCTACAAAGTGATCAGTGGCCTGTTAAGCCAGGTCATCGTTCTCAACGATGCACAGGTGTGGCATTGAGTGTAGCTGTAGGATTGCTTGGAGCTTGCTCACCTGGAACCGGGGCTAGAATTGTAGCTTTGGTTGGAGGTCCATGTACAGAAGGACCTGGAACGGTAAGTGCTTGTTGATGATTGATGGCAGTGTGAGCTCTTGTACTAGTCTTGGTTACATTTTTCTCACTCATGACCTTTTTTTTTAATAGATTGTCTCAAAGGATTTGTCGGATCCTGTGCGCTCTCACAAAGATTTAGAAAAAGATGCTGTTCCTTACTATAAAAAGGCTGTCAAGTTTTATGATAGCATTGCGAAGCAACTGGTCGCTCAGGGGCATGTGTTAGACCTTTTTGCTTCTGCACTTGATCAGGTATTACTGTGACATGATTATATAGTGTTGGTGCACAAAGCTCTGTATTAGCTTCTTAAGTTTGATTGTGCAGTTTTCATTAGCTGCAACGATTGGATGTTAGATGTTTTCTGTAAATAATGTCTTCCTATAGTTGTTCTCTTTAGTCCACATAAAGGCATTGTTTGTGTCTTTGCAGTTCTGTCATTTCTGATAACTATAAATGTATCTCTAATAATAATTGTTACCGCTGTTGCATTTGGATATAGTTAGGTTGGGGTTGCTGAGATGAAAGTTGCAGTTGAAAGAACTGGAGGCCTTGTTGTTCTCTCTGAAAGTTTTGGTCATTCTGTATTCAAAGATTCCTTCAAGCGGGTTTTTGAAGATAGCGATCAGTCTCTTGGCCTCTGCTTTAAGTAAATGTTTACTTTGCTTCTGCATCACTCTCTTTGATATATCTTTTACATGATAAGGAAAATTTTGGCAATGCAATAACCTTTCTTTGATATTCTTTTCAAGCATGTATGTTAGAGATAATATTTATGTACGTGCTTCAACCTAAACTGACCTTGAATCGTTGATTTCCAGTGGATTGCTTGAAATCAATTGTTCACAGGACATCAAAATTCAAGGGGCTATTGGGCCATGCTCATCATTAGAGAAGGTTAAACGTGGTGTCCTTGAAGATCTACTTCTTTCAGAGATGCGTTGATAGTGCTTTGTAAGATGAATGAAGCTATCTCTTGTCGAGTAATTAAATTTTTTCCTTTTATTTGGAACCTTGCAGAAAGGTGCTAGTGTTGCTGATACGGTTATTGGAGAGGGGAATACTTCTGCTTGGAAGCTATGTGGCCTTGATAAGAGTACTTGTTTGACAGTGTTTTTTGATATATCTTCAAGCGGGTCAAACGTTCCTGGAGCTGCGAATTCTGAGTTTTATTTGCAGTTTCTCACAAGGTACTTTCTCCGTTTTCCAGTCTTGTAACCCGGTCTTTTTGTATCTCTTTCTGCATTAAATTATTGGCATCATCAGAAGATTTTATTGTTGTTCACTCGATTGCAGTTACCAAACCCCTGAAGGTCAAACATTGCTCCGGGTTACTACTGTATGCAGACAGTGGATAGACAGTGTTGTGAGCTCAGAGGTATGTCCTGCTTTTTTCTTTTCTGCATAAACATATTACTTTATTTCAATAGATACGCAGCTGTAGTTTTCTGTATCATCAGCTACTCTCTGAATCCATAATAAAGAGTCAATCTATCAGCTCTTTTCAGTTTTCTTCCATATAATTGAACTTTCCTTGTACTTTTTAGTACCACTGCTTACGCTAGGATGAAAGGATGCTTTGCATCTCACTGTTTCTTTGCATAGTAAACATACAATTGCATCCATCACTGTTTCAGTGTAGTCAATCTGCAACAATCCATCACTGATATGTCATCAAAGATAATTTATATGATATCATAAGTAAGCTTGAGACATGCTTTGGATTTTAGCTTGTACATTCCTTTGATGTTGCACTGGCAACGTTGGATGTGGTGTCATTTGCATGATTTATTGAAATTTTTTCTTTTATGAGATGAATTCTAGTGGTGGTCTGGGTTATGCAAAATGGAATGTATGTGTTCTGTAACCTAAAGCTTTATAGCGAGCTAACAATATATTACACTGTTACATTTCAGGAACTTGTACAGGGCTTTGATCAAGAAACTGCTGCTGTGGTCGTGGCAAGATTAGCTTCTTTGAAAATGGAGTCAGAGGTACTTCACAGCTTCTTCACTTGGCTTACACTAGACAGATTTGATTTGGCATTTACTGTATTTCATTTTTGGAACAAGTAAAGTAAGCTCTTAGAGGTGGCTATGATTTCAAATACCTTTATTTCCTTGGGAGATATAATTTCCAGGAATCCCCAGGACCTTTGGTCAAAAATTCTATTCTATTAATTCAGAACGAAATTCAAAGTTTATTGTTCACAAAGCTGTTCAGTTGTAAGAGTAATATAAACAAGAAGGATCAGTGGGAAAGCTTATCACTAGTGCTGTTTTATCTATACAATATTTCTATGACATTGTTTCATCTATAGACAATTCATGATATTTTTTGCACAGGAGGGATTTGACGCTACTCGGTGGCTGGATCGGAATCTTATTCGTCTTTGTTCAAAATTTGGAGAATACAGAAAGGATGATCCAACCTCCTTCACGCTGAATCCCTATTTTTCACTGTTCCCTCAGTTTCTGTTTAATCTTCGGCGATCGCAATTTGTTCAGGTACCACTGCTTTTACATTTCATGGTTTGTGCACATCATGTGACTAGTCTACTGCGTAGTTGACTCGTGTTTTTTTGCGCGCTTGAAATGATGGCAGGTCTTTAACAATAGCCCTGATGAAACCGCATACTTCCGCATGTTGTTAAACCGGGAGAATATTTCGAATGCAACAGTCATGATCCAACCGTCGTTGACGGCATATTCATTCAATTCACCACCTCAACCAGCTTTGCTAGATGTGGCTTCCATTGCAGCCGATCGGATTCTCGTGTTAGATGCATATTTTAGTGTTGTAGTCTTCCATGGAATGACTATAGCACAATGGCGAAACATGGGTTATCATCATCAGCCTGAACACCAGGTACTACTAATAATTAATTTTCAGAATACTGAACCATCTCTTTGTGGTTGATTGATATGCATAAATAATCTACCATAAACTATGATAATTTTTTGCGACAGGCCTTTGCTGAGCTATTACAAGCTCCTCAAGAGGATTCTCAGATGATGGTCCGAGAGCGTTTCCCCGTCCCAAGATTAGTTGTGTGTGATCAGCATGGCTCGCAGGTCTTTTTGCTTTTCACTATTTGTTATCATGTAATTGTCAGCTTCATTTTGTTTGTGTATCTAAAATTGGATTTGGATGGGAAAAATGCAGGCAAGGTTTTTACTGGCGAAGCTGAATCCATCAGCGACGTACAACAATACAAACGAGATGTCAACAGGATCAGATGTGATATTCACAGACGACGTGAGCCTTCAAGTCTTCTTTGAGCATCTTCAGAAGCTGGCTGTGCAATCTTGAGTAGCCATTTTGTTTCTTCGGGTTTTTTTCTTCCATGTACGCCAATCAGATATCGCTTTTTCTTCTTTTATTAAACACCTGCATAAGAAAAAGTTCACATAGTTGAGAAGATTCCTCCTTTTTTGGGGGATAAATTTTTGTATCATTATTAATTTTGTTTTTCCTGATTTTAAGATCGAGGTTTTGGATCAAGCGATATTTTTTTTTTTTTTTTTTCCAACCTAACTATTAATAAAAAAAACTCTTGCTGGATTGGAGATCAAGTATGGCGGAATATAGTCTACATATGAAAAGTTTAAAGCACGTGATCTTGCAGAGCGAGCTAAGCAGTCCACCTTCAGATTAATAGACGGGAGATTAATGATAAGGAGAAGTTGGATAGGCGGTCTTGTAGTCTCCGTAGTTTATCTAGGATAATCGCAAAACTTGGCCACCCCTCGGGATTCTTGACCATGTCGACCAGGTCAGCACAGTCTATCTCGAACGTATGACAATCCACTCCTCTCTCCAAAATGCAAGACATGGCCCATACTAAAGCCTCGACCTCCGAATGTAGAGGTGATCTTCGTTGATTTAAGCCTTGCGCGCCTAGAAGCAACACCTGCTCATGTTGGACACACACCCAACCCAACCCTGTAATTATATCTGTATCATTCCAAGACCCATCGACCTGACACCGAATCTCATATGTTGGTGTTTGCATGACGTATACGTTTTCCCGTAGTCTAAGTTTCTCCTCAGTTGTCCTCTGTTGAGCATTTGTCCAAGCCAAAAATTTATTTTCCACCGATCTTATAAGAGTAAGCGAGTCCGCTTCTATACCTTGAATGCATTTTTTATTCCTTGATTTCCAAATATACCAAACCACCCATGGGAATATTAAGGTATCTCCTTTAAGGGTATCCTCACTCGTAACTCTAAAAAAAAAGAAATCCATATTCGCATAAACCGATGTGTATGACATAATCGCTCTCCCCCGCGTAGATAAAAATAGGCCCAAATGTCTTTTGCAACCGGACATTCAAATAAAGCGTGATTTATTGTTTCCTCATGAAACCCACATCGCCCACAAACCGTTGGGGAATTGATTTCCCGATGGTTAATCCTTTCTAAAACTGCCAAAGAACCTGATAAAGCTTGTCAGAGAAAATGTTTAGTTTTAGGAGGGCACTGAATCTTCCAAACATGTGCCTTTAATACCGTAACACTAGGTTCACTTATCATGTTACCAACAATATTCCTCTCGACTTCCTTTGCCAACCAATATCCCGATTGAACATTATACTTCCCTGATTTAGTAAAATGTCAAATAAACCGATCCTCCATAAACGACGAATTAATTTCCAACCCCTGGATGAGATGAATATCCCCTGATTCCATAAATTCCTGAAGCATTGGGAGATGCCATTCATTTGTGGCAAAATTTTACAAATGATTTACCTTTAAATTGGGGTGCAATGAACTTTCCCTTCCCCTTGCTAGTCTTGGAAAAATATTCGGGAACCACGGTGTAACATCCCTGACGCGATCTAGCGATCCGCGGTCAACTCCAAAAATCCTAAGTGTTGAATCTTAGACAAGTCTCTGTGGGAAAGGGTAGTGGAAGCCTTAACTTAGATTTTGGTCGAAGAAGATTAGGATTCGCCCAAGTGAATTAGAAGTTATGGCCAAAACTGTATCTCAGACTGATCTATTCGCACCGTGGGTCGGATCAGCACGTACCGCGGATAAGGGTCTCGGGTGGCGGGAAAGTCTGACGCGAGACAAGGTCTCAGTCGTCGCGGTGGTACGCGTGGGTGCGACGCAGTACGGGAGGTGATCGGCATAATGAGTCTGCCACATGTCACCCATGCCCGGGTAGCGCGCTGATTGAACCTGCCGCGTTCTGATCCTGTCTGACGTGTACATGACACGCCTGACACATCGTCTGCCGCGCCTGGTTGCGTCGGACACCGCGTCTGACACGGCCTGACTCACGCGGTAGCGTTTTGATCGGGTCTGACACCGCGCTGATCGAGCCTGACTGCCCAGAACTGCCGCGCCACGTGTCGGCCATGCACCAAATCACCCCAAACCGGAAATCTTTAGTTTTTTTCTATAAATAGAACCCTTCTCTTAGATTTTTATCCCCATTCTATTTGCTTCTTAGCCATAGTTATTAGAGAGCTTAAACCTAGTAAAATCTTAGTTTCCTTGTTAGCGGTGGAAGATTATGTGTAGATCCGTGGTGAGTCTTAGCGAGGAATCCGTAGGTAGCTCTTAAAGCGGTGGTAAGCTTTCTAGCCGGATCTTAAGTTATCTTTCTTAAGTTCTTTTGTCTAAGTTTAGATGCGTGTTCCTAGGTTCAGGAATCCAGGGATCTAAGGTGGTGAACAGGTTATCGGTGACGAACCGCGAGTCTAAGCCAAATGTGTGAGTGCGGTGATGTTTGCCATGTGTTGATGAGTCGAACACACGATTAGTGCTTGTTGCTTTTTTAATATTGCTTAGGATTGCATGTTAGAATTCTTTGCTTGAGTGGTTATTTTATTAAGTATTATTGCTTGATATTATGTGATGTTATAGTATTAAATGGCATTATTAATCCTAGAGAAATCAACGGATTTCTCTAGGATTAATAATGCAAATGTGTGGATGACTTGTGTTCGTATGCATGTGGGTTTCATGGTTCTCACTTGATTGCCTGTCCAAGTAAGCTGTTGGGTCCGTTAGTCTTCCTTTACGGCCGCAGCCTTGGTAGATGATTAACTCGTTTGATAAATGATTGGGGCTTGAGATAGTCACTTGCGGTACAAGTTAAGCTATATGAGCTAGACCTGGTAATATTAGGATGGTTTGTCTGAATGAGGAATGACCAATGGATGCATGCATGAGCGGACCCATGTGGACGGTTCATGTATGGCTGAATATTGGTTAAGACAAAGGTACCGAGGTTCTTAGTAAGATGATGAGATCTTGCTAAGTATAGAGATCAAGCTGGGTTAATATGGCAAGTGTGTGGTGTGAACTATTGATGGATGCATTAAACCACATGTATTCGCACATGAAGTCTCGGTACAATGAGTGGTAAAGGATATGGTTCATTTTAGGCTTGTACGATGGCATGCATGTGTAGATCTAGTCGACAAGATCGCATGCATGCGGATTGCATAAGTTTTATTAAGTCAATGAGGTTCTTAGGGAAAATGTAGGATTTCCCTAAGTTTGATTTAATAAGTGCTTGATGTAATAATACAATTTGCTAGTCAAATCGTGATAAATTGCTTAGTAAAGTCTGTGTGATATTACTAAGTATATTTATGTGATTTGTTGTTGGATTGTGTGGATTATTTGTTATGATTATGACATACTCATATTCGCAAATTAAAAAACACTTGATTGTGCGGTTCGACGTTTCCGGATGGAACACGGTTACACGGTACTATGGTATTATGGGATAACCGTGAAAGCACAGAGGGTACTGGGGTAGCTCCCTTGGTCGTGCATACGCTGTCGCGATCATCGGGACCTAGATACTTGTAGGCCTGTGTGGTTGCATGATCATCGGGATTACCGGAAATGGACGACAGAACCGCAAGGCCTTAAAAGATTCATAATCCGGACTTGCATTGCATTTAGACTTAGTGTTTAGTAATCAATCCTTTGTTTACTTGCCTTGTGTGGCACCGAGTCTTGCTTGTTGTCTTGTGTGTTGATTGCTTGTTGCGTGTTGTTTGATGCTTGTTATTTTGGGTTTGGGTGGGGTTGATTATGCATGTTTAGAGGGAGCCGTACTCACTGAGTAATATTAGATTACTCATCCCACTCTATTTGTTGCAGGTAACCAGTAGTCGGGAAAGCCTTAGTGGCAAGTCGGACGTTAGGCCCCAGTGTCGTTTGCATTGCATTTGTAAAGTGGTATATTATTTAATATGTATGATTTTGACTCGGGATATCCCAAACAATATTATTTTGTATTCATTTGAAAACATATTATATTATATAATAAGAAAGGTTTTTCTCCAAAAGTCTCCGAGTTTCTAATGATACTTAGTTTTGTCCGGATGTTCCAACCTTCCGGTTTGGCTCGGGTTGGCAAGCCTTGAGTCGGGTCGAGAGGAAACCGTTGTTCGGGACGCGGTTGACCTCGGGTAGGCTTGATCCCCTCTGGCTAACTCGGTCTCGACCGTTCCCGAGTGGTGGTAAGTGACGATTCCGGCGGCCAGTCAATGGGCCTAGCGGTCAGGGGCGTCACACACGGATCCTGCCAAACTGTGATGTTGTTTCCTGATCCTATTGATATGCGGCTGCCAGCATAAAGGAGATCTCTAGCCGACCATAAATTCTTCCATCCGTAAGATGGTGAGTGTCGCTCCTTTGCCAATAGTGGGTGCATGTCCCAAAAGTATATGCCTTTTAATACATGTGCAACCAAATAGTTTGGATACTGAAATAGTCTCCATAATTGTTTTGCCAACATAGCTGAATTAAAATGCTCCAACGAATGAAAACTCAAACCACCCTCATTTTTTTATATACATAACTTCTCCCAAGCTTGCCAATGAAGACCCCTGGTATTTCCATTGGAACTCCACCAAAATTTTGCTATAGCACTAGTTAATTTTCCTACCAACGTATTTGGTAAACGAAAACATGACATAGCATAAGTCGGAAGGGCCAAAGTAATTGATTTAATCAACACCTCCTTGCCCCCTTTAGACAAAAACTGAGTCGTCCATCCGTTGACCCTATCATTTATAATTATTTGGCCCATGAAACCTTAATAAATGTGTGATTAAAAATTGGTCCAACAATCCCCCACATGAATAGAAATGACTCTAAACATATGAAGACTCGACATACTCGAATGACTCTACTGACTAGATTGACAAGACACGCTAGACTAGACAGACGGACTTTACGAGAGTATAAGCGAAAAATCACTATATATGAGTTGGTAGCATTTTCAGCTTTGAATCAATCATTGTTAGTAACTATCGGGCTTACTTGGCCAGAGGGTGAACATGATGTCTTGAACCATCCGGATTTTTATGTAAACCTAGACAACAGCCATAACCCGTTTCATTTTCTCGTAGAACTTAGTTCTCTATTGGGTTCATTGTGGCATTGAACATGCATGGTATCATGAGTGAATTCGGAGAATATAGTCTTTCGTTCATTCTCCTATAAACGGCCTTTTTCTCACGCATTAGGTGATATGTCATAGACTTTGTTTTATGAAGTATCCTGTAATACTCCACGAATATATAAAAGCTATGATGAATATCATTAAAAGCAAAGCTTATCCTTTTTATATAGAAAGCATTGTATGTCGAAAACCGGATTGAAAAATTAAAATGCGAATTAAAGAGAAGAAATAAACGATTTATGAAAACGATTTTATAAAAAAACGCAGAGTCGAGATATGATCTCTCTCTTTAATTCATAAAATCTGTCCTAGTGTGACGGTTTAATGAGATTCTGAATCACATGATAAAACTGTGTTATACTATAAACGCGACACTCGATTATAGAATCTAACAACTAAAAATCCACGTTATACTCTTAAGACTACTTAATAGAAAAAAAAGAAGAGAAATTGTTGGATTTTAATGCTTTGTGAATGTGTTTTTTGTGTATAAAAAAGTGTGTTGGGAGAAGCAAGGGAGTGTGCATTTTATATGCTTTTCCCTAATATGAATAATGGATTTATTTAATATAATAACTTGACTCAATAAAACCAAATCATGCATTAACCCACGTCAGTTTCATGCGTTATGCTTAGCCAATTTAAAATACAACGTTTTACCATATCTTAATAATTACAAGATCATGGTGTAAAGGCATTTGATGCCTACGTTTTCTTGTTTTGAAATTAAGGAGGAAGATATCTTTGTTTTGTGTTAAACCTCATTAACAACAAAAATCAATATGAATTTGGCCCACTAGATTTATGATCCATATGCCAAATCCAAATCCATATCTTAATTCCAAATTATTTGGCAAGACTTTAGTTTATCTCAATTATATTATAGTGTAATTATTAGGTTTTAAACCTTGTTGTTTGAGATTTTCTCCATGAGCTTAATGACTCATTTCTTATTCACATTTTACCAATTAATCTTATTAATTATTTGGCCCATGAAGCTTTAGTTAATGTGTAATTAAAAATTCGTCCAACAATCCTCCACATGAATATAAATGACTCTAAACATATGAAGAATCGACAGACTCGAATGACCCTACTGATTAGACTGACAAGACACGGTAGACTAGACAGACGGACTTTACGAGAGTATAAGCGAAAAATCACTGTATATGAGTTGGTAGCGTTTACCAGCTTTGAACCAATTATTGTTAGTAACTATCAGGCTTACTTGGCTAGATGGTGAACATGATGTCTTGAACCATCCTGATTTTTATGTAAACCTAGACAACAACCATAACCTAGTTTCATTTTCTCGTAGAACGTAATTCTGTATTGGGTTTATTGTGGCCTTGAACATGCTTGGTATCAGGAGTGAATTCGGAGAATATAGCCTTTCGTTCATTCTCCTAGAAACGGCTTTTTCTCACTTATTAGGTGATATTTCATAGACTTTGTTTTATGAAGTATAATGTAATACTGCACAAATATATCAAAGCTTATCCTTTTTCTACAGGAAGCATTGTATATCATCTTAGCAACTCGTTAATTTCCAGTGCTTGTAGGTAGATTTAGTTTGAATTAGTTTTCCCTTTGAACCTATTTTCTGGGATCTCCAGTCATGTAGGTAGGGTTTCCATCAAACTCTCTCTTAATTAATAGGCTTTATACTCATTCCTTTTGATGATTTTACAATCTGATCTCATGAGACACCTTTTAAAAAGTGGATCCTAGGTTGTCCGATGAAATATAATCATTTAAGATTAATCCATTTGAGATCAACTGTCTAATGGTTATATGACTTCTTCTTACAATATATGACTAACCATAATAACCATTAACACTATAGGACTATACACCCTTGTCATTAATCGATTATCTCTCGACTTTTTTCCCATAATGGATTGGATCTCACTAGTGATGTTTTTTTTTCACGATGGATTGTCTAATTTAGACAAATATATAAAAGCTATGAGATGATATATGGAGAGTAGGCCTTTATTACCTCGTGTTTTGTCTCACATTGATAAGCAATCTAGTTGTTCCAGGATCATACAACATTGCGGTTGATAAATCTGAAGAAATGAAACGAGTGCTTGGGAAATCTGCAGCTAGTGTAGGCCTTCATCTTCCAGAGGTTTACCAACCTTGATCGTGCAATGCACACATATTCACTCTGGTTTCTTCATTTCTTTAGACAGATCTTGGGTACATTGTGAATTTGTGATACTAGATGGAAGACAGAGAGTTCCACTCCTTTACACCTTTATCCATTGACAAATCTAAGACTCGTGGATCTCAGTTTTGGTAGTCACGTCTTCCTTAGTCCAGCCGTGAAACCATTGACCTCACCAATCTAAAGTAAAAAAATAAAAATCGAAGTTGATCTCAAAACATCATCAATAAACATCATCAATAAAGGTTTTGGCCAACGTTGAAAGGGGATTTGACAGGATTTATGAAAGACTTCTTTCGGAAAGGGCATTTTGATAACCGTTTGAACATGACTAATATTTTTCTGATTCCAAAAACGGATAAGCCAAAGAGGATGAGTGAATTTAGGCCGATAAGCCTCTGTAATGTGGGGTATAAAATTATGTCAAAAGTTTTATGCTTGCGGCTAAAGCACCTGTTACCCAAGGTTATCTCGGAAACACAGTCAGCTTTTGTGTCTAAGCGATTGATCTCAGATAATATTTTAATAGCGCAAGAAACGTTTCATGCGTTACAGACGAATTCAACTTGCCGGTATGATCACATGGCAGTTAAAACAAATATGAGTAAAGCGTACGATAGGATAGAGTGGGATTTTTTGGAAGCGGTATTAATGAAATTGGGATTCGGAACCGTGTGGACTTCTTGGATAATGTCGTGTGTGAGATCAGTTTCTTATAAATGGACAACCAAGGGGACGCATTATACCCAAAAGAGGCCTCCGATAAGGAGACCCGTTATCACCATATATTTTTATACTATGTACAGAGGTACTTATTGCCAATGTTCGGAAAATGGAACGGATGGGAAGTTTGACGGGGATTAAGATAGCTAGGCGTAGCCCATTGATCTCCCGTATGTTGTTTGCGGATGATAGTCTGTTTTTCTGTAAAGCAGACGAGAGTGAATGTAAAGTGCTTTTGGAGGCCATAAGGAAGTATGAGCAAGCATCAGGTCAAGAAATAAACTTTTACAAATCATCAATTATGTTCGGACACGATGTCAAAACTGGCACAAGGAGTAATCTTAAGGTTATAGTGGGCATAAATAAGAAAGGGGGGATGAGCTCTTATTTTGGCATTCCGGAAAGCCTGGGAGGTTCAAAGACACAAATTTTTAATTTTTTGGTAGAACGATTAATTGGTAAAATTTTAATAAGAAATGAGTCATTAAGCTCATAGAGAAAATCTCAAACAACAAGGTTTAAAACTTTATAATTAGACTATGATGTAAGTGAGATAAAATAAGTTTTGCCAAATAATTTGGAATTAAGATATGGATTTGGATTTGGCATGTGGATCATAATTCTAGTGGGCCAAATTCATATTGGTTTTTGTTGTTAATGATGTTTAACACAAAACAAAGATATCTTCTTCCTTAATTTCAAAACAAGAAAACGTAGGCATCAAATGCCTTTACACCATGATATTGTAATTATTAAGATATGGTAAAACGTTGTCTTTTAAATTGGCTAAGCATAACGCATGAAACTGACGTGAGTTAATGCATGATTTGGTTTTATTGAGTGAAATTTTTGTATTAAATAAATCTCATTATTCATGTTAGGGAAAAGCCTATGAAAGGCACACTCCCTTACTTCTCCAAACACACTTTTTGATACACAAAAAACCAGTGTTCTAAAATACAGTATATACGGCCGTATATACGCTATACAGTGAACGACTCTACCATTTTTTTGCTATACGATCAAAAATACGGATTAAACTATACAACCGTTTATACAGCGATAATACGGTTGTTTATATGGCTATACGACCGTATATACACCGTATAAACGTTATGTATTTTTTTTAATAAATATTTTGACAAAACTGATATTTTAAATTTCTTTTCTTGTTTAATTTTAATTACTTTAGATGATCAATGGTTATAATTTTCTTATATATATGTGTTTTAATTATACATATAATATATTTTCATGATTATAACTTTTAAAAATAAATTATAAATGTGAGTTTTGTTGAATATATTAATAATGAGTTATATTTTACAATATAAATTGTATATTTATTATATTTATACTATTATACATATATTTTATTTTCATAAAATATTCACCGTATATACTCCGTATAAACGCCTGTATATACGTCTATACGTTATACGGTGGTCGACCGTACGTCTAGCGTATAGCGTATTTTAGAACACTGCAAAAAACACATTCACTAAGTAGAAAAATCCAACAACTTCTCATCTCTTCTTCAATAAAGTAGTCTCGAGAGTATAGCGTGGAGTCTTAGTTCGTAGATTCTATAATCGAGTGTCGCGATTATAGTCTAACACCGTTTTATCTTTGGATTCAGAATCTCATTAAACCGTCACACTACGGGAGATTTTATGAATTAAGGAGAGAGATCATCGACTCTGTGTATTTTTATAAAATTATTTTCATAAATCGTTTATTTCTTCTTCTTAATTCGCATTTTCGCAATCTGATTTTTGGATTCTTACCGTCCTCTAGGTATTCACTCTCCCAAAAAGAATTGTGACATGACAATGTTTTAATGTGACATGACAAAATTCTTTAAAAAACATTCATAACTAACCCACTAATTGTATTTAGGCCATTATGTAATTTAGCACACTGACTAATCAATCTAATTAAGTAATGTACCTTTAGTTATTATTACTTATACTCCTGTGATTTTGATTTATTTCTCATTATTATAACTCAATAACAAATTTGAATCATAACCATATCTTTTACAAAATTTTCTAAAATTAAAGTTATACAAATTAAAATAAATTTTAATCGAATATTTTATATTTTTGTTGTTCATTCAAAGGATATCTACAAATTTATTTTGTCACAATAAAGTTTTAGAAATATTTTTATATAAAATTAATGAGATTACAAAATAAACCCAAATGAAAAAGATGATGAAAGGTTGAAAATTTTATTTCAAATAATTTTCTCCAAACTCTAAGACAAACAAAATCTTATTTATAACGAGGCATGACTTAGACTATCAATTTGTTTTGAATTTTCTTCAAATAAGCCTCTAAGTGGCGAGGGTTTGCAAAAATACTCTTCATGTCAATTAAATGCAAGTCAACTCGCAATATAATATAACCCTTTTATATTTCAACGTCTAAAAATTTGTGTATATTTTTTTAACAGAATTCAAAATTATGTCGTTTTGGTGTTATTTTTTTTTGAAAGTAAATGTTATAGAAGAATTTCGTACTCTCGACCTCATTTCTAAAAACGTATAACTTTACCGTTTGTGCCACCTGTATTTTGTTGTAATAACAAACACACTAATTTATATAATTATTCACTCATAAGATTTTCTTCTTTTATTTAAAGATCGGTAAAGATCAGTGTAACAATTAGCCACCGCATCTACACCGTCAAATTAGTCAAACATCAAAATTTACATATCAAATCAAAGTCTTTGAAATGAGGAATGCAAATCTACTCTTAAATTTTTGAAACTCTAAGGCTTGTAGGCGTAAAGGCTCTTCAAAGTTTCATATCCAAAAGTCAACCATGTCGGAATCAACTAAAATCTATTGGGCTTTGTTAATGGTGGCCAGATCAGTTCATATATGGTCTCGATTTATCAAAATTCACTCAGTAATTCCGGAAATTTGACTTTAAAATCTAAAAAAACGAAAATTCTTTATCAAATTCATGTTAGCTTAGTTAAAATCATGGGGGTGAGCTTGTAACCATTTAATTGCTACATATGATACTTGAAATCAAAATCCGCCATTGATGAACTTAAAAGCTTGGTTTTTTTTTTGGTTACCTAGTCTTATTATATAAAGGGGACTTCTCTCGACGAGAGCTTGACACGTAAGCAAAATTGTAACTCATGAGATAATGACACGTGTCTAATATTGATCGAGATGATGACATGTGTTAAATATTACAATTAATTAAGAAAAAGTAGAATTTCAAAATGGAAAAGACAAAAAAATATTGTTAAGTAACTAACCAAATTGTAAAAATGAAAATTTCTATAAAAAAAATGGAAAACACACAAAATAATTGTTAAGCAACTAACCAAATTGAAAAAAGGAAAATTGTTAATTGTCCAAAGTTATTAGATAACAATAAATATTTTAGTAGTCTAAACTAATTAGAACAAATAAATAAAATTTATAATAGTCAAAACTAATCACAAAAAAACTAATAAAAATCAAAAGAATATAAGTCGTAAACAAAGGTAGAGACAAAATATAAATAGAAACCAATAACTTAGAGAGAATATCAATCGTAAAAAAAATCTCGAAAGAATAATATTTTGATTTTATGATTTTACTTTCTTAATATTTTGATTGTGTTTATTTTTTGTATATAAATGCTCTTGTATATCATGAAAAGAGGAAAGTTAAGTTCGACCTCTTAGACGAAGCTAATTTTGTAAATACACAATGTACTCGGATTCTCTGATTGATATAAAATAAGGTTACCAAACTTAATTAATCTTAGGCCCAAACTTGAGCATGATGAAGGCAGACAGAGTGATAAAACTTCGCAAGAGTAAAAGACAAAAAATGTTTTGAAAAAAGGGCAAGTGCGCCATTGTAGGATAAAAAAAAGAGTAAGTACAATGAAGTAGTTGTAATCGACCACCTCTTGTGTTTAGGGGTTTGTTTATTCTTCTCCTATCTTTGTCAATTTCAAGGCGAGAGTTGTTATATGTCTCCATGGTTCGTGAGAATAGCGTAGTTGATTTTTTTGTTCGTGAAAATGATAATGATTTCCATGGTTCGTATTGGTTTGGTGCATACCATTTCAGTTGCAAGATGGGCAGCATTCATTCTAGCGAGTTTCTCATTGTCTTTGTAAAAAGTAACGAAAGCAGAAGTGTTGCTCCCGTCGTTCACCACCGTCTCCACACAATATCTGATTGGTTTCGGAGATGGTCAAATGGAACCTGAATAGTTGTTTCGGTATTTACGGACTAAAGACGCGGTTGATGTGAACCGGATTGAGAGGTGGACATCAATGAGTTTGAAACGGTTGTTGCTCCTAATGACCTCGAATCCACTGACAGCATAGACGGATCCTTCATGTAACCTTGATTTAAACATTGTTAGGACTTGTACGGGGATTGAACCTTGCATCGTCGTCTCCTGAAATAAAAGAATGGGAACTAAGGCTATAGATTTGTAAAACTCGATTTTATAAAGTGAAAAAGGCTTTGCAATCAATTCACCAATGAAATATGTTAGGGCTGATGGATTTCTTATAATACAAAGGCTATCATGTGGATAATTCTATCTATGGATATCACAAAAGTCATGTCTTAATGCAAAGAGTGGAAGTGAATTAAAAATCGTAGAGGCTTCTGGTGGGAAGAGAATACCTTGTCGTCGATGAGGAGCATATCAATGCTCATGAGCTCCCCTCCTTTCTTCATGTTACAGGCATCCCAAAAGCCGAGCAGCCTAGCGAGGACACATTCGAGAGGGCGTCTTGACGTAGGGGAGGAGAAAGGGACATATGAGGCAGTCATTTTTGGTAAATGTGAAAGAGTCAGTATGAAGAGAGAATGAGAGGGAAGTAGGTGAATAAGTCTCTAAGCTTGTATTTATGCATCTATATATAGTAGAGCTTGAACGTGGTGGTGTGAATTGTAGAAAGTAGACAACGATAATGATTTGGAGAGTGGGTTGCTGGAGTTACGAAAGCGTTACAGGAAGGGCAAGGGAGATGGATTCGTGGATGTGGTCATTAATGGAGGTATTAAACGTCGCTTTAGCTTCAACGGCTATTATGTGACTACTGAAGAGAAAAAGAAACCTAGAGGTATGTTAAGCATTCATGTTGCGATGGACTGTGAATATTAAGGAGGACGTATGTAAATTTGTGGGCTGTGAATATTAGTGGCATATTTGAGTTAAAGAGGCCTTATATTAAAATTAGTTCTTCTTATTCTTTCTTTTTTTCATGTTAGTTATGAATAATTGCAATTATTATTTTATTTTCTTTCTTATTTTTTTTGTATTAGATGTTAAACTTACGAACTTATATTTTCTTTATGAGTTTAATTTTAGATCAACTTAATTGCTTAGTTGTTATATTTTAGTTTTTATGATAATTCTGATACATATTATTTTAATTTTTGTTTTTTTTTTAAAATAAATTACATTTACATAAGTTTTTATTGTTTTTTTTTAATTTAGAATATGAATAATAACTTTTCATATCAGTGTTAGCATGTTTAAAACCAATTTAGGATATGAATGATAACTTTTCATATTCTTCTAATTAATAGTTTTTCCTATTCTTTAAAGAGGCCTTATATTAAAAAATAGTTTTTCTTATTTTTTTTTCATTTAAGTTATGTATTTAGAGAGTATGAGACATGTTACGACTACAGAGGCTAAGAACACACAATATCCAAAACAAATTCTTCTTATATTAAAACTGATAATACAAGATTGTAGCACCGCTACAAACAACAACGTTGCAAAAGAGATCTAACCTATCTCTCACTCAAATTGAAAATAAACTCTTTACCTAGTCTACCCAATGACACACGACATCTCATACATGAGATTCGTGTTACACAACTGATCCTAATCTACCCAGAAAGGAATCACTCAACTCACTCTGTTTCTCTTGGAGTTCTTCACACAAAATGAGTTCTCTCTTTAATGGTTTCTTTTTCACCAAGAGAGCTAAAGAGAAAGTATCTTTGAACTTTTCTTTATATAACACCACTTCTTTAAGCCAAAACCCTAGAAGAGATCACATGAAGGTCCAACAGACCAAACACTGTTCTGTCGCAATGAACACTGTATCAGATGTCCCATCTTGTTACTTGCTACGCCCCATGCTCATACTTTTTCCTTTTTTCACTAAGTCAAACCTCTTCTTATCATTTCTCGAGCTGCTCCTATGCATCAAACACCTACTTGCACATCGCAAGGCTCGAGATGGCACATGTCACTCAGTTGGTGAAGTAGGATCTTTGGTCTCTGTTGAGCGCAGACAATTTCCTTGTCCCTTGGCCAATCCTCCTACTGCGGCACAGAGCTCTTGAAACCTTCTTGGCCTTTGATACTATCTTTGATACATCTACATGTATAATTGCAATTATTCTTTTCTTTTCGTTCTTATTTTTTTTATTAGATGTTAAACTTACGAACTTATATTTTCTTTATGAATTTAATTTTAGATCACCTTAATTACTTAGTTGTTGTATTTTAGTTTTTATGATAATTCAAATACATATTATTTTAATTTGTTTTTTCAAATAAATAAATTACATTCACATAAATTTTTATTGTTTTTGTTTAATTTAGAATATGAATAATAACTTTTCATATTAATGTTATCATGTTTATTCCAAAATAATTAATATGTGTATTAAATTTAAAATTATAAAAATTATTGTAAATATATGATGTAGTAATGATGTGGATGATGAGGTGTCTTAAGGAGAAGAAAAAAAATTTATTTTTATATATATACTAGTGGTTGGCCCGCGCTTCGCGAGAGATTGTTTCACGTATGTTTACTTCTCTGTTTATTTGTGAATTTTCTCTTTTGTGGTTTTGTTTGGTTTGTTTTTAATTTCATTCATTTGGTAATTTGTTCTAACTTTACAGTGGTTTAAAGGTTGGTATATATTTTTTAGTATTTTATTGTGTGTTTTGTTTACTTTTTTGTAAATTTATATTTTAAATTTATACAGACATGTTAACTGAAAAATGTTGTTTAAATAATGAGAGAAATCAAAATAATAAATATTGCGAAGAAAATGTAACATAAATGATTTGATTTTTTATTGGGAGACATATTTCGTTTGGTGATCATAAGATTGGTTACTCAATCTTTCATGATTGTGTAATCGTCTCGGTTTCTTTGATACATCTACAATCTCCCCTTTTTTACTTAAGTATGTCAATCCAAGCAACCTGTCAAGATCCAACACACGCACAACAATCCAAAGCGAAGAGTGGAAACACCTCAGTGAAATCCAAGATCTTTACTACAAGCATACCAGGACAGAGCTATAGTGTGAAACCACCTCAGTAAGTTTCATAGCCGTGTCCACATGTATGTTGGTTAGATCAGAGCAAAGACACATCATGATCAAGCAAAAACAAACAGAAGAAACCTTAAAAAACTTAGCATAGATCGCAGGAGTTTAAGTTAAGTTCACACGAAAACCAGATAACAACCTAAGGCGAGTGTTCCAAACTTAGAAGCAACTAAGAGGACATAATAAGAAATAAGTTATTAAAGTTCAGAGAATTTGAGAAAAGAGATGAGAGAATCAAGACACAATGGGCAGACTCTGAAGGAGACATCAAAGTCTTCCACAACACCCTTGTCTTTCTTGTTCTTCTTTGGAGCAGTGGAACCTTCAGCAATTCCGTCATCCTTTGGAACCCTCTTTGATGTGCCAGTGCCATCATGTGTGGTAACCACTGGAGTTTCGACCTCAGTTTGTTCCAACGCGATCTGCTCCCCCTCAGTCCTAACCACAACTTTCCCATATGTGTTGATGGTGAAACCATATCCTCCCCCTGCTTGGATGCATACTCAGGTAAAAACACAAGCAAGAAGGTACGCTATTATAAAATGTGAACATATTAGGGATAGAGGAACCTGTGAGACGTTTCTGAATAGCCAACCCCATCTTAATCAGCATATCAAAGTCATATGCCAGATTAAGCACTTTAGAAGTTGTAGTCAACCCATACTGAGGTTGAGCAATTGCTGCTACAAGAGACGGTGGTGGTGCAGAAAGTTGATTAATGTCAGCATTGGGTGGAATCCTCTAGAATCGGATAAGCTGATCAATGATGTTAGGATATCCGATTCTATAAGGAGGTGCGAGTCCCACATTTGAGAATCTCATCAAACACCATTTGACCAAAGTTGAACGGTTTCTGATTGGCCACCATGTACACCACATAGGCTCTTTCTTTAGACATTGTTGTCCTGTTAGCGGTAGGGAACCAGTTGTACCAACAACTCTTGTAGAGGAAATACATCAGAGGACTCAGCAGAGGAGGAGTGAGTGTTTCCCACTGTGTTACACGATTGTCCGAGAGAAAGCTAGCAACCTTGTCCAGAGAATCCTGAATGTGCGGGAGTTTGTGATCAGGATAAAATAGGTAATCTGGTAGTTAAAACATCAAATTGATGATCATGGGGGTGAATTCATACATTGAACCACTGACATAGACACAATTGTATCCTTCCTCTCTTTCCTCCATATCATCTAGATTTGCACAAAATTCTCAAACCAATTCAGGACAGAAGGAATCAATCTCTGTCACAGTCAGCAGAAGTCCAGAGTTGATGATGAGCTCTTCGGCTTCAGGAGAGTTCGACGCACCATGAGGAAGGATTCACATTTCAGTGAGATTCTTGGCCAGCATAGTCTTGTATATTTCCTCCACCGCAGCCGTGACAAAGAGATCACTGTGGGAAGTCACAAAACTCTGTTGGAACTCCAAGTATCTCCGATCACGATTTTGAACCACTTTCCGATTTGCAGCATATCGGAGAAGGAAAGAGGGAGGAGGATTCTCGGATTCCTCAGATATTTTCGTAACAGATGGCTTTGCATGCTTCAGTTTTGGAACTTTGGAGGTTCATGTTTGATGAACTCCTGAATCAGATTCTCCACTCCCTTCTGCTTTGCCCGTGAGAACATGTCCAGTTCCCTGAGGAGCAATTTTCGGATTACTTGGATTGCACCTTTGCCTTTCTTGGATTTATTTTGTCTCTGTTTGAGTCGAGGTTGGTCATCTCCTGGTCACTGGAGGAACCTGCATCATATCTGTCACTTCATCAGAGGAATTCATCATGTTTGCACTGAAAACTTTGAAAGGAGAGACAAAAAATTTCAAGCACAAGAAGATTTGCTTGGCAAACGGAAAAAGAGAGAGAAATTAGGGTTCTGGAAAGGTAAAGTAGATTTGAGAGGACAATTTTAAGGATAAGAGAGAGAGAGAGATAATAGTTGTACTCCTCTTTTCTCGGCTTCACCGAAAGATGCAACAAAACCGTCCACTCTTATCCTTTCTTTCTACTTTAACCGTCGGCCCTAGCCCAGTAAAACATTGGATTGACATATCGAATGGGCTTGAATTTATCTGAAAAATACATCTTAGGCAAAGATACACTTATTAGTAAAAACAAGAATAGCCTAAGCAATACTTTGAGAAACCTTTTAGAACACACCATAGAGCATAAAGACATTTTAACACATTTCAGAGTTACAATCAAACACAACTAAACTTAAGAAGAATCAGAGTAAGCTTTTAAGGAGCCATTAAAGTGGGACACAAAAACACACAGAAGAGCACAACCCCTCAAAGGCCTTGTACTGGTTGTGAGTTACCACATAGAGTGATCAAAGTAGCATGCGGAAGATTTTGAATAAATCTGTTCAACCCACCGGTTCACTATGGCAACTATTTCTCAAAGAGTAGCTTCCAGCAACAGTGATTCCCATAGAATAGCTAACACATTATTATTCAAGCTTAGATCCTCAGACGAAAAAAAAAAAAAGAACAAGTTTCCAAAGAACGAAAAACTTTTAATATATTTCGTGAGTTAGGAGCACGAGATATGCAAATTTTTTCCTTTAAGTGATTGACCCCTTTTTTTGTTTAGAACACAGAAGAGATTATGACTTTTCTCCCTCTCTTCTAAAATTTGAACCCTTAGGACTTTTCTCCTAATTTTTGGTTCTTGGTTTTTGAAGGTTATGGGACTTTTCTCCCTTACCCTTTTTTGATAAAAAGATCATGAGACTTTTCTCCTCCTGTGTTTGACACACATGATTCTCAAGTGCTGTTTTGCCACAGATTTTGAACCCGAGAAAGAAAGAAAAAGAAACTAAATATTTAAACACGAATAATAAACAACTTTTTTGCTTAAACAAAGTACCAATGGGAGGTTTTAAGGGGTGGCTATAGAACCCATGACAAAAACCCAACAAGCCACATCCAATCACACATATGGGTAGCCCAACCTGTCTGACAGCACTGAGGGATTAATGCTCACTGAGAACACATGATGTGTGCATCTCAATAAGCTGGTTTTTCTTTATTACTTCAAGGTTCAGGTTTCCAACACGACATAACACACATACAACTTTCTCATGATTGTACTCCTTTTTGATTTGAACATAAATGAGGAGTTCATGTTTTAACATCTCATTAAGAAGTTTAAACTTTAGAAATGAGTAGTAAGTCGAATGATCATACCAGACCCGATTGACAGAGGTATGAGTATCAGCACATACACTTGTGAGTAGATTTTTCCAGGTAATCTTTTGTTGTCCACCTTGAACCCATAAGTTACCAAAGTTTTCATAGGATATGTACACTCTTCCTTCTGCGTTTCTCGTGAACTATCCAGCACACAAGATTTTTTCATTAGTCGAAGATATGTTGGGAAGAGAGTTCATACCTGGAGATTTTCTTGGTGTAGATTGAGGAGGTGCCGAGCTAGTTGATCCCTCATCAATGCTTTGGATTATAGCCAGACTATGTTGTAACCACCGTGAGGAATTTGCAGTTTCTATACGAGACTTTTACTCGGATTGAGTCTGTGCTGCAACAGAGGTCTCGCAATGTTCCTTCTGTGTAGCAGGTTGTTTCTCCAGATATAGCAGTTGTCTTCATGATATGCTCAAATTTACCCTGAGGTACTCTCTCAAATTAAGAGGTCGTCGTAGTAGGGGTCGAATCACTGGGAGTCAAATCAAACAATAGGAATATTGACTTCAAATTCGCCTAAGTAAAATAATGTAAAATAAATAACAAAAGCAATTGGTAACAGGAAAGATCGTTGATTTAAAATTCAATTAAACAAAGAGCTAGGCTTTCGGGTAATTCTCAGGATGAATCCGAATTGCAGGTTAAACAAAATCAGGATTTAATTAAGAACCGTTCTAGAACTTGGAACACTAAAATATAATTAACCAACTGTCGTTGCGAAAACTAACTATGTTTAAACCCTAGAAAACCAAATTTCTTTGCGAATTCATTCAATTTAAACAAGCATTAAATTCAAGTCCAATTTGTTCACAAAATCCCTAAACCAAATTTCTTTGCGAATAAGTAATTTCGCTCACCTAAGATCTAGTTCTGGCTAATATATTACACTTTCGTGTCAATCTATCAACCTAAGATAGCTAATTTAGAGTGATCAATTCTAAATCAGAGTTCAAGCAATCTAGGTGAAGAACCTAACAGATAATCCTAACAAGTGAGTTTACCCTAACAATTCATCATCATTCCATTCGAACTACCCTAAACCTAACAAGCAAACTACTCAGACATGGCAGCAAAGCAAATCATAGCTGAATAATAATGCATATAAAGAAAGAGTAAAAGAAGAATTACAATAGGGTTCGAAGAATCTCAAAGTAATGAAGTAAACTTGTCTCCCTAAAAACCCTAAAAATCTCTCTTTTAAAGCTCTGTTAAGTAAAATCTAAAGTTAGTGATCTAAAAACCTAAAATAAACTATTTATAGAGGTAAAACTCGTGGTGGGCTTTTATGACGGTTTATTGGTAACTTCTGGCCCGAAAAGGAACAATTTTCCTTCTTTAGGTCGGTCTCTGCGAGCACCTGTCGATCGATCGTCCTTGTGTCTGTCGATCGACAGGCTGTAGTGTAGCTGTCGATCGATCGTCCTTCTTTGGGCTGTCGATCGACAGGCTGCTTCATATCAGCTTCTTTTCTTGCAAAATCCGGCTCCAACCTTGTTTACGTTCCAAAATGCACCGTATTCACCAAATAAGCTCCTCACGTGCAATAACCTGTTAAGATACTAAAAAGACTCGAAATACAACGAAAAGACTCGATAAAAGGACTTATATCATGGTCGAAAACCGGTAAAAACCATGATATATCAACTCCCCCAGACTTAGCTTTTGCTTGCCCTCAAGCAAACTAGAGACTAAAACTGAAGTTGATGTTTGAAAATCGCGAGAACTTACTTATCTTTGGGTTGTTTTTATAACTACTACACCCTGTTCTAATTTTCAGATTAGTTTATCGAAAACCGGGTTTTGGATTTCTGAAGTTAGTTTATGTGTAGATTTATACGCTATCTCATCGAAACTGAATCTTCTTGTTTTACCAATTTAAGGTATCTAAGCTCTTAAATTTTAATTTTTCAATTTACTGTACCTTACTCTTAACTTTTTGTTTCTTTGTTTGCATTACTTCTCTTAATTTTAAGGCGTCCATGTTCAATCGTAGTTGTTTTTTAGCGCGTTTTAAAGTTCTTTACTTTTGATTGAAATTGTCAATTCTCGGTGTACCAAGTTGGTTTTTTTAAATTAATGTCCCCCTTAGTTGATATCATTCTCATAATTCTAGCTAAGTAGGTATGTTTGTGTTTGGGTTCCTTTTTTGTTTTGGTTTTAGAGGTAGTTGATTTGATATTTGGGTATGTGACTAATGTGTGGACATAAATGATATATGATTTGTTTTAGAGATAATTACTAGAATAACCTTTTTAGATGTTTGGTTTACTCAAATAACCTTTAAATTTTGAGCTTTTATTTTTTGAGCTAAAAAAGGTTACAAAGACATTAAAAATACTTCAAATTCGTTTATTAACGAAAATGCCATTCAGAAAAAAAACCCAACATAAACCCAAAAAAAAAAAAAAAAAAAATCAGATTTCATCTTCTTCTTCCTCTCTCCGGCGACTAAAATCGCGATTTCTTCTCCGGCGACGAGATTCGTTGCTTTTAACGGTTAGCTTTGAAACAAATCATGAGTTATCTTCCTCTCTATCATTCACGAGTGTTTTGAGTTCGGATTTATGAACTTCAATATGTTCTTCGTTCATAGGTTTCGAAATTCCGGCGAAGAAAAGTTCCGATGAGTGTTGGGGTTTCGTTTTCGTGCGTTGTAGAGAGGTAATCTCTTGATTCTAACCGGTTTCGTTTGGGTATGTTGAACTTTTGTAAAATCACGTTTTGATCCAAATCTGAATTTTTTCCAGATCTGGATTTTTTCCCGATCTGGATTTTTTCCAGATCTGGATTTTTGTTTGATGGTAGACTTATTTTTTGTTTGATGGTAGACTTATTTTCTGTTTGATGGTAGACTTATTTTTTGTTTGACGGTAGACTTATTTTCTGTTTGATGGTAGACTTATTTTTGTTCGATGGTAGACTTATTTTCTGTTTGATGGTAGACTTATTTTCTACTCGATGATAGACTTCTTTTTGTTTGATAGTAGACTTATTTTCTGTTTGATGGTAGACTTATTTTCTGTTTGATGGTAGACTTATTTTTGTTTGATGGTAGACTTATTTTCTGTTTCATGGTAGACTTATTTTTTGTTTGATGGTAGACTTATTTCATGTTTGATGGTAGACTTATTTTCTGTTTGATGGTAGACTTATTTTCTGTTTGATGGTAGACTTATTTTCTGTTTGATGGTAGACTTATTTTCTGTTTGATGGTAGATTTATTTTCTGTTTGATGGTAGACTTATTTTCTGTTTGATGGTAGACTTATTTTCTGTTTGATGGTAGACTTATTTTCTGTTTGATGGTAGACTTATTTTCTGTTTGATGGTAGACTTATTTTCTGTTTGATGGTAGACTTATTTTCTGTTTGATGGTAGACTTATTTTCTGTTTGATGGTAGACTTATTTTCTGTTTGATGGTAGACTTATTTTCTGTTTGATGGTAGATTTATTTTCTGTTTGATGGTAGATTTATTTTCTGTTTGATGGTAGACTTATTTTCTGTTTGATGGTAGACTTATTTTCTGTTTGATGGTAGACTTATTTTTGTTTCAGTGGTAGACTTATTTTCTGTTTGATGGTAGACTTATTTTCTACTCGATGATAGACTTATTTTCCAAAATGTTCTAATTTCCATGAATTTCTTTACATGTATTCTTTGTACGTGCAATGCGTAACCGCATGAAGATTGTAAAGAACATCCAAAAGATCATGAAGATGGTAGATTTTTATGAGACACACACGTTCTGATTTGTAATATAAGATACAATTGTTATGGTAGACTTTTTGCAAAGAGATTCAAACATTATGGTAGACATTTATGAACATTTTTTGTAGTGTAATGAATGAATTGACAACATTTATTTATTTTCATGTATGGTTAAAACATAACTTCTGAAATGTCTCTGTAACGATTACAAAATCCTTAAAACACGAGTACGAGTTCAAACACGAGTACGAGTTCATACGAAAAGATAGAAAAAAAATATATGAAAATATATAGTACATACTAAATCTACCACCACTTGTATATAAATCTATCATCACTTGCATGATATAGGTCGAACCGGGTTTAATAGTGTTTTTAAAAATAATAATATATATAGTTTTTGTATAATTATAAGTCTATCATCGAGTAGAAAATAAGTCTACCATCAAAAAGAAAATAAGTCTACCATAGAACAAAAATAAATCTACCATCAAACAAAAAATAAGTCTCCCATCAAACAGAAAATAAGTTTACCGTCAAACAACAATAAGTCTACCATCAAACCAAAATAAGTCTACCATCAAACGGAAAATAAGTCTACCATCAAACAGAAAATAAGTCTACCGTCAAACCAAAATAAGTCTACCATCAAACAGAAAATAAGTCTACCATCAAACAAAAATAAGTCTACCATCAAACATAAAATAAGTCTACCATCAAACAGAAAATTAAATCTACCATCAAACAGAAAATAAGTCTACCATCAAACAGAAAATAAGTCTACCATCAAACAGAAAATAAATCTACCATCAAACAGAAAATAAGTCTACCATCAAACAGAAAATAAGTCTACCATCAAACAGAAAATAAGTCTCCCATCAAACAGAAAATAAATCTACCATCAAACAGAAAATAAGTCTACCATCAAACAGAAAATAAGTCTACCATCAAACAGAAAATAAGTCTACCATTAAACAGGAAATAAGTCTACCATCAAACAAAAAATAAGTCTACCATCAAACAAAAATAAGTCTACCATCAAACATAAAATAAGTCTACCATCAAACATAAAATAAATCTACCATCAAACAGAAAATAAGTCTACCATCAAACAGAAAATAAGTCTACCATCAAACAGAAAATAAATCTACCATCAAACAGAAAATAAGTCTACCATCAAACAGAAAATAAGTCTACCATCAAACAGAAAATAAGTCTACCATCAAACAAAAATTAAGTCTACCATCAAACAGAAAATAAGTCTACCATCAAACATAAAATAAGTCTACCATCAAACAGAAAATAAGTCTACTATCAAACAGAAAATAAGTCTACCATCAAATAGAAAATAAGTCTACCATCAAACAGAAAATAAGTCTACCATCAAACAGAAAATAAGTCTACCATCAAACAAAAATAAGTCTACCATCAAACATAAAATAAGTCTACCATCAAACAGAAAATAAATCTACCATCAAACAGAAAATAAGTCTACCATCAAACAGAAAATAAGTCTACCATCAAACAGGAAATAAGTCTACCATCAAACAGAAAATTAGTCTACCATCAAACAGAAAATAAGTCTAACATCAAACAGGAAATAAGTCTACCATCAAACAAAAAATAAGTCTACCATGAAACAGAAAATAAGTCTACCATCAAACAAAAATAAGTCTACCATCAAACAAAAAATAAGTCTACCATTAAACAGAAAATAAGTCTATCATCGAGTTGAAAATAAATCTACCATCAAACAGAAAATAAGTCTACCATCAAACAGAAAATAAGTCTACCACCAAGTACAATAAGTCTACCGCTATCACAAATAGGTCTACCATCACTAAGTTCGAAAATAAGTCTACCACCACTATAAATTCCTAAACAGGAAATAAGTCTACCACCAAGTACAATAAGTCTACCGCTATCACAAATAAGTCTACCAAATGTCTAATGTGAAAAAAAGTCTACCGTCACTAAGTTTGATAAAAAGTCTACCATCACTAGACCTGGGTAAAAACAAATCTACCGCTTCTATCGCTAAAAACGCATAAGTCTACCACCATTGATCCTAAAAAAATAAGTCTACCAGTCAACGGTTGGTTTCGTTGACCGAAAATACGAAATAAGTCTACCGCTAACTATAAGTCTACCACTACTACAATAAGTCTACCACTACTAAACACAAAATAAATCTACCACCACGCTAAAAAAGTCTACCGCAAAAAATAAGTCTACCGCTACTAAAATAAGTCTACCATCACTATAAATCTACCGCTGCTATGACTAAAAATCTACCACCAAAGGAAACAAATCTACCAGTCAAAAATAAATCTACCATCGAAGAAAAATAAATCTACCGCTGAAAATAAGTCTACGAAAATAAATCTACCATTCGAAGAATAAGTCTACCGCAGAAAATAAGTCTACCGCTACGGGAAAATAAGTCTACCGCAGAGAAAATAAGACTACCGTTCGGAAATAAGTCTACCACCAAAGGAGACACAATAAGTCTACCGCTCAAAAATAAGTCTACCGCTCCTCAAATAAGTCTACGGACAAAAAAATAAGTCTACCAGAGCTCAAATAAGTCTACCATCACATAGCGGTAGACTTTTTTTTTTTAGGCGGGAAACTTTCGCGCCTACGCGGCGCATTTCATTAATGACATTTTTGTAAATACGTTTTTTGTTATCAAAGGAAAAAGGGTAAAACGGACTCGAAATTAGCCCCAGTAATTAAAATCTAAGAAGGTTGTTTGAGTTAGACCAAAATCTAATAAGGTTATTCTAGTAAGTCTCCCTTTGTTTTAATTTGGGATAGATTCTTTATTCGCTATGAATATGAAATTATAGATGTTTGTAATGGGAATAAAGTGTTGAAATACATGCTGCATTTCTATTAAATGATGAATACAAATTTCACCATATGTTTGTAGTAGTAGCAGTGGGCGCATCTTTCCTCAATAGATTGTTCCGATTGCACATGATTGTTGGTCTCATAGCCCTCAACGTTTGGATGTAACATGGGAGTCTCCTCACATTTATTCCATGTAGTGATCTCTTGATGCTTCTCCAGCATTTGTCACCCTTGGATGTACTCTCTTGCCCGTCCATCTTGTCCAAATAAGTTCTCCCTTCCTGAAATTCGCCCCTGCATAACATTATAATTCCGTAAAGGTAAATACCGTCAACATAGGCTCTGTTGGCAGCTATTCGTTGGTGATTCAGTCCTGCGTGAGTGTTGTTTTTATGAAAATACTCTTGTATTCCTTTGATGTAGTTAGCCACCGTGTTTCCATTTGCAAGGCACATTTCCATTAGTGGTATGCATCTGTTTGTGGCTGCCAATGGATAAAGGGCGAGGGGCCCTTTCTACTTCAATGCTCATAAACTCTCCTCCTTTCTTGATGTTACAGGCTTCCCAAAAGCGAACCAGCCTAGCGAAGACACCTTCAAGAGGGTGTCCAGACCTGAGCGAGGAGAAAGGAAGAGAATGAAACGTTGGATCTGTGCATCTATATATAGGAGAGGTTGAAGGTGGTGGTGTGAATTGTAGTAAATGAAGAGCAATAATTTTGTGGCAAGTGGGGTGTAGGGGTTACGGATGTTACGGAAGGCTAATGAAGAGGGGGTCGTCGAGGCCGTTGATATGCTCAAATTTACCCTGAGCTACTCTCTCAAATTAAGAGATCAATTGTAGTAAGGGGTCAAATCACTGGGAGTTAAATCAAACAATAGGATTATTGACTTCGAATTGAGCTAAGCAAAATAAAGTAAAAAAAAGACAAAAGCAATTCGAAACAGGCAAAGATTGTTGATTTCTTAAGATTCAATTAAACAAAAAGCTAGGTTTTCAGGTAATTCTCAGGATGAATCAGAATTGCAGTTTAAACAAAATTATGATTTAATTAAGAACCGTTCTTGAACTTGGAACACTAAGATATAATTAACCAATTTTCGTTGCGAAAACTAACTTTGCCTAAACTCTAGAAAGTCAAATTTTTTTGCGAATTCAATCAATTTAAACAAGCTTTAAATTCAAGTCCAATTTGTTCACAAAATTCCTAAACCAAATTTCTTTGCGAATAAGTAATTTTGCTCACCTAAGATCTAGTTCAGGCTAATCAATTACACTTTCGTGTCAATCTATCAACCTAAGATATCCAAATTCAGGGTTACGAATCCTAAATCAGAGTTAAATTAATCTAGGTGAAGAACCAAAGAGATAATTCTAACAAGTGAGTTTACCCTAACAATTCATCTTCAATCCATTCGAATCACCCTAAACCTAACAAACAAACTACTCAGACATGGAAGCAAAGCAAATCATAACTGAATAATATTGCATAAAGAAAATGAATAAGAAGAAGTACAGTAGGGTTCGAAGAATCTCAAGAACAAAGTAGACTTGTCTCCCTAAAAACTCTAAAAAGCTTTCTCTCTAAACTTGTTCAATAGAAACTAAGATTATGATCTAAAAATCTAAAAGTAAACTATATATATAGTGCTATAACTCGTGGTGGGCTTTTTCTGATGATTTATGGTAACTTCTGGTCCGAAACGAACAATTTTCCTTTCTTAAAACGTATTCTATCGGCTTCTGAAAAGTGGTTGTCGTTCGACAGTCACATGGTGTGTCGAACGATAGGTGATCAACTTCGGTGTCGATCGACACTCGTTTAGTGTGTCGATCGACAGCAATATCTTACGGCAATTGAAAATCTGTCCTAGCGACTTCAGCTCCTCTTTCCACAATGCTCCAAAATGCTCCATAATCACCAATTAAGCTCCACACGTACACAAACCTGCAAAGACTCTAAAACACTCGAAAAACACCGAAAAGACTCGATAAAACCGGGTTAAATCATGGTCAAAAACGGGTAAAAACCATGATATATCAGCCGTCATTACGGACGTTACAGAAGGCTAATGAAGAGGAGGTCGTCGTTAATGGTGGAGTAAAGCTTTGCTTTTGTGTCGACGGCGATTCAGAAACGATGAAAGAGGAATGAGAAAGCTAGAGGAATGCGCCTTTATATTATGGGCTGTGAATATTAGTGTTTAGGATGGCTACAAATGTTATTATTAGTATTATGTTTAGTGTTGATGGAGGAAAGAAGCGTGGGGGTAAGGGCCTGGTGCGATTGTTTTGTGGGAGGAGTTAAGGGAGAGGGAGGAAGGCCCATTATGAAATACTCTTAGGCTTGATAGGCAAACTCAATTTTGTGAATTGAATTTGTGGTTTGGTAAAAGAGATAGGAGAGGAAGATCAGCGGTTTTGTGGAGTAATTAAATTTCGTGAGTTAGATTTGTAGTCTGATTTAAGTGATTAGTAGGTGGATCATAGGTGGCAGATGAGGTGTCTGCACTAGAAGAGATAAAAGTTTATATATATATAGATATAATTCACATTATATGAATTAAAACATGAAAATTAAGATAATTTTTTTACATCTAATGATTTAAGGTCTTTGTTTAAATAGTATTTCAAAATATTTTACTAATTTAATTGGTTATTAATTAAAATTAAAATATTTCTATGAATAATTTTTAATACGATTATCCGCGTAATAACGCGGGCCTTAATCTAGTATGATATAAAAGAAAAACATATATAACATTAATCTCTTTTCAACAATGAAATTAATTATTCCAGTGCATAATTAGTTACAGGAAAGAGAGATAGGATTTTCCAAAGCATTCTTTTTTTTTATAAACCCTATCGGCTGATCCGGAAAGCCCTGTTAGAAACGCACCGGAGTGCTACAGAGTGGACTTCTCTCTGAAGAGCCACCACACTGCCTATCCCGAGTTTGGAATATTTTCCCAAAGCATTCTTTTAATCCCTTGTACCACCCGGAACTTTATAGACTGAAACATTAAGAAAACATATATTAGATGAGGATAGAAATAGTGAGAGTCGAGTTGTTGAGTTCAATGATACTTACTCCCGCAATATGATCCTGGGACTAAAAGGTCACCCGCAAGCGTGAGAGAGTTTGGGAAGCTTATTTACGTCGAAGTTTTGCAAGAAAACTTTTGTGACACTTTCACATATACATTTCATCTTGTTTTGTTTTGTAGTTTTACAACAGTCTTTTGATGGAGAAATCCATGGAAAACCAAGAATGAGTGAACCACCACAATAATCTAAATCAACATACTTCACTGCAGTACACGAACCATCAACCTCGGATGAGATTGACCTAGCCACCTGAAATGTTAAGATGAACATATAGATGATAGTACTTGCCCTCACCATTATCTCTATTTATTTTGTCTTCTGCTATATTCTTGTCTTTGAAATTGTCACTAATGTTTTGACATAACAATGTATTATAAACTCAATTTAAAGAGAAAATTTTACTCAACCACAATTTTGTATTAATTACTCATTTACCAATTTTGAGAAATTTTATAATATTTTAAAAATCTTAAAAGAAAACTACAATAAAGACAATAGTGAAAGTTTGGTAAAAAGGAAAAAACAAGAAGTCACATTATTGTAAAGTCCAATATAACATTATAATTACTCATTAACATTATTAAAAGGTCAAAAATACTTCTAAATTTTTGTTTTCCTATTTGTTTCTTTTATTATTTTATTTTCAATTAAATTATTCACATATTATTTTAAATAATTTTGTTGCTATTATTTAAAATGTGTTATAGTTTTTATCATGTACCTACTCATATATGTTTTCTTTATGTCAAATTTATTATCATATTTCTATTTGAACTAAATTTACTCTTTTTTTAAGCATAATAGACATTTTTAAGGGTTAATTGGTTAAATAACCATAAATTAAATTAAAATATATAAACTAACAAAATTGAATTTATATGGTAAACTATCATGCCTTATATTTATGGATTTGAATTAAATTAAAAAATCCTAGCCGCACGAGAGAAGAAGCGACAAAATGTATGATTCCCCAGTTTCTCGACCGATGGCCGGAGGCTCCTCTAGCTCCGCCGTCGGTCGGGCTTAGTCTTTCCCCTGCATTTCTTCCCCAGTGTTCTTTGGTATCTTTGCTTTAGATGGCCGTGTAGGTGACGAGATCTGCTTTCATCCTTCACTACGAATAAGGTCGTGTGGTTGTGTCTACTCATCAGATCTCCTTTGATCAGCTGGTTTTCGATCTTTGTTTTGCTATTTTAAGTTGGTAATTGCTTACTTCTAGTTGTTTAATTCTCGTATTTCATTCGTGGTTCCCCTTTGGCGGGTGGTTCCCCTTTGGTGGGACTTGTGGCATTCTATAAGGTAATTCATCTTGGGTTTTAATATTACATCGGAAAGAAAAAAAGTAATCATAAAGAGAGTAGTAAAACTGGAATCACTATTGTTCTTTTGAGATGGAATCGATTAAGGCGAACTCCTCGGCGGGGTGGTCCTACTTGGCTTCATGATCTTTTGATTCGAAAAAGAATAGTTTAACATATTTTGACCTTTATATTAGGTATTGATGTTGTGTTGGTGTTGAGTTTTCTTTTCTACCTCTCACCTTTAGCTTTTTCCAATCAATATATTTTAAGACATCTTCTTTACCGCAATTATTCTTTTATTTTCTTTCTTATTTTTTTTATTAGATGTTAAACTTACGAACTTATATTTTCTTTATGATTTTAATTCTAGATCAACTTAATTGCTTAGTTGCTATATTTTATTTTTTATGATAATTCAAATACATATTATTTTAATTTATTTTTTTAAAAGATATTTTCTCTTTTCTCCTTAAGACACCTCATCATCCACATCATTACCACTTCATATCTTTACAATAATTTTTAAGTAGGCCGCATGTAAATATTAAGGAGGCCATATGTAAATTTATGGGTTGTGAATATTAGTGGCATATTTGAGTTAAAGAGACCTTGTATTAAAAATAATTTTTCTTATTCTTTTTTTCTTTTCAGTTTAGTTATGTATAATTGCAATTATTCTTTTATTTTCTTTCTTATTTTTTTTATTAGATGTTAAGCTTACGAACTTATATTTTCTTTATGAGTTTAATTCTAGATAATTGCTTAGTTGTTATATTTTAGTTTTTATGATAATTCCAATACATATTATTTTAATTTATTTAAAAAAAAAATAACATTCACATAAGTTTTTATTGTTTTTTTTTTTATTTAGAATATGAATAGTAACTTTTCATATTAGTGTTAGCATGTTAAAAACCAATTTAGTATATAAATGATAACTTTTCATATTCTTTTCATAATGTTTATACCAAAATAATTAATATGTGTATTAAATTTTAAAATTCTAAAAATTATTATAAAGATATGAAGTGGTAATGATGTAGATGATGAGGTGTCCTTAGGGTGGAGAGAGAAAATGTATTTTTATATATATAGATAACCATCAAAATACATAAAGCGTTGGTGTTGAGTTTTCTTTTAACTTGGGAGTAAGTTGCCAAATGTCACAACGGTACATGCCAAATGTCACTCTCTCTGAGAAAGTAAAAATTATATAAGATAGTACAGTATGTATGCATTCACCCCATACATATAATATAGTCCAGGATGGGGTGATTTCTTAAACTCATTTGGTTGGTCTGCCCAGAGATTATAGAGAGCTTGTAAGAGTATCGAGGGGAAAAGTCTCAAATAGTCAAATCAATGTATAATACATTTGTTAAGATTATAGACCTCAAGAACCTTAAAGCTCAAAGCTTTATGAACTAAAACTTAGTAGAAACGTTTCAAAAGTTAACAAGTTTTAAGTTGTTCTTTGTTTCTCTCAATCTCTCTTTCTTTCACTCGTGTGTTTGATTGTGATAACTGGAAAAGTAAAAGCAGAGAAATGTAAAGACACAGCGATTTAACGAGTTCAGCCCCTTGGGAATTAGGTACCTACGTCTCGCCGGAAAATCCACTAAGCTCTTAGCTCAAACTGAGCTCTTAATCTTTTACACTTTCTCTTAGTTATCTCTTTACACCGTACATAAACAAGAAGAGATTGGTTCAACTTTATAGACCAATCCAACTTGTTACCAAGGAAAAATTAACCATAGTTAAGTTCATTTACCTTGGGTTCCATTGTCTTCTTGCTACACTGATAACGAGGTAGAGGAAACGGCTATGCAGGCCTGCAACTCTTCTTTGTCTCCTCCACACTCAGCCTTGTACGGGTTCTCGACTCTGAACTTTGTCGAGTGAGAGAGAGCAACACACAACTTGTGTGATTCTTCCTTGTTATCTGAACCTTCTACTCCAAACAATTGTCTTCACTTTACTCTTTGAATTGAAACCTTCCCTTCTGTTCCAAAGCTTTGGCCATGACTTTAAGATTTGAATTTTGTAGCCAACGATCAAAACTTCTTCAATGTTTTCAATTCAAAAGGCTTGATGACATAAAAAGGCAACTTAGAGTATTTGGACTAACCTCCACAACATTGTCACTGTAATTTGACTCAACTTCATTTGTACATTAGTTTCGTATCTCCTTTAGTCCACCAAATATAATATATTTTTAATAGGTGAATAATTACAATATTTTTCTTATACAAAATTAAAAAAATATATTGAAATCGTTTGATTCATTTCCTAAAATGATGCGTTTGTACCGCTCCATTCCGCAGTACACACCATACGCCCCAAATTAAGAGTTGTTTTATTATTTGGATGCCTTGTCAAAATAAAAAAGAAACCCTAGTAATTAAAAGAAATCCTATGATAATGTCATCGACAAATCTAAAAATCCAATAACCGATGACTAATAATTTAATGATCAAATTCGACAATCTCCAGGAACAATCTTCCCATGAACCGAACCACCAACGTTCTCACACAATGCCGTGACTAAACCATCGTGTCCAACGTACTTTAAGTCGATATTTGAAAGCTCAACATCTTGACAAGGATGAGTTTTACTACATTCAATCTTCAAAGCCTCTTTGCTCGTCGAAGTTCCCCAAATTTTGTTATATTTCACGTCTTTGATCTGAACAAGGGAATCATACTTTCCCGGACTATCACATAGTCCGTGTGGACAATACTGTTGATCAATGATGATAGGGTTTCCGACATTGATCATTTGGATATTGTCGTATAAGAAATTTGAAACCAAGATCTGTGACCTCGACTTAGCCCATGTCTTAATCCGTAAACCGTCGGATGTGCCGTTAAAAACCGAGTCTCTTACGGTTAAGCCCTCAACATCCTCCTCTCCTTTATTTCTCCCAAGACTCCCGACACTAATCCCGTGCCCTGGTCCGCACCTAGTGTATAGAATTATCGAGATATCAAATTATCATATCTAACTCATATATTGGAGATCAAAGCAAATGAAAAAAAGGGAATTTACGCATTTTTTGTGGATTTGTTTTAGGTCAAAGGTTCGTAACTTATTGGTAATAAAAAAAAAATTGAGAATACTATCTTACCTTATCGGTAAGGTAAGCTAATTTACACATTTTTTTGTGAGATTTTTTCTTCCTTTCTTGTAGTATAATGTTAATTTTCATTATGAAGCTTCGAAAATTGATCTTAGTTAGCTAGTTTTCCGCTAGTCAAAATTGAGTTTAAGCTATATTTAAGGGGAATCAAAACATTACCTGACATCCGAGATATTCAAATTGGTAGTTCCGTCAAGAATTGCGATACAATCGTCACCGGTTCCGATAGTGACGTTATAAATATGCATATCCTTAGATTTGCCGATCTTGATTCCGTCGGTATTAGGGCTATCTCCGGGAGCTGTAATTGTAACTCCTGTAACGTTAAAATTCTGGACTGAGAAGAAGTTGATATGTCCCATCTTGCTGTTAACCGATCTCAAACCATCAATCTTGGAAGATCTAACGAAAGCAAACCCAAGATTCATAGCTAACGTACGACAATTAGGGTTTTTCTGACAATCATTACGAGGCCAAGAATAAGATCCTTGACCATCAAGTAATCCTCCTCCCGTAACGGTGAGATTATCAACGGACATGAAAGTAATCCATTGATCTTGTTTGATAACGTCAGGATTCCGAGGAGCTAATAAAGTTCCTTTGATAAAAAAAGTTATAGAATGTTTGCAAGGACCAGTGAACATTACTTGTCGGATAAAGAATATTCCGGGAGGAATATAGACCGTTGAGCTTCCTTTACTCCATTGACAAGCTTCGTTCCACGTTTTGGCAAATGCAAACGCGTTGTCTCTTTGGCCATCTCCGCGACCACCATAGTTTCTGACGTCGAAGATTGTTTCTTCGCCGGAAGATTCGCTTGAGACCGCGAGGAAGAAGAAGAAGAGATACGTGGCACACAAAATCAGAAACCTAGACGCCATTTTGGTTTTTCTGTTGCTGTGAGTTTTTGTTTAGTTTGATAGAGCGTTTAGGCTTCCTATTTATACAAGATGAGAGAATATATGATACATTTAATGTTTTGAATATTTATTAACCAATATGGGAAATAAAATCTGTTACTACCATACATATATTCATTAAAATTAGTGTGTTAATATGACATTATATATTCAAAAAGATACTGAAATATCCGCTAAATGATGTAAAGTCAAATGATCCCATTACATCGATAACCAAAAACTATGAACGATAAATTCATAAAGAGATGCAAAGACCATATCAACAAAACGTTGAAAAATATTATATCTAAATCAAAAACGAATCACATACTTTCCATATGCAAGCGTCGGGAAAGTTTGGTAAGTACCCCCAGCGGAGTTAATGTGGATGGTGTAAAATCCTACCGCGGCGGGAACCCTAGAATCTTAATATCCACCATTCTCTAATTTTTCTATATATCTTCTCTCTTCAATCCAGAAAAGAAGAATCCTAGAAAATAATTAAGGATCCCTTTTGTTTTTAAAACTAGAGTCGAACCGGGCATACGCGGACAATTGTATAAATGTTATTGATAACTTAACGTAACAATTGTCCGCAAGAGATTGTACAAGCTCATAAAGATATAAATTTATTTGTAATTAGATAGTACATCTTCTTATCTTATGTACATTTTTTTTCTCTTATGTATGCTTTCATGTAGGCCTGGGCATTCGGGTATTCGGGTCGGGTTCAGGTTCGGGTTTTAACGGGTACAAGTTCCTTCGGGTATACTAAAAACATACTCATACAGTTCCTGTAAGATACAAATTCAGGTTCAGGTTCGCGTCCAGGTTCCAACTTATTAAACCTTGTAAATATCCAAATTTTACAAATTTTTTTTAGATATAGGTTCGAGTCTAGGTTTTGTGATATATTTATACCCAAAATCTAAACAAAAACCTGTAACATGAACCTGTAAAATGCATTTGAAACACAAACAAACCAACAAGACAACAATCATATAGTATGAACTAAATTAAGAACACAATTATCAATCGAAGTTTGTCAATGTATAAAACTATATCAATGTTACCAAATCAATTAGACAAACGAATAAGAGTCAATGACGAATCACGAATCGAAACAGATCATTTAGACAGACGAACAACGAAACAAGAATCAATGACGAATCACGAATCAATCGAAGCAAGATTAGAAAGAGAATGATGATGACTGTAAATCAAACTCAAGATGCCTTTGATAAAAGAGACGAGTGTGGTCGAGCTCGAGAAGGATTTGCAAAAATCGAGCTTGAAATTTTAGGGATTACATTCGTTTGAGGAATCGATGTTTTGGTGTTGGTATTGGAAAGTCGAACCCGTAACAACAAATAAAAGTAAAACATTTAACTCATTGGTAAATGTTCTTTTTATCAGTATTATGACAATATTATAATTTTTTTTATAGAAAACAATATCAATAAAATCTGTTTTATCATTATCTTTGGTAGATTTGACCTACTAGGTTTAGGCATACAGGTTCAAGTTCGGTACAGGTTCGGGTCCAAACATATACAGGTTCTATCGGGTCTACTAAAAACATACCCATACAGGTTCCTCTAAAATTTTGGGTCGGGTCCAGGTTCGGGTCTTACAGGTTCGGGTCCAGGTTCAGGTACACAGGTTCAGGTTATTTTGCTCAGGCCTACTTTCATGTATGCTTCTTATCTTTCTTTCATTGGCTTCTTTGAACTATATGATCTAAACAATCATCTCCTTGTACTTTTATTTTAATGCAATTCAATAGTAAACCTTTTATAAAAAATAAAAAAATTAGATAGTACATCTGAACAGCCGTCATATTTTTGACAATTCCACGAGGATTATGGTATTCTACATTGTTTGGTTTAGTAATACTTTTGCCATATGCCATCTAAAGGGAACTTCAAATGTGGATAGATGATAGATCGCACAAGAGCTGAACAATAACCATGAGATCACATAAACAATGTGTTTGGAGATAGAATAGCACTCGGATTTAAAGAATGGTAAGTATTTAATTTTCCTTAAGAAGACAACAAGTTAAGCACTGGAAAATCGATAACTGACACCGGAGTCTCACTCCTCAAGTCAAACCTTTTCCAGATTTTATAAAGCCTGTATGAACTAGATGATTTTCATTTCACAAGTATGAACGTATGATACACACGAATGGAACTCACTGTTTGATGCGGATACTGCATCCTTTTTCCTTGGAGAATGGAAATGAGGAAAAAGAGCTGAGCCGGCAAAGAGACTAGTATTACTCTGCACCAAATACAATAGTCCGTCCCCAGTCAGATCGGGTACTAAACTAGCATTTGATTAAATACATAACAAAATGTGCCATACACTGATAGTCCTTATTGATAGTGTAAATATAACACAACATAATAATTTACTTGATATAAACAGGGGGAATGAGTTAATAATCGTCTCTGCAACATATCTATGGGAAACTTGTGACTTGATATTCATGCTCTATTTCCAGAGGAGATTCCTTGGAAACAGGTCGCTCTTCAGACCATAACTCCAAGTTAACAGTTCCACAGTCCCAATGGACAATACATTTGAAGACCTGACTAACATCAAACCTATTTATTAACCCTAGATTCAGGCTCTTGTCCACCAGCATCCATTCACCTAGAAACACAACAGAATAAGAAGATTTGTTTGCACAAATGTTACATGATCATTGTGTGTTTCAGGTGTTGTTCGTCATCCAAAAGGTATCATGGACTAATGTTAATCAATAAGGAAAGGTTCTTAATAGGTTTAGAATTGCCAAGCCTCAACTAGTGGGATTCTATGTTCCTTACTTAAGCTGAAGTGTTTCACTCTTCAATCTAATGAGTTAAACATGAGAACAATATTAAGAACATACGAGTACTTACCATCTGGGAGGTTGTTTCCTTCAAATAATTGCTCTCTAGATTCTGGCCCAACTTCATGCTTTGAACCATCAATCGACGCGAATGAGACAAACGATTCGGTTGGATGAAACAAAGTGAAAGTTGGATGGACTCTTAAGTATACCAGCCTGTGGTGTTTAGTGACCAACACCAAATGACAAGTATTTCAGACACAAGAAAAAAATAAAGACAGGGTAATTTGAATCATAATCATGACCAGTATTTCAGTAACCTATTATTTGCAAACTCTACATAAACTTCACAACAAGAATACTACTGACTGGTTTTTTACTGTTCTGTTACGGTTATGAAACCTTGCAAGAGTGGTCTGACTTCCAATTTGCAAATTGTTCTAAAGGAACTTAATATGGAAATTCTCTCTAGAACAATGTGGATGATCTCTTGCAAAAGCATATGCATTGTAGCAAAAAATGAGGAAGCCTACAGAAAGTAGACAAACCTTGAAAATCCACCAGAACCAGCACCAACACTACGTGCTTCAATGCTAGAGGCAATCCGAAAAACGTGAGGATTGTCTTTAGGTATAAAGATTTTACGCTGAAGAACAAGTCCACCGCCTACATTGCCTTCTAGGATAAGAGATTCTTCCTCTCCTGCATGTTCCAAATCCCTCCTACACGAGATGTAACAATAATAATAACGCAGAGAGTGTTGCTAGCTATAACAGAGAAACTGTTGCAGTAACTTAAGGTATATAGTGCATTGAACATTCATAGTATACATGACATATGCATGTGTCTGTCAGAGCGTCAAATTAAACTCACTCAGTGATATTATATTCCTCAGTACTCTTCATAGTACCAGTATACTCTTCATAACCATTGATATCTATCCTGCTATGAAGCCATTGAACTCCTGCAAAATTGTAATCTCTATTATAGAAAAATATATCATTATAAGAAGAAAAAATAATCAACGAAAAGACAGTCATTATTCTTGGCAACATAGTGACTTGTGTATGATTCTGAGCCTCCTCCACAAAAATGTTGAAAGTATCTCATTCATAAGAGATCTACAACTTTTTGAAGCTTAATAGTAGACGGAATAACAGTTCATCGATATATTACCTGATGGAACATGTGTCATAGATAGAATCCGTCCACCAATCCAAGGAATTATATTTAGTTTCCAATCGCCGTTGTTTAGCTCAACTGGGACTCTTGAAAGTTCCATTTCCTTTTGTCCATCTAGCACTTCCTTCTCAGGTATCAGTTTTGTACTTTCTACATTTTAATAATTTACATGGAAGCAATACATCTCAATAACAACTAAACTGATTATACAAGTAGCTACATACATATTTAGAAGATGGGATTTAGATTTACCCATATGAAGGTTAAAGCGCTCAATGCTGGTGGATATTAACTCTGAAATTTCACTTTCTGAAGGTAGCTTAATCTGGATGACCTCTCCATCCATTCCCCAAGCATCAAGCTGTTCAACATTATCTACATTAAAATGTTTTGAACCTACAGTTACACTATAATATTTTTGAAAAGAGAGAGAGCAGTACCATTGCACCGCCTCCTAGTAATAATTGGACATGAACACGGCGCTTTGGCCTCTGCCAGTCTCCTTCAGTTTTTGAAACCTTGACAGTGACAATGGAAGAATACTTCTCAGCAATGTAGTGTGTAATTAGAAATCTGCCTTTAGTGTAGCCATATCCATCTCCATCATCCTCGAACAAGAGTCCCACTGCTTTCCCTGGTAAAGACAAATGAATTATTACCTGATTACTAATAGATTTACAATGTGAATAATTTCACAGCTTAAGCAAATAGCATGCCTCCTCTGTCTGGATCACATGCTCAACTACTTACCATTGTCATCTAATGACACAAGTAGGCTCAACTCATCTGACATACTATATTCCCCAACATGCAGATGTGGAGGAGCCAATGATATGATGGATCCACCTTGTAAATACATTGTCGGTAAATCCTGGCATCATGAAACGAATAAGCATCATGTAGAAAACATAAAACATTATCTAAGTTATTTCCCGAAGAACTGAGAGACTACCGGATGTGAATCTTCGAAATCAAACCTCAACCAAATTCCCTTAGGCAGTATGTGATGCAGCTCGTGTGATCCCTGATTAGAAAAAGTGCTAGGCAATGATAGAAACAAACCAAAGACAATTTAGTGAGTATAAATGTTTGGAAGATTAAACTACAGAGCAATTCATAAGAACGCACAAACAGCATTTTTCTGAAACCATTTACAATAAATGACTTGATAAACAACGATAGGGCTTATCAAAGAAAACTTTAAAATTTAAACACTTGAAGCACCTTTATGACCAAACATCATACCCAACAAATGGTTCTATTTCCTTCAACATTCTAAAACTCCTAAATCTGATCACTTGTTCCTAAAACTCACTCAAATAGCATTGAAACACAAATCACATAACAGAGTTAAGTCATGAAGTCTAAAAGCTCTGAGAAAAGGAAACCAATGATTTTGAAAATCATCATGCAAAATTGCAAGAACTATAGTTCCATATATGAATGGGAAGAAGAAAACCTTGCATATATAAGAAGTGGACCCAAAAGAAAGGCGTTTTCAACAGTCCTTAGCCGAGAATCTTTAGGATCTGCATTTACGAAGATACAAAAGAAAATAAAAAAAGAGCATAAGATAAGAAATAATATACAATACAATACATTAAATTACACAAGCCTACCAGCGAAAAAGATTGGAGCTGCAACAAGAGCACCAGTTGTATGGGCAATGTAAAATAAGGTGTAAAAATGTGGTAGGAGTTGATAACGCCTCTTCAATGCGGCACGACAGACTTCCTCGCACTATTTAAAAGACAAGAGTTCATAAATGAGATAACTAAACTCCCCAAAACATGAATAGTTCACTTTTTTTTTAGAAAATTGCAAATATATAAGCAAAAAAGAATGGTAATGCTGAAATAGCTCGTACAAGTTTTGTAAGCAAAAAACTACCTCTTCTCCGAAGGACCATGGTTCATGATCATCAGTGGCAACTTCAGAATGGCCACGAGAGAATGGAAACATAGCTCCAATGCCCATCCAACGTCCAAATAGCCGCGGAGTTGCATTGCCACCAAAGCCACCAATATCTGGCCCTGAAAATGGCTGACCACTTAGCCCCTGAAATGCAATTTAATGTAACATAGTTAAAAGGTGTTGCAATTGTTCATTTATGGTATTGGTGGATGAAAGGAAACATTTGTGGCAATGGAACTCCGTGGTCAGGGGCGGAGAATAATTTTATTGTTCCACATAGTTTTGTTTTGCCAAAGTTATAGCTTTAATGCAGCAAACACTGGAAATTCTTACCAACTGAAGTACCATGGATATAGACATGTGTAGATGCTCCCAAGTTGAAAGATTATCTCCTGTCCAAGTTGCAGCATATCTCTGGCTACCTATGAATCCAGCCCTTGTCAATACAAACGGTCGCTTATTCTTATCAGCTAGCTCCATTCCTTCATAGGTTGATCTTGCCATCAGCATCCCGTAGACCTAGACAACGGGAAATCTTGACAAAGTTAACTTACATAGACATTCATAAGAACTTTTAGAATGCTGCAAGAGAAAAATTTAAGAGCAAAAAACAGAGAACCACACAGAGACAAGTAATATTTGTACGTATATATGTCTATCACTCTACTCATATTCATACAATGCCAATCTGGAAAGGTGATAATCCAGAAAGACAAAGCACTGCATATTTTATATAATAACATAACTTAAAAGATGCATATATATAGAGAAAATTTGAAACTTGAGTAGATGAAGAAAAATACATTGTGGTAGTATGAGTGGTTTTGGACACCTCCAAGCTCATCATCTCCACTGTGAATATTGTTATCAGGCATCGTCTTTGTCACGGTCTAGGAATCGGAAAATAAAAGAACACATGAAAACTGGATAAAGATTCTGCCTAGAAAATAACAAAAGATAAAAGCAAAGTAGACAAAGGTTACATTAAAAACTGCAGGCTCATTCATATCATTCCATATACCATCAACACCTTTTGAAACAAAGTCCTTAACCAGATTAGCCCACCAAGAGCGAGCTTTCGAATTTGTATAGTCAGGGAAAACACAAGGTCCAGGCCATACTTCACCTAATGAAACCAAACATAAAATTTCAGCAATATCTGCATTATATATATCAAATCAAAACCATAAAAAGGAAATGGCATACCAATGAAGGGCTTCCCATCTGTTCGTCTAACCCAAACGTCATTTTTATTTCCGCTATCATAAACAGAATAACCTTCCTCCTGCTTTATTCCAGGATCAAGCATCCAGACAGCTTTGAAACCATTATTATGGAGATGTTGTTGCAAAGAAGTAGGATCCGGGAAACGCTTCTGAACATAGTTTATGTAAACCATGTCAGAACTAGTAAAAATCTACTCGGAATGATCTTAGTGATAGAAAACTTGCCTTGTCGGATGTGAAACAACGAAAACCGTCCATGTAGTCAATATCCATCCATATCACATCAGAAGGAATCTTCTTGTCACGAAATGTTTGAGCTATCTGCAACACAATGATGAACAAAATTATGAACAAACATTTCATTCTTTTATTATCTTCACTAAACAACCATAATATGAACAAAATCACTGACCTCAGCTACTCGCTCTTCTGACATATAACTAAAACGGCATTGGTGGTAGCCTAACGCCCTCTTTGGAGGCATAAAAACAGTTCCTGATAAGAAAGAAGAAGAATATTTACTACAGAGAGGCGAAAGAGAAAACAAATGCAAAAGACATTACACTAGTCTCCAACCATACAAGTTACATAAATAGCAATGATCCTTTTACTTGAATTAATTTCTAAGAGCAACATATCCACTTATAGTCGTTGAACCAAGTTAACTGTTACAAAAACAGAGAAGCACAATTATGAAATTACCTATGGCGTGCGATAGGGACTCCAAGACAGAAATGGGTGAGGAGAATGGACCAAATGTGATAATTGGATACGATTTTGGACCAATAATTCTTACTATCCCCTCTTTCCTTAAATCAATCTAGACAATAAAAATTATGTTATGCAATGAAAAGAGACAAAATGAATGGCAAAGTGAGTAGACAAAAGAGCAGTGGCACCAGCAGGATATTCATATACCTCGCATTTTCGTGTTGTATCAGCAAGAACTCCTAGTGCTTCTCCAGTTGGAAGGACAACTAGTACCCATGGATGTGACTGGTACAGTGAAGTGGTTTCAGGGCCATATCCCCATGCATCAGTGTTCCATGTAAACACCTGAACATTTAAGTTTTTCGCCAAATCAATTAAGTGAAAAAAAAATAGATGATGTATGTAAAGTTAATGACTCACCCGTTTCCCTGCTCTCTCCAACTGACCACCAACTTCTCCTGTCCCATAAAAGGACGTTCCAGGAGAAAACTGCATCACAAGTTAGCATTAAGTGAACTACAAGTATGTTATTGGATCATGTCAAAATTTACAAAGTAAGATCAGTTTGAGAAAATGCTAACCTCAAAAGTGACAACTTGTTGTTCCCCAAGACAAGCACAAGTAGGTGTGTATGCAGGAACATTTTTACTTATAATTGGCACTTCCCGGTCTTTTTTGTTCTTAAATGAAACACTTGGAAATGCGGCTTTCCTATGCTCCACGGAACCATCAAAACGGAAAACTCCATGCTCTAAAATTGGCTCAAAAATCAAATTGGTTGGTGCCATCTCTATAGTTTCCGAGCTATCTCCACTTACAGTCATTCTAACCAAAGATTTTTGTCCCTTCCTTCTGCATGTAAGGTGGTTGTACTGGTAAGTACTCTTTATATAACCGTTTTTTAGGTACTGTCTGACATTTCTCCAGCTAACGTTTAATGCAAGTTATCGACCAAAAATTCGAAGCAATGGTCTATATAAAAGACAAACCCTTCTAACAGAATTTTGTATTCTAATAGAATCGATATTCACCAAAAGTATTTGCAATACTCAGAAGTCAAACTCAACATGGCAAAATCAAAATTAATCCTCCAAATGAGACTGACATCAACAAAAGCTAAAGTGAACAGAAATAACAAAGAGAACAATTGTAATGAGAGCAAGAAACAACCTCAAAAAGCTCTTGACGACGAGAACAAAGTATCTGCAAAGTCAATGGTGCTGCTGCTCTCTATTGTTGACACTTATTAGCTCAGTGCTCGTTGTTTTTTATTCCTTGGATTATTATTTTTAAATTACCCACGATAATTTCCACCATCTATCTTCTTTCATATTCCACTATTTTAGTATGATAAGAAGATTTGGCATCAGCAAATTAAGTATAGTGAAAAGATTTAGTAATTAATCTATTTTATATTTTTGACAGCTTTTTGGGGTTTTAGAAAGAAAAGAAAAACACAAATTTCATTTTTGCAATATGCGGACTTATATAGATGGTTAGTGGTAACATAGCAATAAAACTAGCATAAACCATTAGTGGCCCAGCCATTATACTTGTACGTAATTTTTTTTGTTATTTTGTTTGATGGGATTATGGATGTGAATGGAAAGACGAGGTGGAGCAGTTTTCCTTGTGTTACTTGTACGTCACTATTCAACAATCAACATTATTAATTTAATTTAACTAGTGTGGTTTTGGTGCATTATCATCTAAAAATGACTCGTGTGAGAAAAAGATGGTTAACGTTTGAACATTATTATTATACACGCACCACCAATGGTTTGTAAAACATCACTGTTCACTTCATTCACTTATTAACGCACTAAAGTGGACAACCAAGTAGTAACATGGGGGAATGAGTTGATATGGTAACTTACATCTCCGCAACATATTTTATGGGAAACTTGTGACTTGATATTCATGCTCTATTTTCAGTGGAGATTCCTTGGAGACAGGTCGGTCTTCAGACCATAGCTCCATGTTAACGGTTCCACAGTCCCAGTGGACAATACATTTTGAGACCTGGCTTACATCGAACCTGTTTACCAACCGTAGATTCAGGCTCTTGTCCACCAGCATCCATTCCCCTGAAGGAAATTGTTCGCACAAATGTTACATGATCTATGCGTTTTCTGGATTCATGCATTATGTTGATCAATAAACAAGTGTTTTCACAGGTTCAGAATTGCCAAGCCTCTAGAAGTGTGATTTTAGTATTTTCAGTTAAGTTCAAGTGTTTCGATCTTCCTTCTATCTTAGCTATTGATTAAAAATGAGAATAATATGAAGAACATACAGGTGCTCTTACCATCTGGGAGGTTTTTCCCTTCATATAACTGCTCTCCAGATTCTGGCCAAACTTCATGCTTTGAACCATCAATCGACGTGAATGAGACAAACGATTCAGTTGGATGCATAAGAGAGAAGGTTGGATGGACTCTTAAGCATACCAGCCTGCAACGTTTAGTAACCAGCACCAAAATGACCATCATTTTCCAGACACAATAAAAAGATAAACACAAGGGATTTGAATCATAATCTCGACTTGGAGTTATTATCACTCCAACAACAGAAGAGGATTCAAGCATCCATATACCATCTGCCAGGAACTAAAACCTTCTGCTATAGTTATGTAACCTTGCAAGAGTGCTCTGACTTCCAATTTGCAAATTGGTTTAAGGAACTTAATGTGGAAATTCTCTCTAGAACGATGTAGATAACCTCTTGCAAAATCATAGGCATGGTGGCAAAAAAAGAAGCAAAGTCTGAAGCAAGTAGACAAACCTTGAAAATCCACCAGAACCAGCACCAACACTACGGGCTTCAATGCTAGAGGCAATCCGAAAAACATGGGGATTGTCTTTAGGTATAAAGATATTACGCCGAAGAACCAGTCCACCGCCTACGTCACCTTCTAGGATAAGAGATTCTTCCTCTCGTGCATGTTCCAAGTCCCTCCTACACGAGATGTAACAACATTTCAGTAACAGAAATAAATATAACGCAGAGAGTGCTGCTTGCTGTAACAGAGGAATTGGTGCAGCAGGGGAGTTTTTGCCCCACTATCTGTTTAAACCGACATTCATCGCATACATTAAATGGGCATGTGTGTGAAATAACATGAATGTAAACTCACTCAATGACATTATACTCCTCAGTACATCCAGCTGAACGGTACTCAGTACCACTGTACTCTTCATAACCATTGATGTCTATTCTGCTATGAAGCCATTGAACGCCTGCAAATTGCAACAGCTAAAATTTGTGACTTAAACTTAACATGGACACATACGGTCAACAATTAACCATGAGCTGACTACTAGGTCAGAAATTTTCTTTCATAACTCAGCAAGTATACATTTACCAGTCTTACAAAAATTTCAAGTGTTAGTCATGGCAGCAGAAGGTGTTTTGTGAGAAAACTCATACGTAAAGTTGTCAAAATATAGAAAACAATCCTTTTGAGCAACTGGAATAAAACAAAAATTCAATCTCCTTATTATAGAATTTATAGGTATATTACCTGATGGAACATGTGTCATAGACAATATCCTTCCACCAATCCAAGGAACAATATTTAGTTTCCAATCACCACTGTTAAGCTCAACGGGCTCCTTTGAAAGTTCCATTCCCTTTTGTCCAGGTAGAACTTCCTTCTCAGGTATCAATTTTGTATTTTCTACATTTCAATAACACATGAAAGACACAATGCAAGTAAATAACCATGAAAATAGAATCCGGGGGTAGCTTTTTCATGACAAATATATTCACCAATTCATGAAGATGGATATTTCATCAAATTAAATGTCACAAATAAAAGTAGCACATACTCAGACACAAGCTAGCTGCTATACTCTGCAAAAGCGTAGTGCAGTATGTAATGATTCATGGGCAAAAGATCTTACTTGGAGGCAGGGAATCTCACTTAACACAGTAAAGAATTTGGATACATCATAAAGCTGAAGGATGTAACAACGTATTATAGAGAACTTGAAGACTGCAGTGACTAACCAGAAGCAATACATCTCGATAACTATGAACCTGATTATACATATAGCTACAGGCATATTTAGAAGATAAGATGTACCCATATGAAGTTTAAAGCGCTCATTGCTCGTGGATATTAACTCTGAAACTTCAATTTCGGAAGGCACCTTCATCTGGATAATCTCTCCATCCATTCCCCAAGCATCAAGCTGTTCAACAACATCCAGATTCAAATGTTCTGAACTTATATACGTACACTTGATTCTTCTAACAAGAGAAAGAGCAATACCATTGCACCTCCGCCTAGCAATAATTGGACATGAATACGGCGCTTTGGCCTCTGCCACTCTCCTTCAGTTTTTGAAACCTTCACAGTAACAATGGAAGAATGTCGCTCAGCTATATAGTGTGTAATTAAATATCTGCCTTCAGTGTAGCCATATCCATCTCCGTCATCTTCAAATAGGAGTCCTACAGCTTTCCCTGAAAGAATGAAAAAAATTATTATCCCCCAGATTACGAAATTTATAATATGAGCATAAGTAGCTGACAAGACAAATCAAGAACTGTTGAGAAAGACTATACTACCCAGTCTACTGTGCACAACAACCATCTAACCAGTGCATGACTTCAGCATTTAACAAATATTAAAAACTCTGAGCATGAACATTATGAGAACAAAGCAAAAGGACTTCCAATTGTTACACTAAGATTCATTCCTTTTTCTCAAGATTTTTCAGGACTGCCATAATCAACATTCTACATTACAAGTTATTCACTTTCCACGAATTTCAGTAACAGATACTTGTCCGTAACAAAGTTACAACAAGACAAACAGAAGCAGAAGGACAGGAAAAACTTTTTACAGCTTAAGCCAAAAGCATATCTCCCCTGTCTGAATCAGAAGATCAGCTTACCGTTTTCATCTAACGACACAAGTAGGGTTAGGTCGTCTGATAGACTAGATTCCCCAACATGCAGATGGGGAGGACCAAGTAATATGATGGATCCGCCTTGTAAATATATTGTTGGCAAATCCTGACATTATGAACAAAATAACCAACGTGTGGAAGACATAAAAACAACCAACATAAGAGGAGGGAAAATAGAAGATGTCTACAACCATACCGGATGTGAGTCTTCAAAATCAAACCTCAACCAGGTTCCTCTGGGCAATATATGCTGCAACTGGTGTGATCCCTGATTTGATAAAGTGCTAGAAAATAATAGAAACAAACAAACGACAACTTGATGAGTATAGATGTTTGGCAGTTTATAAACTACAGAGCCATTCACAAGGATGGATAAACAACATCTTTCCTGAACACTTCTACCATAAATGACTTAAAATAAGGGAGCGAGAGAGAGATAAAGAGATTATAAGGTGAAGCTTTATGACAACAGCGATATTCAGTTGTGAATATCAGAAAGATGTTTGATATTTGACCACTTAAAACACCTTCATGACCAATTTTTAGTTACTTGTCAATCAGTATGCCAACAAATGGTTCTAGTTCAACATTCTTATTGAATTCCTAAATCTGATCACTTGTACCAAAAAGTTTGTCACAACGCACTGAAACACTTAATCAAATGAACACAAATCACATAACCAAGCGAAGTCATGAACTCTACAAGCTCTGAAAAAAGGAAAGCAATTATTCTGAAAACCTACATGCAAAACTGCAAGAACCATCGTTCCATGTATGAATGGAAAGAAGAATACCTTGCATATACAAGAAGTGGACCCAAAAGAAAGGCGTTTTCAACAGTCCTTAGCCGGGAATCTTTAGGATCTGCATTTACGAAGATTCAAAAGAAAATAAAAAGAGAGCATAAGATAAGATTGCATAAGTTCAACAAATGGAATGCAATATTTTACACAAGCCTACCAGCAAAAAATATTGGAGCTGCAACTGGAGCACCTGTTGTATGGGCAATGTAAAATAAAGTGTAAAAATGTGGTAGGAGTTGGTAACGCCTCTTCAATGCAGCACGGCACACTTCCTCACACTAGTAAAAAGACTACAGTTAATAGATGACCAAAAAAAAATCCATAGAGTCAGGATTCGTAGACTTTCTTTAAAGATTGCAAATTGACAAGTAGTTGCAGGTTCTCCAGAGAAGAGGTAGTATTTTTCCATGCATGACTTGTAGGAGTTATTTCATGTGTCTATCTTTCTTATTATTTATCATAAAAATTGAATTGTTATGCTGAAATAGCTCTTATATGATTTGCAAGCAAAAAATCACCTCTTCTCCGAAAGACCATGGTTCATGGTCATCAGTCCCAGCTTCAGAATGACCACGAGAGAATGGAAACATAGCTCCAACGCCCATCCAACGTCCAAATAGCCTCGGAGTAGCATTGCCGGCAAAGCCACCAATATCTGGGCCTGATAAGGGCTGACCACTAAGTCCCTGAATGCAATTCAATGTCTCATAGTTAAAAGCAAGAAAAACTATGTTATTTGACATTGAGCTTTACAAAAATCAAGAAACACAGCAAAACCAATATTTTACTCATTTCTGCCCTTAGCTCTACTAAAGTGAGGAAAGTATAGGTTATAAGCAACAGCAGAGTTTAAAAGACAATTCCTGATGCAAAGAACTCAACCAAAACAAATGCTTGAGTATAAAGTCTTAGGTCCTCGGAGATTTTACAAGACAAACTAGGAGCACAAAACAGATTAACATCAGTTATCATAAATGACCATCACACTCTATGTTTGGTTTTGTGAACTCTTAAAATTCTTACCAGCTGAAGTACCATGGATATAGACATGTGTAGATGCTCCCAGGTTGAAAGGTTATCTCCAGTCCAAGTTGCAGCATATCTCTGGCTACCTATGAATCCAGCCCTTGTCAATACAAATGGCCGCTTATTCTTATCAGCTAGCTCCATCCCTTCATAAGTTGACCTTGCCATCAACATCCCGTAGACCTAGATAACAGGAAATTTTGATAAAGTTAACGTGAAGTACCTACGACATGCACAAGGACAGCTATCAGAGGTAAAAAAGGTATATATTTTAGGCGAAATGCATCCACTTTCCGCGACCAATTACTTTTCACTCTAGATGCAGTTCAAATGTCCCATATTGTTTCTTGGATCAAAAGAAGGTCTTTTTTCTCCTAAGATTTATTTACCTAGAGACCCTCAGCATATACAACATATTTAGTTAACAGAGAAACCAAAACAAGTAATAGTCGTATGAATCTTTCTAATACTCTATATCTAGACATACATGTACTATAACACTCTGGAACGGTGATAATTCAGATAGCCAAGGACCCGCTGCATATTTATACAACTAGGATAACTTCAGACATACATAGAGAAAATTTGAAACTCGAGTAGAATAAGAAAAATACATTGTGATAGTGTGAGTGGTTCTGAACACCTCCAAGCTCATCATCGCCACTATGAATATTGTTCTCAGGCATTGTCTTTGTCACGACCTGGACATTGACAAATAAGACCACATAAAAAACTGAATAAAGGTTCTGCCTACAAACTAACAAAGGATGGAAGCAAAGTAGATAAAAGTTACTTTGAAAACTGCAGGTTCATTCATATCGTTCCATATACCATCAACACCATTTGAAATAAAGTCCTTAACCAAATTAGCCCACCAAGAGCGAGCTTTGGCATTTGTATAGTCAGGGAAAACGCAAGGCCCAGGCCATACTTCACCTAAAATACCACACATAAAATTTCAAGATACATTTCAAAATAATAAGACAAGTATAAAAATCGTAACAACCGAAAGTAAAATACCAATAAAGGGCTTCCCATCTGCTCGTTTAATCCAAACATCATTTTTACTTCCGCTATCGTAAACAGAATAACCTTCCTCCTGCTTTATTCCAGGGTCAAGCATCCAGATCGCTTTGAAACCACTATCATGGAGATATTTTGCCAAAGCACTAGGATCCTGGAAACGCGCCTGAACATAGTATTCCATATATTTCTCATAATGTCAATACTTAAAACTTAAAACATTTAGTCCATGTAAACCACAATAAGCACTGATAAAAATTCACTTGCGATTATCTTACAGAAAAAACATGCCTTGTCAAATGTGAAACAACGAAAACCATCCATGTAGTCAATATCCATCCATATCACGTCAGATGGAATCTTCTTGTCACGAAATGTTTGAGCTATCTGCAATCATCAACACAATGATGAAAAGCATGATCTTTCATCAGCTTCACCAAACATCCAGAAAAATAAACAAAAAACACTGACCTCGGCTACTCTCTTGTCAGACATATAACTCCAACGGCACTGGTGGTAGCCTAAGGCCCACTTTGGAGGCATGAAAACAGTTCCTGATAAGTAGAAACTATAGTATTTACTACGGAGAGGCAAAAGAGAGAACAAAAGTAAAGAGCAAATGCTAGTATCAAACCATACAAATTGCATAAACATGGATCCTTTCTACGGGGATTAATTCCTAAGAGTAGCATATCACTTTTCGTCACCCAACCAAATAAACAATTGTAATATGCAATGCTTCGACGGCATAAAGAAAGATTTGAGACAATTAAAGAGAGAAGCATGATTAAGACATTACCAACGGCGTGCGACAGGGACTCCAAGACAGCAGAGGGTGATGAGAATGGACCAAATGTGATTATTGGATATGATGGTGGGGAGATAAATCTTATGATTCCATCTTTCCTTAGATCAATCTAGACAAGAAAAACATGTTCTACAATGAAAGACAGATTACATTGCAAAGCGGGTTTACAAAAAGAGTGTTAAGATATTTATATACCTCGCACTTGCGTGTTGTATCAGCAAGAACGCCTAGTGTTTCTCCAGTTGGAAGGACAACTAGTACCCATGGATGTGACTGGTACAGTGAAGTGGTTCCAGGGCCATATCCCCATGCATCAGTGTTCCATGTAAACACCTGAATATTTATATTTTTCGCCAAATTAATTAGGTAATGAGATAGTTGATGTATGTATAAAACGAATGCCTCACCCGTTTCCCTGTTCTCTCCAACTGACCACCAACTTCTCCCGTCCCATAAAAAGAGGTGCCAGGAGAAAACTACATCACAAATTAGCATTAGGAGTGGAAACTGATTGCTCAGGAATCATGTCAAATTTGACACTGAAAGAACAGTCTGAGAGTTAAAAAAGAAAAGAAAAGCTAACCTCAAAAGTGACAACTTGTTGTTCCTGATTACAAGCACAAGTAGGAGTATATGCAGGAACATTGTCACTTATAATTGGCGCTTCCCGGTCTTTACTGTTCTTAAATGAAACACTTGGAAATGCAGCTCTCCTATGCTCCACGGAACAGTCGAATCGGAAAACACCAAGCTCCAAAATTGGCTGGAAAATCATATCGGTCGGACACATCTCTATAGTTTCCGAGCTATCTCCACTTACACTCATCCTAACCAAAGATTTATTCCCCTTCCTTCTGCATGTAAGGTGGTTGTACTAGTAAGCAATCCTTGTATAACCCTTTTTTAAGTTCTGTATGACATTTCTCCAACCAAATAAAAGGCATAAAGAAACAATTAGTCTCCATCTAACGTTTAAATGCTACAACACAAATTATGGACCAAACATTCAAAGCAAAACTGTGACCTAAACCTGAGAAAATCAGAGAAGAGAAGATGAACATAAATCTGAGAATTCATCTAAAACATTGTTCCTCTGCAGAAGATATAACCATATTACAGCAATCTTTAGCTTCAATTTTATATTTGATATCTAAAAGAATCGATAGACAAATAGTTATCAATACTCGTTGCAATACCCAGAAGTAATAGAATAATCCTCCAAATGAGAGGAATCAAGTATGAACAATCGGAAGAAACAAACCTGACGGTGTTCCTGAGGAGTAGAGAGGAGGATCTAATCGCAGGAAGAAGAAATGGCGACGGAGCGATTGGAGGAAAGCGATGAGTCAAGAAGAAGAAGGAGGAAGAAGGTAGAGTAAATGATCCTGCTGCTAGTTCCATTGATAGACACTTCAGCTCGGTTTTCAATTAATTTTTGTTTTTATATTAATTTTCACCATCTTTTTCCTTTTACATATCATAAAAAGATGGGTTTATTACAGTGAGACATACTTTTCCAACTTTTTATTACCAAACACATACTTCGTAAGGTAAGTATATTTTCTTATTAGTAATTGACGAAATTGGCCCTAGAGTTAAGTTTTAACCTTTTATGTTTTACATACTTTATTCTTTTATATAAAAACTCTAGATTTACTATTTCCTTCGTTTTCTCCGCCGGTGTTCACAAACAAACGCAAAAAGGTTTCTGATCCTGAGTTAACCGTGATTTTCGAGACACTAAGCACGAAGAGTGACGTCTACTTCCGAGGGCAGTGGTACTTCGGATAAAAACTGTCCACAAAGTCGTTGATCGAGCTCTTGTTGGTTTTGGGTTCTGGTTTGAAGACCTCTTACGTCTTCCTCTACGAGTGATCTATGGGCTTTTGAGATTTGTGTTTATCTTTGTCTGTCATTTCGATTATAAAAGACTTGCCCCACTTTTTGTTTTTTTAGATTGAATTGGTGTTTTAGTAGTCCAATTTCAAAAGATTCAATCGAAAAGGATTAGATTCCGATTTGGGGTTCTTCTGTATTGTTTATATTTGATGTTTGTTCTTAATGGCTTGTGATTATCGCAACTTCTTTATAATTATGTTCAAAAGCATCCCTTTTATTCAAAAAAAAACTTATAAATTGAAACAACAAAGTGTGTAGCAGATACATGACCACGAAGCACTAACCATTTGTATTATCCATGTGAATTATAAATTACAACGATAAATTACATGACCACGAAGCAATGACCACGAAGAAGTAACCATTTGTATTGTTCAGTTTTGAGTACCGAATTCTACAAATACTAGTAAGACATTATTATGATTGCAATACTGAATACTCGTTTGAGATCCGAATCACTAGAGTGAAATCTAATTATTCAATTCTATCGACGAGAGAAAACCTTGCATAAAACCCCGAAATCTAGATGAGAAGCAAATCAAAGAAACACAAAGATGATATGGAAAGTGAATTTCTAACCAACGAAACATAGCAAAAAAACAGCAAACCCCAAAAAAGAAACAAAAATCAATTTTCGTTCTCTCTCTCGTTTTCTCTATGGCCACTTGTGTTTGGTTGTTGGTTTATACATTTTCTGAGTCTCACACTTTGTACTTACTAATTATTTTGTCCACCTATAACCACAAAATCCTGACCACAAAAACGTAACCATTGGTATAGTTTGTCCACCTATAACCACAAAATCATAACCACTAAAACGTAACCATTGGATATAGTTTGTCCACTTGTAACCACAAAACCATGACCATCTTAAATGCGAGTGCAATGAGGAACACTGGTTCTTGGGCAGAGGAAGCAGTGTTTCTCACAGTCCTAGGAACCATGACTTAACCTCTAATAACGTTGCAACCATATGTCTATATTTGGTCTTGTGTGTCTTGTATAGTTTCAACCATATGTTAAATGGACAAAGGTGTATATCGTTATCTACAAAACAAACCAGAAAATTGGTAACAAAAAGACATCATAAGCTACGAACAAGCTTGACATCAAAAGACGAGCAGTTTTGGGTTTGTTAACTAAAATTCTCACTACTTCAAAACAATCATACACTTGTGCTAAACATTATCATTATCCAGAATTTATCTAGTGTTCTATCTTACCGAGGAAAGAAAAAGAAATAAATCCCATACCCAACAACAATCAAAATCAAGACTCCATTACTCCAAACAAACTCTAGAATTAACGATTCACACAAAATATATCTCAATTTCATATGATTCTCTTCGCCCGATTTTTAGAAAACAATTAAAATTCATCCAAACATGTGAGAGAATTATAAAATTAAAGTACAACCCATAAGAGATTCATATACAAAAATTCATACCCAAAGAACTTGGCATAGATCAACCCAGATTTAAGGCTTTAAAAGGAATAGACACAAATTGGAAGAACAACGACGGTTTCTCTGCTTCTTTGTCCAAAATTTCCATATGATTCCGAAAATTCTTACAAAATAACCATTCATCGATTGCTCACGAAATAACCATTTATCGATTCATCGAATTATCAATTCATCGATTCCAGGTCTACAGACGAACACGATAACTACATATGGATCTGAATCGAAGAGAGAGGAGAGGGAAGAAGAGAAGAGAGAGGGAAGGAGAGAAGAAGAGAGGGAAGGAGAGAAGAGATAGGGATATTATCGGTAATAAATATAAAATAAAGAAGAATAAGTATACTTTTATGTCAAAGTATGTGTAGGTGTAATATTTGTTGGAGAAAGTATGTGTAGAGGTAAATATTCCTAAAAAGATTTACTAATGTCTAGCTTGAGGGCCATACGAGGAGATGATAGCTTTCTACTACGCAATGAATGCATCATTTCTTGAGCTATAAGAACATTATTTGTAATGAGTTTGTCAGAAATGAATGCAGATTGGTTGTCTGACATAAGATGATGTAGATGATGTTTCAATCTTTCAGCCAACACCTTTGAGAGCAGCTTATAAGCTACATTACCAAGACTGATAGGCCTAAAATCCATAACTTTCAGTGGGTTCTCTGCTTTTAGGACAAGACAAATATGTGTATGATTCAACTTACGATCTAACTATTACTAAGAAGTGTTGAATGTACCTTACTATAGAGTCCTTCACAGTAGGCTAGTGATCTTTATAGAATATAACAGTTAGCCCATCAGGTCTCGAGGTCTTATTCGAGTTCATTTGCTGAAGTGCTTGGTAAATCCCAGTCTCTGTTATTGGCCTAGTAAGAGAGTGATTCATAGCGTATGTAATTCGAATGGGCATCTGCTGGGTAAATTCAGGCACATCTATGCTAGAATCGGAAGAGAAGATATCTGCAAAATAATCAACAAAAAGTTTGGTAATATCTTCCTGTTTAAAGAGAATGCTTTCATAGGTGTTTGTTAAAGAAGAATGACATTTCCTTGAGGCTATTATACGAAGAAAGGGGTTTGTTGATATTTGGTGCATGTGGATTATGAATGTATCACACCCGTCACCTACTCAATGCTTATTAATGGAATTCCTTCACCTGTTATTACACCTACTCGGGATATTCGACAAGGTGATCCTCTTTCACCTTATTTTTACTTATTATGTACATAACTCCTATCCTTTTTGCTCACAAACGCCAAAGAACAAGAACATATTTCGGGTTTTCAAGTTAGTCGAGGAGGACCAACTATTACACACCTCTTATTTGATGATGACTCCCTTCTTTTTTGCAAAGCTGATATGCAAGAGTGTACTCAGCTGCTTAACATACTCAAGACTTACCAACGTGCATCTGGACAAGAAGTGAACTTCTCCAAATCCGCTATTACTTTCTCCAGAGGTATAAGCCCTGAACTTAAACAATTCATCTTGCATGCCACTCATATTCAGAACTTTGGAAGTTTTGGAAAATACTTAGGGCTTCCCGAATGGGTTGGTAGGGATAGAATGGATACCTTTTCTTATTTAGTTAAAAGAATAACGCATAAAGTTGAAAACTAGTATGCCAAACTCCTTTCTCCAGCTGGTAAGGATACGCTAATTAAAGCAGTGCTCACAGCGTTGCCAACCTATTGCATGTCTTGTTTTATGTTACGAAAAAAGGTTCTGGAGCGCATCATTTGTGTAACAAGGAAATGTTTTTTGTCTTCTACTCAGGAGGCTAATATATGCTAGACCTCTTGGAACAATTTAACAAAACTATAGCAACAAGGAGGTCTTTGCATAAGGGATCTCAAAGACTTCAATATAGTGCTATTAACAAAACATAGCTAGAGACTTATGCAACATCCTTCCTCTTTGTTGGCCAAAGTTTATAAAGTGAGATATTACCCTAAAATAACCTTGCTAGAGGCCACACAAAAGTGGTCCTCAAGTTATGTTTGGAGAAGCATACTTCAGGGCAATCGATTGTTAAAACAGGGAGTCACATGGAACATTGGCAATGGAGAAAACGTTTATGTATGGAAGAATGCTTGGCTTCGTACAACTACACCTCATACTCCGAATCCTAATGGCGCTAGTATCAATCCGGAGCTAAAGGTGAAAGATATGTTTTCTCAGGGTACTTGTAGTTGGGATATCTCCAAACTAGCTTCTCTGGTCCATCCAATAGACATTCCTCTTATCACGCATGTGAAACCATCTCTTACTCGAATGCGGGATACTATTACTTGGACGCACACACATTATGGAGGCTATACGGTTAAGTCTGGCTACAACCTCTTAAAGTCTCAGCAAGGTCAGTCCTCTAGTACCCCTCTTACTCTCTTCGCACAATTGTGGAAGCAGAATTTACCTCCTAAGATACATCACTTATGGTGGAGAGCTCTACATGATGCCTTCCTTGTAGCTACCAAACTTAAGCAAAAAAGGATCCTCAAGGAAGGTATTTGCTCTGTTTGTGGTGAGAAGGAGGAAACAATTGATCATTTACTCTTCCAGTGTCATGTTAGTAGAGAAATCTGGGAGATGGCCCCTCTTACTACCCCTTCTTTCTCCATCTTAACAACTAATGCGCTGCATGCTAACTATTCAGGCATTTTGGAGGCTAATCAACATTCTCCGGAGCAGATATTTTTAATCCACTTCATGGGATGGAGAATATGGAAGGAGATGAATGCTATTCTTTTCAATGGAAGACGATGGTCAGTATCAGACATAATTTCCAAGGCTATACAAGATTTGCAGCTCTGGCTGAATGCAGTTTCACTCAATCAACTAAGCCAATCCAACTTACCCTCGCCTGCACTTGAATGCAAGAATCAATCAGTTCCGCAGACCATCCCATAACTATTCCACCAGGTATCAACTCCTCGTTTTTTGGTTGATGCTTCATGGATCTCTCAACATCAGCATATTGGCATTGGGTGGAGCTTGTATGAGCCAAACTTCCACGAGATTCTCAATGGATATGGCTCCTTTCTACCTAAAAAGTCTTCTTCTATAGCCGAAGTTGAGGCTTTGTGAGTGGTGGTGGTAGAGCTGCATAAGCTTGGATAGAAAAACATCATATTTTGTGGAGACTTGAAGGAGGTCCATGGTCTTTACAACATTATAACTCTGATAAGGAAGCTCTCAAGCATAGGCACTTTCCCTATAGTGTTCAACTACAAGATATCATAGAGATTGCAAGGCTTTGTAATTTCAAATTTCACCATATCTCTCGGAATGCAAACACTAGTGTAGATTCATTAGCCAAGCATGCTAGATTGAACTCACAAGATTACATTGTAAAATGACCAATGTAACTTTGTCTTAAGAAATGAAATCCGTTGCCGACCAAAAAAACACATAGAAAGATTATTCATTTTTTTTAAACCACTCAACTAAAGTTATTATGATCTACCACTAATTTTTTTTCATTCAAAACAAAATATTTATATACATATTATGTATCAAGTTAAAACAATGGTGTCGATTTCCAACTTTACTCTTGCGAGGAAGTGTCTTGTTTTTGTCTCTAGATGGTATGAGATAGCTTGTCAATGCCCGCGTGTTGGAACTGGTTTCCTTCTACAGCGGTTTCCCAGCAATAGTCAAGGTTGTGTCTCGAATTTGGTTGCACATTTGTTTAAGTTTACCAGTTTAGCGACTTGGAGAGTGATTTTCAAACCGTACCTTTCTTTGTTCTCCTCTCTCTTTCGTCTTTTCATGTTGTTGGTAGAGTTTTCGTTAGTGTTGCCTTGTTTGGTAGCTCTTCCAACTCTTGATATTTAGCGCAAAGCAGGAATCAACTGGTTACTTTGGAAAGACTAGGTGCTTCGATGTGGTGTTTTTGTTTGGAGTTTGATTTAGGGTCTTTGTTACATCGTTTAAGGTTTTTGTATCCCTTGGCTTCCTTCTTGTTGTATTTTGTTTGACTCAATCTCTCGAGTATGTGGTTGTTTGTAAGTCATTCTCAAAGATTAATATTATTCAGATAGAAAAAAAAGAGTCTAGGATAATTAAAAAAAATTGACAAAAAAAATGATAATTAAAAATTTTGTGGATATACTCTAAGAGAATTTAGTAACATATGATTATCATGTTGTTTGTTTCTATTTTTAGTTGCAACATCTTTGGAACCAATTAACTATTTTTGTTGCATCAAAAACTCTTGGTGTTGTTACCCCGATATACATATAATAATTATAAGAATTTTTTTTTTTCAACCTAACTATTTATCAGAAACTACCACTCAAGTTGGAAATCCAACTCGATGGACTATTGCTTACATAAAAAAAAAAAGCTCGAGATCTTGCTGATAATTATAAGAATTTTAAACGTGATAATTATTGTTTTACGCGTCACTATTTTATGGTATTGATGCAATGTCTTCAACTTTTTCATCAACTAGATTAGGACATGTGTTAATACGTGGGTAAGCATCCAAAAAAAATATTGATATAAATATTTCATTTTTAGTTAATAACCCTTTGAATTGCCAAAATATTTTGAAATACTATAAAAACACATATCATTATATCTTATTCTCATATCTTACTTCGTATCAAACGGATCTAAAATATAATATTAATAATAAATTTTATGATAAATTATTAAATACTATTTTTTTGGGTAAAATTTAACATATTATATTATTATAAAATATTATTTTTTTGGGTAAAATTTAACATATTATATTATTAAAACCTTTTTCAGTAAGAGGGTCAAATCTACACTTTCACAATGTATGCAATTGTATTTATATAAGATAAAAAGTATATTAGGTTTACATAAATATTTAATTAAAAAGTTAATATAGTACATGAGGATCATAATAATGTTTTTGATCATAAACATCAATCAAAAGAATTTACCATATAAGTCATTAATTTGACCAAATCGTGATAAGTTTGTAGACAACAAATTTGTTGAGGAATTTTGTAAAATTCTTGTCTAACACTTGCAACTTTTGTTCTTCCGTTAATCTTATATAAAAACGAATGGTTAGAAACCGCCCTGGAAATTAAAACCGAACCGAGATTTTTGCTTTTTGATTATCTCAGGTGACCCGATCGGCAAGAATTTCAGTTGGGTTTGGTTAACCGATAATTTCAGTTCAGTTTGAATTGAACCGATCGGTTTATTGGTAACCAAACTTTTTCTAAATAACCGATTTTAACCAAAAATAGACTAGTTTTAATCATTGTTATACCGGTTTTAATCAAAATTAGACCAATTTTACCAATATCCAAAACGAATATATCTAGATTTAACCGAATTTTAATAAAAATTTAAAAAACCTGTTAATTTCCGCAATATTTCAGAAAATTTGGTTAACTGATTACCGAAAAACCGATCCAGTTCGGTTAACCAAATTCTCATTCCTAGTTAGAAACTTTACATTTTTTGTTGTTAGCCGATCGGACGTTAAAATTGCAAATTGGATGATGTCTCTTCATAGAGATGAACTCCAAATTTTGAAGCAAAAAATTATGCAGAAAGTATTAAATTGTATTTTGATGTTTAAAAAATCGACTTTTTAACATGAATCTATGTAAATTTTAACATATGTTGCCAGTTCAATAAGATACTTACCTTTTCATCAAGTAACAAAAATTCCACTCACATGAGAATATTGTTTGGTTTAAGATTTCTATGATCCTATTTTCGAAGAACACGTACAATTGTACGACGATAAACACGATTTCGATCTAACTAATTTAAAATAAAATAGCTTTTTGATCGATTTGTTAAACATTCGAACTCATAACTTGCTTGATAAAAGAACTTGAGCACATACAAAAATTGAGAATGGTTATGATGTTATTATATAGATTTTTGTTTACCAACTAGAAATATGGTATTATACATTTTTCTTTGAGTAAGGACATTTTGTTATTTCAACATAATGAAAATTATACTTCTTTTTTTTTTTACACTTTATTTCTTTTTTTCCCATTTCATTGTCTATCTTGTTTTTCTAATTGTTATTAAACTTTTTGCCTTATTTTTTTTGTGCCTATGTTTTTTCCACTTAAAAGTTTTTCCAGTTTACATTTTTTTCTTTCTTATTGACTTTTGTTTTATATATTATTATGTTTTAAATGATAGTACAATTAAATTTTGAAATGTAAATAATATAGATTTGGTATTTTTTTAATTTTTACTTGACACATGTCACAATCTGAACTAACAATGACACAAGTCACCATCTGGTGAGTTATAATTGTACGCATTATCTTTTATATAATAATTTTCATGTTCATTCAAATGGTGTTATCTGTGCCATAGTCTAGTCTAAAATGATTCAACGGGTTAGTTATTATTTTAATTATAATTAATAACCCATTGAATTACTAAAATATTTTGAAATACTATTTAAATATGGATCTCAAAACATTTACATGTAGTGACAAAAAAAAAATCATTTACTTGTTAAACTTTTATCTTAATTTTCATGTTTTAATTCATATTATATGGATCATATATATATATATATAAGTGTAATTGAACTCATATTCTTAATAACAAAGAAAAAACTATATTCTTATTCATAATGCATATATAATAGTTATGTAAAATTAAATTTAAAAAAAATGTAATGTTAATAATCTCATAAAACCTATAAAATTATTTTAATAGTAAATATATTTTTATTATCTTCTTAACTTGAATAATTTTCATTTCATACAATTTTTTTTAAAAACATAAAAAGGACCAGTACTGTGTTAAGTAGAAAATTTTCATTTTTTTGTAATAGTCTAATTTTACGTATGTTGTGTTGGACGTGTAATTAAGAGATAATGAGCCATGTTTATGGACATTAATATTATCATTAAGTTGAATGAGAAATGATCGGTTTAGAGCTCAGTTTGGTTACATGGAATCTGGTTTCAGATTGATTGATTGGTTGTTTGGTTTGGCTTGGTTTGCTACGGTTTGGTGCAGATAATATTGACTAATATGTCAAAGATATCTTGACCTGAAATGTCGCACCAGCCTCCACCTCCTGGTATCTCGCCATGACCCGACGTCTCCACCTCTTTCTCCACTTCGTCATGATCTCGTCAAAAGAGAGGAGAGATTTGTGGGATTTGAAACTGCTCTCTCTCTTAGCTTTATAACAAGCCTATCTCTCTCTCTCTTTTTGATCATCGAACACACACACAAAACCAACAACCACATCTCTCTGTTTTTTTCACAAAGTCTCAAGCATACAAAAGTAAGTTCTTGTGTCGAGAGTATATCGTAGTAACAAAGTTCGTTGATTCTAGTATTCGAATGTTGTGAATCTAGTCTACCTCACGGTTGTATCCTAGGATCCATAGTCGCGTGAACCGTCACACTACGGGTGATTTTTTGGATTAAGGAAAGAGATATCATCTCGTCTCCGTGATTTGTTTCCGTATCAATTTTGATCGTATGGTTGTGTCGTTTACACGACGTTGGCTTGTGGGATTTCATATCCGGTTGTACGAGACTAATAGTTTTAATCCAATCAAAATCCGGTCTTAGCTTTGGCTATAATCGGATTAAAATTTGCAAACGCCGCTGTAAATCGTTTCCGTGAACGCTATATGCGAGTTTGCGATCCGGCAGTATCAAACGCTCTCTGTTTTTTCAGTCGCATTATCTTGGTTTTGCACACGCTTCTTAGCCATCTTTGAACACCGAGATCCATGCGATCAAAACTTGAACGTTTCTGTTTCCGCGAACGCTCTTAAGCGAGTTTGCAAAACGCTCCTATGGCTGTTTCAATCGGTTTCGCATACATCTTCCTCTTGAATTTTTGCGATCCGGTTTCAGCTACAAAAGAGATTAGTAGCTTCTTGCGAACGGTTTTTTGTGACCTCTGAAAGTTCAGAGAACGAGCACAACACATGAATCTGTTCGAAAGGCGCCAAGCCAACGCTTTTTCTATTATTCTGTATAAGTATTCTTTATAATGAATCACCTATATGGATCTATACAAGTTCAAACCCTAAACTGTATTTATATCCTGGAACAATAGTCTAAGCTACCCTACACGATTTCATACACACTATGAAACGAAGGGCACGAACACTCACCTCTAAAGCTTCCCTTTTCGCTAAAGTTTTCTAGGTTACAATCTCTCAAAATAAGCTCGAAGTGTTAACGTGCCCCACGATCCCACTAACCTATTTATAAGACTTCGAATACTTGGGAAACCCAACATTTGCCAAATATTCTCATAATATGCAATAAGAGAAACTTCCTAGATCTTCTCCTTGATCTTCAAGTATTTCCTTTCCATACCGTGATTCGCTGAGATCCTCTTATCTCTGCGTGTATACCACTGTCCAGCTCATCAACGACTTGGACCAAAACTTGCTCGCCACTCCGTTGGCTTGCTCGTCACTCCAAGCTCTTAGAACGTCCAGGATGCTGTTCTTCGAACAGCTCTATGTTGATGCACAAACTCCTGATTCCTCATAGGCGTCTGCATCGATGTTGTTGTCCGAGTCAGCTCTCCGATATGCTGTTGTCCGAGACAGCTCTCTGTTGATGCACAGACTCCTGATCCCACAGGCGTCTACATCTTCAATTTCTCCCTTTTTAGCTTAGTTTGATAATCCAGCACTCTTCTCCTTTTGTACCTGCAACCAAATCACACAAACGAACCACGGTACCCGAGAATATCCAAACACATACTAAAAAGAAAGCACACAAGTAACCGAAATATAATCATAACATATCACACACAGACAAGGTTACGATTACCCAAAACACAAAACAGAATCACACCTAAAGTGATCTAACCGAAAGTGATTGGTCTCAGAAAATAATCATAACACACCACACACGGATAATGTTCTTATTACTCAAACACACGATAGAAATACACCGAATGCAATCTAACCATAATTTGATTAGTATTAAGTTCAAAAGAAATTTTAAATTTTTCAAACCACATGCCAAGAACCAAGAGATGCCCTAAGTGATCTAATAAATTAAGCAAAAAGACAAACAGCTCCCCCTAAAGCTATGTCATCCTCATTCTTGTTCTTAGCACAAACATCTGTGTTCGAGACACAAAATTATGTCCTAGACTCAGACTCAACCTCATCTCCCCCTGCTTGATATCATAACTAAGGTAAAAACATCATAGAGAGCACACAATCAAGCATAAGATAGGGAATGATCACATACCTGCCAAAGCATCCTAAAGGATTTGAATTATATCCCATGGATTTGCGCAGCTTGCTGTTCCCGGTTCCACTCCTAGCAGGCTTCTTCAGCTGCCTAACTTGCGGCAGTGGCTTATCTTGAATCGCAGCAACATGATGTGATCCTCCAACAACTGATTGATCAGACTTGGAAATGGCAACAACATCTTGTATATGTCATGGATTACGTCTTGCTTTGGTATCCCGGATTCGTTGACTCGTGCCAATTAATCAAAGTTGTATTGAGCAGCGGACTTGAGTTCTACAACATCTTGGTTTTGCCCATCAGTCATGAAGTGGACCAAGTCAACCTTCGCACATTAGCTGTAGCAACCAGAATCTCCAGATCATTGACATCTGCTCCCCCTAAATCTCAGGCACATGACGTTGATCATCCAACAGCCGAAAGGCTGAAATCAAGTGACCAACCTTGTACAGAACCTTGAACCTTGGTTATCATACTCAGAAAAACACCATCCTTGATAATCCTTCTAACCTCAAAAGGATTTGCAGAAACTTCACCATTCGTTCCACATTCAACGGTTGAGACACGAAGCTCATACCATGATTTGCACATCGGAAGACAGGAACCTGGTGGCATCATACACAACTTCAAAACCAGACAGCTGAGTTCTGACAGATTTGACACGAGAAGACGACGCTCTATCATGTAGAATCGAGCAGACTCTTCTTTTATACTAGATCAATCACATCACTGTATGGGGAAACATGACTGTGATCGTTTAATACTTTGCAGCAACATACACCATCAGGCTCAAGGCTCTGACTGTACAATAACATTTTCACATATGGCAAGACCCAGCCACATTGGTCTTATCCAAGAATGACTTTGATCCATATGACTCTTAATCACCACTTCTCTGTTCATCCACTCACACTAGTGATAGACCCCGGACAGAGAGAACAACAAAGAGAAAGACTCTCGACGTCGAAAACCATCCCTCGTTGGAACCAACCAAGCTCTTTGAAAAACAACACCCATCGCTTGAACATCTCACAACCTAACACAAACAAGTCTTCACCTTGATTTTAGGACTTTGGAGAGTTCACTGGAGAAGAACAACGAATTGAGAACCATCACCCAGGTCGACAATAACCATTTACTTCCTCCTTTTCCTCCTGATGATTGTTGTGACAATGACAATCCTAGACTTTTCCTCCAACTCTTTGAAGAACCTGCACACAACATCTCATGGGCCTGTTTTCTTATCACGGACCTGAAACCCCTCAGGGACCTGAAATTACTCAACGACCTGAAATCACTCAACAACCCATCAGTACACACATGTGATAGAAATATCAGAATATCGATCAAGAACCTATTAGGTTCACTTGCTCTCGCCCTAACACTCATATTAGCACATTGAACACTTTTTAAATATCAAGCATAGCATGAACACAACCATTTAGAGACCCATATTACAAAGACTACATGGGCGTTTTAACTTTTGAAAATATGTTCATTACCTTTGAAATCCTGCCGGCTGATCACTATGCCCCGAGACTTGATCCATGCCAAGCACCAGAACATGTCAAAACCTTGATACGAAAATAGCTTGATCCCTGGGTTCGATGGATAGTCAATTCTACTGGCATGCCCGCATCCTGTACAACCCAACTTGCAACTTGGTGATTCCAAAAACAGAGGCTAGAAATCTTTCTGAAAGTGAGGGTAAACCACCAGAAAATGCCATCACTTGACCTCTCAGGCATATGAGCATATGATTAAGCTCTGGAGTTGTCGTTCCTTTGCAACTCAACTCTTTTCTGATGATGGTACTTCAGTGGTATAGCACGCGCATCATATCTCTAAATCTTTTGTGCATCGCATCTTCTTGTTGAAGATCCCAATACACAGAGCTGTGCATTTTCAACACAAACACATCACTTAAACATCTAGCTCTTTGTGTTTTGTTCCTTGCTTTCGTAACCAAGACACATCAATTAAACAACCAGCGCTTTGTGTTTTGTTACTGGTCTGTTGACCCTTCACTACCACACAACTGCTGCATTCTCGACACAAACACATCACTTAAACAACCAGCTCTTTGTGTTTTGTCTTTTTGCACTCAACACAGACACATCACTGCTATCCAGCTCTTTGTGTCTTGTTTAAATTACAGCTCTTGGTTTTGTGAAGGTCATGTACACAAGCAGCTGATGCCTCCCAACACACAAACATCACGTTGATGTTCAGCTTGTTGTGTTGAGAGTTTCTTTGCACCAGCGCTTCCTCATCTTTCAGCCTTTTTTGCCTCAGCTTCTGTTCACACACTTGTACTTGCTCAACAGGACCGCCACGACAGACAACTTTTTCCATCAAACACTACATAGACATGAATCAACATTCTTTGAAAAACAAGTTTTTGAAAACTCTTTTTAGACATGTTCCAGCACTTATCCCTGTCTCAATACACAACACTCCACAAGCAAATTAGATCTCACAAATGCCAATAGCCTTTCTCAGATTAATAAATTGGTTAATCAAGAGCTTTTGTGAATAAATCAGCAAGTTGGAAATCAGTGCCCACATATTCAATCGCAATCAGTTTCTCCTCAAGAAGTTCACGAATAAAATGATGCATGATATCTATGTGTTTAGTACGTGAATGCTGAACTGGATTTTTAGCAATATTGATGGCACTTTGATTATCACAATGCACTAACAGGGAGTCAGAGAGTGTACCGTAATCAGCATCCATCTGCTTCATCCATAGAAGTTGTGTGCAACAGCTTACCATAGCAATGTACTCTGCCTCAGCCGTTGAGAGAGACACACTGTTCTGTTTCTTGCTATGCCAGGACACAAGATTGTTCCCCATAAAGAAACATCCACCACTTGTGCTCCTACGATCATCCAAACATCCAGCCCAATCAGCATCACAGTAAAGATTCTTGTTGGTGTCCTTGGTGTAGTATATACCTAAATCAGTTGAACCCTTTACATACTTGATGATCCGTTTAACAGCCTGAAGATGAGACACCTTTGGATTGGCCTGATATCTAGCACACATCCCTACACTGAAACAGAGATCTGGTATACTTGCTGTCAGATACAACAAGCTGCCAATCATTCCTCTGTACAACTTCTCATCCACAACTTCTCCATGTTCATCTTTTGAGAGCTTGGTAGTTGTTCACATTGGTGTCTTTGCACTCTTGCATGTCTGGATATTAAACCGAATCACCAGATTTCGAGCATATGTGCTATGTGTGACAAAGATTCCTTCATCAGTCTGTTTCACTTGGAAACCCAGAAAGTATGTAAGCTCACCAACCATACTCATCTCAAACTCCTTCATCATGTTGTTAACAAAACCATCAACCAGCTTCTGATCAGTATACCCAAATACAATGTCATCAACATAGATCTGGACCACCATCACACTCCGGTTTTTGGTAAGGATAAACAGAGTCTTGTCCACATTTCCTCGTGTATAGCCTTGACCAATCAGAAAAGTGGTCAGTCGCTCATACCATGTTCGTGGTGCTTTCTTCAATCTAGACAATGCCTTCTTCAACTTGTAGACATATGTTGGATGACTCGGATTCTCAAACCCTTTAAGTTGTTCAACATACACTTCTTCTTGCAGAATCCCATTCAGAAAAGCACTCTTAACATCCATCTGATGCAGTCTGAAATTAAGCACACACGCCATCCCAAACAAAAACCTGATTGATTCCAAGCGTGCCACTGGAGCAAATATCTCATCGAAGTCAATTCCTTCAACTTGAGAATACCCTTGTGCAACTAACCATGCCTTTTTTCACAATAGAACCTTGACCATCTGTCTTGTTCTTGTAGATCCACTTAGTGCCGACCACGTTTACACCGCTTGGTCTTGGCATCAAATCCCATACTTGACTTCTCTCAAATTGTTCTAATTCTTCTTGTATTCCAGCAATCTAGTACTCGTCGACCAATGCCTCCTTATGATTTTTAAGCTCGATTTCTGAGACAAAGCATGAGTAACCAGCCAACTTATTTTAGTTTATTCGATGAACCTTATGCATTGTTCTGTCGTCAGAAACACTCCTTATGACATCTTTCTAGGAATGATTTCTCGGAACCTTGGCTTGTGCTTTAGGACTTGGGACTGTTATCCTTGGAGCTTCATTGTCTGACTCCGACTCAGACTCAGAGTCCTGATGACATGTTTCAGGTTCCTGATAAGCCTTCACAACCTCCTGATGCGCTTTACCAAACTCATGATGATCCTTACCAGACTCTTGATCAACTCCTTTAACCTTCTGACGTTCTTTCTTATCCTTGGGGGATTCATCTTTTATATCATGTAGCTTTACACCCGTCTGATGAGGTGTTGCATCATTGAACACAACATTCACTGTCTCCATGATAGTCTTTGTCGCCTGATTGTATACTCGATATGCCGCACTGGTACTCGAATAACCAAGAAAGATACCATCGTCACTTTTAGCATCAAACTTTCCAAGTTGATCTCTATCATTCATAATGCTGTAAGCACATCCAAAGACATGAAAGTAGCTCACAGTGGGCTTCTTTCCTTTCCACATCTCATAAGGCATTTTGTCTGTTCCTCTGCGTACATACACTTTGTTGATGATATAACATGCAATGGTGACACCTTCAGACAAAAAATGCTTAGCAACTTTGTTCCCATGGAGCATTTCTCTAGCCATTTCTTGCAAAGTCATATTCTTCCTTTCAACCACTCAATTCTGTTCTGGCGTGTATGGAGCTGAATACTGATGGACAATACCTTGCTCACCACAAACCTGATCAAACAGACGATTCTCGAATTCTATTCCATGATCGCTTCTTATCTTCTTGATTCCACCCTTTTCATTCTTTAGTTGAAGAGCCAGAATCTTGAAATTCCCCAATGTATCAGACTTCTGCCTTAAGAAAATAACCCATGAGTACCTTGTATAGTCATCCACCAACACAAACACATATCGCTTACCAAAATAGCTTTCGACTTGAATTGGTCCCATCAAATCTATATGGACCAGGTCTAGAGCATTCTGAGATTGTATCCCTCGCATACCTTTATGTTGGACCTTGACTTGCTTCCCTTTGTTACACGGTCCACACGCAAATTTCTGTGTACACACCACCTTGGGAACTCCTCTTACAAGCTCCTAATTGATAAGCTTGGTCATTGTTCTAACATTCATGTGACCTAACCTCTCATGCCACAGCTGCAAGTCACTGTGTTCTGAAACACTGAAACAACTATTTATCTCTTCCCACATATAACAGTTGTTAGGTGTCCTGATACCTCTTATCTTCACCTATTGCTCTTCATTCAGCGCTTTACAGCCAGTCTTCGTAAACAACACATCATATCCTTTGTCACACAGCTGACTGATACTGATAAGGTTTGCCTTTAGACCTTCCACAAAGAAGACATCTTCCAACTGAGGTTTATCTGGTCCTTCAGTCTTCCCTTTACCTCTGATCTTTCTTTTTGCTCCATCACCAAAGGTAACTCTTCCAGTGTTTACGTCCCTGAAATCCTCAAGATAGTCTTGATGCCCAGTCATATGTCTTGAACATCCACTGTCAAAATACCACTTGGTATCACTAGCTTTTGACTCCTAGCCACCAGCAGTGTAGGCAACATTGCAGCGAAGATCACTCTTTACCACCCAGACCTTATGTGTCCATCTTCTGTCCGGATACACATTAGGCTGACGACTGTTCTTCGCCCCCCAAACCTCATGTGTTTAACTTCTGTCCGGATACACATTAGAGTAACGATTATTCTTCGCCCCCCCAAACCTCATGTGTGTGTCTTCTGTCCGGATACACATTAGAGAGAAGGTCAATCTTCTTCGCCCCCAAACCTTATGTTTCTGTCTTTTGTCTGAGTACACAGGTTTGTAGTGTAATAGATGCTTGATTCTTTCCAAAAATCTATAGCATTGATCCTTCATATGTCCTGGTTTACCACAATAATAGCACCCTGACAGAATCTTAGCAAGCTTAACCTGTCTGCGTTGAAGGCTTCTAGCAGATGTGTTATACAAAACCTTGATAGGTTTCTGTCTCTGTCGCACCTCAGGCGGCTGGTTTCTAGCACAAACTCTTATTGCTAGTGATTCTTGTTGCACCATCTTCATCTGTTGTCTGACTGATACTCCTTGTGACCTTGGCTGCGTCACTTGTACTTTGGGTTTCTTGGCAAACACAGACTTATCAGTTGATGAACTACCTTGATATCCAAGACCCGGATGAGCTTTACCTGTCTTACCAACAAACGGTGATTTGGCAGACACTTCTTGTGGATTTGACTGCATCACTTCCGGTTGAGATTCCTTGACAAACACAGGTTTGTCAGTTGACGGACCACCTTGGTATCCTAGACACACTACAGGAAATGTAAGTATTAATAGCAAACGAAAACCGCTATCTAACGCTACTACAGCGGAGTAGAAAGCGCTATGTCTGCGCCCGTTATAATAGGTCACGCACTTTCAATAGCAGTTTTTGTTATTGCTATCGTAGTTTCATTTAATATAGCGCTTTTCATTATGCAATCATATTTTCTACAATAGCAATGAGAAATTGTTATGAATTTATTTATATAAATTAACATATAATTTCTAATAAATAAATATAATTACATTATTACTATTATTTATCAGTTGGTATTAAATACATTTACATTATTATTATTTTTTTGTCAACAAATATAAAATTTATAAATTCATTATTGAAAACCTTGACATAGTTTTAATATAATTACAATACAAAAATCTGATAAAAAAACTCTCCAACAAGAAGTCTTACATTTTCATCACAACAATATACAATCAAATATCCAAAGCAGCACGAACAATCTACTGACTTTGAATCAAGGGTCATAAAACTTGCACCAAAGCAGAGCATCAAGCTAAGAATGATCATCAATTTCTTCTGCTTCTGTTTTATCATTTTCGCAATTTCAACCATTGGTAGAACATCTCTTCCAAATGGGATTAAACGTCATTTGTTCCTTTTCAGCACCATCCCTCCAAAATGAAATGAATTACTGTCACACTTATGAAACAAAAAAAAACATAAGGAATTACAGTTTAAAGCATATATCTCTATCTAACTGGCCACTAAAGAACTTAATTGTTGTTTTTCTTTAACAAAGTTGCTTCATGTTTCGTATTCTGGAAACAAACACACAAAATATTAATAACAAAATCAGAAATCAAGCAATATGCAACAAAGCTCAAGAACTTTCCACTAATGAACACCAGAGACTAGACTTCTTAAATAGAAAGTGTGTACCTCGTCTATCGGATTGAATCTCCTCCGACCATTTGCTTCTAGCCTCTGAATCATCTATTGGCTCATTGTGAAACCTCACCCTCCACGTATTTTATAAAGGTTAACTCTTTTGGCAGATTAGAAAACTCCCGTAGGTTTTGCTCCTCATCGACTCATACATTGATGCCTAAACTGCCTAAACGAACCCAAAAAAAATGAATCCTTTTCAATGGAAACTAAATCTCTCCTCAAACAAGTCAACTGAAACTAAAAATATATGCAAATTTGACTTTGAAATCTATCAATTTACAGATACAAATCACTATGTTTTCGGATGTAAAGAGGGAGAGAGGGAGAGTAGACGATGTGGGTGAAAAGCGGATCAAAACGGTGAAAGCGAATCGCCGCCACGAAACCCGTTCATTTCCGCCATCGACGGAGCTGGTTTTGAGAGTCGGTGGGTGTTTTCAGTGAAACTTTGCTTCGCCGTCTTGAAAGAGGTTTGATTTGGACGGAGTTTGTCTGAGGCATCAAACCTAACCAAAATAACCTTATGGTCGCATTTGAGAGTCTCCAAATCTGGACGTCTCTTCACTAGCGATGACAGATTTCAAGAAGACGAAGAAGAGAAGTGAGATCGACCAGATCTATGGGATGGGAGGAAGACGAAACAGAGAAGCAAGGCAAATGCTAGTGGCTTATTGGCTAAAAGCTGAAACGTTAGAAGCAGAATAATCTAACGGACAGAAAGAAAAGCGAGGAAAGTAGATTCGTAGAGACAAGGGAGTGAGATTTGGCCACGTCACCGATCCGAGAGATCTCTTCCTATTGGCTTTCCACTTCTGAAGACTTGTGTGTTTTCTTATGCCCTATTTACAAAATATGTTAATTTAGTTTTTAATCAACTAATTAAAAAAAATTGTAGTGTAAAAGTATTTTTGGGATTTATATATGATACTAGCTTTCTATTATTGTATGCATAATCAACTTCATTTGGAAAACAGTTATATTCTATAAGTTTGACTTTAATACCATGTTTTTAGTAAATAAAGTGTGAGTTCATAATTTAGGGTTTGGAACTTAAGTTTTGATATTTATGATTTGAATATTAGAATTCAATAAATGACTAAATTTATTTCGAAAGTTTTTGATATGGGTTGGATGTTGGATTTTGGATTTTAGGTTTGTGTAGATTAGATATTATGTTTAGATTTTAGGGTTTATGATTTACAAAATGATTATATTGTACTTAAAAAAATTGTACAAGTGTTGGATTTTTTTGATATCTTATTTGATGTTGATATTTAATGATCACAATTGATTTTTTTCTAGTGTTTATAGTTAAGGGTTATAAGGTTAGGGTTTATGTTCGGTGGTTAAGTTTAGGGTTATAGAAAATGATTACGCTTCAATTTTTAGAAAAACTTATATACCCTAAATAAAAAAACTCATGAATTCATTGATTTTTATAACATTTCTACTATTAATAACACAAATTATATTTCAAACCCTATACCTTATATCTTATACCCTAAACCCTAAACCTCAAACCATATACTCTAAACCCCAAACCATATATCATATACTCTAAATTAAAGATCATGATTTTTAGTACATTTATAAAGTAAATTTTAATTCTAAACCCCAAAACCAACTCATTTAACACATTAACTACGGTATGAGTCATTAGAACAAATTTAAGTAGATTCATGAATTAAGTAACTAGATTTAACTAGGGTTAGACTCGCCCAACGGGCGAGTTTTGTTTCTTTTGATGTTCTTATGTTATTTTCCTATGTTTGGAAACTATATCATATATAACGTGTACTGCAAAGTATTTATGTTAGTATATATCTTTTACATTCATTAACATATTATAATATCATATGTTCAATCATTAATTTGAGTGTGAATTTTTTTTTTTTTTGAAATTCTTCCAATTTGACATTTGATTTTAAATAAACAATTTTTAGTTTCTAAAAACAGATTATTTTATTTTTAGTTGTTTCTATCTTAACCATATTTTAGTCATAATCGCGTAACATGCATAATAATATATTTACTTTTTCTTAAACACTTTAAAAGAATTTTTTCCTAGATTTTAGTATTAAAAGCATTGATTCAAATATTGAATTATCAAATAGGTAATTTTTTTGGATAATGGTGTATAACTGCGTACAATTTTACATAAAATTCATATATCATGCTCCCTATATTTTGTTGTATAATTCATGAATAACGCGACCATTCATTTTTTAACTTTATATATATCAAAACTCAAGATTATTTATTTATTTATTTTAAATTATGGTATTGCAACGTTTTCAATTTATTCTTTTATACTTCCAAAAACTCAATTATATTGAATAAATTCTTTTTTTCTTTTGGACAAATCTTATATTCCAAATTTTTACTTTATTTTCTCCTGAATTTTTTTGATATCCTTTAATGAAATCATATATCCTACTTCTCATTCAACCTTCAGCCTCATAGCAATCGGCGGAAGCTCAATTATGATGCTTTAATAATTGAATCATTTAATCTATTTTTGTTTGATTATATCTCATGTCGCTTATTTACATTTTTATTCATTGCTCTTATATGTAAACTCATAATGTTTTGATTATTTTCTAAAGAATTTTACTATAAATGATATACATTCATTATTGTATTTTTAGTTAAGAAAATAAAATACTCAAATAATCCTAAAACATCGTTCGCGTGATACATGAATTTTATAATTTTATTAGCTTAACGACAAAATTTTGATTTTACCATTTACAGTGTGTACCTCTTATCTTTTAAATAATAGTATTATAACACTTTCAAATTTGTCTTTCATCCTTTCATAAAATTCAAATATAACATAATAAAAAAATTGTATATTCTAAATTTTCATCTTATTATCTCATCTTTACTAAAATGGTTCAGTAGCTTTTTAGTGAAATATTATATATTCTTTTTTTAGATTGACAACTCCTTAACAATTGTTTGACACTGAAATTATTGAGGTTTTTTTCTTTGATTCTTTGTTGGCGTTTATAATTTTATCCATTTGTTCTTATATGTATATTTATTTTACATATTTCCAATTTCTTAAACTGATTATATATATAAAAAACGTTTACGCAAGAAGGTCAACCCGTTGTTTAGAATTTACCATTATATTTATTTTACTTGTTTAACCCATTTTTTACTTACTTGTTTAAACTCTACATATATTTACTGATTTTCGTTTTTTTAATTTAATTAAAAAGTGTAGTAGTTATTAGTAACAATAAATATACATAAACGACATCATCTTTAGTGAAATGGTTCAATATCCTTGTAGTGAAACAATATATATTATTTCTCTTTAGATCAACAACATCTTAACAGTCGTTTGACATTCAAATTATTTAGATTTGTTTTATTTGATTCTTTGATGTTGTTTATATTTTTATTCATTTGTTCTCATATGTATATTTAATGTACATATTTCCAATTTTTGAAACTGAATATATAAACTTGTATAGTTATCATAAAATCCATTTATTGTTGAAATTATATTTACAACAATAAAATACTCAAATTAATTTTACTTGTACTACTTTTAGCTATTTATTGACTTATTTTCGTATTTTATATTTAATTAAATTTTTTTTTACCTATAAATAACAATAAATGACACTTAAAACTAAAATTAATTGTAAAACAATGATTTGCCTATGTGGACACCTTAGATGAAGAGAGGAGTGTGCTATTATATATATGATTTTATTAGTCGTCTTCATGTAAGAATATTTACAACAAATGATTTAGATTCAATAATTAAAAACGGTCGAATAATCCAAACATCAAAAGATAACAATTCTCTTCAAGATGAAACACTTTGACGCACTTGAAGAAGACTCATTTGTGGAGCAACCTGTAGAAATTCCAACAACAAAAACACATATATGTGATAGTTCCTTAGCTATTGCATGAGCCTCTTGTTGACATAAAAGCTAACTTTGTGTGGCCTCTGCTTAGTTTCTAACTGCACACAGTGATCACACTCTGGTCATTATACCACTGAGAGTAACTTGCAAGATATAAACTTTGTTTTACATAAGGCACCCATCATTGTTCAGTATTTTAGACAGTGATCACATCCTTTGATCTTGAAGACTCCTTCAAGATTGTTCTCTCTTACCACTTTCTCTTAAACATCCGGTGTGAGTGAACGGTCATCCAGCGTCTGAACATATAATCTCTTCCCATTCCCGTATCTCTCTATGCTCAGCAATACCTTCTCTATCACTGGTCCAAGTGGTACAGGTCGCACTGAAGTCATCGCTAACACTTTGATTGCCAAATACAATCGCTTAGTAAAAAACAGTATAAGTTCATAAGTGAATGTTTGGGACTGTACCTTGTTAGGTGATTAATTGAAGTAGAAGCCTTTTATGTGCTGCTTCTCGAACATGAACCGTGTAGGAGGCTTGTCTGTTCTGTTCCCATAGATCAAGAACTGTGACTCTGTCATGAACCGCTCTGCAGAGCCGTGTCTCACTACCTTGTTAGACCACCAGAATAACCTGCATAAAACAACATACCCCTATCTCACTGCCTCGTTACTAGCCTTCTTCCAATAAAATGATACTCCTTAAAGAGAAAAATCCTAACCTTTTCTTCTTCATATTTTTCAAACTCATAAACGCATTATTCATCACCAAGCGTGAGACCACGAAGATTCAACAACCTATGTCAATTTTTCAGCAACAAATAAAGGAAACTCACAGAAGCTACAAACTCCTCAAAGCCTGGATAAATCCAAGTTTTAGCGGTCTTTGAATCAATGCCAAAGCAGGGACTCTTGTCGTTGCCACATTTGGGTCGGAAACAACTTGATTCTACAACGGAGGAGGTTGGTGCTCAATCTTTCCAGTGAATCAATCATGACTTTGACTGTTGCTTCCCAATTAAACTCCTGCGCGAGAAAATTAGAAGCAATAACAAAATCGACAATCATACAACAAAATTTCAGTGATGAACCTCACAGAGATAAATAGCAATGAGCCTATTACCAAAAACAACACATAAAAGATACTCATTAAACAAGAGCCAAGCTATTTCGAAATCGCAGGTTGAATATGAGAGATCGAGAGCAACAAAATCGAGAGCTAATCCAAGAACCGAGAAACGGTAAATCCTGGAAACTATCAATAGAGGTGACAAATTTAATTTTTTAAGAAATCGAAACAAAATGTTTTCGCGTCTATCTAACCATAGCGTTTTTTTTTTTGTAAACGCTATATATAATTTTCCAAAACTCAACCATAGTAGAAACATTAAAAACGCTATATTGTACTGCTATTAATACTCATATTTCTTGTAGTGACACCAAGGTACTTTTCTAGACTGGCCAATAGACAATAGTTTGTCCACATCCTTGGTACCCTTTCTCAGAATCTTAATGTTACGCAGCTGTTCATTTAAACGACCTCGTAGACTTTCAGACTCAGCTTTCTCACCACTTAACAGCTCCTTCAGATGATCAATCTCATTGTGCATCATCGTATCCTTTACCAGCAGCTTCTGACATTCTTCCTTGACAAACACAGGTTTGTCAGTTGACGGACCACCTTGGTATCCTAGACACCAAGGTACTTTTCTAGACTGGCCAATAGACAATAGTTTTTCCACATCCTTGGTACCCTTTCTCAGCATCTTAATGTTACGCAGCTGTTCATTTAAACGACCTCGTAGACTTTCATACTCAGCTTTCTCACCACTTAACAGCTTCTTCAGATGATCAATCTCATTGTGCATCATCGTATCCTTAACCAGCAGCTTCTGACATTCTTCAGATCTTTCGTTCAGCTCAAGATTGAGTCGAACAACAACACCCTGAAGATCAATTGATTTGCCCTCCTTAACAGTCTTCTCATACTCAGCTCGCTGAAGCTTGATTGACTCATTCAGCTGTTTGTTCTTACGAATCAATTCACTGTTCTCATTCTGAATCTTAACCAGATGCTCACTCAACAGCTTGTTATCCTCAATCAAGGTCTGATCATCATCTTCAATGACACCAAAGTACCCAGTACAGTATTGGGACTCATCTTCTTCTTCATCCTCTGAGTCAATATGAGACCACATCACCAAAAAAATTTCCTTTCCTTTGAAATTACCAACACAATTAGCCCTTGTGTGACCCAAACCTTTGCATTCTGAGCACTTCAGTTGCTCACGTCGCTTGATTGTAGGATAATTTCTGACAAAATGCCCAAAGCCTTGAGATTCGTGACACTGTCCATCACCCTGCTTCACACTTCTATCAGTGTTACCTCTGGTTTGAAGGTCTCCTCTCCTCAGTTGAGATCCAACACTTCTACGTTGACCTTGGTCCACCAATCCACTTCTCTGTTGAGATCCAACACCCTGCATTGACCTTGATCCAACCTCTTGAAGTACTTCTTTACAATCAACCCAATATGATTGTCAAGCTTGTCTGAGTTTCCTTCCTCTGTGTTTACCTTGAAGGCAAGACCTTTAGCCTTCATTCCCATCTTGGTGTTGTACTCAAGTTCATACCAATCACATGAGGGATGTCATTAAAATTCGCAGACACATCGATTGCTGACTTGTGCGACTGAAACCTGTCAGGCAGACTCCTGAGGAACTTCTTCACCAACTTCTTGTCATTGTACTTCTTTACCAACACTGAAGCTTCATTAGCGATTGCATTCCACCGCCCACTGTAGGTCTCAATTGACTCATGTTCTTCTATAGTTATCGTCTCAAACTTAGACGCCAGCAAGTCCACACGAGTCCTCCTCACACTGTCTATACCTTCGTACTGTGTTTTCAGCTTGTCCCATGCTTCCTTCGCCGTAACACATCTTTGAACCTTCTAAAACTGCGCTTTGGATAGTGATCTCCAGATCAGTGACAGCGCCTTGGAGTTATACTTAGACAGTGTTTTCTCATCAGCCGTCCAGTCTCTCTTAGGCTTCTCAACAGCCACACCTTCAGCATTCAAGGCAGTAGGCTTGGACCATCCTTCTTCCACCAGCGTCCAAGCATCATCATCAAAACCTTGAATTAGGGCTCGCACCTGCACCTTCCACCATCCAAAGTTCTCTGATTCCATAATCAGTGGATTAGATTGTGGGTTCTCCATACTCATCTCAGGATCACACCTGTTCGAAGACACAAACGATCTTTATCAGATGTCTGCTCTGATACTAATTGAAAGTTCAGAGAATGAGCACAACACATGAATCTGTTCGGAAGGCCAACGCTTTTTCTATTATTCTGTATAAGTATTCTTTACAATGAATCACCTATATGGATCTATACAAGTTCAAACCGTAAATTGTATCTATATCCTGGAACAATAGTCTAAGCTACCCTACACGATTTCATACACACGATGAATCAAAGGGCAAGAACACCCACCTCTAAAGCTTTCCTTTTCGCTAAAGCTTTCTAGGTTACAATATCTCAAAATAAGCTCAAAATGTTAACGTGCCCCACGATCTCACTAACCTATTTATAAGACTTTGAATACTTGGGAAAACCTAGATTTGCCAAATATTCTCATAATATGCAAAACTGAAAACTTCCTAGATCTTCTCCTTGATCTTCAAGTATTTCTTTTCCATACCGTGATTCGCTGAGATTCTCTCATCTCTGCGTGTATATCCACTGTCCAGCTCGGCAACGACTTGGACCAAAACTTGCCCGCCACTCCGTTGGCTTGCTCGCCACTCCAAGCTCTGAGACCGTCCAGGATGCTGTTCCTCGAACAACTCTCTGTTGATGCACAGACTCCTGATTCCTCACAACCGTCTGCATCGATGTTGTTGACCGAGTCAGCTCTCCGATATGCTGTTGTCCGATACAGCTCTCTGTTGAAACACAGACTTCTGATCCCACAGGCGTCTGCATCTTCAACCTTGCAGAACGCTTCAAACGCAAAATGAACCCGGTTCCGCGAACGCCATTATTGGTGTGTTTGTGATCGGGAAATAGCACATAGAACTGCAGTTGTCTTCGTCTTCATCTCTCGTTAATGGTGAATGACATTGGCTCGGTTTTAATTAAATGTCACTTGGTTTACAATAAACTAGGTTTGGTTCTGGTTAAACAAGCTGTAACATATTACCTTATTGTTTGCATTTACCAGAAAACACTATAACATTGTTTTTTCAATAAAACGAGTTATTAAATTAATCGATTTATTTTCTATAAATAAATCATTAAATATATATAATTAATTTTTCTTAAATAAATTATTTAGTATTCTTATATACTATTTTGTTTGATTTTATGTCCGCAGATGGCTGAAATCAACATCAATGACAAGTGTGGTGTGGTTACTGAAGCCAACATGGTGGAAGACAACCCGGTGGAGTGGTACTACGACACAGGTGCAATCACACACATTTGTTCTTACAGGGTTATGTTCTCTCTTTATAAGAAGAACCAAGCCGCGGAACAGCTGTTCATGGGAAACCAGGCTGTGTCCAGGATTGAAGGTAAGGGCAAAGTGGTTATGAAGCTGACTTCGGGACGTGAACTTCACCTCCAAAACGTGAAGCATGTACCTGATATGCGGAAGAATCTGATTTCCGGAACGCTGCTGAGCAAGCATAGATTCGCTGTGAATTTCGAGTCCGACAATCTTGTTCTGAGGAAAATATGTATTTAGGAAAGGGGTTTGTTAAGGGAGGGCTCGTCAAAATGTATGTCGAGACTGTCTCCGTAAGGGAAAAAATAAATTGTCTCCCTCTGCTTCCGTTGTTGTTTCAACTCAAATTAATGAAAATCCTCTTGCTTACTTGGTTGAGTAGTTTGATACTTGGCATGAACGTTTAGGACATGTTAATTATAAAACAATTCGAAAAATGCAAAATATGAATTTAATTCCAAAATCCAAAACAAGTAAAGAAAAATGTGAAGTTTGCGTAGAGGCCAAACTCACTAAAAAATTATCACCCCGAGTTGAAAGAACTACCGAACCTCTAGGATTAATACACACTGATTTGTGTGATTTAAAATATGTGCAAACTAGAGGCGGTAAGAAATACTTTGTCACCTTCATAGATGATTGCACAAAATTTTGCTATGTATATTTATTACGTAGCAAAGATGAAGCGCTGGAAAAATTCAAAGAGTACAAACTCAAAGTAGAAAACCAACTTCAGAAAACTATCAAAATAGTTAGGAGTAATAGAGGAAGGGAGTATAGTGAACCATTCAATGTATTTTGCCGAGAAAATGGCATTATACATCAGACAACCGCTCTCTACTCACCAGAATCCAACAAAGTTGCGGAAAGAAAAAACCAAACTCTAAAAGAGATGATGAATGCGATGTTGCAGGAATCTGAGTTAGCCCTGAACATGTGGGGGGAAGCTTTGCTTACCACAAACTATATCCTCAACAAGATACCGCATAAAATTACCGGAAAATCACCATATGAACTTTGGAAAGGTAAGGTACCTTCGTACAAATACTTGAAAGTATGGGGGTGCCTCGCAAAAGTCGTTGTACCACCTCCTAAAAAGGCCACAATTGGGCCTAAAATCGTAGAATACACATATACACAAATCAGATATGCACATAACAGCAATGCTTATCGGGTGCACAAATCAGAAATTTCAAATATACACGTAAATACAGTTATGGAATCAAGGAATGCATCATTCAAAACGGACTCGTGAACAACGGGATGAAGCAAGCACTTCTGGAACCTCAAAAGAAGTAAAAGAAGTTGAAGATGAACCTAGACGAAGCAAAAAAGCTCGAAAGGAAAAATCTTTTGGCGAAGATTTCTTAATGGCTTTTCTTGCAGAAGATGAGCCAAGAACATTTTCGGAAGCCGTGTCTACACCGGACGCTCCTTATTGGAAGGAAGCCGTCTACAGTGAAATGGATTCTATCTTACAACACAATACTTATGAGATAACTGAATTACCACAAGGGTTTAAAGCACTCGGGTGTAGATGGATTTTCAAAACAAAATTGAAAACCGATGGCGCAATAGATAAACACAAGGCTAGACTTGTGGTGCAAAGTTTCCGACAAAAAGAGGGTTAGGATTTCTTTGACACTTATTTTCGTGTTACGAAAATAACTTCAATAAGAATGATCATAGGCATTCCAGCCCTACGTGGTCTAGAAATCCATCAAATGGATGTTAAAACTGCTTTTCTAAATGGAGATATAGAAGAGGAGATTTATATGAAACAACCTCAAGCCTTTGTTATCCCAAGACAAGAACACAAAATCTGTAGACTAGTAAAGTCATTATATAGTCTTAAACAAGCGCCTAAGCAATGGCATGAAAAGTTTGACAACGTTATGATGTCAAATGGATTCGGCATAAATGAATGCGACAAATGCATATACATCAAAATTACTCCAACGGGGTACATTTTGTTGGGTTTATATGTAGATGATATGCTTATTATCAGAAGTGATAATGATATCATCGCTGAAACTAAAACCATGCTCAAAGGAAAATTTGACATGAAAGACATGGGACTAGAGAATGTAATTCTAGGGATAAAAATTATAAGAACTCCCGAAGGAATAACCCTATCCCAAAATCATTATGCTGAAAAGATACTCAATAGATTCAAAATCTATTCGAATGGAACTGCAAAAACTTCAGTAGACCCTCAACTTCACTTGACCCAAAATTCTGGTGAAGTGGTGATGCAAGTGGAGTATGCAAGAGTAATCGGGAGTCTGATGTACTTAACAAATTGTACTAGACCCGATTTAACGCATTCAGTAAACGTATTGAGTCGTTATACTAGTAATCCGGGAAAATAAGCATTGGAAAGCTATAACTAGAGTATTAAACTACTTACGTTATACTAAAAATCATGGCATGCACTATGGTAAAGAAGCAGCAGTTTTGGAAAGATACAGTGATGCAAATTGGATTGCAGACTCCAAAAACTCAAAATCTACAAGCGGATATATCTTTATACTTGGCGGTGCAGCAGTGTCCTGGAAATCGTCCAAACAAACTCTATTGGCAAGATCTACCATGGAATCTAAGTTTATAGCTTTAGACAAAGTTGCAGAGGAAGCAGAATGGCTTTGTAATTTTTTGGAAGATATTCCAATGTGGGAAAAACCTGTGCCTACGATACGTGTACATTGTGATAGTCAATCAGCAATAGCTTGGGCACATAATAACCTATATAATGGTAAGTCTCGTCATATCAGAAGACGACATAAAACCATTACACAACTTATCTCAAATGGTGTAATCACGTTAGATTACATAAAGTCCGCAGACAACCTAGCAGATCCATTTACTAAAGGTTTGACACGAGATCAAGTTGAAAAATCATCAAGAGGAATGGGTTTAAAGCCTATGACTTAAGAGGATGTTTGATGGAAACCCCACTTACTATGATTGGGGACCCATGATGTAGGTTCAAAGGGAATACTAAATTAAACTAAATCTGCTAAGAGCACTGAGAGACTTTCTGTCTTCTCCCAGTTCCTAGGATGATGAACAGTGCTTCATGTATGTGTAGAGGATAAGCTTTGCTTTTAATGATTCAAGTCCATAACTTTGAGATACCAATGAAGTAATACATGATACTTCTGAAAACAAAGTTGATGGTAAATCACCTTGTGAGTGTGAAATGCGGCCGTTTCTAGGAGAATGAAGAAAAATGTTATATTCTCTAAGTTCACTCATGATTAACCAGACAAGTTCAAGGCCAAAATGAACACAATAGAGAACTACGTTTTACGAGAAAACGAAGCTGGGTTTTACTTGTTGTCTAGGTTTACACTAAACTCCAGATGGTTCAAGACATCATGTTCACCATCTAGCCAAGTAAATCCGACAGATATTAACAATGAGTGGTTCAAGGCTGAAAAACGCCACCATTTCAGACACAGTTAGTTTTCGCATATACTCTCAAGTCGGTCTAGTTTTAGGTATTAGAGTTAGTCGAGTATGCATATGTTTAGAGTCATTTCTATTCATGTAGGGGATTGTTGGACGTGTAATTAAGATATAATGGGCCATGTTTATGGACATTAATATTATCATGAAGTTGAATGAGAAATGATCGGTTTAGAGCTCGGTTTGGTTACATGGAATCTGGTTTTGGATTGATTGATTGGTGGTTTGGTTCAGCTTGGTTTATTTGGTGCAGATAATATTGACTAATATGTCAAAGATATCTTGACCTGAAATCTCGCACTAGCCTCCACCTCCTTGTATCTCGCCATGACCCAACGTCTCCACCTCTTTCTCCACTTCGTCATGATCTCGTCAAAAGAGAGGAGAGATTTGTGGGATTCAAAACTGCACTCTCTTGGCTTTATAACAAGCCTATCTCTCTCTCTCTCTTTTTGATCATCAAACACACACACAAAACCAACCAACACATCTCTCTGTTTTTTTATTCACAAAGTCGCAAGCATACAAAAGTAAGTTCTTGTGTCGAGAGTATATCATAGTAACAAAGTTCTTTGATTCTAGTATTTGAGTGTCGTAAATCTAGTCTACCTCACGGTTGTATCCTGGGATCCATAGTCGCGTGAACCGTCACACTATGGGCAATTTTTTGGATTAAGGAAAGAGATATCATCTCGTTTTCGTATCGATTTTGATCGTATAGTTGTGTCGTTTACACGACGTTGGCTTGTGGGATTTCATATCCGGTTGTACGAGACCTAACATGTTGAAAAAGGTGTTTAAAGTGTGTTCTTTGACATAGTTGTGGATATCTTAAACTTTTAAATTTAAATATCTATACCCTTTATAGTTATTTTATGTTTATATATTCTATTTTTTTATCATTCCTTTTTTTTATTCTTTCAATTTTTTTTTTGTTTTTACGATTGATATTCTGTCTAAGTTATTATTGTTTTCTATTTATATTGTCTCTCTACCTTTGTTTATGACTTATACTTTTTCGATTTTTATTAGTTTCTTATAATTAGTTTAGACTATTATTTTTTTTTATTAGTTTAAACTACTAAAATATTTTTTTGTTATCTAATTAATTTGGACTATTAACAATTTCTTTTTTTACAATTTTTAGTTGCTTAACAATTATTTTGTGGGTTTTCTATTTTTTTGTTTTTTAGAATTTGTCATTTTTACAAATTTGATTAGTTATTTAACTAAGATTTTGTGTCACTTCTATTTTTAGTTTTACTTTTTTTAATTAATTTTAAGATTTAACACATGTCATCATCTCGATCAATATTAGACACGTGTCATGATCTCATGAGTTACAATTTTTCTTATTTGTCGCGCTCTCGTCGAAGGAAGTCTCTTTTATATAATAAGATATTTTAAAAATCATAATCAAGATTATATCAATTTTCATTTGAATAATTAAGTAGACTATTGACATTCATTCTGTTACGATAACCGAAATTATTAATATAATCTGGAGTAAGATTAATATGTAAATAATAAAGAAATGTTTTATCATAATTTGTTTTAATTTGAAGGTAAATTAATAAAAAAAAACTATGGAAAATATGGAGACATAAATTTCTCTATAAATTAATTTTAATAATTTAACGATTAATTAATACCTCTAGATTAGTACCTTTTTATAGTCTCAACATTGTTAATCTATAGAGGTTTTACTGTTTTTCACTGTAAAACGATTCATGAAGTAGGTTTATGTAATAATAACTGTTAGAATATATATTATACGTTAGAAGTTTCCTAATCAATTGTCTACAAGGACTTGGATTACCTAACCAGTTCATGAGATGGATTAGAGCTTGTGTATGCACTCCGAATTTCACTATTGGGTATAATGGCATGGTCCATGGACATTTCAGAGGTACAAGAGGTCTCCGTTAAGGTGACCCTCTTTCCCCTTACCTCTTCGTCATTGCGTTGAACTTCTTATCCTTAATGCTCGATAAATCAGCTGTTGAGAATCAGTTCCTCTACCACTACAATTGCGAGAAAATTAAGCTTACTCACATGTGCTTTGCTGATGACTTGTTAATATTCATTGATGGGTCCATCAGTTCTGTCCAGGCAGTGCTTCAAATACTAAGGAAATCATCAGTTTTCAGAAGACTTGTTTCTTCTCTTCGGGCGAAACTGAAAATATGCGGATTAGTTTCTCCACAGGCATGACAATGGGGTTCTTTCCTATGAAATATTTGGGTTTACCTCTTTGCACCAAAAAACTTTCACTGAATAATTGTGCTCATCTACTACAACATCTCAAAGAGAAGGTTTCTACCTAGAGTGCAAGGTCTCTGTCTTTTGATGGACGGTTACTACTGTTGAACACGGTCATTGATGGCATTACCAACTTCTGATGCTCCACTTTCCTGTTGCCAAAAAAAATGCATAGAACAAATTAACTCTATTTGTACTGGTTATTTGTGGAAAGGTTCACTGGAAGGAAGGTACACTGCTAGAGTCGCTTGGGAAACCATATCTCATCCTAAGGAGGAAGGAGGGTTAGGTATCAAAAACCTTCTTGTTTGGAATAGAGCTTGCTCCTTGAGGTTGATTTGGTTGTTGTTCTTCAAAGCAGGTTCAGTTTGGGTCGCTTGGTAGTTGGTACAAAGAGATGGTTTTGAAGGGCAGTCTGAATAATATTTGGTCCCTTAACACAAGACAGAGGAATTCTTGGTTAGCTAACAAGATAATAAAGCTCAGAGACATAGCATTCCATTGGATTAAACTACGAATTGGGAATGGGAAAACTTGCCGGTTCTGGACAGACAATTGGTCTCCTTATGAATTATGACTTTTCTTCAAGGGCCTACTTCTTTCAGATTGGGACTGCCTTCAAAAATTACTCTCCATGATCTAAAGTCGCCTACATGTTGGTTCAAAAGATTCAAAATGTAAAGATAAGTTTACAATGTAACTTCCTCTCAAAATCAATAAGAACACTTTCTCTCAATCGATTCAAGAAACTTACAAAGTACTCAAGGGAAAAACAGGAGCCCTTGACTCTCCTTAACAAACTTCAAAATGATCCAAAAGATAGATAGATGACAAAATGGCTAAAAGCCTAAACTTTATAGATGCTGCTTTATGACCATGCACGTGGCTCCTTGCTTCTGTCAAAGTAGCCTCTTCTTACTCATCCTTGTGATAACGGCTTGATTCACACACATGATCCCAGAGGATCCTCCAACGTGGCTTCTTTCCCTTTACTTCCAGAAGCTTCCTCTTCATGGGCTGCATAGGCTTGAGTCTTAGAGGCCTTCTTCCTTCTATATTTATAGAGAATAGGCATTGTTTCATCAACTCTAACATTACCCCCTTCTTTAATATTGACCTTGTCCTCAAGGTGGAATTTGGTAAACTGCCCCTCCATCACACTTTTCCACTCCCAAGTACATTCACTCTCAGGTAACCCCTTCCATTGTATCAGCACTTCCTCTTGACCTGACTGCCTGTTCGTCCTTGTCCCCAACACAAACTCTGGTTCAGCTTCTAGCACTCCATCAGCAGTGAGTTAGGGAGGCATGGTTGTAGGGACCAATGCACTGCCAAGGGCTGCCTTTAGCTGGGACACGTGAAAGGTATGATGAACCTTGGCAGTGGGTGGCAGCTTAAGCTTGTAGGCCACTAACCCTACTCTGGCTTCTATCTCATAAGGACCATAATACCTTGCGCTAACTTCTCATTGGACCTCCAAGCCAGGGACTTCTGCCTATAGGGCCTGAGCTTGAGGAACACCAGGTCTCCCACAGCAAAGTTGACCTCCCTGCGCTGGCTATCAGCTTGCTGTTTCATCAGGTGTTGGGTCCTTAACATTTGCTGCTGCAGAACACAAATCATGTCATCCCATTCCAACAGCATGCTCTCTAAGGTGGCATTCCCTGTTGATCCATTTTCATACTTAAGCAGAGCCGGGGGATCTCTACCATACACAGCTCTGAACGGGGTCATCTTGATGGTAGTATGGTAAGAGGTGTTATAGCTTAACTCTGCCCAAGGTAAGTAACTGCTCCATTGCCTCGGTTTCTCGCCGGAAAAACACCTAAAGAATGTCTCCATGGTCATGTTGGTGACTTCTGTCTGCCCATCAGTTTGTGGGTGATAGGCAGTACTGAAACAGAGGTTTGTTCCAGCTAGGAGAAAGAGCTCTTTCCAAAACCCTCCAGTAAAGGTCTTGTCCCTGTCTGACACAATCGTTCTGGGATACCCGTGGAGGCGCACAATTTCCTTCACAAAGAGTAAAGCAACATTTGGTGACTCATAGGGATGGCTAAGCTTGATGAAATGAGCATACTTGGTCAAGCGATCCACCACTACCATGACAACATCATACCCATCTGATTTAGGCAGCCCTTCAATGAAGTTCATCAAAATATCCTCTCATACCTGCTTAGGGACTGGTAATGGCTGTAGCAACCCAGCTGGTGCCAAGGTGGATTACATGTGGCGCTGACAAACTTGACACTCAGCTACATACTGCCTTATATCAGCCATCATCCTCTTCCAGAAAAACATTTCATTAACCCTCCTCTGCGTCTTCAGTACCCCTTCATGGCCTCCCATTTTACCATCATGAAACTCCTGCAACACCAGCTTGACCAAGGGAGAGGCTGCGGGTAAGACTAGGCGTCCCTTCATGAGCAGTCTCCCTTGTACCACAGAGAAATCAGGATGAGAGGTGGCGTCTCTCATCACCTCCTGTTTAAGTTTGCTGAGCTCTTCATCTTTCTCCACCGCTTCATCAACTTCTGACAACTGGATAGCCATAGGCATTGACAGTGCACACAACTGGGGAACTGCATCGATCCTGGACAGAGCATTCGCAGCCTTGTTCTCAAGCCCTGGCTTGTACTGTATCTCAAAGTCAAATCCCAATATCTTGGTTAGCCACCGCTGATACTCTAAATTAATCTCTCTCTGTTCTAGCAAGAACTTCAAGCTCTTCTGATCTGTTCTGACTAGGAACTTTCTACCCAATAAGTAGTGTTTCCATTTCTGAATGGCAAACACGATCGCAATCAGCTCCCTTTCATAGACTGACTTGAGCCGCTGCCTTTCAGTTAGTGTCTGACTGAAGTAGGCAATTGGTTGTTGCGGCTGCATCAGTACTGCTCCCAACCCTACTCTTGAAGCGTCTGACTCAACCACAAATGGCAATGAGAAATTCACCAGAGCCAAAACTGGAACTGTGGACATGGCCACTTTGAGAGACTGAAATGCTTCTTCCACCTTTTGAGACCATTGAAACTGATCCTTATTCAGGAGAGCAGTTAAAGGCCTTGCAATCTCTCCATAACCCCTTACAAACTTTCTGTAGTAACCTGTCAGCCCCAAGAAACCACTGAGTGCCTTCACATTTTGAGGGACTGGCCAATCTACCATTGCTTGAACCTTTGCAGGGTCTGCTGCTACTCCCTCTGCAGAGATTACATGACCCAAGTAGTCCACCTTCTGACTCCCAAACTGACATTTCTTTGAGTTTGCAAACAGTTGGTTGTCAGCTAGCACCTGTAACACAGTTTTGAGATTCTCCAGGTGTTCTTCTTCTCACTTGCTATAGACCAAGATGTCATCAAAGAATACAAGGACAAACTTGCGGAGGTATGGTCGGAAAAGGTCATTCATCAAGGACTAGAAGGTTGTTGGGGCGTTGGTGAGCCCAAAGGGCATCACCAGAAACTCATAGTGTCCATCATGGGTTCTAAAAGCAGTTTTTGGGACATCTTCAACTCTTACCCTGATCAGATGGTAGCCAACACGTAGATCCAGCTTGGAGAAGATGACTGAACCATGCAGCTCATCCAGCAGCTGGTCAATCATGGGGATGGGATAGCTATCACCTACTGTGACCTTGTTCAACGCCCGATAATCTACGCAAAAGCGCCAGCTCCCATCCTTCTTTTTTACCAAAAGAACTGGGCTGGAGAAGGGGTCGGTGCTCTCTTGGATGATGCCAGCTGCTAACATTGTAGCTACTTGCTTCTCCAATTCTTCTCTTTGAATCTGAGGGTACCTAAAGGGCCTTTCACTCACTGGGGCAGCTCCTGGTGTCAGCTCAATGGCATGCTCCCTGCCTCTATATGGAGGCAGCCCTTGTGGTTCTGCTGGAACTCTGTCAACACAGCCTGCACACTTTCTGTTACAGGGACCTCCTCTCCCAGTTTCTGAGCCTGCACACCTCCATACTCAATGATCACACCTTGACCCTCTTGGTCCAGGGCCTTCCACAACCCCTTCATGGTCACTGGGGAGCAACAGATGCCTGGATCCCCTTGTAACTCCACTTGTCTGCCTTCCACCTTAAATGACAGCTTTTGTAGCTTCCAATTACACACCATATCTCCCACTGATTCCAACCACTGCATTCCCAGAATGACGTCGGCTCTGCCTAACTCAAGTGGTAGAAAGTGTGCCACCACTAACAACTCATGTATACTCAACTCCACCTCTTTACATATCCCCTGACCCTCAACAGTCAACCCAGTACCAGTCACCACACCGTAGCCCTTAGTCTTTTTAGTTCTCAACACTAACAGAGTCACGATCTTTTTTTATATGAAATTATTGGTTACCCCGCTATCTATCAAGACTACAACGGATTCTCCATGAATCGTACCTTCCATCTTAACGGTTCTTGGCGAGGAGATTACGACCATCGAATTCAGCGACAGCGTTGCTATCCAAGCGATCTCTTGTATTATCTCATCGTCACTTTCCTCGTCTGCCTCCTCCATTTCTAACTCATTGCCATCTTCCTGCACGATTAGCAACTGGAACTCCTTGTATGGACACTGCGGCCGAGAGTGACCCTTTTCATCACACCGGAAACACATTCCTTCCACATTTCTCCAGTCCACTTCCGCCTGCGTTAGCCTTCGGAACGGTGGTTTCACCGATTTTGACGATTAGGGTTTCTATCCTCAAAACGCTGCATATTAGCGTTCGTTGCTTTAGCTGGACCAAAAGTCGTGATGGGCTTATTTTGAGGCCTGAAACTACTCTGGTTTGATGGGCCTTGGGGTTTTGTCGAGCCCATCTTATTCCCTTTGTTACTTCCGCCGATGTATCCACGAGGTGGGGGAGCCTCTGAGTCGGTCCAACTTGCAACTTTCTTCACCGTACTCATCATTGTTGCCAAGGTGCGAGGAGCGAAAGTCTCCGCTCGGGTACGGATCTCTGGTCGCAACCCGTTCATGAACGTCCACTCAAGGACGAACTCTGGTACATCTGGTGCGTTGGTGGCTAGACCAATGAAATCACGGCAGTACTCCTTCACTGTACCTTCCTGCCGTAGGGTCAAGAGTCGATGTCCAGCGCAAATCTCTTCATCACCGACGAAATCCTCTATTAACCTCCGCTTCAGTTGTTTGGAATAAAGCTTGCTCCTTGAGGTTGATTTGGTTGTTGTTCTTCAAAGCAGGTTCAGTTTGGGTCGCTTGGTAGTTGGTATAAAGAGATGGTTTTGAAGGGCAGTCTGAATAATATTTGGTCCCTTAACACAAGACAGAGGAATTCTTGGTTAGCTAACAAGATAATAAAGCTTAGACGCATAGCATTCCATTGGATTAAACTACGAATTGGGAATGGGAAAACTTGCCGGTTCTGGACAGACAATTGGTCTCCTTATGAATTATGACTTTTCTTCAAGGGCCTACTTCTTTCAGATTGGGACTGCCTTCAAAAATTACTCTCCATGATCTAAAGTCGCCTACATGTTGGTTCAAAAGATTCAAAATGTAAAGATAAGTTTACAATGTAACTTCCTCTCAAAATCAATAAGAACATTTTCTCTCAATCGATTCAAGAAACTTACAAAGTACTCAAGGGAAAAACAGGAGCCCTTGACTCTCCTTAACAAACTTCAAAATGATCCAAAAGATAGATAGATGACAAAATGGCTAAAAGCCTAAACTTTATAGATGCTGCTTTATGACCACGCACATGGCTCCTTGCTTCTGTCGACGTGGCCTCTTCTTACTCCTCCTTATGATAACGGCTTGATTCACACACATGATCCCAGAGGATCCTCCAACGTGGCCTCTTTCCCTTTACTTCCAGAAGCTTCCTCTTCATGGGTTGCAAAGGCTTGAGTCTTAGAGGCCTTCTTCCTTCTATATTAATAGAGAATAGGCATTGTTTCATCAGCTCTAACATTGGTCTTTACCTCCTGCTCGATCTGAAAATCAGGTGTTGGTTCAAGCTTATCTCTCCACTATCACTCTCTCTACAGTTGATGATCACTATGAATGGATTATGGATGATGTGGTTATGCCAAAGTTCTCAACCGGAGCAATTTATAACGCAATTAGGGATCGTGTGCAAGTGGTACCTTGGAATAAGGTGGTCTGGAATTCTAGAGGTATCCCAAAACACAGCTTCCTCGCTTGGCTCTTTGTTCACAATCGTTGTCCTACTAAAGACCGTCTCATCAATTGGGGTTTGCAAACGGACCCAAACTGTCTCCTTTGTAACCAGCACTTGGAAAATAGAGGCCACTTCTTCTTTGGCTGCAACTTCTCATGGAAAATCTGGAAAACTAATGGTTTGAGCTGCAATTTTCAACCGATTAGGGACTGGACATCAACAATTTCATCCATGGAACAACTACATGGCGCAAAGGAGAAGAAGATACTAACCTTCATTGCTTGGCAGTGCACAATCTATTTGATTTGGTCAGAGAGAAACAATCGCCTGCATAGGGCAATCTTTAAATCTGCAGATTCCATCATCAATTCTATAGATGGAGTGATCCGTAATCGCACCTCAAGTATTCGCCATTCCAACCCGGAACTCTCCTTTGCGATGCTTCAGTTGTGGTTTCTTTCTCCAACTTGATTCACTATATTTGATTTAGGCTCCCTCTCACTGAATTTCATCATCCTCCACTACTGTTCGATGATTCCTAAGCTCTCAATCACCTTTGCTCTCTCAATTTGGTTCTTTGGGTTCCTTCTAGTTGGGCTTTTTCTAGATTAGTATAAACAATTATTGGGCTTGTCCCTAAACACTATGGCCTGGGTTGGATCTGTAATATTTTTCATTTCTTTTTTTGCATTGTAATTTGAAAAAAGTTATAGCAAAAAAAGTTGGAAGGAGTCTTAATCAATATATAAATGATATGGGTCTCTTTACTCATTGTCAATTACTTTTGAGTTGGAATCCTATAATCTAACATGGTATTAAAGTCTGATCCAAACATTCAACCCGAGATCGGTCCCATCGAAATCGATCTTGACCAAAATTAGTCATGTTGATCTATGCCCAAATATACCAAGAGCAATGGTCAAAACTCAAAAGACCAACATCTCGGAAAGGCACATTTAGGGAAACACACATCATAAATTGAAAGGAATCTTAGAAATATATAAAAGATATAGGTTTCATTGTCAATTGGGTTTGACAATTTAGTTATCACCAAAAACTTTATTTCTCAACGATTATGGGCCTTCCACTAATTAGTTATAAGGGCTTCTTACATCTAGAGATACTTTTTCAAAACTTCCTTACACAATAGGTACTTTGAAAGGATGGTATACTTTTTCCACTGTACAATTTTTTAAATGACTAATGTACCCCTAAAAACTGAACGAAAGAGGGGATGAGAAACATACTTTTAGCATAATAATAAGAACCGTTGATTTATTTTATTGGCTACATCATGTGGTTGTAATACATCTAAATAAACACGCTTGTTTATTCTTTTTCGTTACTCCTTTCTCAGATTTTATTCTTCTTCTTTTTGTACCGTCGTTGCTACATCCGTCTTCTTCTTTCCTTTTTCTCTTTGTCGTCGTGGTCCATTGCTCCGATCTTCTTTTTCTTCGTCGTCATTCACAACGATTCTTGGTGCTTCTTCGGAGAAGTTTTATGGACTGATGGAGTTTTAAGAATTGCTCCAATCTTCTTTTTCTTCATTGCATCACCAAATCGAAGGAGTTTTGGGTTTTATCACCAAATTGAGAAGATATTTATTTTATATAAAGTTCAAATTAAGCAAATCGAATTGATTTTGAAATCAAAAGTTATTTGAGGATTATTGGGGGAAGAAGGATTGGGTAAAAACAGCTTCTGAGGATGATCGAAGCTCTACAGATGGACAATATTATGTTTATGTATAAGATGGTCATGTATGAATGGTCACATATAGATGGTTATGCATTGATGGTCAAGTACGAGTGGTCATATATGGTTGGTCATGTATGTATGGTAGTATATTGAATTTGGTTTTTGTTTCAAGACTTAGTTTTCTCTCCTCATTGATCATTCCTAGTGTTTGTATCCATAATTTTCATGAATTAGATCCATGATCATTTTTGGTTTTGATTTTTATGTCGTGGATCCACACTAATTTATACACAAAACATTTTGAACTTAACTGAAGTAAAAAACAAACGAGAATTACCTCTTTAAATTCTTTAAAAAAATTAAAATTATCAATGAAGTAAGCACGACAAAATCGAGAAATTTTATTGAATCCTACCTTTTCAGAAACGAAAAAATAAAACTGAGACATGATGCACCATTGATGAAACACCGTTTCTTATTTCATCACTTCATCATCTCTTGTTTGCATGAACTCTCTAACATGTGTAATTGATGAGAAGTTATTTTTGTTGCCATGACCATCAACAAGTGAATGAGTTATCATGCTTAGTTTGTTCATATGTAACCACAAAATCGTAACCATTGTAGTGTGTCCATATGTAACCACAACATTGAGTCGTTGTTGGATATAATCTCTTGATTCATGGCATCGTCTTTCGAAATTGACCTCGTTGGATATAATCTCTTGATTCATGGCATCGTCTTTCGAAATTGACCTCGTCCTCAGCCTCATCAACGTTGGATCTAATCTCTCTTGGTTCATGTCATGTATTTGTTCGAAATTGGCCTCGTCTTTGCTTCCTTCATTTTCTTTTAGACCTTTTCAATTTGAGATATTATCCTCACGAACCCAAACGTAATTTGACTCGAATCGACTACCAATCGAGAAAATTACAAAACATAGGCAAAGAAGAGAAAAAATGAGTTTACCCCAATCACTTCTCAATCATCATCTTTTTTCTTCTTCTTTGTTGGTAAGAGATTCAACCAAAGAATTTGACGGAGAAAAGGTTGGGATTCGATGGAGAGAGAGATGATAAGAGATTCAACCAAAAAAGAAAATAAAAATCTGAAGGAGAGAGGTAAGAGATCTGATCTAAAATAAATAAATCAAATAATTAAATCAAACAAGGCTAGACTGAAATTGTGTAATTGAGAGTTGTTTTATTTTGTAGTTTAGTTAAAGGATAGAATAGACTTTCACCACCTAAAAAGTATGGCATCTCTATATATGCAATAAGTTTGTGAGAAAGTATGCATAGAGGTAAATATCTCTAGTTATAATTATAATATGGATGTAAAAGAAATTTATAATCAATTGCTACGCAAATAATTAATACGTTAAAAAAAAAATGCCCGAATGTAATCTTTATGATCCCTATCATAACTCAAGTAGTTAGCTCATTACCATAATCACCATGAGGAAACAAAAGCAAATAGTTTCTCTCGATAATAAACAGTATAAAGCGTAGAAAAGAAGAAAAAAAGAAAAAAAAGAAACAGAATCAATGAACTGTGAATTTGGCGAGACCCGGAGAAACTGATTTTCATTTATTTTTTTGGCGGATTGGTATATCCAGTCACACAAAGCGTCATGAAACCTCTTCTTTCTCATCTTTACAACCAAAGTGACATGACTAGACATTTTGAATGGGGCAAAAAAAAACTATAATATACTTTTCTTGGAGTTGTGTTTAGGAATGTTATAGCGAATTGATCTTATATATATCATAACCAAATTTTTATAAAGTTCGTCTAAAATATTATTGATTTTGTAGGACGCAAATCTCAATCGGTTCGGTCCATACTATTTTATCCATTACAATATCCAAAATAATTTAACGAATTCACATATGTCTCTAACTAATCTAAATCTGAATTTGATATAACACAATGATATATATGATACCATGTTTTTAATCTTGTTAGTAAAACCAAACCTCTTTATTTTTAAATGATATTCACGTTCATATAAATATAATTTAAAAATAAAGAGGTTTGGTTTTACTAACAAGATTAAAAACATGGTATCATATATATCATTGTGTTATATCATTGTGTCATATCATAACCAAATAAAGGGCCCATCATTATATTGCTAAAAAGTCGATCAGAAATTAAAAGAAAAGTGTGGTGAAGATTAATTAACTAGAGATACACTTCTGTTTGAAAACTGATTTTGGAAGACAAGAAGGTGATATGTTTTGTGTTGTGTACAAGATATGAAACGGACAGCTTGTAGGGCTAATACAACCAATTGGAGCTAATTGTTGAAGATAAAGTCATAAACAGAAAAGGTAGCTGTCTTTTACTCACACTATTTAGTTTTTGTTTCTTGTCTGTTTGTAATTATTGTTATGATTTATTATTTTATTTTATTTTATTTTGTTAAAGTGATTATCCATTCTTTACCACATTTTTCTATATAATTTGGCTCCAACTTTAAACTCATGTTTACAAATTTCAACCGAAAATGGCAGTTACTCTTTTTTTCTTTTTTTTTTATCAAATGGCAGTTACTCTTATCCAGTTATCCCACCAATCTTGAAGGTGTAACGCACACATTAGCATTAGAGAAATTTCTTAAAATACTACGCTTTAAAGTTTTTTTCCAAAAATACCACCTTGAAATTTTTTTTTCAAAAATACCACATTTTTTCCAAAGTTTCAAAAATACCACTTTTTTAAAAGTTGATTTTTAAGGTTTAGAATTTAAAAATTTTGAGTTTGGGTTAACTATTCCAAAATTGAGGTATAGTTTTAGAGGGTAGGGTTTGGGTTTAGGGTTTAGTTTTGAATGTTAAAAATGAATTATGAAAAAGTGGTATTTTTGGAACTGTGGAAAAAAATGAGATATTTTTGGGAAAAAAACTTTAAGGTGGTATTTTTGGAAAATAACTTAAAAAGTGGTATTTTTGAAAATTGTCCTTACCATTATGATTTTACGGGATAGTAGCCATGCATGCGTAAAGATGAAGTCATGTATATCTTACGATAGTGATGCATGGCTCTATAATAACCTTGAAGGAACAAGAAAATCAAATATAGAAAGACGAAAACCATAACATATAGTCTTCCATCACATATATCAAGCAAAAACCTAAGTTATCCTTGTATATATCCCTCGGATTTTAGTTATAGCAAACTTTGTGGTTTGGAACCTAGTTTTGACCTCTGATTTCAACACTACTACAAATATGAAATACATGTACATTGCAACCCTGCGGGAATAGTTTTATTTTTGTTTTTAACTAACGAAAAGTTAAAAAATAAATACATGTACATTGAAAAACATTAATGAATAAATGTACAAAATAGATAATGTTAATCAAATGAGACAACCAAACGAAATTGGAAAAGTTAAGAAATGATAAGTTAGTGGAGGAGGACAAAAGTAGAGTCAGAATTAAATGAAGGATGAGCTTAAGAACGTGTATTTATGCAAATATTCAAAGAGTTGCATGACGTTAAGCACGTGAACATGCTTCACTCTTCAAACTACAAGTGGACCCTCTCCATCCATGCGCCAATCCGTTAAACTTGCATATATACTATTAGTCTATATTATAGGCCATGATAATATCTAGCTAGCTATTTCTATGTAATGTTTTGTACATACACCCACAAACACAAAATTGTATGGTGTAAATCATATTTAAACCATATTCATATACTATAATAAAACCATTTTTAGCTAACCAACTCATGGTTAATTGTCCACAATAGATATAAATCTATTGTTCTAGAAGATTCTCATCCTAGTAATATGTATACACATCTTAGAACTCTATCAAAACGGGGAGTTTGATTCGGGCTCAGAAGGCTTGTTACAACGCTAAAGCCTTATATGAATATATTGTCTTACATATGTAGATAAATAAGTTGTATAGCTTATTCATTAATAGGATAACAAGTCATTAAACTCTACATTTGGTTGAAGCCTTGAAGGATCGTTTGGAAGATTCATCTTGGAGTTGGAAGGCTAGCTAGAGTATAAATCTTCTCATTGCGATTTCAATGGCATTGTAGACGTAAAAAAAATGTTTTCATTTTCAGAAGTTTAGAGATTAGTCTGGATTCACCCTAACATTCTATTTATCAAAAAATAAACATATATAGGATTCCGACAGAGTTTCATGGTGTTTGGACACTTTGTATATGTGTTGGAGGTTGAGCTCAAGTGTATAGGTGTGGGGTTGTCGTTTCTTCCTTTGTTCGTACGTGCAGGTGTTTGCATGTATATAAATGTATGCGTGTGTAAGTATATATGTGGGTGTCCAACATATCTGGAATTGATGAGGCAGTTGATGGAAAAGATGAAGGAGAGATTGGAGAAGATGAAGAGGACAATGAGACAACAAAGGGCAAAGCTTCATATCATCAGACTTTGTATCACTTTGCTTCTCTCTTCCGATGATTACTCTTGTACTTTTTTTCTTATTAATTTTGATCTTTATAACTCTCTCTTTTTTAACTTAGATTTCTTACCATCCATCAGGATTTTTGTGTTTACATATTGTAATGTGTAATCATTGGTCTTGTACATATCTTTAAGCTTGAGCTATACAGAAGAAATGTATTATAATTTCTTTTCAATTAATTTCAGCGACATGATATCCTCAAGATCTCATGGCTAGTGTAGATTATTTACCTGCCAAAATATAGTACTCGCTAAAGTCTAAATTTACCCCAAAAGTCTACAAAATATATTATTATATATACATATGTAGTATATAGACACTACAAGAAAAGAGAGCTATTGTGACAAAACTTTGAGACTAAATTTGTTCCGTCTCTAATTTGTGATGTTTTAGATATTGTTTTGTTACTAAATATTTTTTTGTCTCAAATTCATAGTTGTATCGTCTCAATAATGTGACGGGAAAAAACGTAGTCAATATTTGTGGTAATTAATTACTAAATTATGATAAAAATAACAATCGTGACACTTATGACGGTTTTATTACAGTATTTGTCGTCACTATTTTTAACGAAATAATAACAAACTTGCAAGTACTGGTTTATGACGCGACTGTTATTAACAATTAGTAACTATATAATACTAAACATGTACTAAAAAGTTATTGTCATATATTATAACGAAAAGTATAGTAATTTTGTCACAATTTAAAACTAATGTACTGACGTTTTATCTTGTCGTATTTTTATATGGAATGACTACTAAAACAACGTCCAGATTTCTGACATTTTTGTGACAAACAAAAATTAAATAACAGTGACGTAATATCAGAAGCAAAACCGTAATAATAGGTATTATTCTATTCTGTGGTTTAACCGAATCTCTTGCAAATTGTGCAACAGTTGGTGATGATGACAGCGAGACAAGTTCTGGACTGAAAACAACAAAACTTAAGATAGGAATACGACTTCCGCTATAAGCAATCCATCGTGGACCAACTGCAAGAGGACCATATCCAACACCCAAGGAGCCATATGCAATGGAGTTACTAGCAAGCGTGTAATCCTTCTCCAATTTTGTATTATCAAAGCAATGTATCTGCAAACATTATTGAAGATAATTATTATGAAACCACTTAGGTGAAAAGTTTATTGTTCATATCCATTGGTGAAGATGATGTTTTGTTCAACACAATCTCGAACTCACTTGTCTCATTGTCTCCTTCTCCTTCTTCGTCTTCTTCTTCGTAGTCATCTTCTTCACTATCTCCATCTTCTTGTTCACCTTCTTTATCATTACCAACTTTGTCTCTCTGATTAGTCTCAAACTCAGTTTGAGTTTCTTGTGAAAGAAGCAATTTTATCTCTGGAGTAACCATTAGAGGCAACATTGGCAATGCTCCACTTTTGTTCCTCTCATTGTACAAAGCTTCAAGATGGTGAAAATATGGGCAAGTCTTCGAATCAACTGGTCGTTTCTTGTTGCTCTCCTTGACTTTCTTGAAGTACTTGTTTATGTTTTCCCACTTCTCTTTACATCGTTTCGCACTTCGATTGTATCCCAATCTTCTCATCCCTGCAGAGATCTCTTCCCATAATGGTCCCTTAGTACCGTTTTCTTGATAGTTAGCTTCAAGATTCTTCTTTATCCTTATCAAGGCCTCGACCTCGGTTTTAGCTATTGTGACGAAAATTTGAGACTAACTTTTTTTGCCACAAATTTGTGATGTTTTAAATATTGTTTTGTTACTAAATATTTTATGTCTCAAATTCATAGTTTTATCGTCTCAATAATGTGACGGAAAAAATCGTAACCAATATTTGTAATAATTAATTACTAAACTATGATAAAAATAACAATCGTGACAACTATGACAGTATTAATACAATATGCGTTGTCAATATTTTTAACGAATTAATGACAAACTTGTAAGTATCGGTTTATGACGAGATTGTTATTAAGCATCAGTTACTATATAATACTAATTAGTGACTAAAAAACTATCGTTATAAATTATAACGAAAAGTAACTTAAGACTAATGTACAACGCCTTATCTTGTCGTATTTTTATACGGAATGACTACTAAAACTACATCCAAATTTTTGACATTTTTGTGACAAACAAAATTGATAACAAAAAATACATCGGATGTGTATAAAATAAGAATAATTACTTGAATATTATTTCATGTTATATATTATTTCATTAGCTTAAACTATACATCTTTCTATCAAAACTACTATTATACGTTTTTGCCTCTGATGCAAATCCATTGTAACCTCATCTTCTTCCCCTTTGTCGACACCTTCACGCTTTCGTCATTGCACTACAAAAAAGTGTTTATTACATCACATAAATAGTATCACAAAATTAGATGATGCTGTTTTAAATTACCAATTAATAAATGATATAAATTTTGTGGTTTAACATCAAGTATAATAATTGATATAATTTTTGACTTCTTTACATTGATTCAACAAATTTGATACAATTATAGATTAGTTTACATCACTTTTAAGGAATGTACACAAATATATGAATTTACATCAATTAGGTCATTGATGTATTCACTATTTTTTGTTAAAATCATTTTAAAAAATGATAGAAATTTTGCATCAATTAGAAACGATACTAATTGTGTAATTTAGCTTCAATTTCCAAAAATGATGTAATTATTTACTTATTTTACATCTGTTGGATAAAATTGATACTAACTTGTAACTTGTATCGGTTAAAACATTTGACACTAATTAACCCAGTTTACATCAATTAAAATATCGACATATTATGAAAATGTTATTGATTTCAACTTAAATCAATTATTGAAACAAATAGTAAAAATCAAATGGCGTATGGAATATATATTGTTAATGATTTTTGTTTTGTTTTGTTGCTAACTAGTTTGTTAATGATTAACAACTAAAATCCCTAAAATCTCTCCCTCTAATCACGTTCTAACTTCTACAACACCTTATTCTACAACTGTTAAGTCTAATTTAAAATCAAACAAAATAAACCATCTCATTTTTTTAAAGATTAACTTATCCTGTTTTCGTTTTCTCTCTCATTTTTTCTATACTCAGATCCACCATTGATGAACAATAAGAGGTTTCCCATTAACTTCATGGCGTTTACACACTTCTCATCAATCTTATCTTAAATCTCACCGATTCAAATCTTTATATTGATAAGTTCATGGTGTTTTCTTTATATTGTGTTTTTCTCCTTTCTATTTTCAAATCTCATGTTTGCTTCTCTGTATCTTTGTCATTTCTCATGTACTAACTTCCTCCTTCTTTGATTTATAAAGTCCTAAATTATATATGTATATGCAATTGTTCATATTTTGGTTTTATAAATTTCAGTTTCTAAGTGATCAAATCTTGGTTTATTTCAGGGCATTGGAACAAGTTCTTCTTAGCGATAAGATTTAAATTATTTATATTTTGTCTTGCAGAATTTCAGTGGCAGATGAAGTAAAGAGGTTCGTTGGAAATAGATTTAAAGTTTTAATACATGGGGGATTTCAAGAGTTTTATAGGAAGAGCAAAATGTCTACCTCCATGACAGTCGATAGAAGGCCTCCGACTAAGCACATTATTTTGTTGTTGTTTAAGTTTTGCACTTCCAACTATGTGTTTTAATTATATATATGTGCTCTAGATTTTTGTAGTTATATGTTTTTAGTTTGTAATTTTTACCATTAGTTGTATTATTATATTTACAATAAAAATATATAATGATTTTTCAATTTACATTTCATTTTACGTAGTTATTGACAAATTAATTATAAAATTCAATTCCTCCTAAAATTAAAATATTTGAAATTAATTATTTTTAATGACACAATTATTTAAATCAATTATGAAAACTGATACTAATTATTTTCATATAATAATAATTTATTTTGTTAAAACCTAAGAAAATAATATTGTGACAAAATATTGTAAAAAATAGTAACTTTGTTAAAATACTATCTAAATAATCACAAATTAAGACTAATAGGTAACAACATTTTAGTAACCATTTGCAACGGAAAAATAATGTTATTACCGTCATTAGATAAGACGGTTTTAAGACTTTGTTTTAGTTAGTAAGTGTGATAGATTTACAACATTTTTGTTGTTGTTTTCTGTGACGGTTTAAGACTATATTTTTCGTGTAAATTAAAGATGGAATCGAGACATTAAAAACGTCACAAATTACAACAATTGTTGTGACAATATTTTTAGTCTCTAGTTATTACAACTTTGTCACTATTTTATCTCGTTGGAGTTTGTGAGATAATATATACTAAATAGCGTCATCACAATTGGTGTAACATTTTTGTTACTCCTAAACATTTGCAACGAAGCTATTGTAACTGTTTACAAAATGTCGTAAAGTTGTCACAATATTTTTATTGCTACGTAATTTTTTGTATTGTGACGAATTTTTTTGTAACAATATACATTTTTTCTTGTAGTGAGATGTGTGTGTTTTAAACCATATTTTAGGTTGGAAAGGTGACAAGTACTTCGTGATTGATAGATTTTACGGATGCATTCATAATAGTTATTCAATGGCTAATATTGTTGAATAGAAGTATACTTTATTGTGGATAAGTAAATCAAAACAAAATAGGGTTTCAATAGGAAGGACACGTAAGCTTTCATAATTTGCGAGATTTACATGATTAATCCATTTTACTCACATACAAATCCAATTATAATTAACAATGTCAACTAATATTGCAAAAATCTATAGTATAACCTCAAATTTCAAAGTATATATGTGTCTCAGTTTCTTCGAAGTCTATATACTTTTTTATTTAATATCATTTTGAAGTTCGAAACCGAGGCCGGACATCTTTAATTTGTGGGTACTAGACTAAATGGTTGATAATAATATGATACTGCGTAAATAAACTTTTCTATTGTCTGTATATATTTTGATTAATTTTTAATAAAAATTAATATAGAAGAAGAATGAAAAGAAATTGGAAAGACTGAATTTTAGCATTGTAACGAAAAAGAATTATCAACATTTCACTTACAAATTAGTCTATATATATATATTATATAAAGTTTTAATAGAGCAAAGAAATCTAAACTTTGATATAAGCTTTTATTTGCTGTTTTCAGCGCAAAGTTAATCTAAAATAAAATTCCATTCATGTACATTTTCATTCAGTTTATAAAATTCAAATTAGTTATCTTAAACTCACGAAACGAAAGCATTTTTAAAAACTTACCAATTTTACTAAAGTTTAGAATCTTCCGCGGCATAAAAAGTGAAACACAACTAGTATTATCAAAGACTAGGAAATTAATACTAGTTCACTTATTTTCCCCAATATTAGTTCAATTGAAAGGTCAAAACGATATCATGTTATAATCAAAAAACAAATAATGGTAGTCGATAACCCGACCAGTACCAGCACCAATGGCTAACAGCGTGCGTTATCACCACCTATCCATATATTATTGTATATTAGTTTATGCGTCGTATTATGAAACATGTACGTGTACAACCAAATGAAGTAGACATAACTGCTTAGTTTAAGTTCTGTATATGTCCCACACATCTACACTTAGTGAAAGGGATAAACGAACACATGCTCCAAGACCCGACAATTAATGGAGATGTGTTCATTATCTAGGGGTGTTAATCGGGACAATCCAACCCTGTTCAGTCCCCAAATTGAATTATTATCTAAAATATCTTGTGAGTCCGAAATTTGTTAAACTGCTGAATTTTGGTCAGAATCTAACCTAAAATGATTTTATTTGGAATTCTATCCAAAATCATAACCCAATAACATTTGAATAAGAGACTATTAGAAACTAAAACATGCATGGCTGCCTTGGTCCACAAAAGCATAATCTGATTTTTTTATCTTTGTTCACATCTTTACAGCTTCAGAGCTCGATCGGGCTTCATTTTTTATCAACATATTCATAATAATCCCTGATTTTAGATACTAGCCGTTTGTCAATTAATATTATACGAAAAAGACGTACCGTGGATTTTTTTTTGTTCTTACAGTTTAACAATTCAGTTTAACAAATTCATATTTTCAAGTATCGTAGATTTAAGTTTAGAAGAGATTTGATGATTAAGTCTCCACAAATAAACTTTAACATTTGTCACAATTACTTACGTATACCATCTCTAATTTCCTATTTTGCTCGGGATGAAAAAAGAAAACCATTTTCCGTAAATCTCTCAAACGTGGAGTTTTCAAATCGGGCAAAATCGTACAAAAATATTCATGTAGTAACATGCTCTATATTTGAGCACTACGAATAGGAACTATATATGCGTACAAACACGTAACTGTGCGATTTTCTATAATTAGTTTCTTTTTTCCCCTTATTTTGGATAGAAACTGTGGTAAGCGAGAGTGATAGGTGAAGGAAAAGCGAGTTAAAGAAGAAGACAGGAGAAGGAAAACAAGTAAACTCAGCTTTGTCTTGTCATCTTCCTTTAGAGTGGGATTCCACTCTTTTTGTTCTTGTCACTTCTCTCTCTCTCTCTTTCTTTCCTTCTCCTTAATTACTACTTTAGCCTCTCTATATATTCCACAACTCTTCTTTACTTCTCTCTACTCCAAAACTACTCAGAACACCACATAGTGGTCTTAAAAATAAAACCAAAAGAACAAGATAATAGAGGTGGTTAATGAAGATGTGGGAGACACGAGACCGGTCGGGTCGGATATCGAAGCTCCGATGGTGGGATTGGTGTAAGGAGCAGAGAACGCGTGCTTATATCATCTGGAGGTGCTTGCTTTTCTTGTTACAGTGGGAAGACTAATGATCGAACAAGAATAGTGATTCATTAACACTGTACAAAGAGGAAGAAAAACTAATGAAGATTGTACAAAGAAGAAGAAAAACCAATGGAGTTTGATTTTGAATGTTCTTAGGACAATTATGTGTGTATATGGTACAGTTTCTATATTCTTCTTAATGTTAGTTGCTTAAGCTATATAAACTACGTTAGTAAATCTAACGTATATAAACATGTTAATTGGACTAGTTAAGGTAAGGAAGCATTAATGTTTTAACTTTAGTTTTCTTTCGCTTTACGAATTACGATTACTCTGTTGACACAATAAAAATAATTTGAGAAGACTAGGACCTAGCGAAGACAGATTATTCGTGACTATTAAATAGCGTTGAATTTTCCATTTCTATTTCTATTTCTCATTTAAAAAATAGATTGATTGGACGTGTGAGGGTACAAATTTGATCGAAAATTCACTTGAGTTAATGATTTAATCCTATATCAAATACTCTAATAATAATGCAACACCTTACAACTTTAAAATCTTACTTAGGTTATATATTATTATCATTTTATTACCAAACGTTTTCTGTCGGAAAATGCATAATTATTGTTTGGATTGGTAGTCAATTTATTAAGCTTACAACCAATTTACAATTTGTAACGTTTTACATGTACCAATCACAAAAGTTATACCAAAAGTTTTACATTCACCTTTATTCGTATAGTTATAGCTATTTTTTATAACTTTGTACTATGCTAACAACTTATACTTTCAACTTATAGCTGAAAAACTTATATCACTTTTGGTTACCAAGTGGACTCTATATGTCGAAAATTGTGTGTAAAAAACAAAGAATTATTTTTTTTTAAGTGGAAAATTTCTAAAATGCTATTTTTTTAATATATATGATTTTTCAAAATTTGTATTCATAAGTTGTCTATTTTCAAAACATCTACTTGTATTAAGAGAGTAATTGAAATTACTTTTGAAGAAACTATGGGTTTATTTTTTGCATTGATAAAATAAATAAAAGAGAAAAGTGAAAGAAATCTAAAAAGTAAAACTCGTTGGTTCAGTTTTTAAAAACTTTTTGACATCTTAAAGAGAATGGGGTCATATGAAGAAAAATGGTGCTTTTTTATTAAATTTTAATAATGATTTAATGGTTATTGTATTAAAAATAATTATTTGAATAACTTGGTTAGATATATCCAGAGAAGTTCACCGTCTCCAATCTTCTTTTCTCCATTTTGATCTTTTTCATATCATTGTATTCAAAAAAGACGTGCCTTTCACATCCCGTCATTCTTTCTCTTGCGACGACCTTGAGAACTTCTTTCGCCTCTACACGCTCTTTTTTTGCTTCTCAAGTCGGACGTTTCACCACGAGTCTCAGTTAGCACTAATTCCTTAAGCACTGCACAACTCCTTAGGAAGTATTTTGCTAGTTTCTTCTCACTTGCTTTCACTACTGTCCTCAGCTCCTTATACTCTAAAGACGATAGAAAACATTGTGGCAAATATTATAGATTTATTGCGTTTGACTCTGGAAGGTATTCAAAGTCATACAATGACCAAAAAAATATTTAATATATATGTATATAAATTAAGGTGACCAGACGCAAGCGATATGCACCAAGTAGAGTGAGTACAGATATGGATAATAACCAATGAGTTTTGGCAACACTTTTCACAAATAGTCAAGGAAAAAGCATGCAATCGAAACAAATTAGGGAATTGAGATAGTGGTTCTACTTCACGGTATATAAATAAATCAGTGGTATCTCCTAATCATCTCGATGTAGAGCCTTTACAAAAGATTGAGCAAGTACAACAATTCCTTATTTCTAAATTCTCATTTAACCAATTTCTATTGCACAATACCATCGTGGTTCTATATTCCATCGTTAATTTTGAATAAGAAGCAAACTTATGTCAATCTCTATAAAAATATATACCTCGTTCCATAGTTAATCTCTTGGAGTGCTTTAGACTTTTAGAGGCAATCACCATTAAAAACTTTTTTGAAAAGCGTAAAAGATTTTAATCGAAGACCATATCAATCTTTTAGTTTGACTAGGTGAGTACCCACGCATACGCGCGAGTTTTTTCCTTAATGTGATTTGCTTTATGATTAAGAACTTTTTTATCTAAAATAGTTTTCAGCCATATTTTATGTAAGTTTTATTTGGTTTATAGTATTTATTATTTAGTTTAAAAAAAACACTGTTTAGGAATCTTTTTGTGCATGATTTAGGGGAAAAACATTGTTTAGGAAAACATATTGCCAATTTAATTATATTTACAATTATTTTGTTTGGAAATTTCTTTTTGAAACGTCTTAATATTAAAAAATGTTGTGTTTGTTTTTTGAAAATAATATTTTGTATTGGTAGATTTTTCTGTTAGAGTCATTTAGAAAATTCATTAATTCATGCTAAAATTATTTTCTAAAATACTCTATGTTGTGCATTATTTTGAAGTAATGAAGAAGGTTTTTTTGTTGGACAAGAATAATTAATTAGCAGCAACTACAATGTAAACAACCATTTATTGCAAGACTCTGATGATCATATATAGTTTTTCATCTCTTCATATTGGTACGGCATTCATCATTTTGTCATAACCAGCTTCTTATAACCCTTCACCAACATAACTATGGGAACGGCCATGTGTCCACGTTGTTTGTGTATATCTTCTTTTTCTCCGATGCTCCAAATCGGAAAGAGCAACATAAATGAAACTGTTTTTCTAAAAACAAAAAACATAAAAGAAATGGTTGCATCATGTTTATCTTCTTGCTTTGGATCTACCTCTCAAAGGATTACTTCACCGCGAAACACAAGTTAGAGTTACGAGCGTAGATCTTAATACTTAAATACATTCCGGTCAAAAATACTTTATAAAATGGTTATATTTCATGTCTTCAGGAGAGTAACTTCAGCTACCAGCCTTTTGATGGTGATCTTGTCCCTAAAATCGGGAGAGGAGTAATCTTTTGTTTCTTGTTATGTACACTAAGCAGCCATGGTCTCTGTGTTTGCTTCCCAATACATATAATCGAACCACAAGATTCGCATTGAAGACATTTTTGCCAATCTAGCTAAAGTTTGTGAATAAATTCAAATTAACAAATTAACAAAGCTTTATTTGTATCATGCAATTATAGTTCTATTAAGTTATAAGATCAAGAAAGTGAGCAACTGAAGAGAACAACAGCTGTCAATACCTACAACTATTTAAATGCTAGGAGGAAGCTTAACCAAAACTTTCCGAGGATATTATATTAATGGGTTGATTACACATATACACACTTTTTTAAAGTAATAACTTTTATAAACACTTTTTGAGATTGTGGCACTTTTTTATAATTTACTCCAAGTTTGTGACCAAACTATCCTTCTTTTTTGTTCCTCATGGTTTGGGGACCACATATGTTGAATAATTTTTCTCTTTAATAAAAAAATTAATTTTTTTTCTCCCTCAAATATGAGAAAAACATAATTTAACATTTACTCTCTTTCTTTTTCTTGCTTTTTTTTATTTTCTCTTCTTCTTTTTTATTAGTTTTCTTATCAAATAATAATTTTAATGTTGTATTGAACGAAAAACAAATTTTCTTACTAGATCATGCATTTTTTATATACTATTATGAATGATTCAATTTGTATTAACTAAATTGGACAACGAAATCGAAACAAAATTGTTTCATTAATGGACTAACGAACTCAATGAAACGATTTGTAACCATGAAACTATGACCATGTATATCGTCCATATGGATGACATACCTTTTGAATTTAGCAACATGATTTTTATGTCCACGAACTCCAAACGTTGACTTATAATGCGTTTACAAAGCAAAACAAAGTTTGATAAATAAGGTACAAAGTATCATCAATAGAGTTGCAAGATAAGAGAACTACCCATAAAACACTAACCATGAATTACTCATTACATTAACCACAAAACTGTAACCATAAAATCACTTCTTGTCAACATCACATTTGTACATTGATGACCACTATTAATGGTCAAATGTTCTTAATATACTAAATTTACTCATAAAGTAAATGGAATGTCCAGAATTTGCCACTATTATTAGATGACCACTATTAATTATTAAAATCATTTTTTTTGTTAACATGCAAAGTTGCATTAATCAAAATTAGAAGAAAGATAAAAGAGATAAGCTCAAAAATTAAAAATTAAAAAAGAGGGAAAAATCAGAAAAAGAAAAGAGAAAAATGACAAAAATGAGAAAAGAACAAGAAAGTGGGTCATGAATTTAGTAAAAAGAAAAAGAAAAAGAAAAGGGTATACATGTATTTTTCTTCCATGAAATTGCATTTGATAGTGGAAAGTGCCTCTTTTGACAATTATTTTCATATAAAGTGTGTCTACGAGTAATAATCTCTATATTAATTTAGAGAAAGTATTGACTACCATTATGATAGTTAGATGACTTTGACAACACAATATGTGGATTTCGCTTGCAATAATCTTTTACCAGACTATTCTCAAAACCACAATATTTTTCCAATAGAAACAAAATAATTATTTTAGTCTAAAATGTTAGAGCTTGATTGAAGATGTCCGTGTAAAGAAAAGCTCATCTTAAATAAAGCTGCAACAAATCCACAAAGAAGTCTTGCTTACCAATTAGAGAAATTGAAATGGATCCACATGCGTAGCATTATCCCACCTCGTCGATAATACTCTACTACTACTAACAAGTCTACCATAGAAGCAGAACTTGAAAATCACATTGAGCAGATATTGAGCCTATATATTTACAGATAGGAACATTCACTTGCAGCAACAAATTTCATAGCTCTAAAATCCGTAACATGAAGCGAAATTAAGTAGATATTATATCACCAACCACACCCTCCACAAACTGAAATACGAGAGAGAATCAATTCGATGGCAATATATGAATACTCAGCCTTTATTATTTGTTGTCAATCAATGCAGATTCTTGATGCCTTCTCAAACTGTTATTCATTCCCAAATAAATATCTGCAGTTGGCTTACTCAATGCTGCTTCTCTAGTCAGATCTCTCTTATATTACTTTTATTCAAGTTGATTCATGCCGAATTGTAGCTATCTTCTATAATCCTATCTATTGAGATCGGACACGGAACATCAAATCATGATCTACTATTGTTCCTCAGTTGTGCAATGCTGTTAATAGAAAATAAAGATCAAGAAGGTCAATCTCAAGTCCTTTCAGCAGCAATTGACCATCAGTGCATATAATCCCAAACCAGTTCTTCAAATTATCATAATAAACACACAAACACACATGTGTAGGCACTATAATGAACCACGAATAGTATACATGCAAACCAAAATTTCCTCCTTTGAACCTATTATAGGTTCATAGATGAAACGACCCGACCCGTTTTTTTTTTTTTAAAACATACCAACCTTGGTCTCGGACTAGCATTCCCATAAATGTTATTCTCAATAACCAAGCAAAACAACAGAGTCAACTACAGCGGATAACCAACAAAATAAACCAACCAAACAATTCCATTGAAAATAACTAAACCGGTACAATATCAATAACCAACAAATTCCACAAAACCAGCAACCTAACCAGGTTCTAATACAGAAATGGAAAACAACAAAATCACACAGCACGAAACCGAGACCCTAGATCATCTCCCTCTTTGTTGCCATGATTCCACGATCACAATTTGCCTTTACCTGCATCACATGGAAAAAAGAGATGCGTGAGTATTATCACAAATACCCAGTGAGACGGTCCTCCCATCTACGACTGCGCACTCAGACGCGATGGATCCGCTCAGGCAAACACGCATCAAACAATCACACAATCACAACAACGCGGCTCAACCACAGCCCAACAGGCGGCCTATCGATCGACACTACCACTAGGTGTCGATCGACACCCCTGTGCACACCTGTCGATCGACACACCCACGGTGCCTGTCGATCGACAGCTCCAGAAGACCCTGTCGATCGACACAACCACTAGGTGTCGATCGACAGCTCCTCGATCACCTGTCGATCGACACAACCTCTAGGTGTCGATCGACAGCTCTCGTGTTGCCCTGTCGATCGACACACCCAAGTGCTGTCGATCGACAGGCCGTCGCAGATTTATGGGAAATCGATCATTATCCTCTCGGATCGATTTCCTCCTCTGTGATGACACGAAACCTGCACGAAAACACAATCCACACAATCCAAACACAAATCACAGACACAATGAATCCACAACACAATCCAATCAATCAATTCAACCTACCACCAATCAACCCTAACGAATCCACCGGCCTAGAAGTCATGGTCACGCACTCACCTTAGATTTTCGGATAGAATCTGGTAGAACTGAGGCTAGACACGAATCCACGACAATCTCCACAAGAAACTACTCCAAATCCCTCAAGAAACGAAACCCTAATCCACAAAACTATCAGGAACAAGAGAAACTCCTCTCAAAACTCTTTGCTGCTGATTTTGGGACTTTGGTTCGCTCAAATGAGGCCAAAAAGCCTTAAATACGAAGCCCTAGGGTTTCCCCAAACCGGTCCGGTCCAATTGAACGACTTAAATCGAACCAGAGAACCAACCAATTCGGGCACCTGTCGATCGACATACCCTAGGTGGGTCGATCGACAGCCCCTAAGAGCCCTGTCGATCGACCGACACCACGTGTGTCGATCGACAGCCCCCTCCATTTTAACAAAAAAATGGTTCACGGGCGTCACAATAGAGATTCTAATTATGACACATATCCCTGGAAACGAAATAGTACTTACTTGACTATGATGCCTCTGTAGCTAGTAGGTAATGAGATGAAAATTTCTTGACCAGATTAACCAGGACACGAACAGTTGTTAGAATATTTGCAGAATTGACCGAATCGTGTGTGACTTTCTTTATGTGATCCAAAAGCAGCACTGATTGAATGAAAGTAACCAAGATATACAAGTTGATAAAGGACATTAGCTGATAATTTAATTTATGTTGAGAAACCATAGCTTCACGTGAGAGATGATTATCATTCTTGTCTTCTGCATGGTTAGTAAGTAGGCTTGCTCCATGAGGATGCAAAAACAGCTTCTTGAGTATATGCAGTAGCTGCATATTCACAAATGATAAGCATAAGAGAGCTTGATCGAAAAGCAAAACAAGGCTATAACCAACAATTTACACGAAAATAAAGTGGCTAGTTAAACGACAAGAGGAAAAATGCTTTATGGCCTGCAAGAAACATCAAGAGAAACACATGGTAGGCAAACATATTATCAAAATAAACCAAAACATATCTCATTTTAGATTGTTATACAAGCATATCGGAGTCAACTGATTTTGCTATGGTTTCATAATAGTGAGTAACATATGGCTACCATGAAAGTGTTTTGCTACATATAGTAATAAAGAGTTTTGTTAGACTATTTTGACTAGGGAAGACAACCCTGGAAACATCATTTCAATTTCAGTGAAAGCTTCCGCTATTCAGAGACAAAAGACGGGAGAGTGTAGATTCTGACGATAACTTATTCTAAATTCAGAAAATCAAAAATTGAAGATGCATATGAGATGACGTGAGGCTCAAACCTTAGAAATTGGACGACTTTGAGACTTACATATTTTGATTATTATGGGAATAACTGAACGGTACATCAAATGATGAGCATCTAAGTAGAAGAGGAGGAAACGGGGAGACGGATGAGCTAGCATCTCTATCACATCAGCGCCATCACCTTCATCGGCAAGCACCCAAATTGAATATGTGAATCTTGTTCCCTAAACACATAACGAAAATCCAGTCAGAACAACCCACGTCTTCAAACACTTTTCCTTTCTTCGATTTGAATTACGGAAAAAGCAAAACCCAATGACGCAGAGATCTCCATCCTTGGTGAACACATATTTGTTTGGAAGCTTTACGAGCAGATTGATAAGGGTGCCTCGTACAATTTATGGCAAAGCTTTTCCTTCCAGATTTTTTATAAAACGAAGATGAACTGGCAAGACGAAATTCAAAAGTCGGATCGGATTAGAAAGAAGGAAATTGTCTTTTGGGATGAATGTTAACACTTAACAATTTCATACGTTACTATCATTAAATACATGTCAGAAGATGAAGTGAATCAGACATAAGAAATTGGAGGAGTCTCAGCCCCTAGGTCAGAGGAACTTGAGTTGTACACGTGGCCTATTTTCCTCTCTTTCCTTTGCTGATGTGTCACAAAGACGGAGAGAGCCATCTACTTTCATATAGTAGACTAGGTGAGTACCCCCGCTACGCGAGGGTTTTTGTATTTATATTTCTATTCTAAGCGATAACATTATGATACATGTATTATCAATGTTTGTGTGTCTATTCGACTTTTGTTTGCTTTTGTGTTATTGCTGATTTTGATTTTGTTTAAATTATATTACCACTGTAATTTGGGTTTAATTTTACAAGTAGTCGAACTGCAAAAGACGCCTATATTATTTTACTCGTTTGTTGTTTTATCTTAACATAGAGTAATTGGTGTGGTCATCATCTACTTGATTTGTATGTAGAAATTTTAAAAACTTTATAAGACTCTTTGTATATGACTTGTACCAATTTTCAAATACCAGCATTGGTCACATGTGCATTGTCTATATTTTTCTTTTTAAATATTTATTTTCTTCTCGTTTTGTATTTTTTATGTATATATAGATCGATAAAGATGAGAGAAATAAGATATTTGAGTTGATTATTAAACTCAATCGGAATAAGATGATAATCTAAATTTTGAAGGTTTAGTGTCAGCCTCTTGTAAACGTGAAGCCATATTTTGTTTGAAGAATCTGACTTTTACATATTTTTGTTCTCTCGTTTTTATGCAGGTTAAGAACTTTTTAGTTTAAGATACAATATTTTGTAGTGATTATTTGGCTTAATTCTAACCACATCCATTAACCAACATCACACACAGAGAACCAAACACATGATCATATTATTAGGTCATCGAATGAAATGATGGTGTAAATGCGTTAGTCCCCTCTTTTTCCCTCTTTTGTTTCATGTCCACACTCATTTGTGGGTGTTGTTTACTCTGTTGCCCTTCTTCTTAAATTATGATACTAAATTTCTATGTGTTAGAACCAAGTTTTTGGAATAAACAAATGGGTTGTGTATTGAGCATTTGTGTATGCAAATTCGGTTAAAAGTATGAATGAGGAATATGTATAAGCATTTGGGTTAAAAGAGGAAAAGCCTTGTAAGGCTAAGTGAGAGACATGTACAAAGTTACACATCTTAGTTTGGGAAATTTTCATGTATAGAAGTGGGTGCTCATGTGTCTATGTTCAAAACATAACAACATCTATGGACCATGTGTGAGAGGAAGGGAATCCTATACGCACGCCGAACCGGACCGAATCGGGCCGGACGAGGGTTTTTATCATACAATATTTTGTTAAATTGTATTTGTAACACCTCAGATTTTAGAAATGCTTGGTGCATTGTCTGAGAATATGTGGTGCATGCGGAGAAGCTTAAAAAGAATTGATTTGGCTACCTATGTCACCAAAGTGCACTTATCTTTTCGGTCACTTGTCATGAGAAAACTCCAGAGTTAAGCGTGCTTGAGCTGGAGGAATCGAAGGATGGGTGACCTACTGGGAAGTCATTTCCAGTACCGTGCGAGTGAAGCCAAAACTCGGGGAAAGATCGCATGGTGATTACAGGATCAGTAAACATGCATTTCGAGCCTCTCGGACTAACGCACCGACCGCCAAAGAAGTCTCGGGCCTGCAGGCCGATAAGTTTCGGCTTGCGAGACGAGAGTGAGCGTGGGACCTACGGTAGGGCGGTCGGGACGTTATACTACTTGAAAACAATATCATATTATTTATTATAATCTTGCCATGAATTCAAATTATGAAAATAATATTCTTCTAGCTTCTTTCATTTTTTAGTGTTCCATCGTGTTATTTTTAAGTCATTTAAGTGTTGCAGCTCTAAATTTTGGATTCATTTTGTTATCATGATCTGATAATTAAAGATGAGAGTAATACTTTTGACGATTGGAAAATATGTACATTCAAAAAAGGTTGTTAAGAAACTTAAGTCTATGTACTAATTCTATATACTTATTTGAAGAATACACCATTAGAAGAAGAGGGATTGCAGATAACATGAGAAGATTTACAATTTAGAAGCTACCCTATTATAACAGGTATCACATAGGCTCCAGCAATTGATAGAAGTTGTACCTCTTTCATTGTTTCCCCACGAGCACAAAATTGCCGTTTAACCCCATCTCCCATAGCATCGGACATTCCTCGACGTCGTTAATTTGCATGGCTTCTTTGCTCTTGTTTTGAGTTGAATGAGGAATGATTTGGGAGAAAGCATAAGGAGAAATATCACCTTGTCAATATCCTACTTCTCTTTGAATATGTACTCGTGTGCTGCTCACACAAGTCGTATAATCTTCAACTTAACCAAGTGAGCTTCAGAAACCTCGAATCGAGTTTGGAAAACACCCGGGCCGGGGCATTGGAAATGAAAAACAGAATGTTCCACATAAGAAGCTTGAAATGGTTAAACAAATGCTACTCTCTGTATGAATTCTTTGCCATCCTCCTCCTTCTCTACTGTAATACTACAATGTGAGCTGCTCGACTCCACATTGATCTCCATCTTCTCCATAAAACATGTTTTGCCAATTTCACTATTCAATGATCTCCTTTGAAACGGTGGGAGTTTTCCAATGACTTGGAGGTTTTGCGAGACGTCTTTGCAAGGGTATTGTTGAACCAGTACACACCCAAGGATCCAATAGTCCCGGCTCTGCTATTGAAAGTGTGACACCCCGACCCCGTTCACTTTGAGCCTTAGGTCTCGCGCCCTAACTTGCACAACAAGAAATTAAACCTGCATTCACTGAAAGGGAAAAGGAGGGGTGAGTAATTTAAATTACCCAGTGAGGAAGTTACCCGCAGGAACTCCAATACTCGAAAACAATAAATGGTCAAACACACCAAACCAGAAATAGACCCTACAACACTCAACCTATTACTAGCATGAAATTCTTACTTAACATTTTCATAACACAATCATTTACTTAAACATTAACTCATACTTAAACATTTAACATTTCACATTCTTTACTTTACTTTCACATTCTTTACTTTTCTTTCCATTTCTTTACTTTACTTTCATATTCTGACGAGGAGCCAACCCCTTTCTCGCGTTTTGGGTCTGTCCTCCCCGTCCCTGGCCCTCTAAGGCATCATGGACTACAACGGGCTAACGTACGCGATCGTTCGTAGTCGTACAAGCAAAGTTCTGCAACGGGCTAACGTACGCGATCGTTCGCAGAACTATCATAAACACTAACAATCTCAAACAACACTTTTCAATCTTTAACATCATTACTTTACCAAACAATTTCCACACATCAAGAAATTCTTACAATCAGCAAGCATCAAGCACTCCTAGACTTAGCACATAAAACCAACATCAAATATTCCATTCTTAGACTTAGCATATAAAACCAACAACGTCAAACATTCTATTCTATTCCTAGATTTAGCATGCATGAACACCTATTGGCAACTAGTACCGAAGTAACATAGATCTCATCCTCACCTTTGCCTAATCGGAGGGACTGATTGGATGACGTTAAAAGACTAAGATCATGCGTTCTGAGCGGTTGAAATCTGGAAAAATAGCGTTTTAGGGCAAAATTAGCGTTCTGAATTCTGGACAGAATATGTGTTTCTTGACCATAAAGAAACAGATATAACTCACCGTGTACAGACTGTAATGAGACACAGAAACATGATCTAGAATCCTTGCAACGACACCTTTCTAACGGTACCAATATCAATGCTTGGATCGTTCTGTATCAACGGTAAATAGCGTCCAAAGTCAGCTCTACGAAACTGGAAACATAAATTGGACAGAAATCTAGGGCTAACTTCAAACACAGATTACGGATTCATCTTACCCCGGAATCAGTATCTGCAAACGGCTACGGAATCTATGAAGAGTCCTCTATCCAAAGGTATGTAGATCGTCGCCTAACACCTCACGGTTCGCCGTAAAATAGCCCCGAAAGTGAAGTGATCGAATCTGAAACTAAGAATTCGGTTTCAGAAACCTGCGATTATTTGTGATATTGAAACACATATTGCGAGTGAACCGTACCTCGGAATCAAACTATAAAAGAAGCTCCGGAAACTAGAATTCGAGATCTTTCCAGAGACACCAAGATCACAACCTGATTCCTTTTGAGTCGCTGGAAATATGGCCGTTAATCTAGCTATTCGGAACTGATCTTAGATTGAAGTTTAGGACAACGATTGCAGGGAAAGCGGCAGGGCTTCGCTAGAAATATAACGCTGATCCTTGCCTTCTATTTCGTGCCCCTTATATAGTGGTAGGAGAGTTTAGGTTTAGGGTTTTCATTAAACACTTGGGCCACACGAACGGGCCTTTAGGGTTTTGAGGATTTTGTGGGATTGGACCACCAGTTAAATATCTACACTTAGCCCAACATTAAATTCAATATGCTTCCTTGCAATATAAGTTAGGGGTTTTCTCGAATTGGTGGGATAGGGTCGTGACAATTCTCCCCCACTTAAATCTGATTCGTTCTCGAATCTGTTGCATGAGTTACCTAGGCTCTACTCCTGATTGTGCTTCTACACATTGCTAAACCATCACCACTTCCATGTCACACTATCCCAAAAACTACTACTACTTCTAGTAGATATTCCAGTCGCTTTTGACGCTTATTTTCCCCGTGCGGCATTGCTTACTCCAACTTTTATACTATCTCTCAAGCATTGAGTCTCTACTTTTCTCTTCCTCCACTATTTGCATCTTACTTGCAGCTTCTTGAAATTCTCTCATTATTTCACTGTTGCCGCTCATGTAGCTCCAGTATTCTTTGTGCTCTTGATGATTCGCATTTAGAACCGCAACACTTTTTAATTCGGAACTCACACTAACTCACACTAGGTGTGATTATGACATTGGACAAAATGTTGAACTCCACTCTCATGGCCATGATAGACTGACACTATTTATTTAAATTAAACAAGCAAGCAAATAACCTAAACTTCTTCAATCATCCTAAGCCTAACAAGAAGAAATAGACAACTCTAGCGCGAGACCAAAGATACCCAAAGATCATTCCCATAAATCATTTTTGAAAAATACTTTTGACGTTTCCAGAAACATTTTTTTTGAAAACTTTTTTTTTTTTGAAAACACCTTAAGACAGCCTTCCGGGTCAGAACCGGCTTGGCTAACCTAGGCTCTGATACCAATTGTGACACCCCGACCCCGTTCACTTTGAGCCTTAGGTCTCGCGCCCTAACTTGCACAACAAGAAATTAAACCTGCATTCACTGAAAGGGAAAAGGAGGGGTGAGTAATTTAAATTACCCAGTGAGGAAGTTAGCCGCAGGAACTCCAATACTCGAAAACAATAAATGGTCAAACACACCAAACCAAAAATAGACCCTACAACACTCAACCTATTACTAGCATGAAATTCTTACTTAACATTTTCATAACACAATCATTTACTTAAACATTAACTCATACTTAAACATTTAACATTTCACATTCTTTACTTTACTTTCACATTCTTTACTTTTCTTTCCATTTCTTTACTTTACTTTCATATTCTGACGAGGAGTCAACCCCTTTCTCGCGTTTTGGGTCTGTCCTCCCCGTCCCTGGCCCTCTAAGGCATCATGGACTACAACGGGCTAACGTACGCGATCGTTCGTAGTCGTACAAGCAAAGTTCTGCAACGGGCTAACGTACGCGATCGTTCGCAGAACTATCATAAACACTAACAATCTCAAACAACACTTTTCAATCTTTAACATCATTACTTTACCAAACAATTTCCACACATCAAGAAATTCTTACAATCAGCAAGCATCAAGCACTCCTAGACTTAGCACATAAAACCAACATCAAATATTCCATTCTTAGACTTAGCATATAAAACCAACAACGTCAAACATTCTATTCTATTCTATTCCTAGATTTAGCATGCATGAACACTTATTGGCAACTAGTACCGAAGTAACATAGATCCCATCCTCACCTTTGCCTAATCGGAGGGACTGATTGGATGACGTTAAAAGACTAAGATCATGCGTTCTGAGCGGTTGAAATCTGGAAAAATAGCGTTTTAGGGCAAAATTAGCGTTCTGAATTCTGGACAGAATATGTGTTTCTTGACCATAAAGAAACAGATATAACTCACCGTGTACAGACTGTAATGAGACACCGAAACATGATCTAGAATCCTTGCAACGACACCTTTCTAACGGTACCAATATCAATGCTTGGATCGTTCTGTATCAACGGTAAATAGCGTCCAAAGTCAGCTCTACGAAACTGGAAACATAAATTGGACAGAAATCTAGGGCTAACTTCAAACACAGATTACGGATTCATCTTACCCCGGAATCAGTATCTGCAAACGGCTACGGAATCTATGAAGAGTCCTCTATCCAACGGTATGTAGATCGTCGCCTAACACCTCACGTTTCGCCGTAAAATAGCCCCGAAAGTGAAGTGATCGAATCTGAAACTAAGAATTCGGTTTCAGAAACCTGCGATTATTTGTGATATTGAAACACAGATTGTGAGTGAACCGTACCTCGGAATCAAACTATAAAAAAAGCTCCGGAAACTAGAATTCGAGATCTTTCCAGAGACACCAAGATCACAACCTGATTCCTTTTGAGTCGCTGGAAATATGGCCGTTAATCTAGCTATTCGGAACTGATCTTAGATTGAAGTTTAGGACAACGATTGCAGGGAAAGCGGCAGGGCTTCGCTAGCAATATAACGCTGATCCTTGCCTTCTATTTCGTGCCCCTTATATAGTGGTAGGAGAGTTTAGGTTTAGGGTTTTCATTAAACACTTGGGCCACACGAACGGGCCTTTAGGGTTTTGAGGATTTTGTGGGATTGGACCACCAGTTAAATATCTACACTTAGCCCAACATTAAATTCAATATGCTTCCTTGCAATATAAGTTAGGGGTTTTCTCGAATTGGTGGGATAGGGCCGTGACAGAAAGGCTCTCATCTGGACGCCCCATGTGCACCAAATCTGTTGATAGTTTGTACTTCCTAGAATCATTGTTCCTCGATTTAGCCTAAAAGTTAAACAAACACAAGTCAAGATTTAAAGAGAAACAGAAACAGCTAGAAAAGAAAAAAGCTTTAAGAATCTAATTACAAGGAAAAACAAACAGACCTCGTTCTATCATTGTAACAAGAACATCGCGAATTAATAAGGTCTCTCTTTCTCGAGGCACGGCTGAACATCTGAAGCACCAAAAAAAGCACGCCATATTACCAATAAACCAATCAGAGAACCACAAACTTTGGCATCCAATAATTCCAATAAGCAACATCTTTAAGAAAGTGAGGTCCAACCTTGTTCATAGATAAGATATCACGAAGTTGAGTGACGTTAAGCAACTATGTGATCTCCTTTCGTCTTTTGGTAATCTAATTGATTTGCGTCTTCCACTAAACTCATAAATCTCCTGACTGAACACATAGATATTAGCTTTTTCTAAAAGTTCAGCAACTAAAACAAGTTAGGGTGTGTCTCAACATGTTCAAGCGCATATCCTTGACCTGTTAAATCCTTTAAGGCTTGAAGAGTATCAGACACCTCGGGGTATGAAATATTTGATAGCCTGAACTAAGGTCCTGAAAGAATCGGTATTCAAACATTTGAGAAAAGTATCGTACCTGCATAATGAAAATGAGAACTGCAACTTCAATTAATCAAGCAAGAGTGTTCCCAGAACAAATACGATTTGAAAGAAAGGTATCTCCAAAAAAAGCAATAGAGTCGTCAAAAAAATGCAACTACCTCCAAACATGAAAAAATGGTGAAGAATCTAGTTCAGTTGCTTACAATTAAGATTATAGGGCTTGCTACAGTTACGATCCTAACATAAATTTACCTACTGCCCATCATAATTTAATCAGTGTCCTAAGAAAGTTTATTCAAAATGTTAGACACTAAGATATAAAAATAGGAAAGGGAGGGACACTAAATCCATTTAGAATGTCCTCACACTTGTATTTTAATGGTTCAACGTCGCTTTATAGCCGATTTTCTAGTACCGTCTATACCATGTTGGGAGGAAACAAATAAAACTACAAGGGATAATGCAAAAAGTAAATCTATCAGAATAGACACCTTTTCGTGTGTAAAGACGGATGAAAAGTCTTTGACTATCTTCTGAAAGAGAGGGAAACGATTCTGTTAAAAAAAACAAAAAACAACAGTATAAAAAAGTAAGTCACTCATCCGAAAACATCAAGAGGGAAATAAGGGAAAAAAACAAAGAAAGAAGGAATGTTCAAGAAAAAAAGGTCTTGTTTATTATTGTTTTCGTAGAAGCCAAAAATATTAAAGAAGAAGATACGTGTCCAAGTAATAAAGTCACTATACTCGGTTGCAATCTGTTCAACAAACATTTTTTCAAAAAATCAAATCATAAAAGAAACTGAAGTAGAGTAACGATCTAAGATTAGTAAGCTTTATGGACGGAAAACAATGTAGGGTGATTGAAAAGCATACGGAATTAATTTGTTGTTGAAGGTAGTTCATCTCCACTGGTTTTTCCCTCCATTCTTGTGTTCACATCAACAGAATCATAATGCTGGATTTCTTTCTAGAGCCTGATGGAAAGCCCTTCCTTGTATCTCAATTGCAGAACATAATTCAGTGTGAATGAAGCTTCCAACTCTGAGGAAGACATACAATGTGGTTATTCTTTCGAATCACCGCAATCTTAATACAATGGAAGCGTAAACAAAGCATTACCTTCCACAAACTAAGAAGGCAAAGGCAAGAAACATGTGCAAGGTATTCTTTTCAAATTAGATAAATTAGAATAATTTTAAGCGAGAAACATAAAAGCATTTAGTCCACCTAATAGGACATATAAGTCCACTTTGAACGGCTAGAACACTGAGATGAGTGACTAAAAACAGTGTTGAATATTCGATTGGTGTGAGGATCTAATCTCTATGCATAATTCAAATTATAAATGCAGCTAACCTAGCCTAAAATCGAAAAGAAGTTAGTTTCATGCAATGAAGTGGAAGAGAGAGAGAGTAGCTCATTTCCATATTATACCTCGAAAAAGGATAGTGCATATGTTTTTTACCTAGAGTCCATCATTCCTAATAACTCTTAAGAAGCACCAAATCTTGACGAGAAGCAGCTATTTAAGTCCTTAAGATGTTAACATTTTTTATTAAAGCATACAATCAAAATCAGATTAAGTAATCAACACCAATGAATTATTCTCTAAAATCGATTATCGACAAACCTTATGAAAAGGATGTAGGAGACATGGGCGGAAGTGGATAAAATCGAAGAGCCAAAGCGAGTGGTTGATCCGAGCTCTGTGAAAAGTTGCAGTGGAGATGGATGAACCCTTTGCCTCTCCTCGATGTAGCAGAAACTGAAAAAGAATTTTGGAGATTGGCCGTTCCATCAACCGAGTTATGAAGTCTATAAGACGAACGGAAGGCACGAAAGTGGAGACGTCGAGGATAATGAATAACGCTTGTAACGCTCCAGTGGAGTCTGGAAAGCATGGTAGTGAGGGGGAGAGGAGGAGTTTTTTGGGCTGAGAACATCTCCAACCTAACACTATAATTTACACCAAATCATTTGTTGTAAATTTTTCTCCATCTAACACTATTTTTTACACTATATTTGGTGTAAAAAATGAGTTTACACTATTTTTATTTTTAGTGTTGAACTTTTTTATTTACAAAATGCTTTTAAATATCAAATTGTTTTAAAATTGATCATTATAAAATTAGGCTCCCTATATACAGCTTTTGAAATAATTCACTGGTTGGCAACCAAACTGTTCACTTTATAAAAATGGCAACGTTGCCCCTACATGTAGACGGTGTAGATGTTTGAAACCTATTACGTGTTCTCGTGTGTTTGTCAGAGATACAAAATATCTTTGGGTTAACTCAATGTCTTTTCAAAAATGGGTTCAATTTTGAAATTTAATTAAAGATTTTTTTTTGGTTAACTTTGTTGGGTAGAGAGAGAATGTGAGTGATAAGATAGGGTTTATAATTTTTTGGTAACACCATTGAAGCATTCTTGGTTTCTCCTTCTATCCGAAACCAGAGACGATTTCAAGAAATTGGTGGTATTATCATTCTGTGGTAAGTAAATTTCAAACTTAGCAACTATTATTGATTTTCGATCAAAGAATATTAATTATCCTGTAATAATTTCGAAAATTTGGATTTTTCAGATTTAGGAAAAATGGAAAATCAAGTTGAGCTCCCTCAGTGGATGTTTGTTGTAGGGCATGAGCAGGTTGGGATTAGGGTTACGACATACGGTGCTACTTCTGCAATTAGCAAGATTTTTAATGCTCTTGATGAACATGAAAGAGACGTCATTCGGAGATCATCATTTGGAAAGTTTGTACGGCTAAACGAGAAACCAACTTACTCTGGCAGATTCGGTCGCTTCATTCTTTCAAGGTTACTGAAGGTAACCAAAAAGCATGAAATCTGGATTTTGTTCGCCGGGAAACCAGTCCGATTCTCTCTTTGAGAATTTGTCATCGTTACTGGTCAGCCATGTGGCAAATTTCCAAAGAAGTCGAAGTAGAAGATGAAGAACAATATCACAGAAACTCCTTACTGGCCATCTCTTTTTTGGAAAGTTGAATCGGTATCCGTAAACTTCGTAATTCGTATGCTGAAGAAGAGGACGGTGACAAATACTGATACTAGAGTGAAGTATGCGTGTTTAGCTTTGCTTGCAACTATTATTTTGCTAACCACTCATTCACACAAGATTTTGAAAGAGTACGTTGAAGACATCAAAGATCTGGATGCCTTTTTCTTGTATCCTTGGGGCCAACTTTTGTTTGAAATGGTGGTATCTAGTATAAGGGAGAGGAATAAGGTAACTTTATCTCAGAATACAATAGCTATTAAAGGATTTGTTCATGCTCTTGAACTAGTTATGGTAGAAGCCGTTCCATCCCTGTTTGAGGTTGGTCAAATGAATTCCACCTCTGATTCAGAGTCTGATGTTGATGGTGTCAACAATAAACCGCGTGAAAAGAAGATTAAATTGAGCCCTAGTCATGCAAAAGAATTACATGAGGATCCGCTAGTAATGTTATAAATTATTATTAGTATATAATTGTTTCTTGAATTTGTAGGCAGATATTTGAAGTTTGACTAAATGTTTGGCTTTTACAGACCCTAGTGGATTATATTATACCAGATGATGGGGACATTGAGCTGGATGAGAAGGAGATGCTATGGTCTGATGAAGAAGATGATCAGAAGGTCACATACATGGTTGAACTAATAAACGAGGATTATAAGTTTAACAATGGAATGTTTATTGGTGGGGCAACAAAAGAAGATGTTTTAAGAATGATTAAAGAGGAAAAAGATAAAAAGGCAATGATGAAAAAAGGCGTTGGTAATGTAGAAGGTACGGGTCAATGTAGTGAGGCTTAGAATGATGGAGTGAGCAAGGATGTGGACTTTGAGGCGATGGTAGTATGTGTAGCTGATAAACTGAGCGTTGATGTTGATCGAATTGAAGAGAAATCTGATTCATGTCTTACTCAAATGCAGTTGTTAGAACGGAAGGCTGATTCTTGTGTTAACCAAATGACGCAGTTAAAATCGTCTTTAAATGGGCTAGAATTGGAAGTGTCTCAAAGTATGAAAAGTCTTAAATCTGAAGTGATTGTTGGAATTGTGGAGTATTTGGAGAGTTCTGTTGTTTCTTTGGCGAGAGGAGGAGTCGCTCATTCTACTTCGGATGCTAATGGGGGTAAAAGGAAAGCTTCCAATTTCATTGTATCAGGCTCAACTAATCATCAGGTTAAGGTAATATAAATAATGGCATCGCTGATCTCTTGATTTATTGTTGGATTGTGTCTTATGTATTTTCCTTGTAGGTTTTGTTATTTTGTTTCTTGTTTTACAAGTTTTGTCTAAAAATTGTTTCTCATGTATATCTGTAGGCCGTGGATAGTAACAAACAAGTTACATGTAATGGCGCTGATGTTTCAGAAGTAGGTGACAATCATGGTCCCCGAAAAGCTGGCAATGAAAGAAATATATTGGTTAGTATACCATTGCAAATAATATTTTGCCGATATAGATATTAATAAATAATGTGTTAGTTTCAGATGTATCAATCCGTCCCATTATTTTCGTCACCTTCATTCTCACTTGGGCTATCACAGGATGGTATTAAAAAAAAGGGCTTGCCTGAAGCTGAAGTTGATGGTATTGATGAAGGAGGCGATTTACGATTGGGTGGAGATGGTGAGCCTTTTATTTCTTGCAAAGCAAGCGGTTAAAAACACTCCCTGCTTCTTTTGTTTCAGATTATCAGTGTGATAAGTTAATGTTGCAAAGGATGAGACAAGCTCATCAAATTGGTCAAACTGATGGGGACATTCCGGCTTACGCACAAAAGTTTGAGTGTCTTGTTCAGAGACTTAAAACCATTCCGTAAGTGTCTCTTATTGTTAATGTTAATTGTCATCTAAAAAGTAGTTGCTATTTAAAATGTTACAAGATCTTGCTAATTTATATGTTATTCATTGAAGTTATCTGTTAAAGAAATTGGTATTTTACATTTTAGATATTGTGTTTGTTATTGTTAAAGTTAACTGTTAGTCAGAAGTTAGATCCTAGCTACAACTTTGTAAGTTTTTGCATCTTTATAAGTTATTCTTTGAAGTTATCAGTTAAAGGAAATAGTATTTGTCATTTTAGATATTGTGTTTGTTAAGGTTATTGGTAACTGTCAGTAATATGTAGTAGCTAGCTACAATTTTTCAAGTTGCAACTTTATAAGTTATTCTTAGAAGTTATCAATTAAAGGAATTAATATTTGTCATTTTAGATATTGTGTTTGTTATGGTTATTGGTAACTCTCAGTAATAAGTTACTGGCTAGCTACAATTTTTCAAGATCTTGCAACTTTATAAGTTATCTTAGAAGTTATCTGTTCCATGAATTGGTATTTGTCATTTTTGATATTGTGTCTATTATTGTTAATGTTGACTGTCATTCCGATAGTTAGTTGCATAATACAATTGTACAAGTCCTTGCAATTTTGTATGTTATCTAAGGAATCATTAGTTAGAGGAATTGGTATTTGTCATCTAATATATTTATTTTTATTATTTAAAAAGTACTTTTAATGTTTGTGCTATGTTATAGGAGTATATTTGTTGATGGAGTTAGTGTCCCAAGCAAAGACTTTGTTGATATAGTGCTTTGGAGCAAAAACTACTCTCCCAAGGTAGTATATCAAATGCTTCATTCTCTACAATTCTTTCTTAGGTTGTTTAACATATTTGTTTGTTAATTAGATTGTGGATTTGCTAGTTCATCACACTCGCAACCTCATTTGTAAAGGGACCTCGCAGTTAGCAAAAAAGGTGTATTTTTGTGATACAAAGTTTGTCTCTCTTTTTGTGAAGAGTTTCTCAAGATTTTCAAAGGCACTTGAGAAAGAATCATTCCAGTTTCCTAAACAAGTTCTGCAACTCCTAACTGATGACAATGTTAAAAGTGTGGAAGCGGAAAGAATCTATTTCCCTTTCAACTTTGATAAAAAGCATTGGATAGGGATATGTGTAGATTGTATATCCTCTACAATTTACATATTGGATTCTGATATGTCATTGCGTAGTGACAATGCAATTGGAAAAGAGTTGGTATCCCTAAGTCAGATGTTCCCATATCTGCTAAAGAAATGTGGTCATCCAGTATTGAGTAAAGACATGAAATCTTTATCGGTTGAGAGACCAAAATGTATTCCTCATAATAGTCGTTGTGTTGATTCAGGCGTAACTGCAGTTCTTTTAATGCATGCTCATGCTATAGGCGGTGTGGATGTCTGTCGATGTATAACGCCGGACATACTAAGATTTGAGACGCAACGTATGTTGGTATGATGTATGAGGCCACTGGAGGTTCTTTGTAGGAACATGTGGTTCGTTCATTTAGACAATGTTCGAATATATCATTTCCTTTTATTGTATTTATTTCGTTTTTAAGACTTACAATGACATTCTGGATGTTCGAGTTGGGGTTATTCTATGCTCTTGTTATTGCTTATGTTTAACTTTATTGTTGTCTCCTTTACATTATCATTATTTTGAATATTTGTCTACAAATTTGGGCCGGCTAATTTATAAATTGAGTGGATAAGTTTAGAAATGTTAGAAACCAAACAATTTATTGGATATGGTTGAAATTATCCACTTACATATCTACTTTGTCGTAATGTTGGCCGTTTGGGTTGTCTTACGAACGTACTGATGTGAAAGGATGAAACTAAATACCTCAAACTAAAGACCTCCTACAAATATTTTATAATTGCATCATTAGAAATTATTTTTTAAACAACCCAAACGGCCAGCCTTATAATTACCGACCTTTAAGAAATTGAGAGGATATGTAATTTGATATTATTGTTCAAGAAGGTTAGATAGTCACCTTTTTTGTAATTTACGTTGTTTGTGTTATCTTAACAACACACCGATGTTTACATATTATGTTAAATTTCGTAATTGAAAATATGTTTACAAATATTGTTCGGCTAATCCATAAATTAAGTGGATAAGTTTAGAAAATTTGGCATCAAAACGACTTAGTTGTATATGGGTGGAAATATCCACGTACAAATCTACATTAACGTAATGATGGCCGTTTGGGTTGTCTTAGGAATGTACTAATGTGAATGGTGTACACTACAGACTTCTCACAATTATTTTATAATTGCCGCAAATACGATTACTTACCGAGCCTTATAATTTTAAACAACCCAAATGGCCAGCCTTAAAATTACTAAGCTTTAAGAAATTGAGAGGAAATGCAGTATGTGTTATCCTATGCTCTTGTTTTTGCTTATGTTTAACTTTACTGTCGGTTTAAGAGTAATGGTATATGATTTCTGTTATTTGGCAAGTAAAACTATTGTCAACGAATAACAAGACAAATGATTAATACCATTTTGTATGGTGTTTGCCGTATAAAGGTGTGTAATGGAAATTTAACTGGTCAAAGTCGATGTAGAATCAATAATCAACGTAATGATAACCATTCTGTTGAGAACAAAAAAAAATCATTCTCTTTCACTTAATAATTTCTCTTTGCTGCTAAGTTATGTATTATTCGACTAATCTAGTTATTATGTTGTCTAGCTTTTAGTACTGCTTACTAAAATAAAGATTAGCTAACCAAGTTGAAATTTAGGTTTGCAATTTATTAGTATTATAGATGCGAATAAGGTGCGAATATAATTATTATTGGCTATTTCAGATATTAATAGATAAATCTTTTTCAATTTGATAATTATACAAATTTAAGGTTATTCATGCAAATAATATATTATTCGTAATGCAACGAAATTGAAAGATGTCTAAATTGACATTTAGAGTAGACAGAAACTTGATTTTTATACATTGTGGTTGCAATTATTTATCGAACGAAGTTGGAAATGGTCTCATCTGGGATGATACATATTATCTTACATTTTTACATTGACTTATGTTGACCCAGGTGCAACATTGGATAGGACGACATCATCAACTTTTGCAACCCACATATTACACAAACTTGCGTAGAACCTTAGCTCACATTGCCATCTTACAAGTAGCTTTGTTATGACCCACCTTCTTACATCTACTGCATGAACTTTGACGTCTAACCCGACGTAGCTATAAAATTAAAAAATTATCTTGGTAAATCAGATGTTATCTTTAAAGTGTTTGCTTTGATAATGTGTCTTACCAGTGTCTCCCCGCGGGACATGAAACATGTTTTCTGAGGCCTTCCAGGGGGTCTTCTAGTCATAGGTGGATGAAGTGTAATATTCGTTGGCCCATCTAACTCGGTAACTGGATATATGAGATTGGTGTATGCATTTCACCATGAATCCACACCATATGAAGCGTCTACCAACGAATGGACATCTCTCTTTGAAACTACTGCCGCCGCAACCGCATGTGAACAAGGAAACCTTAACATTTAGAACCTGTAGCAGCTACAAGTGTTCTTTTGAAGATCGACATGAAATGACACTCCTTCCTTTGACTGCACTTCAAAAGAAGTTTTATTGATAGGCTTCACATCATAGACGGCTGATGATTCAAAATTAGCTGAAAGGTGTTCTAAAATTCTTGGAGTTACAGAGTCTCCATAAGTAGAAGAAGTTTCTCTGTGTGTTGCGAACCAGCTCATGATTTTAGATCTAATGAACTCAACCAATGTAACTACTGGTAACTCTCTTGCTTCTTTTAAAACCGCATTCCACGATTCAACAACGTTGCTTGTCATGATATCATATCTTTCCCCACCAAAATGAGACCTTGCCCAATGAGGAAAGCCAACTCGAATTAGGTAGTCTCCACAACCTGGATCAAGTTCTTTAATTTCGTTAAAAATCTTGTAAAAATTGGCAACTCGAAATGATCTAGCGGCTTGTGATACAAGGTACGCAAGATGTTCTCCTCGAAAATATTTCTTGATGTTTTTGATGAGATGTATAATACAAGCGCAATGTTGGACTGAAGGATAAACCTAAGTATGAAAAGAAGGAGTTTATTATGATAATGAAGGAGTAATATATATATATATATATATATATATATATATATATATATATATATATATATATATCATGTCAGTGGATATATTAATACCTTATTGAGTCCAGCATAGATAGAGGCATGGCGGTCTGATACAAACACAACATCTTTGGTGTTTGACACAAAAGCTGATAAGTTTTTAAAAAACCACTCCCACGACTTATCGTTCTCGCTGTCAACTATCGCGAAGGCTAAGAGGAATATTCTATAATTCCCATCTTGAGCCGACGTTGTGAGCAAGTAACCTGCATACTTTCCTTTTAGATGGGTTCCATCGACGACGACAACTTTCTTGATGAATTGGTATCCTTCCACCGAAGCGGACAAGGCAAAAAAAAGATACTTAAATCTTTTGCCTATTGCTTTGTCGTAGCCGGTTTCTAGGCTGACAAGGGTACCTGGATTACAAGCAATCAACCGTTACAAGTATTTTGGTAGGGCTGAGTAACCTTCCCTTGAAGAACCCTTCACAGTATGTATTGCTAGTTCTCTTCCCTTCCATGCTTTCCAATAAGAAATGCGTACATTGTGTTCTCCTCGCATGATATTTCTTATTCCCGAAGGTTTAGGGCCACTAGTAGAGCCTCCATACCTTACTTGCATCAAACTACTTATCACCGTTGTTGTCGCTTGACGCTCAAACCCTCCACGCTCGTCCATTGAGAAAACATGACCGGCGATGACGCTTCTAATTTTGAATTTTTTCGAGTTCTCCATACACGCAGCATAAACTCTCCATGGACATGTCATGCCTCGGCATTTCAGTACCATTAAATCCGGAGATGATTTAGAATTTCGAAATTGAAATTTGTTCCGTAGTGCGTAGATTGCCATATGTTGCTTTAACGCCTCACGGTTTGTAAATAACATTCCAGCGTATAACTCACATTGGAGATTAATTTGTTCGCCTACATGTTCAATTTCAGTATTAGTACGATGATTTCATAGAATACAAGACTGGGAACATTTCATTGATAATTATACAAAGGGTAGACTTCATTTGTTTTACATCATAATCCAAAGACAAGTCTAAACAAAATATTGGCCGATAACTTTGACCATAACCAAAACTAGGCTTACTTAGCCGTCCGAATAACTAAAACACGTCCACAAGTGAAAAGGATGGTAAAATTGAAACCTATTTCACAATATCCGAAATAAAATAACTTAAAACGAAACTGAAATTACGTAACCTAGAAGAACCCACCAAGGTCTTCGTCGCCTTCAGATGAAGAGTCAAAGAGGTCGTCCAGCATTGGAATGATAGGTACATTCACGTTGTAGTCGTTGATTCCAATATGGGTTCCGGATTTCAGCGAGAGGTCAAGAGAACTGTTGTTTTGAGTCTCAGAAACAGAGATTGGCAGTGATACTACTTCAGGTCAGGCTGGGAAGTGAGCATACGAGTAGCAGCAGGTGGGACTACAGTCAAAGGGAGTACTTCAAGTATTGCACTTGGTGATGGTGGAAGTATGGGCTCTAAAATTGAAAGATAATAGATTGGTGAGTTTGAATAAGTTGAAATATATACCACAACTAATATGTATGATGTATATACCTTGGGCTCTCAGAGATTCAACTCTTGCGGCTGCCTTTAAAAGAGCCTTGTCAAGTTCTGCCTCAAAGTCAGGAGTGAGCCATATAATGCTAGAGGAGGCCGTAGAAGAGAACTCATCACTAGCTTCAGAGGTAAAAAGTGTGGCACTTGCATTGAGATGACCAGTAGGACTCCTTCCTCTCACATTATGTTCTTCAATTGACATTATATCACCCATGGTGCTTCCATCATTACGAGCATTACCAGATGATAGTAGATTTTCCCAATAAACCCGCGATTCATGTTGACTCATGTGAACGTGTTCTCCAATGCTTTCTATTTCCATGTCCGAGTCAGCCAGGATTTTGACAGTTGTTTGGCGGCCCTGATGATTATCAGTATGAGGTCCTCCATTTTGTTGACTTTCACGATAGAGACTGACACGTGGGTTCCCAGCAGAGTTCCCTATATGGAACCAAATATGTTGACAGTTGGAGATTACATTTGCTGCTAATATAAGTATTATTAACATATGCAGTACTTAGCTGTTAGTATGTGAATTTCTTGATAAAGTATCAACAATATCTTACCACGTGACGCTCCGTTTGGATCCCCTACATCACCGTTGTTGTTGTTATGACCATTACCCATGTTTGGGTCCTCATCTCCATCAAGGACTATAATCTGTGTCACAGAACGAGTGCTAGACTCGATGACCTCCCTAGGCATATTAAGAGGGTTTGAGTACAACATTTCCAAGTGGACACGGTATATTATCACCATCTCATCCTCTATAAAAATAGCTTCTAAAGCACTGTGGGCCCCAGGAATTGTTCTACATGTTATGAGATCTGAAAAATTGGAAGCTAATTTTTAAGTTGTCATTTAAAAGCAAACGGTTACGAATCTAGAGTTTTCATACCATTATGTGTAGCCAGCGTTTGGTTCCTCGCAGCCTCATCATCATGTTCGAGGAGATGAGTGGTTCGTGCCAAAGAAAATGGAGTTCTGCATTGGAACTCGTGCGTTGCTACGAACTCAGCTCCGATAATGACATAGATGGTAAGAGATGGGTTATTAAACTGTGCCGCCATAAAGTTAGAAACGTCTAACGTCGTTTCTATATGAGACGGCGGTTCAGCGGAGTCATTGCTTCCAGAGTTGATATCAGGCTCCCTGAAAGTCAAAAGCAACGGTGTACTCATGTCGAGGAAGTACCTTCAGTGGATGAGTTCCTTGAGTGAATCAAATCTCTCGGTGTCTCTAACGCTAATCCCGAAACCCAGATCTGAAGGATCTCTAAGAAAGATCCATCTTCTGTAGTCCCCTTTGACCCAGTTTCCACGGAGGAGCCGAACATATCTCCCACCCTAATGAAATATTTGAGATAAAAGATTAATTAAGATTTCTTCCTAAATTCCAACATGCATGTAGAGTAAAGGACAAATCTCTTCTAGAACCTTTTTCTATGACTATAAAGAGAATTTATAGCTTACCATGTTAAAAGTATCTCGCAACATTAATGGCAGTGGAAGTGATCAGCCCATGTGTGTTTAACTAGATCAGCCTGTAATTTGTGATGCACATTCGGATCACGCAATTCAGATCTAGCACGCACATGATTTGCAAACGCATGTAGCACCTCTGTCGAGATTGGTTGCGGTGTACTCGACCCTTTTGCCTCAGGTTGCTCATAATCGGTCCAATTTTTAGCATATGTATCTCGTTCATCCTCAACAATCATATTATGCAATATGATACACGACCTCATGATGATAGCCAAATCGGCTATGTCCCACATGCGAGCTGGTTCACGAATGATTTTAAAACGAGCCAGCAACACTCCAAATGCACACTTGATGTCCTTTCGGCATCCTTCTTGACGTTGTGCAAATAACTTGTTTGGTTCACTTTGAGGAAGTCTAATTGATTTCACGAAAGTAGGATAAGAAGGATATATACCGTCAGCTAGATAGTACGCCATATCAAACGGGCGTTGATTCACGAAGAAATTCACCCTTGGAGCAATTCCCTGTTCCACATCATCGAACATTGGTGAACGATCTAGAACGTTGATATCGTTGAGTGTGCCCGGACTAGGGGTGGGCATAAAAACCCATAACCGAACCAAACCGAACCAAACCGAACCGATGTTATGGGTATTGGTTAGGTATAAAACCTACATACACAACCTATTGGTCACTTTGAATCTTAGTCCATAGGTTCCGGTTCGGTTTCGGTTTTAACCCATAACCGAAACTAAAACCGAATGACACCGGAATAGATTACCTAATTACCGTATATATAATCATTGACATTACCTTATACATTTATATATTTAGTCATTGACATTATAGCTTCGGATTGCGCACACATTAATGGATTTATTTCGCTTATAATCTTTTTACTAAATTGTGTGTTTTATGTTTGGTTTTGACTTTCAAAAACATTGTGTTTCTTTTGCTTTTAACAAACTTTATGTTTCATGATGATCTTGTTGTGTTTCATACATCATAATGCATTTGGTACTCATAGGTTTCGAATTTGGTTTATGGGTATTACCCATACTTATACGTATATCGGTTCTTATATGGACTTCACTATTATCAAACCGAACCGACCAAAACCGAAGTTAAACCAAACCGGACCGGACCGAAACTCATATGATACCTATATGGACCCTTTCTCCCTAGAACCGAAAAACCAAAAAACCGAACCGAAACCGAACCAAAACCGACCATGCCCACCCTAGCCCGGACATCCAAAAAATGCATGCCAGATCCATAGATCATGAGATGCAACTGCTTCAAGAATAATAGTGGTGGTTCCTTTATCTCCCCGAGGATATTGACCTTCCCATGCTGTAGGACAATTTTTCCATTCCTAGTGCATGCAATCAATACTCCCAATCATCCCGGGAACCCCCTCCTTTCACTAACATTAAGTATTCTTTGGAGGTCATGTTGAGTTGGGGTTCTTAGATACTCTTGTTCAAACAATTGTATGATTCCTTTGCAGAATGTACGCAATCACTCCAATGTTGTAGTACCTCCTATTTTGATGTATTCATTGACCGTGTCGGCCGTCACACCATATGCTAACATTCGCATGGTTGTAGTACATTTTGCTAATGGAGATATACCTTCTTTATTAGCCGCATCAACTCTTTAGGTGAAATAGTTGTCATGGCTTGATAGGTCCCCAACGATCCAAAGGAAAACATGTTTCGCATCCGGAATCGTCGACGAAACATTGCATCGTCATAAGTAGGTTGATCAGAAAAGTAGTCGTCCACCAGTCTATGTTTGCCGCTAAATGATCTCTTTTGAAGTATTTTCTTTTTCTACGAGCTGCATAGTCTTCCTCTATTTTGTTTCGATGCTCCCTAAACTGGTTGACAATGTACTTATCTTCAATTTCAAACTGCTTTTTGTAAGCTTCGATATCAAAAGGAAATTATGATGAATCCATTGGTGTTTTTTAAGTAAGATGAGGTTTTTGGTAGTGATACATCAATGAAGGAATGAGTCTTCATTTATAATAAACTGAATGGTTGAAATGGACACTCAATGACAATAATTGAATGTATTTTATTTTAAAAGATAAAGACTTGATTGAGTGTCTAAAACCGACGGATTCCAAAAAAGAATAGACTATAATAAATTAATAGATAAGGATAAAATTTTGTCTTTAAAAGCCAAAATTCATGGATAACAATGACTGACAAACACAGAAAGTGACAAAAAATGATGGATTATAGTGAAGTAAAAGTAAAAGATAAGGAATATATATTTTTCATTAAAAGCCGAAAATCACGGATAACTTTGACAGAAACCGACAAACACACTTTATTAAAGAAGAAACTGACAACACACATTATTAAAGAAGAAATTGACAACACGCATTATTGAAGCTAAAGCCAGAAACAAACATTAAAGTGGAAAGCAATAAAGGAAACTCATACACTTAACAATATCTAAATTTCAAACAGCTCATGGCCCAACTTCTCCAACAGCTCTTTACTCAGATCATCGAGATGCTCTTTTTCACTTAGCTGTAGCCACATCTTCATATTCTTGGTATAAGTCTTTTCTTTCATCGCCTGAGTTGCCTCCTTTTGCTGCATGACTATTATTCCAATCGTTGAACCTCTTGTTCTTTCAATTGTTTGTATTCGTTCCAGTCTTCATCCACTGCTTCCAAAGCTGCGTTTTTACTTTTCTTTTTACTCTTTTTTTAGCTGCATCCCTCCCCATTGGACGAGCAATAGGTCCCACAGAATTAGAGTCACTAGCATCACTATCGTGGGCTCTCTTAGATCCACTGCTTCCAGAGCCACTGTTTCCTCCTACTTGACTATCATAACGCGGTTGATCACGGAGAGCGATCCATTCTTTCATTAAATGGAAATGTTTATTCTTCCGATTTGAAAATAGTTCATGCGCTTTCGCCAATATATTTGTATCCACCCACCCGCTTCGTTTCATACGCTTAGCACAATCGTAAGCGCCAACCCATTTCCCCAATATTTTGTTGATGTAGTTGAAGTGATTTCTGCACGCACCTCCATCACGCGGAGGGTCAAATGAGCAATGCTTATTACAATACTTGGAAATTTTACCCCAATATGATTCACTTTTTTGGTTTCTACCAACGATATTGTTTGTTCCATATTTAATCCACCCACTAATTAGCACCAAATTTTTTTCAACGGTCCAATTAGCGTTTCTCTGGCGAGCATGAGTTGAATCCTTTGTAGATGGAGTTGCTTCATTATCACCGCTCATGGCACCAAAAGAAAATTCAAGAAATTCAACATTCTGAACATTTTCATTATTTGTTCGAATAGAAGAAAAATGGGGTGGTTGAGAAAGAAAATGGCATCATCAATCCATAATATGGAGGATAGTTTGGAACAGAGGATGACATAAAAAAAATTGGAGCAAAACCATAATTTGGTATATTTTGGGGTTGATGGGGAGATTGGTTTTGAAATTGATAATTGTTGGGATTTGGATAATTAAAAGGATAATTGGAAGAGTTTTGGGTGTTAAAAGGGTTATTGTTGGGATCCATTTCTCTAAAAAAGATGTTTAAAATTGTAAATAAGAGGTTATGCAAGGAAATAGAAAATATTTAGTAGAAAAATGCGTTTTTTTTTTGTCCAAATCAAATGAAGTGAGTTTCTATTTATAGAGGGAAAAATGAGGAATTTCGGTACAAATTTTATTTTAAAAAAAAATATCTTACTATTAAATAATTCACTTCAAATAATTTAAGATAAGGTAAAATCTCAAAAATTGCAGTAGCCAATCAGAATATTCCAGTGAATAAATTAAATAATTCTGTGTATATCCACTAGCTTCACGCGTCTACCAAAGCATGTGCTACACACGCACCAATGATAGCTTGCCATGTGGCAAAAGTGGGCTCAGAATTTTTGCCTTCAATGTGTTGTATCTTTGCAACACCAAATTAGCTACCTCACTTTTCGACACCTCCATTTCAAGCTTTCAATAGTTGCAAATATGTTATAACACCCCCATTGTGGGTAGTCTAACGTTCCAACAAAAAATGTCAACTGACATAAAAATCAGTAATGGTTGGGGCCTTTGCCTCTGTTGCGCACCTTTTTCTTTTTCAACTTAATACTCTACTTAGATAACACCTCCAAAAAGTGGTCATCTTCTGGTGGATTATCATCCTCCTCAGATGGAAAGCTAACCTCAGAAGCAGAAGAGGTAGACCCTTCAGAAGAGGAAGGCTAAGCCTCATAAGAGTAAGCACCTCCATTAACCATAACAGGCTTGGAGAAACTTGCAAGATTCACATAACCCAGCTTCTTACTAACCATAGATTTAAAGCCACCACCACCACCTAACCCATGAGGCACATAGGAGTTAGCAAACAGCTTACGCCGCATCTCCTTTCGCACCTCCTTAGCAGACATCATGGGCTTCACATTAAGAATATCTAGTACCTTCCCCTTCCTTTTCCCTTCCCCTTCTGATGAATTGATAACTTACGACCCACCTCAAGCTTTTCCTTCTCCCCACCTTCTTCATCCTAGGGCACGAGTCAGGCAAATGGAGAGTAGATTTATAGGTTGAGCAAGTCACTGAAACAGAGGGACATCTTCTCAGAGAGTGTCCTATCTCCTTACAGTGCTCACAAGTTAGAGGGAGCCAAGGAGAGGAGATCTCAATGCGAGAGACTTCACCAGACTAGAACCTCGCATTGACAAACTCAGGCAGTAGATTGGAGGGGTTAATTACAGTTAGAACTCTAGCAACATCCAGTTATGACATGTTAAGAGTGGTTGGATGGACCCTAACCGGATCGCCAACCAGCCCAGCCACATGTTCTAAACCCTCCTTTGAGAAGAACTAGTGAGGACCATCTCTGGAATTCACCCACACCGGAGCAGAAGTAAGCTTGGGAATAGCCGGAGTCAAACAAGTTTCCCATTTACCAACAAAAGTGGACTGGTTGTTGAGTAGCTGGGCAGGGGATGCGGATGAGAAACGACCTATCAGAGAGCTTGGAGACGGTTATATCCCATAGCCTACTGCTCCATATACCGTTTGCAATACCATGAAGAGCTCTGGGAGTAGGGGCTTTGCCGTGGAACGAAGTCGAGGGTTATTGAGATAGACGCAAAGAGGGGGGGGGGTTTCTTGGTTGTTAGGGATTCCGGCGATGGCGGCCAGGGACAACAACCCGTGATTTAGTAGATTTTGACAGATTCCGGCGATGGCGGCCAGGGACCAGAACCGGTGATTTAGTTTATAAATATTTCATACTTAATTTCGTTTATAAATATTTCATCAAAAGGGGATGTAATTCCAAGATATAATATAAATTAACATTAAGACATAAACCAAACAGAAGTAGAATACATACATTCTTTGAGAAACATATCATAACCCATGTTCTAAAACGCGGCCGCAGACGAGGTGAATAAGCGCTCGGTGGTCACCAACCGCCGCGATTTAGCTATAATCCAAAACATAAATCGGAAAACTTGTTTTTATTCCAATTTTAAGGTAGAAAGTGGATGATAATGGCCATATATATAAGTTTACGATATAAAAAACAAGAAAATTGAAGAAAAATAACGTAATCTGTCAGAAAAATCAATGGCGGCCGCGCTTTAAAGCTTCAGTAGTCGTGGAGGTGATGGAAGAAGATAATGTCGAGATTACGTTTTTACCCTTCACTAAAAAAAAAGGGGAAAATCGACAAAATAAATAACTATTGGGTTTCGAACATACGTTAATAGCATCATACTAACCTCCTTTACCAAATGAGCTGCAGTAAATATTTGGATAATTTGCTCTAAAACCGTATATAATGGGTACACGTTAATTAAAACTCTAAAACTGATTAATCCCCGCTTAATTTTCGATTTGTTCGCTAGGCGCTAGGCCTAGCTCGAGCGCCCGATCAGCGCCTAGCAAAATTTAGAACATTGATCATAACTAACTACTAGAGCATCCTTAATGGTAAACCCATTAAAAGTTCATAACTCATAACTTTTAATATTAAAAACGGTTAATGAGATATGCTTGTGAGCTTTGGGTCCGCACATATTTTGCGGTCCAACCAGCTATTGCCACGTGTCCGATGAACCGAGTCTTTAGGTTCATTCTGCATAACCTTTTCATTAAGTTTTTTTAGTTAAATAATCAGTTTTAATTAAAAAGTCCCTAAATATTTCACCATTACAGATGGTCTTACCGCTTCTAAAAAGTTCAAAAACAGTAAGAACCAAAAACTAGCGTAGTTAATAAAAAGAAACATCATTTCAAAAATGGGTTGAGTCACTATTACAATTTCTTAACTGTGTAAACACAACTGAATTGTTATTGATTTGTGAACAAGAAACCAAAAATGAATAAGAGATGAAAGAAAGTTATAAAAATGTAAGTGGGGTCCAATTTTTTTAAGCTAAACCAGAATGAAATAACTTACATCTCGCCTCGAATCATCTCGAAATTACTAGAACTTGAGATCAGAAAATGTGATCCCGAATTCTTGATACTACAAAATCTGTCTCTCTGTTTCTTAGCTCACTTTTATTTGAGGCACAATTTCGGATTTCTTAGTTCATTTGTATTCTTTCAAGCATCCCATCTGAACCTCACTCATGATATATTCTTCAACCCTAAAAATAACATCCCTTTCATATCTAAACAACAAGATGCATTAACTCTTAGGTAAGCTTCATCCTCAAGGGTGACGCCTTTCTCATTTGAATCGCGAGCCAACAATCTTCAAAGTTTTTCTTGTCCATCATCACTCTTATGTAATCTGCTTTAGATATCATGTGAGTTTGTTTAAAATATTTTCTCTTGATACCGTCACTCTACTAAGTCTCATTATACAAAGTGTCCCAAGTCCCAACTATATCTTGCTCCAACGTCCTTCTTGGTTAATTAAAAACTTCAAACTTCTTGTTGTCTTAGAGGGTTTGCGACAAAAAGAACTTACAAAATGTTCATCAATAAATTCACTTATAACAACCATCTAAACTCCTATTTCTTTGTAACTAGATTAAAACCCGCTTTAATACACAGATAATTATACTAAAAAGTATTCATATAAATATTTAAGTTTTAAATAGTAACCCGTTGAATTACTAAAATATTTTAAACTACTATTTAAATACAAATTTTAAATCATTAGATATCAAATTTTCTCTCGATATTTATATTCTAATTCTAATTCTTATAACAAAGACAAAAAAAAATACTATATTCCTACTCATAATAAATATCTATTAATTATATAATAAAATCGTAAGCAATTCGAATAATGTAAACTAAATGAGCAAAGAATAATTTTCATGTTAATAATCTCATACAACCTATAAAACTATTTTAATAGTAAGTATATTGATACTAAATTTCATTAATAAAATTTCATTTTCAAAACATTGAAAGTACCAATATTGTCTTAAGTCGAAAATTTCCATTTTCTTATATTATATAATTATGTTGAAAATATGCTTATAGATTTTTGTGTTGTGTTGTTTTTCATGGTTATGCATGTCTTAAATTTTTAAATTTAGATTTTTTTATATCCTTTCTAATTATATATCCTCTTTTCTTTTATCACTTATTTTTTATTTTCTCTATAGTTTTTGTTTATTTATTAGAGATGTTCCTTAAAATACCACACTTTGAAGTTTTACTTCCCAACATACCACTATTTTAAAGTTTGATTCAAAAATACCACTTTTTCCATAAGTTCCAAAATACTACAAATACAAAAGTGGATTTTTAAGGGTTTATGGTGATACCGGATTGATCAACAGCCCGAGATCGGTCCAATGGATAGAGGAACTAGGTTTAAGCCTAAAATCGCAAGGGAAAATAAGAAGTAAAAAGATGTGTATAGAATTCTTTATTGAAGGCGATGTCTTCAATTTGGAGGAATACATCAAGTATTTATACAAGTACAAAGTCGGTCGAAATAACCATAAAAGATAAATGGAAAATCTCTTAAGAGATAAAAGGAAGTTACAATAATTCTAAGTATTTTCTTTTATTCGAGCTAAGTCTTCCAGTTTGCTTGTATTAGCCTAGGTCGGTCGATGCTCCTTAACGGGCCGAGACGCTGCTAATGGATCATCGCTGACCCATCCTCCAAACTGTCCTCACAAGCTCCGTGTCGGGTCTGAGTCGGGTATGGTAATGGGTGCTAAACCCGGTACCACCAGTTTATAATTTAAATTTTAGGGGTTTTAGTTAACTATCTCAAAATCAGGGTATAATTTTAGGGGCTAGGGTTTGGGTTTGTGGTTTAGGGTTTAGTTTTGAATGTTAAAAGTTGATTTTAATTTTGTGGTATTTTTTGGACTTTGAAACAAAATGGTATTTTTGGAACTTTTGAATAATGGTGGTACTTTTGGAAATAAAACTTCAAAAAGTGGTATTTTTGGAAATTGCCCTATTTATTACTTATATTGTCTCTAAGTTTATGTTTTCACTATCTATTCTTTTTATAATTTTAGTTTTTTGCCACTGTATATCCTCTCGATTTCTTTCTTAATATTTATATATGTAGTTTGCACTATTAATTTAGTTTTATTTCCTAATTAGTATAAACTATTATAATTGCTATTCTAATTATTTGAACTAGTAGAATATATTTTTTTCACTATTTAGTTAGTTACTTAACAAATTTTTTGTGATTTTTCATTTTTAATTTATTTTTTTAATTAGTTTAAACTATTAGAATTTTTTCTTTTCATTATTTAGTTAGTTACTTAATAGTTTTTTTTGTTAGTTTTTAATTTTTAATTTTTTTTAATTAGTTTAAATTGTTATATTTTTTACTTTTCATTACTTAGTTACTTAACAGTTTTTGTTAGTTTTCATTTTTAATTTTATTTTACACATGTCATTGTCTCAATCAATGTGAGACACATGTCATTATCTAATGAGTTACAAATGTAACAAACTCTCCTATGTATAATAAAATTCTTATCTATTATATGAAACTAGATGAATACCCGTGCTACGCACGGGTTTGTTCTTACAATAGTTTAATCTGTGGACTTAAAATACATTCATTATGTGTAAGACCTATCATTAATACAAGATTTGGTTTACTGTTTGTTAAAATGTTATATTCGGATGAGGTAGTTGAACAAATACCAAAAGTCTAAATAGCTAATAAGAAAGGGTAGGTGTAGTAATAAGGATGAACAATCTTACCATGACCATGCTCAAATTTACCCTGAGCTACTCTCTCAAATTAAGAGGTCAATTGTAGTAGGGGTCGAATCACTGGGAGTCAAATCAAACGATAGGAATACTGACTTCAAATTCGGCTAAGTAAAATAATATAAAATAAATAGCAAACTCGATTGGTAACAGGAAAGATGGTTGATTTCAAATTCAATTAAATAAAGAGCTAGGCTTTTGGATAATTCTCAGAATGAATCAGAATTGCAGGTTAAACAAAATCAAGATTTAATTAAGAACCGTTCTAGAACTTGGAACACTAAAATATAATTAACCAACTGTCGTTGCGAAAACTAACTATGTCTAAACCCTAGAAAACCAAATTTCTTTGCGAATTCAATCAATTTAAACAAGCTTTAAATTCAAGTCCAATTTGTTCACAAAATCCTTAAACCAAATTTCTTTGCGAATAAGTAATTTTGCTCACCTAAGATTTAGTTATGGCTAATCAATTACACTTTCGTGTCAATCTATCAACCTAAGATATCCAAATTCAGGGTCGCGAATCCTAAACCAGAGTTAAGGCAATCTAGGTGAAGAACCTAATAGATAATCCTAACAAGTGAGTTTACCCTAACAATTCATCATCATTCCATTCGAATCACCCTAAACCTAACAAGCAAACTACTCAGACATGGCAGCAAAACAAATCATAGCTGAATAATAATGCATAAAGAAAGAAAAAGAATAAAAACAATAGGGTTCGAAGAATCTCAAAGTATAAAGTAAACTTGTCTCCCTAAAAACCCTAAAAATCTCTCTCTAAACTTTGTTAAGTAAAATCTGAAGTTCTGATCTCAAAACCTAAAATAAACTATTTATAGAGGTAAAACTCGTGGTGGGCTTTTATGACGGTTTATTGGTAACTTCTGGCCCGAAAAGGAATAATTTTCCTTCTTTAGGTCGGTCTCTGCGAGCACCTGTCGATCGATCGTCCTTGTGTCTGTCAATCGACAGGCTGTAGTGTAGCTGTCGATCGATCGTCCTTCTTTGGGCTGTCGATCGACAGGCTGCTTCATATCAGCTTCTTTTCTTGCAAAATCCGGCTCCAACCTTGTTTACGTTCCAAAATGCACCGTATTCACCATATAAGCTCCTCACGTGCAATAACCTGTTAAGACACTAAAAGGACTGGAAATACAACGAAAAGACTCGATAAAAGGACTTATATCATGGTTGAAAACCGGTAAAAACCATGATATATCAACTCCCCCAGACTTAGCTTTTGCTTGCCCTCAAGCAAACTAGAGACTAAAACTGAAGTCGAGGTTTGAAAATCGCGAGAACTTACTTATCTTTGGGAACATTGCTTTCGCTTTCTTGACTCTTTCGCTGTATGTAAACAAAGTACCTTTGGCGGTCACGAATCTCAACCATCATAGGTTGGGCCTCAAATCTTAACCTGCAAACCCATCAGTTTCACATTCTCCTAACTGTCGCACACTCGATCGAAGTGATGATGGAATTCTCTCCAATGATATCAACCAAGTAAAAGGGCTAGGTGTGATGTAAAAGGCTTTTGTGTTTAAGTGGAGCTAAAGAGTGTTTAGGGTTACCGGATTTTATTTGGTGGATGCAGACATTATGCATAATCACAAGAGAGAGTCGGGTCCAGTTGATGCCCACAGTTTCTCATTCACATTGCACTCCCTCCTCCAAAACGTTATCAGGAACCAAACATCTTCATATAATAATCACGTTCCACTTTCCACATCCAACTTTCTCATTCCTTGGGATTTCTTTTTGAAGGTAGAGACTTATTAAAATGATCATTTCCCTTTCCCTTACTTATTTTTTGAAATAAAAGTAATTTTTTTTTTTTTTTTTTTTCAAGACTCTAAGGGGGGAAATGATTTTACAAAGATATTAGTCTCGAAAATTACCATTGTTGTGTATTAAATTCCAAGGAATGCTCAGCATTTCTGCTCTCTTTCAAGTACTCTTACCAAATCCTTTTCCTGTGCAATTTTTGTGAATGAAAAACTGCGTCGGACCTCTTTCTCTCCGGAGTTTATACACATGCCTGCACATAAAACTAAGGAAAAGAGACTGCATGAGGTTTCAACAAAAGGTTAAGGTTAGGGGTTGGGTACCAACTAAAAATGAGCTGGCCATTCAGGATCAACAAAGAGTGGTAAAGAGAATAAGGAGTCCTGAATGTTTTACTATCGTGATATCATCGAAGAGAATATAGCGAAATGGAGATCAAGTGTGCTAGTCTGGAGTTTGATCTACTTCGTTCTGTAAATTGCGATAAGAGGGGAACCTGTACTATCATCTGATTTCGAATTCGTTCCATCCAAAGGCTTCATCGCAACAGCTAAAAGTTTCAAAAACTAAGCTTTATTCCTAAGAAAGATCATTATTCCCTACATTTTGACTCAATAAAAACAAATTTTTGACTCCAAAATAGAAAACAATGTTAGTAACTACCTCCCCCAGACTTAAACAACACTGTCCCCAGTGTTATTAAATCTGAGATTGGTGAAAAGAAAAAGAAAAAGTCAGAAAATTTGTGAAAAGAATGAAATTCGGACCTGTTCTGCTGGTCTGTCGATCGATCACCATAAGGTGTGTCGATCGACAGGTCTTCATGGGGGTGTCGATCGACAACCAACAGGTGTGTCGATCGACAGATTCGTCGAAAATCTGAAATCTTGGCTCTGACGACTGATGTTGTTGGAGAAATCTAAAGAAAAGCTGAAGATCACTGAAACAAAATACCATCAAGTACCACAGCAAAGAGTCGCAAACAACATGTTCCACAAATTTTGAAAAAGCAAACAGAAACAAAGAACTAACTAACTCAAAGAAAGAAAAATGACTCAAAGGGAAAGAAAAACTTACAGGTGGGTTGCCTCCCACCAAGCGCTTGTTTTCAGTCATTAGCTTGACTGCGGATGATGTTCAGGCTGGAGGTGGATCTCTGAAGTGCACTCCCCCAGACTTGCAAGGAACAATACCAGGAAAGAGCTTCATAGTATTGTCCAACATCTCTTGGACAACTACCTCTCCCTTCTCCCTCAACTCCGAAGGAATGACAATTCTGAACTTGGAGAATGCTTTAGAGGTCTTTCTGCGCTTCACCTTGGGGGACTCATCGCACTTAGAACTGGCAGGAATGTTGACATCACGGCGTGGACTGGAAGGAACCAGCTTGAGGACGTTTCGAACCTTCTTCGTCTCATTGTCAAAACCCAGCGTATCTCCAACATTGACACTCATACATGAAGCTGATGTGACAAGAACTGAAGGATAGAAGACATTCTTGTTGATGTTCGAGAAGGAGATTCGCTTATTAGGAAAATCCACCATTGCTCCCACTGTTGCAAGGAACTGTGCACCAAGAACCAATGGTTTACAGATACCATCCTTTCTCTCAATGATGTAGAAGTCCGTAGGAACAAGACAATCTCCTATTTGAATCGATATGTCAGGAATGAAGCCTTTAGAAATTGTACATGATCTATCTATGAGCTCGATATAAGTCCTTAAAGGTTGTAACTCCAAGATTCCTAGCTTCTTTGCAACAGCCTCACACATAACATTCACATTGGCTCCTGTGTCGCATAGGGAATCTCTCAATTTTACACCGTTGATCGAACAAGGAACCACAAACATTCCCGAATTTAACAACTTTGGCAGCTTCCTCAATGATGTTGGAGCTTGTTTTCCTTTCTCCTTAGGTGCTTTGTCACTGCCTTGGTCGGTGCATGAAGGGTACAGACTCCTTGGGTACGGAACCTTGGGCTTGTAGATACGTTCAATGGCGGTTTCAGACTGACATTCAAGAATTTCTGCATTTTTCCGGGTTGTCGATCGACACTCATCAGGTGTGTCGATCGACAGGGCTGCTGAAATCGAGTTCGTACAGAAATTACCTGAAGCTGTCGATCGACAACCACCAGGTCTGTCGATCGACAGGGCCTCTGAAAACGTAGAATCTAGGTTTTCTTCACGAACCACTGCCCGATCACACTTCCCAATAGTTGGAATCACTTGTGCTTCACTCTTCAACGTGATAGAATTGGAGAAGTGTTTTGGATTCATGTCTGTTTTCCCTGGAAGACAACCTTCTTGTTTCTTTACATTTTCAGCAGTCTGAGCAACCTGAATATCAAGCTTCTTCAAGTGAATGTTGATGGCTTCTATTTTTCCATTAAGATTAGTGTAGAGACCGTCAATCTTCCCATTGAGATTTACTGTTAGGGTTTGTTGCCCCTCAAGAAGCTGTTCGAACATCCTCTTCACGTCACTTTCTGAAGATTTAGAGGGAATCGGTTGATACGATGAAGATCCGTAGTTCCTCTGATTGTAATTGTTGTATCCCTTGTTCTCTGACTGATTCCCATACCGCTGATTCTGGTAGCCATTCTGGTTGATGTAATTAACATCTTCCTCAACAATCTCAGCTCCATTTGATTGACCAGCTCCTTGTCTCCTTTACTCATCAATCTTCTTTGTATTATTGCTAGTAGATACGTTCTTGATGAGCTCAAGGCAATCAGTTGGGAATCTAGTCTTGAAATTCCCATTACTCGCAGCATCTAAAGCCATCTGATGCTTCCAATCCACACCTCTGTAGAAGATACCCAGCAGCTGAACTTCTGTAAATCCGTGATGAGGACAATCTCTCTGATATCCCTTGAACCTTTCCCACGCAGCCTTGAAAGATTATGTCATATTCTGAGCGAATGTTTGGATCTTAGCTCGTAGATCCTCTGAACGTGACTCATCGTAGAAGTGACTCAGGAAAGCGTTCTTTATATCGTTCCAAGTGGTCAGTGAGCCCGGCTCCAACTGCTTCAGCCAGTAGGCTGCATCCCCAGCTAGAGAGTGTGGGAATAGCTTACAGAAGACGTAATCGAGAGACACCCCATTTGCCTTGATGCTAGATGCGAGGTCTTCGAACCTCTCAAGATGATCCATGGGATGTTCTGTATGATGTCCATGGAATTGATGCTGAGCTACTAGTGAGAAGAAAGCAGGCTTCAGCTCAAAGTCCTGCCTAGCGAATCCAAGAGCTCGGATCGCTGCCCTGTTAGCATAGTACTCTTCAGGTCGGTTGTAATCACCCAAAGTGCGTCGGTTCACTACAACTTCCTGAGCTTGACGATTCGCCTGAGCCTGACGCTCTAGATCAGCTAGCTGACGTTCCAACTCAACCCTTTGACGATCTAGTTCAGCACGCTCCGCTGCAATCGGATCCTCAAACTCGATGACATTACCGGCTTCATCAATCCTATCTCCCTGCTCGTTGTATCTGTTTCCCTCTCTGTCAAACAGCTCACCCTGAGCATTCCGAAAAACTACTACAGCTCGATTAACCATTTTAGCTAACTTTGCTTGTCGTCTGTTTTCCCTTTCCCAAATTCCCAACTCTGGAACAAAATCTGCTAACTCTTTATCCTTGTTGCTTCTGGTTCTGCTAGAAGGCATAAACCTGAAACACCAAAAATAAAAAAAAACGAAATCAAAAATAAAAAGAAAACTTAGTCAGAATTCTAGAATCAAAATCCTATGGAAGATTTTGACTCCCCGGCAACGGCGCCAAAATTTGATATGCTCAAATTTACCCTGAGCTACTTTCTCAAATTAAGAGGTCAATTGTAGTAGGGGTCGAATCACTGGGAGTCAAATCAAACGATAGGAATACTGACTTCAAATTCGGCTAAGTAAAATAATATAAAATAAATAGCAAACTCGATTGGTAACAGGAAAGATGGTTGATTTCAAATTCAATTAAATAAAGAGCTAGGCTTTTGGATAATTCTCAGAATGAATCAGAATTGCAGGTTAAACAAAATCAGGATTTAATTAAGAACCGTTCTAGAACTTGGAACACTAAAATATAATTAACCAACTGTCGTTGCGAAAACTAACTATGTCTAAACCCTAGAAAACCAAATTTCTTTGCGAATTCAATCAATTTAAACAAGCTTTAAATTCAAGTCCAATTTGTTCACAAAATCCTTAAACCAAATTTCTTTGCGAATAAGTAATTTTGCTCACCTAAGATTTAGTTATGGCTAATCAATTACACTTTCGTGTCAATCTATCAACCTAAGATATCCAAATTCAGGGTCGCGAATCCTAAACCAGAGTTAAGGCAATCTAGGTGAAGAACCTAATAGATAATCCTAACAAGTGAGTTTACCCTAACAATTCATCATCATTCCATTCGAATCACCCTAAACCTAACAAGCAAACTACTCAGACATGGCAGCAAAACAAATCATAGCTGAATAATAATGCATAAAGAAAGAAAAAGAATAAAAACAATAGGGTTCGAAGAATCTCAAAGTATAAAGTAAACTTGTCTCCCTAAAAACCCTAAAAATCTCTCTCTAAACTTTGTTAAGTAAAATCTGAAGTTCTGATCTCAAAACCTAAAATAAACTATTTATAGAGGTAAAACTCGTGGTGGGCTTTTATGACGGTTTATTGGTAACTTCTGGCCCGAAAAGGAACAATTTTCCTTCTTTAGGTCGGTCTCTGCGAGCACCTGTCGATCGATCGTCCTTGTGTCTGTCGATCGACAGGCTGTAGTGTAGCTGTCGATCGATCGTCCTTCTTTGGGCTGTCGATCGACAGGCTGCTTCATATCAGCTTCTTTTCTTGCAAAATCCGGCTCCAACCTTGTTTACGTTCCAAAATGCACCGTATTCACCATATAAGCTCCTCACGTGCAATAACCTGTTAAGACACTAAAAGGACTCGAAATACAACGAAAAGACTCGATAAAAGGACTTATATCATGGTCGAAAACCGGTAAAAACCATGATATATCAGAGCACTTGATCCAGTTTGTAATCAAGTGCATAGTGAAGGAACGAAAGCATGAAAAACCCCACTGCGAGCTGTAATTCTATAGAGTTACAGCTCGGATGAGGAGTAGAGTTAGGTGATATGAGCTAAATTAGGGATATGAAGAGAGGATTTTGAAGGGACCTGCTGATCCACTTCACCAACCTCAATGAAGAAGGATTTTGGAAATTGCCGTTTGAGGCAACTGTAAGACGCAACCAGGACAAACACATCTTCCTCTCTGCGAAACAAAAATTCAGAACCAGAGGGATAGAGAACACATGAGATTTTTAATTTTATTAACACTCTCATTTCCTTTTATGGTGTTTTAAATTCTCTCTTACTTTGCTGGACTAAGAAACTGGACTGAATAGCTTCGGAATCGGACTTTAATGTTTGAAACGGAACGAAGATTTTGAGAGTCGAGGATTTATAATCAAAGAGAAGAAGGAGAATATGTTTCGGAAGATTAAAAGATGGGGACACGTGGCCTCTCCATGGGTGATGACGTGTCCATATAGGGCGAGTGTTTTTGCCCTTTCATATAGTAGATATATATATATATGGGCAAAGTATACCTGCCAAAAGATGAACTGGAATTGGGCCGGATACAGCCCACAGAAGACCCATACTAACAATAATCTAAACGCATTTGATGTATATAGTCTCAACTCTCAACTCTCAACTCTAAAGCCTTCTAAAGAACATATTTCCAAGAGGCCTATAGATTAGTACAAGAGATCAACAAGTTAGTTCTTTGGACCTCTTTTCCTTTCTTTTATATATATAGTTTGTTGATCCATACAAAATTATATTTAACTAAAACTTAAAAGTCTGGACAAATCTGGAAGCAATAGCTAAATGTGTCCTTAGTGAATTCATCATATTTTTAAGTCATCTTGGTCATAACACTAAATCTATTAATAAAGCTTAGATGACTTATTTTTTATTTATGGCATCATACCGAAGTTTATGTTCCTTTCTGCAGTGAAAGTTTTTCGTTATTTATCTTTTTAACATTACTAGTACGTGTAGGACCAAAATTATGGAACACTATGAATCAGTGATAAATGCGATAAGAAAAACGTTTAAGAGAAGAAGAGAGTTGCGGAGGCGAGACGAATCTCTTTCCTTAACCCTTTGAATCACTTGTAGTGCGACGAGATGACTGATTTAAGGATCCCAGGATACAACCACAAATCAACCGTATTTGCAATCACTCAAATTACGGTTCTGACGAATTGAACACCTACGATACTCTCAAGACACAAACTTACTTTTGAGAGAGATTGCTGGAAAGATTTTCTTTTTGATTTTCGTTTCTGAGTGTGTAGAATGAGAATCAGAGAGGTCATATATATAATCTAAGGAGTGATTTCGAATTTTAAACGTTTTATGAATTAATAGGTGAAATAATGGTCAGTATTGATGGACACAACACTTTTGACCGAATTTAAAATATCAGAATTCAAAAAAGAATTTGTAACTGATACGCGGCCCACGTATCAAATAAAGACCACGCCCACGCCCGGTTAGATTCGGTTCAGTCCGGTTTGGCTCGCATGAATTTTATCTCCACCCAAGCTCCATGTTCTAAAATATAACATGAACTTCTTTTATTATATACTAGAAGAATATTTTACACATAAGAGATGTGGGTCAAATTTATACACATCCCTTTTATTTATTTCAATTTCTTATTTAACCCACAGACTTAATACCCATTTCTCTTCACCACTCAACATATTTTTAAAACGTTTCAACAGTACGTTACCTAATAAACTAATATTATATCAAGAACAAAGATAAGGAAATACTGAGTTGATTCCAAATTTTCTCTTGAGGCCTGTTTAAGTTTTTTTGTGTAAAGAAATTGTTTAACTTTGAAATTTTTATGAGCATGAAATACAGAATACATAGGATTGCGACATGCACGATAGAAAATGTAATTTTTTTGTAAAATTGACGAGAATGAGATGCCCACGGATCATACGCATGCATAAGGATGTAACAGTGTCTCCAAGGCTCCAACTACATACAAACCAAAAAAGGAGAAAAATGACAACGTGACGTGGAAATTATTCACTCTTTGGAATAAAATTGTTTTCAGAAATTAAGTTTTCTTCTTTTTGTACTTATGTGCATAGAATTGATCTTTGGCATTGAACTTAGGTTCCCTTTTGCAAAAGTTGATGTTGACCTTTTATATTCTTCTTGTACGTATGGAAAAGCTAGGAATAATAAAAACCAGACTCCTAAACAAAATGGGCTTTAAAAAGGAAAAGCACTTCTAAAAGAGAACAAGACATACAAAATCGAAGGCCTAAAATTCTGCAATTGTTAGATTCTAGATAGCTACGAGCATTGGTCATATATTCATATTCCCATAGTTTCATATTCATTCTTTTAAATATTTATTTTTATTTTTATTCATAAACAATAGTATTGTTTTATATTTGCAATGACAAATTTCTTTAAATTTATAGCTTTATTTATCATCAAATATACATTATATTATACAAAGATATAAATTATATATTGTTACTCAATTATATCACTTTTTCCGGCCTATAACACATATTAAATACCTGCTTATATTATAGTTATTAGTAAACACGAAAAAAATCAAAATGACAATTTATGTTAAAACAGTATCCAGAAAAAGCTAATATATCCTTGTGTCATGAAAAAAATAGTTTCAAGAATATGAAGATAACTAGATAAGCATAACATTGTCGATGAGGAATATGTAGAATGAATGCTATACACGATCGATGAAAAATGAATAAATAAAGCGGAAATAAAAAGTAACTCACTGAAGTTGGACCAATAAATCTTTAAATAAAGACTTATGAGTGCACCACAAAAAGATCATTTATTTTTATAAAAGCTTTTAGGGAAAGATTCGCCATTCTCACTAAAATATAATAACAGAATTTCCATTTGCGTCACAATACGATAAATATAGAGTATTGAGGGGAATAAATAAAGTGCAGCTTTTGATATTTGCTACGTTCAGTTTCAACCATTGATTTGTCAGCGTTTCATCTTTAACCCCCTAAAAAACATTCTACTCTTGTCTATTCTATAGGGCCAATTTAGAGCAATCGGTAATCACCATAACATAATCATCATTATTTTTTATTAGTATTATAATTATGACTATCGTGAGTTATAATTGGTACTATCATGTCTCATTGTTGTTTTGTGCCAACATTTCAGAGTTAATCTTTTACCTATCGAGCAAATAATGTGATGGCCGGCTATATATGTATTACTAATGAAAGCGAATGAGAATCCAAGTCCAAAACACATTTATTATTCAGTGCTTTCAAGTTCATCTCAAATTACTAACCCCACAAATCATTATCGGAACATCACAATAAGAAATAAAGAAGCAGTCTCTTTTCTCAAAATAAAGATAAAAATTATAAAACCGAAGAAAATGGGAAAGAAAGACATCAGATGCTGCCTCCTTATGACATTTGTTTAGTGCTATTTAGTTCATCACCTCAATGTCCTAGATGCGTAATGACTTGACGTGTGTACTATCAAATTTAATGGATGGGTCCATGAATGAATAATAACAACAACAAAAACTAATAATACTTTGATTTGTTATTTAGTATCATTATTAATGAATGCCTCTCTCACCATAACTGTACGAACGTCATTTATGATTTGATGCAACCTTGTCCACACGCTTTTGCTCTTATGTACGGAAGATCCTAAACTAAGCTGTAACTCCTTGACACAGACTTCTCAACACACTCCACGCGCCATGCACGCGCTCTTTTTCATTGTTCTTTCTTCGATTCTTCCATTAACAACCTAAAGATTCCTCCTTTCACTTTTTTTTACTATAATTGTTCAACAGGTTTTATTTACTTGAACCATTCCAAATTTTGTGGCTACATGAAAGAGAAGGTGTAGATGGAAATCTCAAAATCAGCCTGTCTCTGTCTCATGTATGATGAATATATATAACTTTTACTTATTAGTATAAAACCATAATTCTCTCTCTATATACGTTTTTTTATACAATTCACACAATCTTTGATGTATGTAAGAAAATCGAATACTCTTGCTACTTAATACGTATCCTCAACAATTTTTAGAATAGATGACCTGATGGAGTTCCCTTTTTTACAACTATCTGATGAAATTTCATATTTCATTTCATTTTGTGGATATATTAGTATAGGATCAATGGCTAGCATACCAATTTGTTGACTAAAAGAATTCTTATTGAATTATAAGATTTCTTTACTTCAATCATTCGGTTTGAAATGTGCTTCTTCCAAACACTTCACGAAGTCTCATTTCATCTCATATTGAGAAAGCTATCTCAGAGCTCCAAGGTCTGATTAGAGAAATGGTTTACTACATAGAAAAAATGTTTTGCATACTGAAGTATCAAGTTAAAATCACCTTCTATTGTCTAAGGGCAACAATCACGTACGACGATAAATTATTTTGAATTTTTCTTTTAGCCATATTCCAACAAACCAACATTGCTTGTAAAGTTCAATTTTTAATGTAGTTTAACCATAATTAAAAGTTACAATAAAAAACACACAGTAGTGTTAGGTCGTGAACACAAACACACACCAAAATACAAATGAAGCTTTTTTAAGAAAAAATCAGGATGAAGCTTTGCAGTCTCGAAATACAAATGAAGCTTTCTTATATCCATTAGACGTATTCTAATTAGGGGAATTTAGTTATTATAACTAATTTCTTAGCTTCAGCCAATAACATGAATGCGTAAATGTAAGGCCAAGAGATACCAAATACAAGAAAAAGTAAGACAAAATATTGTTTTTATATAAACGGTACACATAAGTGTGATATCGTGGCACAAGGAATGAAAACTTTCGGTTATCAAGAACTCGTAGTCAATAGGGTATCAAACAATTAATAGAAAGCGAATATCATCTATACAAACATTTTTATAAAAAAGACTTTTTTGTTTTTTTTCCCCTTTGGATACTATGTCACACACATGTACAATTTGCAAAAACCTCCGGTGAATCACCACCACACATACGAAATCTTTCCGGTCTCATCTTAAACTTCTTAAACTCCCAAAAAATTATATTTTCAGAAGCAAAGCTTTCATATCAAATGGTGGGATCTTCTTCCACCGTAACACGCCGCACTGATGGTTGTAAAACAGTGACCAACCTCCTCATTTTTCGTTTGGTTATTTAAAAAGTTCTCGACGATTCTCTCGGTCGGTCTGGCTACGAGATTCTCCCAAGCTTGGTCCGAATCTTCTTCGGTGCGTTTCAAGAACACCTCAGTCGCGTCCACACGGTGCATAGACAACTGCCACTTCTTTTTCAAACGTTGAATCTTTTTTAACTGTCGACAAGCTAGTTTCTCTGTGTTCTCTTTGATATTTTTAACCGCTACGTCAAGCATCTTCTTTTGGGTGTCTTTTTCCACTAGTGATTCAGATTGTAAGTACTCGTGAAGCTCGGGTACTCCAATAGCTCGTCTTATCCCAACTGAATAATCGGCTTTCGGGTCGAACACTTCTCTCACTTCATTGAGTAATCCTGCTTCCATCATGCGGTCCACACGTTTCGAGACAAAAGAGTTGAGTACGGGTAAAGAAACGTCGACCCAAATGAAACAGCATTGGTAGTTGTTTAACAAGAAACTCGAGGAACGATTCGCAAGCGCTTCAATGTATGAGTTTGATCCACCAGCTACTATAGGAAGCTTGTGGTTTGCTGAGACTTTTGAGATTGCTTGTGACGCAAGGCGGCTGAATTCGTTAGGCGTTAGGTTTCCGGCTTCGGTATCGAATACTCCGAGCAAGTGATGAGGCACGCCTTGGCATTCTTGAGGTGTGACTTTGTTTGTTAGGACGTCGAGGCCCTTGTAAAGTTGGATCTTGTCGGAGTTTATGATCTCTCCTCGGAAACGAGTTGCGAGGTCGATGGCTAGACGGGACTTACCGGATCCAGTGGCACCCATCACGAATACGACTTTTTCTTGGTGACGGAGAAAAGAGTTGACGTTGACCTTGGAGAGTTTGTTCTTGAAGCTCAATATTGGTTGTACCTGCTTCAGTGCTGAGATTGAGAATTTCATGATTATATTGACTTTTTCGGTGGGAAAAAAGATATATATTTTTTTGTCCTTTCGAGAGACCGACCACCTCAAGTAGTTGTGAGTCGTCAAAAAACTTATAAACTTCTGTGTAGAAAGACAAAAATTGAGAATGAGAGAGTGGTGAAAGACCGAATGCTTTACAAGTTTTAAGTTTTGAGGTGGAAGGAGGCTATATATATACACCTAAGTAGAGGCGTGTTTTGTTAGACTCGAGTCTATGACCTTATTAAAAATAGATTTAGAGGTCCCATCTATAGGAAACATACCAAGACTAGTTGGTTTTGTTTTTCTTCTTTTGTTAGTTGGTTAAACCTTTGGTAATTACACAACTAAAACTTAACAAACTGCCAGACGAAATAACAAAAAAATTAACCCCCTAAAATAATAGTTTAGGCATGATTAAGAATATGGTTTAACTACTTATTATAAAGTTTTTTGGTTATCTTCAATATTCGCACTAATTTTTATATTTTAATTGGTCCACCGACTTTAAAACTTAGAAGAATTTCAAAAATATCACTTATTAATTACCTTTTTCCAAAAATGTCATCATAAATTGTATTTTTTTTTTAAATGTCGCCGATTAATGATTTTTATACTTTAATCCCTAAAATTTAAAAAATTAAATATGGGTTTGACCCTAACACAATCCTAAACTTTTAAAAAAATTAAATTCTAAACCTTAAAAATCAACTTTTTAAAAAGTGGTATTTTTGGAACTTTGGAAAAAATGTAGTATTTTTTAAAAATTTCTCTAAATTAAAGGCATTTTGGTCATTGTACTAGTAGAAAGTGACAGAATCATACACAATTTTAAAAGTGTGACATTTTTGTAAGTAAACTAAAAAAAGTATGATATTTCTCCAATTATTTTTGGGAAATTTCCAAAAATACCACTTTTTAAATTTTTTTCCAAAAATACCACCATGAAGTTTTTTTTCCAAAGTTCAAAAAATACCACTTTTTAAAAATTCATTTTTAACATTCAAAACTAAACCCTAAACCCCAAACACAAACCCTACCCCGTAAAACTATACCCTAATTTTGGAATAGTTAACCCAAATCCAAAAAATTTAAATTCTAAACCTTAAAAATCAACTTTTAAAAAAGTGGTATTTTTAAAACTTTGAAAAAAGTGGTATTTTTAAAACTTTGAAAAAAATGGTATTTTTGGAAAACAAAATTTCATGGTGGCATTTTAGGAAAAAAAAACTTTAAAGTGTGGTATTTTATGGAATTTTTCATTATTTTTTGTATTTGTGTCAAATAGCAAGAACTCTATTTTGTATTTAATGGGTTTAAAACTCTATTTTGTATTCAAAGAGTTTAATGTTTTTGCTTCCACTTTCTACCCAATAGTAATAACATTAGTACTTTTTTTTGTTGAAAGGTTTTCATAATAACATTAGAAATAGCCGACAAAAAAATTTATACTTTGTTTGGTTATCTATTTGTTGTATTGGTAAAAGTTTTTTCATTTATAGTCGATAGAATTAAAAAACAATTGTCCATGAGTTGGTTCAAGTTAGTAAATACTTTTTTTTTTAATTTTAAATCATTACATTAAAACTGTATAAACTATAAGTTAAAGTTTTAAAATACTTTTAAAATGTATTCTTAATTTTGTTGTATATGGTATATACATTATTTAGACTGTTCCGATAGTATTAATCAAGTTTAATAAATTGGCTTGTTATGTGCATTTCTAGCTCTGCTTTGACTTTTTTTGCATTGTTTTTAGGTTTTCAATCTAATGTATTTGGGATTATAATAAACCAAGTCCATAGTTTAATGAGAAATTCCTTCAAATACCACGCTTTAAAAAAATTTTCCCCAAAAATTCCAAAAATACCACTTTTTGTCAAAAGTTCCAAAAATACCACAAAATTAAAAGTTGATTTTTAAGGTTTATAAATTAAAAAATTTGGTTTTGGGTTAGTGTTAGGGGGTAGGGTTTGGAGTTTAGGATTAGTTTTGACTGTTAAAAGTGAATTTTAATTTTGTGGTATTTTTGGAACTTTGGATCAAAAGTGATACAGTAGAACCTCCATATTAATACCCTATAAATTAATAATCACCTTAACTTAATAAAATCTTTCGGTCCCGAGTTAGGCCAATGTAAAAATTAGCGAAATTTGATAAAATGATAAGATAATAATTTTTTTGAAACTCCTATGTAAAATGAGGTCCCAATAATATTATAAATTAATAATCATATATAATTATGTATATATATATATGATATAGTACTAAACATGGTTTTAATAATTTTTGTTTTGACAATGAAAATCTCATTAGACTTTATCTTTAACTTTACGTATTACATCAAAAATTATAATTGTTTTCTTGGTCTTTACCATAAACTTGTTAAAAAATATAGGAAAATAATCGAATCTTTATACATAACTCTTTCTTAATATATCCATCGACATTAGAAATAATAACCATGATTTTTTCTAAATTGTATACATAGTATACCATTTTAATTTGATCGTATATTATGATAATAACATCCACTATATTATGATAATCGAAATTTTTAATCAAAATTTCATGTCATTTTTACAAATAGATTTATTAAATTCCATAATATAACATCATTTGAAAAAAAAATTAAAAAAATTTCTCTGTATAAATTAATATCTCTCTAAAATAATAATTTTTCAAGGTCCCAACATTATTAATTTATAAAGGTTTACTGTATTTTGGGGGGAAAAAAACTAAAAAGATGGTATTTTGGGAAGAAAATCTTAAAAGTGTGGTATTTTTGGAAATTGCCCATTTAATTTATTTTTTTGTTGATAAATAATTTTAACATTTCAACAAAAAAACTAATCAATTGTATTATATTGTTATTTGTACCATATAAAAGTTTGGGCAATTTCCAAAAATACCACCTTTTAAGTTTTTTTTCCAAAAATACCACATTTTTTCCAAAGTTCCAAAAATACCACTTTTTAAAAAATTCATTTTTAACATTCAAAACTAAATCCCAAACCCAAACCCTACCCCTTAAAACTATACCCTAATTTTGGAATAGTTAACCCAAACCCAAAAAATTTAAATTCTAAACCTTAAAAATCAACTTTTGAAAAAGTGGTATTTTTGGAACTTTGGAAGAAAAAAATGTGGTATTTTTGGAAAAAAAAACTTCAAAGAGTGGTATATATGGGAATTCCTCTAAAAGTTTGTACCACTGTATATATTTTATTTTAATACAATATCTTCTTTTGACTGACTTATATGCCAGCATAATTTTGGTAAATTGTAACAAATAGGGACTCATCTATTCACAACAGAGAAAATGGAGTTATACCAACAGTGATTTCAAATAGGGCAATTTCCAAAAATACCACTTTTTAAGTTTTTTTTCCAAAAATACCACCTTAAAGTTTTTTTTCCAAAAATACCACATTTTTTCCAAAGTTCCAAAAATATCACTTTTTCAAAAATTCATTTTAACATTCAAAACTAAACCCTAAACCCCAAACCCAAACCCTACCCCCTAAAACTATACCCTAATTTTGGAATAGTTAACCCAAACCCAAAAAAAAATTAAATTCTAAACCTTAAAATCAACTTTTAAAAAAGTGGTATTTTTGGAACTTTGGAAAAAAAAGTGGTATTTTTGGAAAAAAAACTTCAAAGAGTAGTATATGAGGGAATTCCTCTATATTTATCAAGGTTAAAATTTTCCTAACATTTGATAGCTCCAAAAATATTTAACACGTTTTGGAATAGAATTTGGCCTCTTTTTTTACACCAAAAACTGGTACACGGATATATTTAGAGAAATTCCTTCATATACCATTCTTTGAAGTTTTTTTCCCAAAAATACCACCTTGAAGTATTTTTTCCAAAGTTCCAAAAATACCACTTTTTAAAAAGTTGATTTTTAAGGTTTAGAATTTAAAAAATTTGGGTTTGGGTTAACTATTCCAAAATTAGGGTATAGTTTTAGGGGGTAGGGTTTGGGTTTGGGGTTTAGTTTTGAATGTTAAAAATGAATTTTTTAAAAAGTGGTATTTTTGAAACTTTAGAAAAAATGTGGTATTTTTGGAAAAAAAACTTTAAAATGGTATTTTTGGAAAAAAACTTAAAAAAGTGGTATTTTTAGAAATTGCTCATTTATATATATATGTATTTTTTTTTTTTACTCTTTCAGTTTTAATATTTAATATTTTCTAAAATGGTAAAATAAAATCTTCATTTATCATTTTCGTGTTAGATTATGTGGTTAAAACTTTTGTACATATTTTCAAAGCTATTTATATTCAACACACAAAATTTTACTGAAGAAACAGATCATATCAAATACTTCAACTAATTTAAATTATTAGATGTTTTAACTTTCAAACATATTAAAATTTATTTAAAATTACAACTTTATCTCTATTTGTATGAAATATTATTAAAATATTAGGTATAAAATGATATAGACAAATTAAAAGAAATGTATTATACGTCGAAGACTAAAAACATACTCCAATTTAAAATGATCTATGGTTAAAATGAAGTAGATATTCGTTTGCCTTGACAATTTAATATGATCTATGGTTAGTCAAATCAAGCCGAAAATTTGTGGCTTAAAATTAGGTTTCCCAAAAGCTCTTAAACAATGGAACTAGAAAGTAAAATTAAAGTAAGGATATTATCTCTATTTGTCTCATAAAAATATCTTTATTTTTAATAATATTTCATACAAATTTAGTATGATCTCCAACAATATTTCACACTCGAAAAACCACAAATTAAAGTAAAATTTCTAAAGGAAAGTGTGTTTATGAATATCAGCACATTTGGTAAAATTTGGTGGAGGGAGAAGAAGATGTAAGAAAACATAGAAAGAGAACAAAAAACATTACGGTCAAAGATTGATCGGAATTGGAAAAGAAGGAGAAGAGAAAAGGGGGAAAAAGAAGATTTTGGTGGTGGAAATTAGCTGTAAGTAATCGGAAAGTTGGAATTTAAGACCATAAGTCTCTTACTTAAAATATATCTCTTTATATATAGTGTAGAGGTAAAAAACCAATCCCCTTACAATGAAAGAGATAGCAAAGTATTTATACAATTTACCTACCCGGGTTTATACCGGGTATCCAACTCTGTATCCGTCCCGAGTTTGAGTCTATGAGTTCGGATATGTACAACCTACTCGAGTCTTTTTTCATGCGCCTTCTGACTTTTGCATGCTACTTGTCTCATGCCAGTCTGTTGTGATGCGCTTCTGACTTCTCGTATTTCTGGCAACGCTTGTTACGCTTGTTATGGTGTCGAGGTGCTTCACAAGTCTACTTTAACCTGCTTTAATCAATACCTACAACATCGATCTTCTGTGTTTTAGTTTACTCTAGGTAGGGTAAACATATTTTTCACCCATTTACCATATTAGTTTAAACATTCAAAATGCAGAGGGAGATAGAATTAGGACGACGCGTAGAAAACAGATATTTAATATTTCCTGGTGAGGAGACTAGGGTTCATTACTTACATTCGGGACACTCGACACCCTGTTAATGGGCTTCTTACCTTCTCCGGATTCGTTTGTCTCCTATGTAATTAATTAATTACCCAAAGACTAAGGGCCAAAGTTAGTGCTTGGGCTATTAAGGCCCAAGTGAGCGTGGATTACCATGTTGGAGGTAAGTCATACCCCTATATTGGTGAACTCCACCAAATTACGTGACCATTGATGATTCGCCTACTCTAAAAAATTATTTTATCCCCAATAATTGACATTTTATTTATCTTATTATATAAATAACAGTACCATTGTAACTATTTCAATGGTAGTATCATAATATTTTTTACACACCCTAATAACTTTGTAGAAATCAAGAAAGAAAAACAAAGTCAAGTACAAAAATCATAGTAGTGTATATGAAAGCTATTTCAACTAGTCTTTCTTAGTGGAATGGGTAATGCCAACATATATCCAAAACTTGTATTGTTATGCTTCAAAATTGTATATTACGTTCGGACTGATGTAGCTAAGTTAGCACTGGTCCTAATCGATTTTATTACATCTACAGAAATGTAAGCAAAGATTACTTTATTTCTACCTATTTATTTATTTATTCTTCTACTAGATTACATTCTTTTGTATGTATTTAATTGATGGTCTAAGTCAACTCGTGTAAACTACATGGCCTATACAATTTAATAAGACTTGATTAAGACATTGCGCCCCGACATAATGTGCCTCCTCACACATTTCTTTATTAATCTCAAGTACCATTTTAATTTCGTAAAAATAATATTAAAACTCATAATGGAGAATAATCATTAGCTTATGAACCGTCAAAGGAGTGGTTCTAGTTACTTAAGGTGGCTTGCTTGATTTAATCAAGCTTATCATAATCTCATGGTATGTCTTCCACATCAAGAGGTGATTGATCAAACCCTCTCGTTCGATTAGCCGCTTTTTTAATCATTGGTTGTTATTCTTTACAAAATGGAAACATACACAATCACGATTCTTCAATTTTTGGACGATGAATTCAACAATCAGGATTATATTTTGAACCTTAGAAAAATGTAGATTTTGGTAACTTAAAATCTATAAGGTATTACGAAAACGCTATTTTTTAGTAAATATTGAATAGAAAGTGGAGGAGGGTTTTAGTAAATGGCTAAACAAACACATATTTTTGGTATTATTCTTAGATGATATTATCTTTTTAACATTGATATAAAAATAATTATAGTATTTAAACTCAAAACATTTAGCAGAATAATATGAAAAAGAAAAAGGTTAAACTAAACTATATATGAAGGTAGTTTAATCAAAATGTCCAATATATGTAACACTTGAACACATATTTAATTTTAATGGCAATTCTCAAAAATATCACACTTAAAAGTGTCTTTCAAAAAATACCACTTAAAGTTTTGCTTTTCCAAAAATACCACAAAACAAATTTAAACTTTAAACCTTGAAACTGAACCCTAAAACTAAACTTTTAACCTTAAAAACTAAACCATAAATTTAAAATTGTTACACAGACTCCAAATTTTAAATTTTAAAACATTGAAAAAATTTATAGTGTTTGTGGTGTTTTTGGAAAATCAAAACTGTTGGTAATATTTTTGAAACATTAAATTAATAATGGTATTTTTGGAAACAAAATTTTAAAGTATTATATTTTAAAGAAGTTTTTTAATTTTAAATTGGGCTTCTATTCTAATTTATCGGGGTGTGGGATGTAGGAAAATTAAAATTTTGAATTACGAAACCTTAACTGAAACGACCCGACCCGTTTTTTTTTTTTAATAAACAAACTTTGGTTTCGGACTAGCATTCTCATAAATGCTATCCTCAACGACCAAGCAAACTATACAGACAACCAGCGGATAACAACTACTCAACCAAAAGAAACATAACAACCAATTCCAAAACGTTTCAGAACTAAACCAACAACCTATGGCAGTTCTAACGCAATAACAAAACATAAAACAAGCAACTGAGACCCCAGATCATCCTCCTCCTCCTAGCCATGATTTCACGGTCACACTTTACCTGCATCACATGGGAAAAAGAGAAGCGTGAGTATTATCACTAATACTCAGTGAGGCGTTCATCCCATCTACTCGGCCACTACCAAAGTAAATGAAACACCAGACAAACACACCACACAGCAAACAACAAGCAAAACAAAATCATATGAGTGTCGATTGACACCACCTCGCAGTGACGCTAAGATCGAGCCATCTCCTCTCCGGCTCGATTCCAAGCCTGCGGAAACACGATCACCTGAAATAAAACATCAACAAACACAGAGAAACGATTGCACCACACAAACATCTCTGTCAATCAAGAATCCAACCATCAATCAACCTAACACAAGGAATCCTAATGTTCCATCCACTTGGGACCATGGTCACGCACTCACCTTAGCCTATCAGTTGCCTCAGACCTCAGTCCTTGGATTTTTGCCTAATGAACACTGCAAAACCAAACACGTCGGACCGAAACAGTCGGTTAAACCAACCAACCAAACCAATCTGGTTAACTAAACCAAACCAAACCAAACCAATCCGGTTAACAAAACTAAACCAAGCCAATTGGAGTTAACTAAACTAAACCAACCAAACTGGTTAACTAAACCAAACCAATTGAAGTTTCTCCTAAACTGAATTAGGGTTTTTCTAAAAACAGAAACAACACGCCAATTTCGAAAGCACACTGAGAACGGAGATTACGAAACCTGATCTAGAATGGTGAGACCGAGACCTTTCCAACGATATGCGGATCGTCTCCTAAATATTTCTGGTTCGACGGGAAAACACCCACGAAGTGGACTGATCGCAGTTCCAATTCTACACGAACCTCTCTCGGAAAAACAATAATAAATCTCAGAATACTAATCCAAATGACAATCCGATTTTTCCCAAAGCTATATAAGAAAGTCAAGATAGTTCTTACCAAGTTTCAGATCGATCAGAGCAGTTCCAATCTTCCGTTTTCATTCTCTACCGAATTTTATTGGATTTACGATTATTTATGAACAGCCGAAAATAATATGCTATAACTTTTGGCACAGACCTCCGATATGAATGATCTCAGACTTTTTAGAAAGCTGAGATTCGGAGCTTTCAATAGGTATGTAGATCGTCACACAGTTCATTACGACTCGTCGGGAAACAGCCTATACGGCGGCGGCTAGGGTTTTCGAGAAACCAAACAGCCAGGGCTTCGCCGCAACAAGAAAAATTGGTCTCTAAGTTTCAAATCATATCCCTTTATATAGTATCCAGAGAACTAGGTTAAGGGTCTGATGAACTTAATGGGCTTTAGCCCGTTTAATCATTTTAAATGAGATTATCATTCGGTCCACTTCGAGTCTTATCCTCAAATTTTGGTTCACGGGCGTTACATTAACATTCAGATATGGCATTTGATTGAATGATGGGTCGGTCGCTGATCGACTTGGATGTTCAGGTCGACGTATGGGTCAAAGAGGTTGTTTCTACAGTGGTTAAGAGACAAAATATACGCAACAAACTATAATTCACAAATGCTCGTCATAAAACATTTTAGTTATCTATGTTATTTTTTTTATTAAACGGAAAGTGTTTTTTTTTTTCAACAGTTATATAAAATAATTTTAAACGATTATAAACTCAAATCAAGAGAACAAAGTTTACATAAACAATGTTTTCTGAGATCTTGTCTTGTTTATTTTACTTTAACAAAAAAAAAAAGTTTACATAAACAATATTGTACAGTAAAATTCGACCACTCCTTGCTAATTCTCCCGCCTTTGTATTCAACAAGCGCAATATGAACGAGATAGTTAAACGTGTAAAAAGTTTCTTACTCCTCGTGAACTTTTCTAAGTGTGTTGACATGCTATGTTTTTGGTATAGGCATCATCTTTACATGTTTGGTACTTTATGTTGCAAAATTACCTCCGTCTTTTGTTGTTCAAGCAAACAATGCAAAGTCCAAGTGCTTTTATATAAAATTAGATTATTTGATATTAAAATTGATAATTTGTGTAGTTATACCGTATAGTTATATTTTAAATTAAAACCATGGTAATATAGTAATAAATTACATGAGTAAGAAAATCAATAATGAGTTTAAATCTTCAAAAATTATAAAAATAATTCATCTAAATGAATGATAAGATTTTAAATCATATTTTGAAACTGAATCATATTTTATATTAAATCATATTTAAAATCTTATATACTTTGAAACTGAATCTATTTTATAAATAAACATCAATTATTTTTGAAAAGTGGGTAAGAAATAAAATTATAATATATTACTATTCTATTTTGTAAATTTTATTTTTTACGTTAGGTTAATAATTTTTTTTTTACAATATCAAGAAGGTATGGTAAGTGTTGGATAAGTTGAGGAATTTAGAATTTGATATAATTGATATATATTAGCCTATTCATCAAGTAGAAGAACTTTCATTCCCATAAGTACGTTATTTGCTTTAAGATTACCTTCACACTTTCGAAGAATACATGCAACAATTCGACAGTAAACACGATTTCGATCTAATTGATCAAAAATTAAATAGTTTTAATTGATTTGTGGAGGTGGTATTCAAAGGAATTTGAGGATTTGAGGTGGATGTTAAATTGTGGGAGGTGTGTATTATTATATAGTTTTGAGATTTGCCTTTTTTGAAGTAATAAATTTTTTGAAAGGTTGAACGTATGTTTACTTTTTCTTTTAAATAATTTATGGTTTAACATTTATAAGATTGAATGTATGTTTACTTTTCCTTTTAAAATAATTTATGGTTTAACATTTATTTTGTTTTTATATATAAAGTTTCATTTTTGTGATGTAACATTTATTTTGTTAACATAATGGTATTTGTATTTGCTTTTTTGTTATGACTTACATAAAATTTGGTTTGGTTTTTAAAAATATGTTAATGAAACAATAAAAAAATGTTAATGTGTCTTTATTTTATTGATTTAACATAATAATATCTTTAACTTTCTAATTGCTTGATTTTAAATAGAGCATTTTAACACGTCTCATCATCTCGATCGATAATAGACACATATCATGATCTCGTGAGTTATAATTTTGACAAACTCTCATTTATATAATAAGATGTACTGGAGAACGACCGTTTCGTAGATTTTTTTGCTCCTACAAACGAATCTATTTGGGCGAAATGGATGTTGATATAATATTGAAGTGCTATAAATCATATATATGTGTGTTTATTTGGGATCTAATTACTAACATTACATACAAATATTTATTATTTAAAGTATTATGTATTTGTGTTTTTTCAACCATCAGTAGTTCCATCCCTACCAGTGTACCAAAAAGAATCGTTTGAGGTAGTAAATTTGGTTATAGTACACCTATAAATTAATTAAATATGCAAAAAATGAAAAATAAGAGATGGAAAAAGCAAATTATCGCATCATACGTGGAACCACACAATCTATGCGTTATGTAGGTATTTGTTTATGTGCCCAAAGTTTTCGTCTTTACATTTCAAATGGAAGAATCATTAGGAACATAATATATTTATTAACATTATCTAGAATCTATACAACACAACTTGGCCAAAATTATATATTTTTAACACTATATATTATCTATGCAAAAGATTCCATCATCTTTTTGTTCACTTTCTTATGTTAAAGTTTGTTTTGTTCGTTCATTTAAACCTGATGATGTAAAGTGAAAACTATATCGCAAAATGTTTAAGAGATTGTTTTGTAGCTTGCTTGAGGATTGATCGATTAGGCTTAATCTCAGAATTATGCACTACGGTGTAATCTTGGTAATTGGTACACCACTATTAGAATTATTTAAGCTTCCTATTTATATCAGAAATTCTATTAGTTTTTGAAAGAAAAAAATTATTATCGTAGAACGATGTTAGTGATACAAATTGGAACGATGGAACATCCATTATACTACAAAGTAACATATTATATACTATACGTGGGCAGAAGAGTTTGAATATCCTAATCAAGATGGCTTAATATTAGTATATTGCTTTAAAAACCTGATGCGAATTGTTGGTGATCACATGATAACAAATAAACTACTAATGATTGCACAAGAAGTCGTTGCTTATTGTTGCTCTGAGCGTGCGGATTTGACATCATTAACGAGTATTCTAAAGTTTCAATTTGCTAAAATATTTCTTGGAAAAAGTAATGATGAATTGATAATCGTGACACTAACAATTTTCTTAATCTATGTATTACTATTTTCCTTCTTTACTAAGCTTTTTTTTCTTTCAATTTGTGTTTATTTAACACAACACCAGAACGTTTTAAAAAATTGACAAGTACATGATCATGCGCATTGAAATCATTAATTTTTATTAATCGTTAGTTTAGAATATGGATTTAAGTGATATTGCTTTTATAAGGTACCTTCGAGACCGGAAATGACTGCCTGCCCCACGAGAATGATTTACCTAGATTATATTAATATTTTCAGAAATTGTATTTGATCTCCGTAATATTTTTGTTCTAAATCAGCTACTCTTTGTACATTCACTTGTTCGGGGGAAAATATCACTAGTATCTCTCTCGCTACCTCTGTCTCTTCAAGGTAATTATGTATATGGTGTTGTCGTTGACTTTGCAATTGTATAAACAGATTAATAATTTGATAAAATCGGTGTATATTTTATAGTTTTGGTCAATGCATTAAGTAAGTAAGTTTGTTTCCTAGTGATCACCGATCGTATACAACCGTACGTGCATGCATTGAGTCGAAACTTTTAATAAAAATGGACTGTCTTTCTACGCGTATAGAGGAATATCAATGTCCCAAACAGCGTAATTAAATCACCAACATATATAAAGTCATAAATCATATAGTCAAATCAAAACATTAATGTGGTCATTAAACGAAATAAAATAAACCACAGCCCTTGCCCGCGTCCATCTGTTGGATTTGGAACAAGACGTCAATTCGCTTCTCCTATGTTTAATATCTATTAAGAACAAAAATTATATGCGGTTTAGGAAATAGGCATGGAATTGTATGTGTTGCTAGATGGTTGTGTTGTCTTGTTCTTGCAAGAAAAGTTGAAATATGTTCTCTTTACTCATATGTCGAAACCCAGTTAAAAATCTGATGAGCCAAAGTTCAAATCCATCGGGTTTAGTAGATCAAATTCTCGTTTTAAACCCCTAATTAATGTTTGCCCAGATCACTCCAAGTAAAAGCAAAAATCCTATCTTCGTTAATCTATATTTCGATTATAATAATCCAATCTGGAAATAGGATGGGACTGACAATTCTCAAAATTTATTTGGTGACTTAATAAATTATTTGACATTATATATATATATATACTAAACATCTAAGTATCATCTCATTAGGGATCAGTGTTTATATACTCTATGTTTGTTTACATACATACATCTAAGCAGGTATCTTGTTTTGTTTCCTTTTAGAAAGGTCATTTTGAGCATATAACTGGAGCATATACATCAGTAGAGTCTACACAAACGCGAGAAGCATAGAGAGCAGTGGCGGAGGCACATTAAGAGTAGGGGGGTCATGTGACCCATATAATTATTGTATTTATAATTTTGAGTGTAAATTTGATTATATTTGCTTAAATATTTAATTAAAATTAGTGTTTGATCCCCTTAATTTTGTGTTCAAACTTTAAAATGCTTCCACTAATTCTTGTATTTGTTTCATCTATTATAATTATATCATTATATTTTATTTTGTATGTCAAATTTATTTATTATGATTTCGGTAAAAAGAATCTCTAGATCCGCCACTGATAGAGAGGATACATCAATGCATGGAGAGTTATCTGGAAGCCAAACTAACCAAGGTACCATATGATTTATAGTTATATTCAATTAAGTGTGGTTTCAAATGCTTAACATATAAAACTGAAAACTAAAATGAAGAAAAAGAGTCCTTAGGGCCATAGGGGTAGGTATAAAGCCTAGTGTGGAAGACAAAGACAACGAACTGAATAAAAGCTTAGTTAGGTTTCAACTCAAAAATGGAACAGTCAATATCATTTAAAAGTTGGTAGGTACAAAATACACCAATTAATCATCATTTTAACATTTTTGGACTACTCTCCTAGGCTCCTACTCTATCAAAATTTTTAATTAATTACAAGAACTTAAGAATATTCACCTAAAAAGTGAGGAGGGGACGTGTTGTTAATCTTATTCTTATCTACCATTCTTTTACCTCTATTAATTTACAATTTTCATGTATGAATATGATGCTGGTGCATACAAACCTATTTCTTTTCGACATTTTATACAATCGAAATTCATTGTAAATTTATAAACGACAATTAAAAATGCATATAGAGTGAGTTACCCATTTATGATCGACGTGAAGCACAACACAACAATAACTAACGGAAACAAAAATTGGAGTTTTATCTCATCTCTCAACTCTCAACTCTCATTTCTTTAACAAAATAAAATTATCTCCATAAATATTAAAGGCATAATATCATTCAGAAATCGATTCTAATGGAAAAAAAACCCCATGTTACACTGCAAAATCATCTCGTCTCCTTCGACATTGAAACTACTGATGTAGTTTTTTAAGATTTTAGGCAGACTCTTCCTTCTTTTCTGAAGCAGACCTTTCTTCCTTATGCTTCAGCTTAGCCTTCTTTTCTGAAGCTGACCCTTCTTCCTTATGCTTCAGCTTAGCCTTCTTTTTTGAAGCTGACCCTTCTTCCTTGTGCTTCAGCTTAGCCTCTTTCCGCTCTCTCTTCAATCCCTTGGGGTCATAGGGCAGTTTCGTATTACCAATCTGCACAAAAAAGATTTAAACAATCAGTTTGGGATAAAAATCTCCAGAACCGGAGATCAATACATTTTATGTGTTAATCATGTTTGTCTTTCTTACCTCCTGATTTGGAATATAAATCTTCGCATACTTCCCTTGTACTGCACCCTGAGAAACATTTTTCACCTGTAGAAACGGAGAAAAGATTGGTCATCCCTTTCTCTCATTTTTAAGGAAACAAGGCAAAACTGGGAAATTTGATGTTTTTTTAATTACCTTCTTCTTAGGATCTTTGGGCATTCTCATTGCTTCTTTCATTAGTTTTTCGTCTGGAAGACGATGACGCCGGATAACCAAATCCATGGATGGACCGACTTCAACAAGCTCTATTCTAGGCACGATTGTCCCTGACTTTTTAAGCTTTATTGCGCAATGAGTAAGGAAAACCTTAGTTGGAGATATAGCTGAACATACATAAGCACGGTCTAATCCAGCAAGATTAAGATTATCCACAACCTGCAGACAAATAATTCCACTTCTTTCAAATTCTGACATAATCCAAGTAGTACATCCATAATCAGAATTCAGAACCATAAAACTGAAATCATATTTACGGAAGCAGCTGCAAAAGTAGGTCATACAGTCAAAACGCATAGTTATCAAGTGAGAAAAACCAAATTTACCTCCCCTCGAAACAGATCAGTAAGGACTTCTTTTAGATGCTTCAGCTCTGGTACATTCTCAAACCCTTCTCCAGTAAAGCAAATGAAAGGCTTTGATCCTTCATGAGGTGCTATTTTCTTGTCATATGAAAACGATAGCAAGGATTTAAAGTTCTCTACGCCAACTTCTATAAGATCATAGACATGGTGATCGTACATTCTACCAAGTACAAGATTATCAGGTCTTTTCTTTGTGTGAGAGCCATACTGCAATATATAACATTCACCAATGTTGTTAGTAGACACATCAAATATTCTATAACTCGTTTATGTTCTACAAATATTCCCCATAAGAAAACATACAAAGACTAACAAGACAGCAGCCGGATACTGTAATATGAACCAAGGTCACAGGATAAATCATCTTTATAACAAGTTGCTACACGATAATTAAGAACCTATGTGAAATGTTGAATACATATATAAGCAATTCATAGCTAGACCATCAAAGTTAATCACAGAATCATAACCTTTGCAGAGATCTTAAATGCCAAAACTTTTCATAATGAAAACAAAACTTACCGCAAAAATGCTACAATCAGTTTTAAGAGAGAAAAACTCCAATGAAGTTTCACCTCCACTCTCAAAAGGCCTAATATTCTCATTCCTCCTCGAGTATTTAATGGCACCTCCCTTCTTCAGACGGTAAAGTTCCATCAATACAGAGCTAAGTGTAGCACTCGTCTTTGTTCCATGAAGTATCAACGTCTTCTTCCCATTCTCAATCTACAATTCCAAGGCTCAGGGCAACAAATCAGAAACAAATTTCATAGGAATCACATAGATACCAAAACAACAATTAAAACATGGTTCACATCTAGGTATATAAGCTTCCGTCAAATATTCAGAGAAACGAAGCGACGAATCAAAGGCATAAGAAAGAGACTAAGAGAACTCACAGTCTTAGGAGCACGCTTCTCTAGTACACGTTTGGCTTTACCGGACTTGGGAGTTCGTATTTCCATCATGGCTGATAAATCGCCGGAAATTTTCTACTTGCGACGGCTCCGAAAGATGAAGACGAGGTTTTTCGATTATTGATATGGAGTCTAGGGTTTTAAGTTCCCCAAATGTAATATGAAGAATTGTAATATGACCCCAAATGTTGTTAAATATTCTCTTATTTCACCCCAACTATTGTCTTTCTTAGATGAGGCCCAATCGTTCCGCAATGTCCACCACGATGGGCTAAAACTAAAACTATTCAAGGCCCATCAAACTTTTATGCAACTAATATTAACATTTGGAGATTGGTTCACCAAAATTTGCACATTTTAGGCCATGACAATCATGAAATACGGTGCAAAATGGGATATGCGCATGATTAACAAAAACATTTACAGACACACATACCATATATACAGATTTTTGTTCAGCGCGAGACAAAATGTCCCCAGTAATTTGTTGGATAACACTGAGTAACTTGTTTTCTTTATTCGTTCTTATTTGAGTTGGTAAGGAGAAAACAACAAAACATGTGTGCTTTTATGTATGATTTTGACTAAAGGAATGAATGAGTGATGATCTTGTTGGGTTCTTCACGCTTGACATTGTGCAGTCGGTTCGTGCTTCCCTGTTTCAGAGAGAGAGAGAGAGGATAATGCAGGTAAGAGTTTATTTACATGAAACCGGCCCTTTTTCTTCCACAACACTTGCTTTTCATCCTCATTAGGAACAAGTCTGGTCACTTAAATCTTCCTTTACTATTGCATCAGACAGAATCCCAAACTCAGACTTCACCGCAGAGTTTGCGAGAAGAGAAATATTGAGCCAGGAACCCCAAGATGTCTAGTAAGTGTACGTATGAGTTGAGAAATACAGAGTGAAAGGCATACCTTGCATAGATTTCTCCAAGTCTTGTAATTGCTTGATGAAACCGGCATTAGGACTTGCCACGGGTCTTTTGCTCTTAACAAGTTGCAATGCTTGATTTAAGGTCATTCCATGTTTCTTCATGAGGTAAGCAACAACTATAGTGACACTGCAAGTGCAAAAGGAGTAAAACATTCAGGGAAAAGAGTTCATTATACTAAACAAAGTTCTGTTCCAATGTGGGCTACAATATCACTTGACAGGTACTTAGAGCAGAAATTGGGTACAACAAGGAGCAAAGGGAACATTTAACTATTTAAGAAACGAAACAAAACTGACCTCCGCGATTTTCCAATGAAGCAGTGGACAAGAATACTACCGCCTTGTCTCTTGGCTTCATCAATGAACTCGACACACTCATCAAAGTATCTTTCCAAATTTGTGTCTTCCTTATCAACAACTATCACATACAAGCAAGCACGCAAGTCATTCCATCCCAAAAGGATCAAAACATTAAAACATATTCTGTTCAAGTGACACCTATATCAAATGTCATACCTCGAACAACCTTGTAGATAAAGTCATCAGGGTGAGCTGGTCTCAAGGAGCTAGCTACGGTTAAGATGTGTGTAACGTTGTAAGATTTCAAGACATTCTTATTACCGGCTGCTGCAACGGATCCAAGATACAGACCCTGCAAGTTATTTCACACTGAGAAGGAATCACTGGTTCCAAAGAAACCAAAAACAAGAAAAGAGTCATCACTACCTCTTCAATTTGGGAAGGGACATTATCTTCTCTATAGGCACGAGCAACTTTGATAACACGAACAAGTGCTTGTATCTGATTCTTTACAGTTTCGTTATACTGATCTATTGCTGGTAAAGAAGAAGAAGAAGATCCTCTATCTCTAGAACTCCTGCAAAATAAAATTGACTATATATATGAAGAACATGACCATTGCAAGAATGAATGGTTCCTGCTTGGATACGAAATTATCCAAAAATTCGGAAGAATCGCAATTTGCATGTACGAATCCAATCATCTTTAAGAGAAAGCGATTACAACTAATCGGATTAACATCAAAAGATTGATTCAATTACAAGAAAGAAGAAGATCTTACATGGAAGAAGACGGAAGGAATTCACCTAACAAGAGAAGAGAAGTGCAATACAAATCGGAGAAGAAGAAGAAAAATGGCGAATGAGATTACTAAAGGTGAAATCGCAACTGCATGGTTCTCCAGGTTTTTTGGGGGCAAGGACAAGGAAGATGCATCCAGGGACTACAATGTAAAATTGACTTTTTCATGGACAGAAATTTAAATATATACAAGTCCTAAATTAGTAAGAAAAGTGAACTACGACCCCATAAAATTTAACATTTATTCAACCAAAGAAAACGGTTCATCACCTCCAAATTTGATCAATGCTACCTAAAAGTGACTCAAGTAACAAACACTATGTAAAAGAGATTTGATCGGATATAAATACTGTTTCAACAAATTGAGAATCCAATGAAATCTTTCTCCATGAAATTATACAATCGATAAAAAGGTAGAATCGGTTCAATATTGTAATTACACAGATCCAAATCGATTCTAAAATAAATCAATCAAGGACCCAAGTCACAGAGACGACTGAATTCGCAAGCCCAGATTGTTCAAAAGTAGTATTAGATCCGTAATGAAGAGTCTTATACGATCCAGGAAACGCTTGAATCAGCTTGAATGGTTTCTTCTGATCAATCTGTGAATAGCAAAACGACCAAAGAAGCTGAACAGATTCAGTTTTGAGGAAATTTCTCTCTACTCTTCTCCCATCTGGTAATCGAACGCAGATTCGACACAAAACGCTTTTATCCAAATCGCGATTTGGTTCTTCAGGTAACTGTGGGAATCCGAGAAACGCGTTTGAAAACAAACAAGTAGAATCGGTGGTAACTGATTCATCGGAAAAGAGTTTTGTGCGTTTGATATCTATGAACGGCGAGAAATTCTCCAGTGAGGATTGACATTCAAGCATCGTGAATATTCTTTTTGCCATTGATTTTGATAAGCGATTCTCAGATGGGATTTAGAGAAGAAAAACCCTAATTTTATTAGGAACCGAGAAGAAGAAGAGGAAGACTTGATTTTGCGATGATACGTTTTATTTATAGAGAGACGTATTGAGATTGGAGAGAGAGGTACATATGAGGATTGCTTGTTGAGTTTGTTTCCTTTTCCTTGCAAATAGATTTTTATAATTTTATTTTATTTTGGCAATCGGCTCATTTTTTTGTATAAATACAGAGATTTTTTTTTTTTTCAATAATAGATTTTAACAGAGTTTAAATCTAACCAAAATCCACTGTTATTTAAGACATGATTTTAAATCTTACTTTAAAATCCGGTGTTATTGGATATAATATTTGTAAAATCATGTCTTAAAGATTTTAAAATCTTCTGTTATTCAATAAAAGATTTCAAATCTATAATTAAAATTCACTGTTATTCAACTTTAAATTTTTTTGGAAGTATTTGTTTTTTAATGGATTTGAAATGACTTGAGGATGGAGTTTAGTGAACAAATATTTTAAAATCAAATCTCAAAAATACTGCAGAGATTTTTAAAATCCACCCAAATAAACTCCATCAGAGTTTAAAATTTCAAGGATTTTAAAGCTTATGGAATTGATTTCAAATCATTCATCCAATAACACCCCTAAGTGAATATCTTAAAAAATCACAGATTGGATTATGTGAAATCTATATTGATTATAAATTGTTGAGCTATATATATTAAGTCTGAAAAACATACAAATTAACGATGACTGGCTGAATCTTTGTTAGCCCCACAACATCTTTTCTGTTTTGCAAGTTAAGTTTTGAATCCATTTATATTTTAAAAACGTTTTCTTTTTTCTTTTTACATGTAATTTTGACTATAGAGCTATATAAACCAAGCGTATTGATAAGTAATAACATATAAAGATTTTTTACCCTTTTTTATATTGTTTATACATTTTCAAAAAAAAATCTACTTTTTATGCATTGATTGTACATTTTAACGTAATATATGGATAGTGACACATCAACAACATTAGGACAAACCTAAGTAACATAAAATAAAAAACGCGTACGTAAATCATTGTTCAGATCCAACAACTCGTTCTTCTTAGGTCATTAGGGGTTACCAATCTAATATGGGAAAAATGTCAAAAAAATCCCCAACTTTTAAATTTGGGACGAATAAATCCTCAACTTCTCAAATGCCATTTTAATCACAAATTTTTGTTGACATTTTGATAAAATGCCCAACTTTTGTTGACATTTTGATAAAATGCCCAACTTTTGTTGACTAGGCTCTTTTAGTCTTGTCGTTAAGTTCCCGTTTACTGTACGAAGACGGGGTTAAACTTCCGTTAATACTCTCCGTTCAGTCCAAAACGACGTCGTTTTGCCCTGAACAATACGACGTCGTATTAATAACTGAAGAAACATAAACCCCAAAATCCCCAAATCGATTCCCAATTCGATTTCTAACCCTAGAAATAAAAAAAAATCTGCAATCTCTCTCTATCTCTCTTGGTGGAATTCTTGAGTTAAACTCTCCATTTCTTAGGTTCATACTCTGCGTAATCGGTGTGTATTCCGATGAGTTCAAGCTCTGTGTCATCGGGTGTGGTCGAAGAACGTGGTTTACCGTCGAAGTGTGTGTGTGTGGATTAGGTGTGACGATCTTCACCTCTAAGACAGTAGATAATCCAGGAAGACCATTCTTCCGTTGTATCAGCAAAAGAGATGTTAATTCGTGGACAAGGAAAAGAGATGTAAGTTTATGTCGAAATATCTTTTGGTTGTGCATTTGTAAGTTAACAATGTATGTATAATTCGTTTGTCCATTAGGATCATTTGTTCAAGTGGGTAGAGGATGTTGTATATGAAGAGGTTGAAGATGCTTTACCAAGAGTAGCAATCATTGCGAATGAGATTAGCAAAGCGAAATTGGAGGCAAATGAGTTAAATGGTATGATACAAGAACTAAAGGAAGAAGCAATGGTGAGCAAAATGGAAACCCGAAAGCTCAAGTTGTGCTTCAAAGTGTGTTTAGTTTGGCTATGCCTTATCACCCTTGTCATTGTTTACTTGTTGTTTGGTGAGGCTAAAGACAAAAAGTTTGTGGTTGGGTATTAGTAGTAGAGAAGAGTTGTAATGTTGTTGTAAACCTTTGACCTTAATGCATCTTGTTTGTTTGCTTGGTTCAATTTATCATGTTACTAGTTTAACAAAAATGCATATAGAACAAGCCAAAAACATGATCTGATAAGTACATACCTAAACATGTTCATTACACATCTAATCCGAGCAAAAGAAACCACTTGAAACAAACAAAACATGATCTGATAAGTACTGTGTTTGTTACACACATAATCCGACCAAAATACATGTTCATTACACATCTAGTCCGAGCAAAATAAACCATAACAACTGTGTTTGTTACACACATAATCTTCCGAGCTACATAGCAACAACAAAACATGTTCATCACTTGAAACCATGATCCCCAACCTCCTAATCATTGTCCTTCAAATCCTCCTTGAGATGGTTGTGAAGTAGATGGTGCTCCATGTGAAACTCCTTGAGATGGTTGTGGTGTTGATGGTTGAGGTTGTTGTCCTTGTCCAAACAAGATAGTCCTTGGATCCTGGTTTCAATCAATATTTCAATCAAGATTTTCTTTGAAAGATACAAAACAACAAATTGAAAAGGGGATACAAACCTGAACTTTTCTTGGTCGACCCCTTGGTTTCTTTGGTGGAGTTGCAACTCTCTGATTTTGACATGATTGTATATTGTGCCCTTCAAACTTTGTGATATGTAGAGCTTAATGTCGTATCTCGTCTTTAGAGAATACTTCAGCGCAGCAAGCTTGAAATCTTCAGGGGAATTGAATGTTTTCCCCAACCTCAGAAAGTCTTCGGGATCTTCAGATTCTAGAGGAACACCGTCTTCTTCTTCTTCAGGAACATCTTCGTCATCACTGTGTGGCAGAGGTTCTGGAATCCTCTCATCATCCCATATATCATCTCCGCTATCTGCATCAGTCTCGTCCCCAAAGTCTTCTTCTCTCGCACTAATTCCAAACTCTGCTTCAAAGTTAACACAAATCTCTTCCTCTAAACCTGCATCTCCTTCGTAATCTGCTTCGGGAACACCTTCTTCAACGGTCATTTTTTCCTTGTCTGCGTACCTAACATCATCACAATCTTCATCGCCAACAACCTCACAATCGTCTCCACTCAGAGGCTCACGATCTTCTTTAATATCTTCAACGATTTTCTTCTTCCGTTTCTTGCTATTTCGTTTGGGTTTGGGTTGAGGAACATCCTCAAGCTCTGCGTCCGGTGAGTTTCGATTCGCCTCTGCCTCTGGTTCGATTCGCCTCTGCCTCTGCTTCGACTTCTGTTTCGATTGTTTCCATGTCTTCGTCTATCATTAGTCTTCGTGACCGACGTCTCGGAGATTGTAACTTACCTCCACGAGTCCGCACCATCTCCACAGATTCGACCAAGATAGATATATAGGTTCAATTTTTTTTTGTTATAGGGTTAGGGATTTCAAGAATTGGGGATCGATTTCTGATTTGAGAATTTTGTTTCTTCAATTATACAAAACGACGTCGTTTTAAAGTAAACGGAGACATTTAACAGATAATTAACCCCGTGTCCGTAAAGTAAACGGAAACTTAACGACGAGACTAAAAAAGTCTAGTCAACAAAGTTGGGCATTTTATCAAAAAGTCAACAAAAAGTTTGTGATTAAAATGACATTTGAGAAGTTGAGGATTTATTCGTCCCAAATTTGAAAGTTGGGGATTTTTTTGACATTTTTCCCAATCTAATATCCCTCTCGTGTGGCCGGTTTTTATTACTAACACCATTTTCAAGTTCATCTTCAGTGGTTTTCCTCAATGCCGTGCTTAGAGTTTTTAATGTTATAAGCGAAATAAAATTTATAACTTAGTATTTAAATATTATAATAAGTAAAATACAAAATTTTATGGAAAGTTGTTTATAAAAAAAAATGAAACAAACAAATATAAATATATGTAAAACGGTATTATACGAAATATGGTACTTTATATAGAAAAAATCATGTACAATTAAAATTTTAAAAGTATAAACAGAAATAAATGGGATAAAAATTGACTAACAAATAATAAATTAGTGAAAAATATGATTTAAATCTAAACAAGTGTGAGGATAAATAGACAAAAAAAAATTAATATTTTAGAGGAAACAATTTTAACTTTGAGTTTTGGTAGGAATTTGTTAACGAAAAAAACAAACTTTACACCATATACAATAAAAATATGCGTCAATATGCCCCTAAATTATGTTTAAAATAAAATAAAATATGCCCCTAAAGTTTAAATGAAATGAGATGATGCCGCCCTAAGCAAATGTTTCAAATTTTTGTTAATAGACACGACTCCGGTTTTCTCTACAATTTGGGTTCAAATCCGGCCGTTCTTCGGTTCGCTTGGATGTATTGGCTTGAAGCTCCGGGGTTTGTGGCTCTCGTCGGCGGTGGCCTTCTCTGGTTCTCTCTCCTTCCCAATTTGTTTGCTTGAGGAAGATGGAAGTCTTGTGGATTGAGATCTCTGGTGACCTAATCATTTATGGTTATGGTTTCTCCGACGCTTCCCGTTGCTTCAGTTTGGTGAGCTCTCTAGTTGTAGAATCCCATTGGTCTTGAAGTCTACGGTTGATGTCTATTCGATATGGATTTTAAAGATGAATCTCACTCTGGGGGTTCGCCAGTTTCTTTCTCTTAGTTGATTTCTCCTAGCTTGCAGCGACAAATCCCCAAAACTCCTATTCTCCGACGATATTAATACATGGTGGGGTTTTATCTCCAAGACTGCCTTCTGCTTTCTCTGTCAGGCTTATTGGCGTGTGTCATATTTTACCTTAATGACACAGTGATCTTGATGCAAGTTTACATCGATCAATTATAGTAGTAAAGGGACTGAGAAGGCATTATAAGTTTATGAGAGTCAAGTTAAACTAGAACAAATATGAGTTGGGTTTTACGGGTTTTTTGTGTTGCAAATATCAGAAATGCAAATAAAACAAGTGTTTGATATCAGGGAATTCTTTAGGGTTCATAGTTTAAACTATTCATGAATTCGGAATGTAGATCTAGTTAAGTATGGAAGCCACTCGTAAGTATGGGTTGTTCCGAATACATATTTTGTTATTCAATTTGATATCCAGATTTGATCATGTATCTTTCGGGCATCGTATAATGCCATCCTAGAGAGTCTGATCTAGATATATTTTCCATCGAAATACCTCGGATAACTTTAACATCCATTGGGATAATGGTCGCATTTAGCAAATCATATTCTAAGTCCTTATCTGAGCGTCAATCAAATGGTTGACCATTAAAATCGAATCATAATTGGTAGTTCTAAAAATTGTTGACCTTAGGTGTTGAGCCAGAATCAAAGGGTCCTTGCATACATAGATGGAAGATCCTGATCCAACTCTTTTTAATTAGTCATTTGTTAACTAGATGTCTAGTTGATATGATTCTCTTCCAACCATAGGATTGTGAATATGATTTACATGAATCCAACGGGTTCAATTTCCGAAATTAACATCTTTGAATACCTTTTCAAAAAACGATTATAAATTATCCATTTATCGCCATAAGTGTTTTGTAAATAAAGTCGTATTGAAAGCTTCAATCGTCTGAAATACCTTGTTTACTACAACATAGCTTTTTTCATGTTAACCCGCGCATATCTCTTTGGCTCCCATTAGAACTCCACCAAAATTGTGTTACAACACTGGTTAGTTTAGTTCCTATAGCCGTTTGAGAGAAATCCAGAGGTTAGTCTGTTTAGTTTATCCTGCAATATGTCTTGTAGTATGGAAAAAACTTTTGTCTTTTTCCTCCCATAGGTGCAATATGTCATGTAGGAATACTAAAATAGGTGCTCATTCCTCCTACCGTTGATATCTTCTGGATCTTTTCTCGAACCATTGTATCTACCAAATGTCCAAATTATATTTATGATTTGGAAAAATGTATTTGCTGTCATGATGCCACTTCATATTGCTTAAGGATATTCTTTAGTGTCTGATACTCTTTTTTATTTGCCTTACACATAAATAGACTATCATCTAAAAAAAGTAAAGGTGAAACGACCGGACTAACCCTTGCAACTTTCAACCCCATAAGTTTCTTTTTCTATTTAACATATGTACATTAACAATCAATGCTTATGTGCATAGTATAAAAAGATATGAAGATAATGGATCCCTTTGCCTCGATCCCTGTGTGGAGATATATTTCCTCGTGGAGTTCCGTTAAGGAGGACTTTGTATTGAACTGATTATATACACCACATCATCCAACCATCCATTTTTTGTAAAACTCATATTCTCAATAAATGGCCACTTCACCCGATCATGTTTTTCTATTTTAACTGTCATAAATATATTCTTACAGATCTTCTTTGTTCATAGCCCGTGAGAGATATGATACGATATTTATATTTGTTACATCAATTAAGTTTTCAAATAAAGAAAAATATCAAATTTTGATAACTTTTTGCCACCCAAACAAAAAAAAGATGAGAAAGGGCAAAGTTTTGCCATCATAAAAACAAGGATAAACAAAAGGCATCACAGACAGACAACTCACATTCTTCAAAAGCCTATAAAGACAATAAAGAGCAGAGACACCAACCAAGAGTTTTTATATTTCGTCTCTCTTTATTTTCATAATTTGAACAGTAACGAATGAGACCACTTAGAGAGTCTTTCTCCTTCATTTGACGTATGTCACAAACCAATCAAGCATCTCCTTGTGAGCTTCTTCTGCAGCTTTAACCGCCTCTGCGTCATCCGTACTGTACCTGACTGTCCAACCGTGTGAGACTTTGGGGTGTATCTTCACATAACTATTCACCTATTACAATTTGTTTAATGTTAGTTTCTTTCATGTCAGATGTTTCCAAGAGATAAAGATATAACTGTTGAGTTGTAGAAGCATCTTACCTCGGGTTTGGAAGCTAGTATCTCCTCAAATTGCTTCAAGAGTGCTGGTGGGGACATATTATCAATCTCAGCTCCTAATATAGCAATTGGGACCTTCCCACCTGCGGGGGCCAAGAATCGGTCAGGATAATGAAAGACTGGTAACAGTATACAGCAACGGGACCAATCACAGTGTTTCAATGTTTGAAAATGTAACTTAATGTTTTCCACTGCAATGACATAACACAGGTTATGCAGTTGCTACGCCAACTATTTCGAAGACAAAGTAGCCAACCAGTTCTTAAGGTAGTGGATATTGGTTAAAGCCACAATGATTATCTAATCTTCGTGAGATCAATTATGAGAGGCATGAAAACTAATGTTTCTTGGTTTGTGTGAGGAATCAAGATGGAAGTGTAAAAGAAATATTGAATCACCAAAGTCTTACTTTTGATATCATCAACTGTGACAAAAGAAGGATGCATCAAAACCGCTGCTTGAATAAGCTCTTGTTTAGACAGTTCCACTACTACTTTTGCTGAAGATCAATGACACAATAGAGAAAAAGAAATATGCATTAGACAATTCCATATATTACTAGTGAAAGAGACTTAAAGATCAACCACAATATTTTCGGCATAGGTAATTTGAGAGATACGACACACAACAAGTGAAACAAAGAGACTCACCACCCCAACACATCCCTGCAGCTCCAATGCCAGTTATGCCTTTGCTCTTGATGGCTTCAAGTACTGGCTTTGTGTCTTCAAAGCCCTTATCCTGCTGGCAGATAAAATGAACCGAGTCAGATGGAACTGATCAAAACAACAAACATAACGCCTAGTGGAACTTGCGAACAACATTCTATGGTAGAACAAAACTGCAAAAGAAGTTGAGAATGGAACGAACAGCGCCATGGTCTTTGATCCAGACAGTGATGGATCTCTCCTGGTTAGAGGGATCATAAGGATCTCCATAGAAGTAATCAGGAACCACAACATAGAATCCAGAAGCTGCAACCTTGTCCGCAAGTGCCCTTACACATAACATAAAAAGTTTTCACTCCATAAACGTTCATCCGTAATTTTCAAACAGTATCTCGAAAAACCAAAGTGGTTGCAGCAGAGAATGCAAGCAAAGAAAAAAAAACTCGCAGCCTAGTGAAACATTCAGATCTTATCAAATAAGATAAACTCAAAGTCAACAACCCAAGTCAAAGACAAAAACGATAGGATTTATCTTGTACAAATGCAACACCAAACCAAACTATTTGCAAACACAGATGCAACAGATGAAAAATCTAATGAGACCAGAAACAACAATAGCAGCACGATATTAAAATAGACTCATATGTGGCTACTAAAAACTATGTAAACCCAACAAACCCAATTAGTCAAGTTTCCGACTTCAATGTTATAATCTCTGAAAAGGGAAGAACTTGTAATACCTCAAGTTTGGAGCTTCATAACCTGAAGTACAGAAACGAAGCTCAAGTCAGAATACAGTGATGAAATGATCAAATCAACAAATGGGTTCAAATTAAAACCGCTAATTGCTCGATCATGTTCTTAACTAAAAACAAACGACGAACAAGTATAATTTACCAAAGACATCAGAAATCAGGAGGACGCAGAGCTTAGAATCAGGAGAGCCGGAGACGTAGGCATCGAGCCCACCCAGTTTCTCAACATGACCCGACCCGGAACCCGAGTTAAGAGCCGGCGGGTTTTCGCAGCACTGAGGTCCCGACATTTGTTCTTTCAGCAATCAATCAGAGAGATGAGACACAAGCAAACTCAATCATACGTTTTTTTTATATTGTGGCCAATTATGGTTCTCTTGTTGAAAAGAATTTTCTCGAATCACATCTAACGGTCCCAAATAGCTCTCCTCAACAACTTATTTTCTAACATCTAAAATGGTCTAGAACTTTAAAGACTTTCATGCTATGAAACATCAACTTAGGTCCAGTTCCAAAGATGAAAGATCCAATACACATGAACAAACAAATTGGACTATAGGATAAAAATACATTCAAGACTTGCTATAAAAGAATCTTGTTTCTTTACAAGATTTGTCGTCTTCTTTTTCATTCCCTATACATGCTTGTTAGATTTTATCACACTATACTACATCTAGAGCACAAGGCACAAGTGGAAGCAGCACTAAACAACAAAAAATCTATCAAACAAAGCCACTAAGTAAAAACTATATGAAACCTGGAAGAGATCAAAACTTTTTTAGTAGCTAGGAATGCAAATGAATGATGAAATCAGCTGCATGATCCATTGTTTCGATGCCTCCCATAGAGAGCAATAAAATCGCCAGGTCTTCTTTGCCCCACTGTCTAAGCCCATTGCTCAGACTCTTCAACACTTCTGTATCGATCTCTGCCACCCAGCGTGGCAAACAGCTCACCATTAGACTCACCAATCCGGAAATATAAGTCCGCCAAGTTGCTATCTCGCATCCAACTGTTATTTTCCGGTCTAATGCTCTCGCGATGAACTCCAAGTGGCTCCCCAAGTATCCTTGACGGCGTTTTGATGCAGATGATCTTGAGTCCACGCCCCAAGCGAGTGCTCCACATAAGACCACAAAATAGGCAAGGGCATGCCCTCTTAGCTCTGCAACTAGATCTGATGGTCCTTCTTCTCGGTCTGACTTGTCAACTGATAGAAACCAAGACGGGATGGTTTCTTTGATGAGTTGGTGGACTACACCTATGCCACCGGTTAGCCATACCAATGAGGCACTAAGCGAAGCAGCAAGCTTTACTTGCGTTATTGCTGTTGCTAGTGAACTTTGGCCGTATCTTGATCCGTTCTTAACTGTCTTAAGCCTTTTCAGATTCTCCTTTGAGAGCCTGTTCTGGGCTATATCCGCCACGGAATGTATCAGGAGAGAAAGGATCTCGTCTGTCACAGAGACAGTATCTCTGAGAGCACGATACATACGGAGATAGAGAATCCCTGGTGCTACAGGAGAGATCCCACCATAGAAATGAGAGCCAAATCCATGGCCAAGAAGAGCTCCAACACCACCATCATTTGACATAGGGGCAGCATTCAATCCGAGAGTGGCACTGAAGCAGTTTCTGAGGAGCTGAACCACAGCATCTGGGTTGTGAAGAAAGACTGTGCGAGACGCAGAGAAAACAAGAAAGTCAAACCAACGTTTCGCCTTTTGGGTCCATAACGAAGCTACAATGGGCATGCAAGGCCAAGGGCAGCCTGCAGCCAAGCACTCTAGGGCTGGGCCAGCCAAGTTGAGGAACCGCTCTGAAGCTTTGTCGATTTTGTAAGTAATGGTTAGACTTACAAAAGCGGCTAAAGGTAAAGGAAGCGTTGCCCGAGAACTCCCTCCTATTATATAACACGGCAAGAATCAACCTTAAGTACAAAAGACAAGTTTAACAAATCCAGACAGTTAAAGCTTATCATAGAGAGGGAATTGTATAGAGAGGTAAGCCAAATATACAGACTCAGGGTTTATGCACGTTGCATTTTTTTTTTACCTGGAGCTAGGCTAGGGATATCAACTCCTGTTGTTGCGAGAATTTTCTTAATATATTCCTCAACATTGGATAGATTTGTAGCCGGACTTGGCCAATCCACGCCATTCATAAATGCTGGCTTCCAAACACCTCTACTCACCTCAGATGAGAAGTAGCTTACTATTGTTGCTAATGATGCCGGTAGAAAATCTGCTAAATCTTTCAGCCCTGAAAGAACAGCACATAAACAAAATCACGTTACTGTAAGAAAAGATTATGATGTAACAACTGATCAACACAGTCAGACATCTCTCATTGGCATTCAAAGTTGCCAAAGGTCATATAGGCAGATGTAATTGCACATGACAACAGCATGATAACTCTTTTCTCTCTATCTGGTCACGTATTTATGCAAACTGATCCAATAAAACAAAAGAAAGCATGAGACACAAACCTGTTGCTAACTCTCGAGGAGAGAGTCTTCCATGAGCACAGGCTGTTAAAGCAGCATCTACAACATATGGAACGGCTTTGAGGATATCCCAAGCAGGAAACTCAGGTCTTGGAATGCTATCTTCACTGGCAGCTCCCGATGAGCTGCTTGTGCCCGAATTTACAGGATTTAAACTCTGACTGCCTCTGACCTTTCTGAACATCATGTTGAGAAGTGCTTCAACTGTCTGGTGGACGGGAGATCCATGTGTAAGTCCTGATAATGTGGAAGCTATGCATCTCTGGTGTTGCCTATACCAGATTTTCAGCTTCGGGAACGAGTCAACAAACACAGGTTGGGAAGATGCTGACCTCGCAACATCTGAAAGCCTCTTTCGGTTTCGGTCTCTATTAAGGGTCTCCGAGGTAACAAGATGAGAATTACGCACTAAAAGAAGATGTTCGGGAGTGAGTTGGGAGCCAACTGTTGGCACATCTCCTACACCATGCTCAATAGGAGGATGGTTGAATCTCCAAAGCTTTAAAAGAAGAGTGAAAGCGTTTGAGAAAACAGAATATGCTGAGATTTCTTCTCCAGAAGGAAGAGTCCATGATATACTTGGGGTGTAAGATCCAAACTCTTCACAGATCGGCATTAGTGAGCAAGCAAGTTGCGGAACCTAAAAAGTAGTCATCAAAATCCCATCTTACCTCTTGCAGCAAATTTGGTATCAAGGTCAAGAAACTTGAAGCATAATATACATACCATGCCATGTAAAGAGAAAATCTGAATGCTGTCAACAGATCCTATCCCAACAATAACAACATTCAGCATGCAGGCATAACTAATCAAATGACTTTCAGCCCCGGAATAATCTGCTGGAGCGGGTGGGGATAGTAATCTTGTAAGAAATTCAACAGCGTGCTCCTGTACATTGAATAAATACAGATGAAGCAAACTTGAGTAGTCAAAGCAGTAAATTCAACTGAAATCTCACTAGTGGATTACTGCAAACCTGTATGTTCCAACCCCGCGTGAGAGATGCCCCACAAAGCACTGTAGCAGCAGATATCTTCTCATCATCCGATCCTTTGACTGCGACCTCAAACAATTTCTCGAGCTCTGCTAAGCTTCCATAAAATCCAGGAGCTTAAATTTCAGTTGCTTTCAGTAAATTAAAAACAAAGCATCTGATTCTACCTGGCTAAGAAACAAAAAGGAATAACTGACGACGAGACAGAACTTAAGTTAAACTAGAGTGCAACCATTCTTCTCACTGAGGCAACACTGGAAATGTGCTTAAGCTGTGGTTCCCTTAGGTTAAGACTTCGAAACTTGGCAACTTACAATTTTTAATGTTTATAAATTACATATGGATCATGAGTTTGATTGATGACTATGTGGATGCAGCAGTGTACAGCTATTCGAGCAACACGAAACCAAAAGAAAATAATAATTCATCTACCTTGAAGCAGGAACTGAAACCAATGCATTCACCATTGCAACATTTAGTGGGGCCCCTTTCACAAAAGATGACCAGCAAGGTACTTCATTCGGGAGCATATGAGGTATTTGGTTGATTCGGCCATTAACATAGCCAGGCCATGAATAGGCCGATGTATCCAGTATGTTTCTTGCAATACAAGCCTCAACTATCAGGTGGCGCATGTTTCCAGCTACGAACAGAAAGTATGTTAGGCAAGAAAGATGCCCATAACATCAACAAATGACGACATTCAAGCGACATTAATCATGAAGCATATGATGACAAACATATTGGTTTAACTTCAATTTGACAGAGCAGAATTTTGATTAGCTTACAGCAGTTGATAGGCATCTCCTTCATGTTTATGACATCAGAACATGACTTTCCAACATTGCCACCAGACAAAAACAAGATTGCCTTTGTGGCAGCCTTGTTGGCAGCAGAAACAACGCACTGTGGAGGAGCCAGCAAACCAGGGAATTCACCAAGAACCTGCAAACTTGCAATAAGATCATTTCGCAGCTTCTCCATGACAAATGCTATCTCTTCCTCTTCAATAAGGTTTGCGACCACAAGAGGTACAATACATAATGACATGCACAGCCTTGTGTCCAGGCGAGGAATCGGTCCCTCAATAGGATCTCTTTCCTAGCAATAAATAAAGATAAGAAAATCAGAACAGTCGTTGGATACTGAAAATCTGTACATATCATGGATGACAGAATAACATACACATAACAACAGATTTTAATTTAGCCTAGTTAACTCAAGAGAAAATGAGCACAACAGATTTGAAACAGCAAGAATGAGCTTTAGGTAAAGAAAGTTTCGGGATTATAGCAGCTGTTTGAGCATAAACAAATAACTGAACCAATCAAAAAAGCACACAGAGTTAGTAAAGCTTGCAAGCAAGAAAAAATGCACTTTATTGGTGACCATGTAGTGATGAAACCACAAACAGTAAGAGATTGTCCAACCCTTTGAACAAGTCGGAGAGCTGCTATCCAAAGACCCAAGAAGGTGTCATGCCAAGTGCTCCTATTAATTTCTTTAAGTGTTTTAGCTAGACCTGAAAATTTGAAATTCTTGAGTCATTTTCATTATATATTTGAGATATCTCCTCTACAGCAAAAGTCACAAGTGAAGAAATATGGAATCTGTAATTTACCGGTAATGATTTCTATCGCACTAGTTGGGTTTACTTGGTATCCATCCATAGCATCTTCAAATACCAGATCAAGAGGAAGCCAGAGTGAAGAGAGACTTGCTCCATGGCATAAGCCAGCGAAAGAAGCCAGAGATCCATAGTCCACGATTGCATCGGACTTCCATAATGAATTTACTTTGCTATCACGATAACACGTAAATCGTCTATCTGAAATCAACTCCAATAGAGCCCCAGAATTTATAACCTTGGAATTTTTTAAGGCCAATGAATTTTCTCCAAGCACTTGCACTCTCTGGACAAATTCATTCCATTCTGAAACCCTGAAAAAAAATGGACAGCTAACATTTTAAACACTTCACGAGGAGAAAACACTAGTTAATATTCAGGTCATGATTAAGCAAAACATCTGCCAAGGCAAATTAAAAGACATGATCCCATAAGACAAAACAACAAAAGCTTTAAATGATTAATCCAAGCTTCAACAAAGCAGATGGATCGTTAATATGATTTCAGATGAACTAGTATGCATACCTGTTGTAGCTCACCAAGTATAGCAATCTGGAGGTCACATTATTTCTAAGAAATTCCGCAATAATCTCGATAGCCATGGTGGTATTTGAAGTTTGTAACTTGTCCTGAGATCCGTTTTTCTCATTCTTTCTCTCAGGAATATCAATTTCCATTCCATCAGACTTAATTAGCCACTGTGAGCTACTATCTTGGCTTAAGTCTAGTAAACCTTCATCACTTAAGGATGCATCTAGCAGTTGTGACACCATCTTAAAGACGAATTCTACTACAATTATACCCGGTTTGCTTGTTTCCAGACCAGATAACTCTGAAAGACGAAGAATGTTGGCTACTGAATTCATCACGCTGTACAAAGTACAAGGAATATAAATTACCAAGAAAAACAAACATGTTAAGGTAACAACTAGTATACCAAAAAGGAAGTAATTGTATTCTCTTTTTCTACTTCTTTAGAGTGAGGAAACAATGTTCATTAAAAGCATGTAAGATTTTTAGTAACAATTTCAACAGAATCCAAAAACATTTGAATGAAACAGTAATAAGAAGAATCAAGAGACTCACTTCTCGTAATGAGGTCCACTAATATGATCTTTAATCCTGAATATATTTCTCTTGAGAAGCTCCAAGTATATTCTATAAGCTGCTAGTTGACTACACCGGTTTGGAACAACTCTGCAAAAAATCACAAACACATGAACTACAATAACACAACGCCCAAATCTAAGATCCATATCCAAAATCGCTAGTTTCCATTCACAAATTTACAATCCAAAAATCGGAAAACAATCGATGATTCGAAGAATCGAGAAACCTGTTGGAGAGCAGAGAAAGAACAACGAGAGGAGAAACAAGGTTCAAAGCCATAGCTCTTTCAAGAAACTTCCAGAGAATAGGAACGTTATTATCCCAGCAAATGTACGAAACGAGAATCTCCGCAAGCTCCGTCGAAGGGAAGTCCACGACGGATTTCAACTTCGCAGATAAGTGAGAAGCATAAAGACGAGCATCGACGCAATTTTCCTCCGCCATCTTCGTCAACTCAATTACACAATCCCAGACGGTTCTCCGTCCGGGAACCACCATTTTTTCCGATCAATCTCTGTGGAGACGACGAGAGAGAGAAGGCGGTTAAAGACACAGAAGCTCTCAGATTTGATTTGGCAAAAGAGGAAGCGTGTGTATATGTGTAACTTTGTGTGTATATGTTCAACTTGTGTGCGGCTGTGCAAATGACTGAATAGTCCCTCGTGAGAAAGAAAGAGAGGATTTTTGGTGGTCTTGGTAGTGCGTGTGAACGTCCCGAGACAAAAAAATGAGATAGACGTCAAAAAGACTTGGCCATTTGCCAAATCTATACTGTTTTGTGAAATTGTGTGATTTCTTCAAAAGTTTTATTGGATTGACATTATAAGATTAAGACTGTTAACGTCTTGGATCATCCTGTCTCATACTAAATAATAACAAAAAATTATATTTATATATTTAACTAAAAAAAAAGTTATTTTATTTTTATTAATATTTAGGCTGTTTCACATTTACCCTTTTGCATCGCATCGTTAACATTTAGAACATATACGTTAGAATTTTTATATTATAAATTCTCAATTTTTTTGTTATTTTCATTAATCTTCTAATTGAAAGATAGTTATATTATAATCATTATTTAAACACTAATAAGTTAAGGCAGATAGATGGTGGCAAGAGAGTTACAAAGCCATGATTTCCAAGTCTGACTTTTGGGACAAATATGCATGAAAGACTAATGCAAGAAGAGCTTTTAGGTAATAATGCAAGAAAAATCCATTTTAGTCAAATTTCCAACTTTGGTTATGCGTCTAATGGATAAACATTACCATTTGTTGCCAGATAAAAAAAACATAACCATTATCTATAGATCTATAAGTTCAAAATTTCAGCGCAGTAAATAATGAGAAATTATATGTACTGATAAAGAGAGCTCAACAACGTCTGTTCCAAATATTGCCATTTTGGCATCCAATTCAAAGAGTTTAAATACAAATAATTTATTCCAAAAAAATATACAAATAATTTATTTCAAAAATAAAAAAACTTGTCGACGACATTTTGAAATTCAGTCCATGCGTTTTTAGGATTCGTTTTGTCCGGATTTTATAAGAAGTTTATAATAAGTAGCAAAATAATATTAAAAAAAGTTGTCTCAAAACATTTAACACTGCATTTTTGTTTTTATTATTATTTTATTATAAATTATGACAACTGTTACATCAACGATTTTACAACGGACATATCTTCAATCTTGATAGGTGGACTTCTATGAAAATGTAGTATGAATTAGTCTTACCAACAAAAACGAATTTTACATTAAGAAAACAAAGAATATAAACTAGTCATTTATTCATTTTACGGAATTCTTTTGAAAATACTATAAATGTTGTAGAAATTTTGAGTATTATACACTCGATTTTAGAGATTTAAAATTAACATTTTGGATATGTACTCCCTATTTCGTAGAATCAAAATGTTTTTTTTTTTAATTAGAAGATGTTTTCAAATTTTTGTGCAAATTATATATTGATTTATCTGTGAGCATTTGTATTATGCAGTCTTTTTCATATTTTTTCAATTGTTTTAAATTATATATTTTTTTGGTCTATACGTTTTTAGTGAAAATATTTTATATTTTGAAATACGGAGAGTATGAATTGTTGAAATATCCTTATTATTATTAGTTAGTGGAAAAACTAAAAATACCACTTTGACAAATTTTGAATAAATACCATTATTTATAATCAATTAATGAGGAATTATGGAAATATACTATGATTTGTTATTAATGAGAAATTATCTAAATATTGTGCTATACTTTAACTATTAATTAGTAAGAAAATTGTTGATTGTATTGTTAATATAAGACATTTTTAATATAAAACCAACCAATACAAACTGTTTTTCAAATTACTTCAATACTTATATCATCCTTAATGACTACTAGGTAACTTCTTTTTTAAATACATAACAACAAAAAAGTGAAATAACATGACATAGAAGTTTTAGTGAGAAATCTCCCGTTGCAAGAAAATGGTAGAGTTTTGAAATTTATTGGTCAATCTCTTCACTAAATACAATCCTCGTATGTAATAGTTCTTTTTAAAAAAATTCAATAATAAATTAGCAAAGACATGTACTCGAATCTAACCATTACCTACCTGATAGACTCCAAGTTTTTGGATCTAGAGATGATCTTGCTCCATTTGTTTATAAGATTAAAGAGGACATAAAAGCTGGATTCATGTGGGTCATCCATTTCTTCAATTCACCAACTTCTTAGGTTCCGCATCTTTTGTACTTTCCTTCTAATTTTAATCTTGCAATATACTACCTTTTTTCTTTATCCAGAAAAATATATATATATTTATATATATAAATTTCTAAAGTTTATGTATATGCATGGTATCATAAGAAAGCATTGAATATTTATTCCTCTGCTACTAATCTCATAAATTTGTTTCTCGAAATGCATTGTATTTTACTTACAAACACACAAGTCAAACGTCAGTGTTAAATTTTGTTCTAATCTATAGAATTTTGTACCAAGATATTAGGTTTTACCAAAAACTTTATAAACTTCAGGTTTTAGATTGTTAATGATTTCAGTTTGGTCCATTTCTTTTCATGTGTTGTTTTTCCTGAATAAAATTATATTCAGTACTATAGCGTTATTATTTGTTTTTTTTATGGCAAAAAAAAATCCTAAAAACTGGATATTATTATCATTAAGACGTACATGATAGCAAAACATGATTGAAATCTCAATAGAAATATTTGAACTACAGTTTTCTAATTTTAAAATGAATCTTTCAACTATTGAATCACTATAAATTGGTTGTAAATTTGTCATCATTTAGATAAAAACGTAGAAACATGAGTTTTGAGGAGGATTTCATCCATAGTATTTTAAACTCGATTTAATTAAAAAAGCATGAAATTGTCGTATTTTCCCATCACAAAAAGAGGATAAAAAAGCAAAATAGAATAATAGTGAGGAAAAAATGAAAAAGATAATTGGATTAGTGGTTAGTAGTAGGTGGAGATGATGTTAGTGGAGGTTGGGATGGTCCATCACCAGTTTCTAAAGTCACATTGTTTGCTTTAATCAATGGACATCTCGAATTGAAATGCAGCATGTAACTAGCTTTTCTAAAATACAATTATCTATACACCAAATTGTTTATGGTTCTCATTTTTCTCGTTAGAAAAATTAAGATTCAAGCGATTTTTATCCTGCTGGCCACTGTTCAACAAAACTACCATCATACGTTTGGGTTCATGGATTTGAATTCGCAATTTTTTTTATAATACAAGTTGCTTGTTTTAAAAGTTTCATACGCATAATTCCGTCTTAAACTATTTTGAATTTTCTATGAATCTTTTATTAAAATTTTATTTGATGTGCTTTGTAAAATTGAATATTCCAATTATATATATATATATATAATTATATATATTTATTTATTTATCTCAAGCTATTTATTTTTTAGATCAGAGAGCAACCTCAGATACAATTAAGGTAACTTGACTCAAGCCTTCAACTGTTTCAATTGTTTTTGTTTTGGGTTTTGAACGAATGAGAATGCAATTTTTATAACTGGATTCTAAAGGTTAAGAAAACTTCAATGGTTCTTAGTGTGTTCTTTATCACCTTATTGATTTAAGCTATTGTGATTTAGGGGTTTTAACGTGTAAAGTTGATATTGAAGATATGATTGAGATACACTTGTATCTGTCAAATATCATGATCGTAAATGTGATTGATATGATTGTAAATGTGATTGAGCATAGTTAGGAACTTCCTGTAATTAGCATTCTCTAGACCCTTCTCTTCTTCTGTATAAATAGCTATGTAACATCTCTCAGTAAGATATATGAATTACATTTCTAATAGTTGATACAATAAGAAACGTACATGACTTCATCAATTTATGTTAATAGTTTTATTAAATTTTACATTGTCCAGGACCATGGATATGGATTCAGAGACACAACCACCGGAGGATTTGGATACTCATTACACTATGCCTCCTCCACTTGCTCCAGAATGTAAAAGTCACAAATGGAGAATACAAGTCATAGGTAGTATGAATCCACTAAGTAATATGTTTTTTATTGGGTCGTGTATATGTTAATTTGATTTACTATATACTAATTCAATTTTTTTGTTAATCTATATGTATTCATCAATAAGATACTGATGGGAACATAGAAGGCAAATCGCTGACATCTAAAGATGTTTGGAAAATGCAAAACAACCAAGTGAGTGTGCATTTCGATGATGACGGACAACCAATTGGAGATTCTGGAGGTTTACTTGGATCATGGTTAGGTCAATTAAGCCATGATGTGAATTTGCTACCCATTAACTACAGCGATTGGAGGAAGGTTAATCCTCACACAAAAGAAAGGGCATGGGAAGTAATTCATGTCACACTTAACATCTATTTATCTTTATTTATTTTGTTTTTAAGTAAGGGATGTTCTAAGACAATATTTTTGTCTGATGATTTGTTTTATGTGTTTCATTTCAGTCCAAATTTCGGTTTGATGATCCGATGATGAGAAAGGAATATGTGATGGGTGCATTAGGTAACAAATGCAAGGATGTCAAACGACGTCTTTGGAAAGATAACAAAAAAAGCAACCCAAACGAAATGTTGCATAATCGACCCGAGAATGTTCCTGAGGACCAGTGGTATCATTTAGTCCACATGAGATTCACTGAAAAGTGGCAGGTATAGTTTATTCCTTTTATTTAGTTGTATGTCTATGTACCAAATGCAAGTAATGTGTTTTAAACATGTGACTTTTCAGAAAATGCAAGCCCGAAATGCAGAGAACCAAAAAAAAAAATACCATGCCTCACTTAAGTGGAAGAAAGAGTTTCCCAAGGCTAAGAAATGAGATTGTAAGTAACTTAGTTCTACTATAAATCGAATATATTATACTGATATTGTATAATTTTTATGCATGTATCTTTAAAGAAAATCCAGACCGGAAAAACACCATGCCGAGCAGAGTTTTTCATTCAGACTCGTAAGAAACCTGATGGAAATTTTGTATGTGAGGAGGCACAAACCCGTGCGGTTAGTTTTGACCATTGATTGACTATTATTTTTTAAACTAACTCACTGCTAAATAGAATGAGAGCTATGAGTTTTGGCTAATACGTTTTGGTTGTGAATATCAAAGAAAACAAGTTTTGAGTTGTTTTGTTGTAGTTTAGTGGATTTACTAGTTTGTTATGCTGGATATTTATATGTTACTTGCTTTATTTTAGGAAGCACTTACAACTTTGTTGAGCCAAAATCCGCGAGTCAGAAACAATGTTACAGCTACCTTGGATGATGAATATGCTCAAGTGTTTGGTCCAGAGCATCCAGGACGAGTACATTGTGTTGGTCGTGGACCCACACCTTCAAAATTATCGAGACGCTTCACTGCAACTAGACCAGAGGTAGAGAATTCTGAAAAAGTTGTTCGGCTGGAAACACAAGTGGGAAAGTTAGGAGATCAAGTTAAGGGACTGACTACGTTCGTCCAACAAATCCTTGGTACTGCAACCCGTGAACAGGTAAATAATACCATGATAACTTTAAGTTAATTTTCGGTATTATAATTTTAATTTTGAACGTTCTAATGTATTGAGTATTTATTTAGCCACTTGCATGGGTTACAAATTTTGCTGAAGCTTTTGCGGACATACCAAATCCAGCTTTTGCAACCATCCCAAATCCTAGTAATCCTCGGGTAAATGGTATTTACATTAATGATTGTGGTAATAGATATTTAGATGATAAACTAATTTGTTGTATGACTTAATTTCAGGAAATGAATGAGGAAATAGATGAAGAAATGGATGTTGGTGCTAATGGATTTCGAAACTTTTTAGGATACGGATGATGCATGGTGCCAACGTTTACGAGTTCAAATCATGTTAGTCATGACTCATGATCGACACTAGAATTGCAAACTTTCTTAGCAGTTTTAGTTTTCTTTATGTTTTATGCATTTGCATTTTGCAATTTGGATGAATTATGTAGTTTACTCTTTAATACATTAATTCGTAATTTTATTTGGTTTTTCGTATTTAGTTAATTAATTTTGGAATTTTAATAAATTTAATAAACAAAGCAGTACTATTTATGTGATCGATTATATGTATCAATTTTTATATGTGATTCCACTATTAGAATCATTTATGGAAAATGATATATGGTTAATATCAGTTACGAATAATTGATAGTAGTTCTTCAACTCGGTTATTATAACTGATGAAAGAAGCATAATCATTTATAAAAATTGACACCAATCTTAGCATCAATTATTGAAAAGCGATAATAAAAATTAACATCATTTATTATAACCGTTACAATAGTTAAAATCATTTAATTATAATTATAAATATTGACATCGGCTACAACAATCGATATAAATCATTTGTATATTTGTATCAATTATCAACAAACTGATTAGAAATATTTGCATCCATAATTCATGAGTCGCTTTTTTAAGTGATGCAAAATGCATTTACATCAATTAGAAGCAATACAAATATTTAAAATAAATGATACACTTTGACCCTTTTTTTGTAGTGACTTGTATATGGAGGAGAAGAAAAAAGTCGTGTTGTTTATGTTTTGTTGTATATCAAAAATTGTTGCAGAAAGAATAGTAAACTTTGAAAGTCCACCATATGATCAACATACATCTTAAATCATTCCTTTTGTAATGTTCGGAGACTTACAAAAAGATGCTAATCAAGATTTCGATCAAGAAATGACAGCTTTTTTATATCATAATAATAAATAACAAGTTGGAGATAAACAAAACATAATAATTTGATTCGTATTAGTCAAACTCAAATCCCTAAACCGAGAGAGAGAAGTGGAGAAGAGATCGAACCCAAAACAAAAAGTCCCTTTATAATTCTGTTAATTAATTTAAGAGGTGTTTGGTTAATGTCTCCTTCAAGTAAAAACCATATCTTGGTTAGTGAACACACACATACTAGTGTGGCTCAATGCTCATGTCTTTTGTTTTTCTGACCAGTTGTCTGAAAACGATGGCGTTTGTGCTTCCAGATTTAAACTGAGCACCTTCTTTCAATCTTCACACCAAATTCCATCATTTCTAGTTTGTACCTTTTCCACTTTGATTCTTCCAATAATCCAAGATTTTATCCATTGATAATTTGTTACGTTCTAATAGTTTATTTAGTTGCGTAATTTGTTTCTCATTTATGTAATTATGAAAGCAACTTTTAATATCACTTCCACTTGGCCAGTCGAAATGTACCACACTTTCGACCCATTAGAAAATCATGTGAGTACGGTATCCGGCGGCTACACTCATCCTAGGTTATTAGTCGGGTGGTAAAAACATATATTACCCCTTTGATACTAGCATTTTTTGATATTTTTTCTTTTTTTACCATTTTCTTTCTCTTTATTATTCCAACTATTTTAGTTTACTTTACATTTTTACCAATCACACCAATAAAAAAATAGAATATCAAAAGTTACTATCTCATTTCTATATATTTAACAAAAGAATATAAATAATTTGGATAACATGTGAAATACAAAAAATTCAAATATTTAAAATCATTATTCAAACTTTCACCAATTCGGATAAAAGTCGAATCCGGATTCACGTAGTTTAATTTTTTTGATAATTTTGAACATTTTAAAACTTTTAACTATCCAAACAAACAAGATGGTTGTCTTGGACAATTACATGTATAATGTATTCTTATTGCTGAAATCATATTTTTTGTCAACCTGTTAAACAAATTATTATAATAGTCCCAACCAATAATTATTGTTACTCACTTACTCTTATCCGTAAAGTGTAGGTAGTTCGGATTATATTATGGGGTAATAAACGAGATGTTTTTGGTCAAGCGGGAGTTAAAAAGAAAATGTCAAATGGGGGTTTGTATTGTGTGAGAGTTTCGCAAAGTACAGCTAAGCCGCACCATATCATCTAATTATTTCAGGTCTCTCCAACGAATTCGAAGTGTCTGGTCTAATAGTTGTTGGTTGAATGTTTACTACTATTATTATTATTATTATTATAATCAAAAGTGGTATGTTTTTTTATTGTTACGGTTTTCCATTGTCACATGGTGAACCAGACGGATAACGACGCGTTACATTTATTGGCTTCTTGCATTAGAAGTCATAACTTGCTGGCTCCTAAATATCATTCTTTAATTTAGATATTTATAAAGAAATTAATACTATATGTCTAAGTCCTAAACTATTGCTTTTTGTTATGTTTTGATTTAGTTTCATTAATGCATTATAAACGTTTCTTTCTTCTTCTAATTACCAAACTAATAAATGAAGACATGAGTGAGGCACATGACCATGGACATATTATATTACAAAAGAAGAAGAAAGAAGAATGAGATCAATTTTGCTCGGTCTTACCATTTCTCAGTTAACTCCTAAACGAAACAAGTTGCTTCCTAATCTCACCAATTTTGGTTCAACCTGTTTCCTAATATAACACATTAGAGAAGGCACGATTATTGCTTAGATAGAGAGCTTAACATTCGTTGCTAAAGTAAAAGTCAAATAAATGTAACTAAAGTGAATATGCTTCTTCAACTAGTCTACACTATGTTTTTGGGCCAAAAAGAATGAGAGTTACTCATAAATAATCTTATATATGTCCAACGGACGAACCCTATGATCTCCCATACTAATTTAGAAAGATGAAAGATCAAAGCCTGTTTCTTATTTAAGATGCGTTTACTATAATAATGAAAATCTAATTTTTGTTTGTTTTCCTATTTATACTGTGAGATGTAGTAGTCTTATTTATACAATAATTTTTAAAATTATCTTCTAAAAGAAATAAGTAGGTGAAATTTGTATACTGAAAAATAGAATATATTGTTTAGCAATTAATTATAAAATTTAGATGAAATATGATTGGAACAATCTTTTTGAAGTAAAAAATAAAGCAAATGAGATTTTTTAATTGAAAATATGCTTCTCATTTGCTTCATATTTTTCTTCATTTGGAAAAAAACTCACATTTGAAAGAAAAAATGAAGCCAATAATTGGAAATATCTTAAAGTCACATTTTTTAACCAAACCGAACCAATCAAAAAAAATTCACGCGGATTAAGTTTTAACCAAAAACAAATGAACTAAACCAAAATTTTGAAAATTCTCTTAACGGTTTTTTTTTTTTTGTCAAACGGATTGTTGGAATTTGAATTTGAATTTGTATATGCATTTGAATGGGCCTTGGTATTGGGCTTTTTCACTCATTTTGACCTTTGAAATTTGGATTTTTTAATTAAAAGGAGGAAAAATGAATAAAACAAAGAAAATTAGCCGTTTGAAAAGAGGCTTGCTTCTGTGTAATCTTCTTCTTTACCGTTTCTGATTTTGTCTCTGCGGTTTTGCTTTCTTCTTCATTGATATTTTTTGTTTCCCCTTTGATATTGAAAATCGAAAATAGGTTTTATATAGGTTAAATCGAAGATTGTAAAAGTAGATTTAAGAATCAGAAACCCAAAGAAGAAAATAGCCTCCGAATCTTGATTTCATGTCCAATCGCCATGAAAAAGGTGCGTTCTCTTTGATTTGGTTGATTCATCGTAATTTACGAATCTGATCAATTTCTACTTCTTCGTCATGTGAAGGTTTCTGGGATGTTTTTGATTAGTTTGTTTAACGAAGCTTTTTCGAAATCGGAGTGATATGTAGACGGAGATTTAGGATCAGAATTCCGTGGAAGCGATTTAGACTCAATTTCTAAAAGGTACGATCTCCACTATCCCTAGATTTTTTTTCTAAAAGGTGCCATCAGAAATCCGAGTGATTCTTTTTGTGTTTCCCTTTGCCTAGTGCTCAGAGAAGTTACCTGAGTAACCTAGCAGCAACCTCTTGTACATGGTAGCTTCTCTTTAGATGCTTAATTAGTGTACATAATCTATTTGATTGGTTTGAATGTTTTACAACTTTTCATTTGTTGCCTAGTGATCAGAGAAGATACATGAGTAATCTACAAGAACGCTCTTGTCAAACATATTGGTATGGTTCTTCTTGTGTTCCTTAGATTTCAATAAACTCCCTCCTGTAGATGGAAGCATTGCCTATTAATGAACTTCTATTAAAATGCTTAATTAATGTTCCCTCCTGATGTGTTTTAAACGTTCTTTGGAAGCTTGACAGTTTGCAGGATAAGTCAGCTTCTTTGATTGAAATGCAGTTGTTTGCGACACAGAAATCTCAAATCAGAAACTAAACAAGAAAAAAAGGTAACATAGGAGGTTTTGAGAACTCATGAAGTCATACAGTAAGTGAGATATTGTGTTTGTTTTTATAATTCAACTTGTTATTTATGCTTTTCTCTGATAATCTCTCTATGTTTCTCTGTTTATTTAAATGCAGCTGTCTTCTCCACGGGGCCTCTCAAACGCGTAAAACAACCCAAGAAAAAAAGATGTAGTGAATGTGGTATTAAAACTCACGTACCTTGAGAAAAATTATATCTATGGTGAGTTTTCTTACCAAAGAGACAAAAGCTAGTTATTATTTCATTGATGTTAAGTTCGGCATAAGTCACAAAATGGGATATGAGCGAACAAATCTCTGGAGTTTGGCTTACTTACTCATTTATTTCTGATCTTAAAAAGACCATCTGACTAAAATTTTTGGTTATCTTGTGACTCTCTATCTCCTTTGGACTGTCTTATATTTTTCCAAGTATGTTCTCTTGAATCTTTGCTTGGAGGTTGATATTAATTTATTGCTGTTATTAAGTGTTTTTTTGTTTTTTGTATGCATTTGGGAGGTGACTGGGTAAGATGGTTTCTTCGATTCAATTGTCGTTATCTCTACGCCAACTCTCAAATGCAGAAAACAACATAACAGAATGATGTGATGGATTAAAACAAGAGTAAGATAAGTTCTGAGAACTCAGGAAGCAATACACAGTAAGAAATTAAAATTTTAATGCAAATTCAAATTATTTTTCTCGATATGTAATTGCTTTTCTGATTTTCTTTCTTTTGTGTCTTTGGAGACTTGGAATTTTGCAGGTAAGTGTCCACGATTCAAATTTAGAGCTGTTGTCATTTACAAGCAGTTATGCACACATCACACAAAGCTAATGGAAGAGTGAGAAATTGAGTTCTTACTTGCTTTTTCTCAAGATGTTATACTTTCTCTCTGATTATCCCTCTCTCTGTCTTTGGAGGCTTGACAGGTCGCTGGCTAAGAGTGTGAGACCAATACAACCAGCTCCTGAACCACAAGTCTCATGGGATCTCTGGCACAAGAGATAAGGAAGACTGTTTTCCCCCATATTTCAATTTGATATAGATAAAGACACATAAGAAAAAAAAATGATAGATAGAAAGTATAGAAGGCATGAGAGTTGTGAGGTCTTAAATAAGATGTGCTCTCAAGTTGTGTCTAAGAATAATGGGTTATCTCGTCTGTGTGATTCTCAAAATCAGGCCTGCTAATGGTGTGATGGATGCGCTGGAAAGGATCAAGTAGATTCTCAAGGAGGCTGGTCAAATTATTTTGGTACGGTTCTTTCTACGTTCCTACGATTTCAATTCTCTAAATGTCACACGGCTTTCTCATATTCATTTGTTGCTTAGTGATCAGAGAAGATACATGAATAATCTACAAGAACCCTCTTGTCAAACATATTGGTATGGTTCTTCTTGTGTTCCTTCGATTTCAATAAACTCCCTCCTGTAGATGGAAGCATTGCCTATTAATGAACTTCTATTAAAATGCTTAATTAATGTTCCCTCCTGATGTGTTTTAAACGTTCTTTGGAAGCTTGACAGTTTGCAGGATAAGTCAGCTTCTTTGATTGAAATGCAGTTGTTTGCGACACAGAAATCTCAAATCAGAAACTAAACAAGAAAAAAAGGTAACATAGGAGGTTTTGAGAACTCATGAAGTCATACAGTAAGTGAGATATTGTGTTTGTTTTTATAATTCAACTTGTTATTTATGCTTTTCTCTGATAATCTCTCTATGTTTCTCTGTTTATTTAAATGCAGCTGTCTTCTCCACGGGGCCTCTCAAACGCGTAAAACAACCCAAGAAAAAAAGATGTAGTGAATGTGGTATTAAAACTCACGTACCTTGAGAAAAATTATATCTATGGTGAGTTTTCTTACCAAAGAGACAAAAGCTAGTTATTATTTCATTGATGTTAAGTTCGGCATAAGTCACAAAATGGGATATGAGCGAACAAATCTCTGGAGTTTGGCTTACTTACTCATTTATTTCTGATCTTAAAAAGACCATCTGACTAAAATTTTTGGTTATCTTGTGACTCTCTATCTCCTTTGGACTGTCTTATATTTTTCCAAGTATGTTCTCTTGAATCTTTGCTTGGAGGTTGATATTAATTTATTGCTGTTATTAAGTGTTTTTTTGTTTTTTGTATGCATTTGGGAGGTGACTGGGTAAGATGGTTTCTTCGATTCAATTGTCGTTATCTCTACGCCAACTCTCAAATGCAGAAAACAACATAACAGAATGATGTGATGGATTAAAACAAGAGTAAGATAAGTTCTGAGAACTCAGGAAGCAATACACAGTAAGAAATTAAAATTTTAATGCAAATTCAAATTATTTTTCTCGATATGTAATTGCTTTTCTGATTTTCTTTCTTTTGTGTCTTTGGAGACTTGGAATTTTGCAGGTAAGTGTCCACGATTCAAATTTAGAGCTGTTGTCATTTACAAGCAGTTATGCACACATCACACAAAGCTAATGGAAGAGTGAGAAATTGAGTTCTTACTTGCTTTTTCTCAAGATGTTATACTTTCTCTCTGATTATCCCTCTCTCTGTCTTTGGAGGCTTGACAGGTCGCTGGCTAAGAGTGTGAGACCAATACAACCAGCTCCTGAACCACAAGTCTCATGGGATCTCTGGCACAAGAGATAAGGAAGACTGTTTTCCCCCATATTTCAATTTGATATAGATAAAGACACATAAGAAAAAAAAATGATAGATAGAAAGTATAGAAGGCATGAGAGTTGTGAGGTCTTAAATAAGATGTGCTCTCAAGTTGTGTCTAAGAATAATGGGTTATCTCGTCTGTGTGATTCTCAAAATCAGGCCTGCTAATGGTGTGATGGATGCGCTGGAAAGGATCAAGTAGATTCTCAAGGAGGCTGGTCAAATTATTTTGGTACGGTTCTTTCTACGTTCCTACGATTTCAATTCTCTAAATGTCACACGGCTTTCTCATATTCATTTGTTGCTTAGTGATCAGAGAAGATACATGAATAATCTACAAGAACCCTCTTGTCAAACATATTGGTATGGTTCTTCTTGTGTTCCTTCGATTTCAATAAACTCCCTCCTGTAGATGGAAGCATTGCCTATTAATGAACTTCTATTAAAATGCTTAATTAATGTTCCCTCCTGATGTGTTTTAAACGTTCTTTGGAAGCTTGACAGTTTGCAGGATAAGTCAGCTTCTTTGATTGAAATGCAGTTGTTTGCGACACAGAAATCTCAAATCAGAAACTAAACAAGAAAAAAAGGTAACATAGGAGGTTTTGAGAACTCATGAAGTCATACAGTAAGTGAGATATTGTGTTTGTTTTTATAATTCAACTTGTTATTTATGCTTTTCTCTGATAATCTCTCCCTGTTTCTCTGTTTATTTAAATGCAGCTGTCTTCTCCACGGGGCCTCTCAAACGCGTAAAACAACCCAAGAAAAAAAGATGTAGTGAATGTGGTATTAAAACTCACGTACCTTGAGAAAAATTATATCTATGGTGAGTTTTCTTACCAAAGAGACAAAAGCTAGTTATTATTTCATTGATGTTAAGTTCGGCATAAGTCACAAAATGGGATATGAGCGAACAAATCTCTGGAGTTTGGCTTACTTACTCATTTATTTCTGATCTTAGAAAGACCATCTGACTAAAATTCTTGGTTATCTTGTGCAGTTGGCGATTCTCTATCTCCTTTGGACCGTCTTATCTTTTTCCAAGTAAGTTCTCTTGAATCTTTGCTTTTTCTTTGCTTGGAGGTTGATGTTATGTCACTTTTCTCTACAGCAGCAAATCCCATAGCCTATGATGTAGCGGACCTTAGAAACTCACAAGCCAGATAATTTCTTATGAGTTATTTGCAATCACATAAAGAATGCACATATACATACATGCATACATAACATACATAGCATACATACATGTCACATATCATCTATCCTTATGCGACTATGCATAGTTGCTTAATTGTTATAATTTTGTTACATACATAATTGTTGTGTTTCTTTGATTCTTTGTTCTCTTACTTTCTGCCTTCATTCCCTGCTTACTTACCTGTACCTTGTTTGTTTTTACTTCCTTGATTCATTGCTTCTTGCTTCTTTGATTGTCCATATTTTTTTCCTTGATATTTTTTAGCTTCTTGCTTCTTTGATTAACTTGCTTCCTTGTTTCCTTGCTCCGTTCCTTTCTTGCATGCTTAATTTCTTACATAATGTCTTTCTTTTTTAAGCTACTGTAATTTCTTTTTGACTTCCTTACTTTCAGTCCTTAATTTTCTCACTAACTCTCTCACTCTATCTTCCATTGAAATATGTATTTTGTTTTAGATAGTTCGAGGTTACAATTTAAAACATTACATATGAAGAATCTTTAGAAAATTTTCATGGCAAATTCATAGTCGTCATGAATGTTGCTGTACCACATGGTTGATTGAACAGAACTTTACGCAAAGATCAAGGTATGTCAATTCTTCTCTCTTTACTTGCTACTATAGAGCTATTATTGTGTATATGTACCATGAGTTGTATTGTTCAGACTTTGAGACCTTGTGTTTACTTGCAATTAACTCCTTAACCAAGAGCCTTATGGGATCACTGGCACAAGACATAAGGCAGACATACCTCAATGCACGTATACATGCATATCTTGTTTGTTTTTACTTCTTTGCGTGGTCACTTTTCTCTACAGCGGCAAATTCCATAAGCCAGATAATTTCTTATGAGACTTTTGCAATCACATAAAAGAATGCATACACATATATTCATTCATTGATACCCATACATACCTCAATGCATGAATACATATCATACATACATGTCAATGTTATGTTTTTTATTTTAGTTTTATCAATGCATTTTTTTTTGTCAATAGTTTTATCAATGCATTATAAACGTTCTTTCTGCACATGAGTGAGTCACATGACCATGGCAATAATTTGATGTTTTAGAGACTTTTGTTTGTTTGTTTTATTTTAGTTGGTGTTTTTACGGTTTAAATTTTGCAGATTGCATATGTTGAATTGTTTTGAAACTGAATGATAAAAGATGATTTATTTTAGAAAAATAGAGAATTAAATAATTTCTAAATAGAAATCAAAATGAATCCTTTATGATTCAATCTTCGATCTGGTGCCTGGATTTCGGTGATCTCCGGTTTGTCTTGGTTTCATATGGTAACAAGGTTTCGTCTTTCGGTTACCTTGTGGAAACTCGATGGCGGTCGTTACGGGAAGGATTACTCTCAGGAAATCGTGGTGATTGGAGGAGGATTTGGGAATTTGTTAGGGATTGTGATCAACGTTTAATCACCCATCGATTCTTAATCGATGCTACATATGGAAAGTGGGATCGGGTCGGTATGCAATCGGGTCAGCTAAGGAAAGTTCATGGCGGAGAGGATTTGGGGGTAATTGAGTGCGGATCTTCAAGAGATACGTTAAAAGCAATCAAAGGTAATAGCTACAAGATTACGATTGTGGAGTTGCCTTTCTTGACACGATCGTATCCTCTGATTTGGTTTTGGAAATCAAAAGAAGGAATTAGGGAAGAGAGGGCAAGGATCCCCTATATAAAAGGGCGAAAGGAGCAGTGGGAAGGAGGCATATCATTCTCTTCTTTTCGTTACCGACAAGATTTCAGTCTGAGATTCCATTGCAGTCTCGAGAGTGAGCGATTTTGGTCACGGTTGGGGTTAAGGTATTTGGTTCTTTGGAAGCTAATGGCTCAGGTTAAGGTTCAAATGGGATCGGTTAAGGTGGTTCGTACGGCAACGGTGAATATCGAGTCTCTCGATGTGGAACGACGCATACGACAGTTTGATCTGACCCTCATTGGAAGGGTATGGAATCCCCAATTTGATAACATGGACTCCCTGCTCTATCACATGCCAAAGATTTGGAAGCTGGAGGATAAGGTAGTTGGACATGATCTGGGGGATGGTAAATTTCATTTTCGGTTTCAATCGGAACCGGAACTCATTGAGGTCTTGCGGAATGCACCATACCACTATGACTCGTGGATGGTCTCTGTGGTCAGATGGGAACCATCGGTGGCAGAGGATTACCCCTCTGAAATCAAGTTTTGGGCTCGTGTTAAAGGACTGCCATTTCAATATGGGGCTGCGGATTCTCTCTGAAGTGTGGGAGAGGCATTGGGGACTGCATCAGAGGTTGATGAGGACGCAGGGTATGTGCGGGTAGCGTTTAATGGTTTTGAACCGTTGATTTCCACAGTGGTTATCCCATATAGTAATGGAGATGTGGTAAAAGTGTTCATAGCCTATGACAAGTTGGCTAATCATTGTCAACATTGTTTTAGGCTTACTCACTTGGCGAGCTACTGCCCTGAGCTAAATGCTCAGGCTTTGGGGATTGATGGGGTGGCAGAGGGGTCCAAAAAGCTTAAGGAGGACAGTGTGGACAGTGGAGATCATAGGGGTTGGGAACAAGTCAGAAGGAAATCGGTTAAAAGGACTCATGAGGCAGCTGAGGTCGTTGATAAGGTAGATGCTGGACAGGGTAAAGAAGTAGGCAGGACAGGTAATGCGGCTCATGAGAAGACTGGTAATGGACAGAGAGATGGGAGAGGGTATAAGAGAGAGCTTCACAGAGGTGGTTCATGGGAATCTCACGGTCAAGGTAGGGGAGGGAAGTATTGGGGTGCGTCCAGTCATAATGGACAACCGTTCCGGGGCAGAGATAGTCGTCTTCTGACCCAAGGGAGAGGAAGGGGCACTGTGTGGCCAAAACCGCTCTATGCGCAAACAGGAACCGAGGGACCTAAGCTCGGTAATTCGGTGTATCCAGGTACTACTAGGGAAACCATTACGCGAGACGCAAAAGGGAAAGGCTTAGCAGATACAGATGTGGAATTGATGGGGCTAGATCTACTGGTCGCAGATGCAGGACATAAGGAACATGAAGAAGGGGAGTTGATGGTAGATGACTTTGAGATTGAATCGACTCGAGGTTTGCTCGATGATTTTGCACATTCGGATCTTCCAGAAGGTACACACTTGGATACTGAGATTCAATTAAAGGCATTAACAGATTTAAATATGGAATTAGAGAATTGTAAATTGGTTGTTGATACGAGTCACCCGGAAAAGGTAGATACAAATAATTCAGTGATAGGTGGTGCAGGTAAAAAGTTAGAATCCGGAAGAAATAATGGCTTCGTTGGTATGAATAGTAGGAAAAAGAATTTTATGGTTTTAACCTCTCCTCGGAAAACTGGTGGTAAAACATTATATTCTAAACATGTGCTTTCAGGGAACCCGACGATAAAGGGAGACGTGGCAATTATTTGGAGGAAACCATTGGTTCCAAGTACGGGCAAAAAGAAGTCAGGGATGGTAGCTCTCCCGAAGCTACCGGCTAACACGTGAAGATCATGAGTTGGAACTGTCAAGGACTTGGAGCGGACTTGACAGCTGATACGTTGCGAGATTTATGGAAGAGATTTAAGCCTGAAATATTATTTCTGTCAGAAACAAAACAATGTTTTACTTATTTGGATGTCTTTAAAGTTCAATTTGGTTTTAATAAATTATTTACGGTTGAACCGAGAGGTGCAAGTGGTGGTTTGGCAGTTTTTTGCAATGATGATATTTCGCCAAATATTTTAGATTCAGATAATCGTAGTATTGATATGAATGCCATTATAGAGGGTCAAAACGTGTTCATAACTTTTGTTTATGGGGACCCTGTGGTATCTCTTAGATCACGGGTTTGGGACAAACTCAGCATAAGTGGATTAACTAGATCGGAGCCATGGCTTATGATCGGGGATTTTAACGAAATAATAGGAAATCATGAGAAACAAGGGGGACGGTTACGGTCGGCTACCACATTTGTTAATTTTAACAATATGATTCGGTCGTGTGGAATGTGGGAGTTTCGGTGCACTGGCGATCAATTATCATGGAAAGGAACAAGGAGGAAACATACAATAAGATGCAAGTTAGACCGAGCTTTAGGAAATGCAGAATGGCACTCTACGTACTTACATTCTCACGTTAAGTACTTAGAATTACGTAGGAAATGCAGAATGGTCCGATCATAGGCCGATTTTAGGCGAGTTTAAAATACACAATGAAAGATTACGTAGACCTTTCCGCTTTGATAAGAGATGGATTGGAAAAGAGGGACTTCCTGAAACAGTGGAGACTGGGTGGAATAGGACAAGGAATTTTAGACCGGTGAGTTTAGTGGATAAGATTGCGAACTGCCGTAATTCAATTTCGTGGTGGAGGCGGACAAATATTACCTCCACTCAGGCTGTAATAACAACGTTAAAAAAGGCACTAGAGGAGGCTAATAATGATGATACAATTCCCCAAGAGGATGTGAGAGATATTTGCCGGAAACTTCAAGAAGCATACAGAGAGGAGGAGGAATATTGGAGACAGAAAAGTCGCAAACTTTGGCATAAAAGTGGGGATAAAAACACAAAATATTTTCAGGATTCCACGAAACAAAGACAGGCCAGAAATAGGATTGTTGGTTTGTTTAATGAAAGTGGGGATTGGGTTCAAAAGCCGGTGGAGATCGAGCAAACGGCAACGGCGTACTTTGACGCTTTGTTTACGTCAACCCATCCAACTGATTTCAATGAAATTTTACAAGATATTCAGCCGGTCATTACCGGGGATATGAATGATGTTTTATCGAGAGGTTGGGGAGGAGGAGGTACGAAAGGCAATTTTTGCAATGCATCCAGAGAAAGCTCCAGGCCCGGATGGAATGACAGCTCTTTTCTACCAACGGTTTTGGGCAACGATAAAAGGGAATCTGGTCAGTTTTGTTAGAGAATTTTTCCAAACAGGGCATTTTGACAAACGGTTAAACATGATAAATATCTGTCTGATCCCAAAAGTTGATAAACCTAAAAGGATGGGGGAATTTAGACCCATTAGTTTATGTAACGTGGGTTATAAAATTATTTCAAAATTTTTGTGTCTCAGATTAAAACATTTGTTACCTAAGATTATTTCAGAGACACAATCGGCATTTGTGTCAGGGAGGCTTATCTCAGATAATATTCTGATTGCGCAGGAAATGTTTCATGCGTTACGGACAAAAGACTCCTGCCGGTATGATTTTCTGGCAGTAAAAACGGATATGAGTAAAGCGTATGACAGGATAGAATGGAAATTTCTGGAAGCCGTGCTCCTAAAGTTAGGGTTTGGTATGGTTTGGACATCTTGGATCATGACCTGTGTGCGGTCTGTTTCGTATCAGGTGCTGCTAAATGGTCAGGCCCGGGGACGGATTATTCCTAGGAGAGGGCTCCGTCAGGGGGATCCCCTATCCCCTTATTTGTTCATTCTTTGTACAGAAGTACTAATTGCAAATATTAGGAAAGCAGAAGGGGCATGCCTTTTGACAGGTATTAAAGTGGCACGGCAAAGCCCACCGATATCTCATTTGCTCTTTGCAGATGATAGCTTATTTTTTTTGTAAAGCTACAGAAGAGGAAATAAAAACTATTTTGGAGGTGCTCAAGCATTACGGTAATGCCTCAGGACAGGAAATAAACTTTGATAAATCTTCGATAATGTTCGGACATGACGTGATTCAGGATACCAAGAGTAAGCTAAAAAGTATTATGGGCATTAGTAAGGAAGGTGGTATGAGTTCATATCTTGGTATCCCGGAAACCCTCGGAGGTTCCAAAACAAAAGTGTTTAATTTTCTCACGGATAGATTAAATGATAGAATTAATGGATGGTCGGTAAAGTTTCTATCAAAAGGGGGAAAAGAGGTGTTGATTAAATCGATAGCCCTAGCGCTTCCGACATATATTATGTCATGCTTTCGGCTCCCACAAACGGTATTAGATAAACTAACGAGTGCCATAGCCAAATATTGGTGGAGTTCTAACAAGGACAGTAAGGGTCTTCATTGGCAAGCTTGGGATAGGTTGTGTATAGATAAAGAGGAAGGTGGTTTAGGGTTTCACTCTTTAAAAAATTTCAATACGGCCCTTCTAGCCAAACAACTCTGGCGAATGTATCAGTATCCAAATTCTCTGGTCGCAAGGGTATTCAAAGGCAGATATTTTAGGGATACTCATCCCCTCAGGGCTAAAAAGCCATACTCGCCATCCTACGGATGGAAGAGTTTAATGTCGGCTCAGACATTGTTGTATACCGGAAGTCGGGTGAATCTTGGCTCCGGCAATAGTGTGGCAGTTTGGAAGGACCCGTGGATTTCGGATAATTATCCACGACCGGCACGAGGGAGGGGAATGTCATTACACCCCAACTTAATGGTAAATCATTTATACAATTATGGTACTAATGAATGGCATAGACCAATTTTAGAGGAATTCCTGGAACCTGACGATATACAAATTATCCAAGGATTGGAATTGAGTCCGATTCCTATGGAGGACAAGTTTATATGGCACTTTACGAAATCTGGTAAATACACGGTCAAATCAGGTTATTGGGTTGCGAAAGAACTCGATAAATCCCAGGAACCTAACCTGGGTCAAGAGCCAAGCGTTACGGCTCTGAAAGCGCACGTCTGGAAAATACATTGCCCTCCAAAAATTAGGCATTTCCTATGGCAGGCAATATCGGGTTCCATTGCGGTAATGGAGAGGATTCACCACCGAGGGGTTAGATGCTCCACCATATGCTTGCGATGTGGTATAGCGGAAGAAACGATTAATCATGCTTTGTTTGAGTGTCCAATAGTCCTCGATATTTGGGCATTATTTTTGACACCAAGTGGGAGAGAAATTCTCCCTTTCTCTTCCATTTATACGAATATGGATTTTCTGTTTTGGAGAATTACGAATACAAATACTAATATGGAGGATTGCAAGGCCTTCATCATCTGCATCACGAAATAAAAGAGTGTTTACAGGCGTAGAGGCGGATGTACGTGATGTTTTCAACACGGCGATGAGTGATTGTCAAGAGTGGCTGGCAGCTCAATTAAGAGAGGATGAAACAGAGATTATCATACGTGAGGTACCCCATGTGATGTCTTTGAATAGGTCCCAAGTGCGATGTCAAGTGGATGGCTCTTGGAAGAGTAATGCGACTACCTCATGATTGGGATGGGTATGTCTCCACGGCGATACAATACTAAGTCTAGGTGCCAAAGGAGTAAGCCAACGAAGAAACCCCCTATATGCGGAGATGGAGGCTCTCATATGGGCTATGATCTGTATCTTGGAAAGAGATATGGACTTTCAGACGTTTGAAACAGATTGTTCCGACCTAGTAGATGTCGTCAATCATCCAGAGGAGTGGCCGGCGTTCTCGATCTTTTCAGTCAAGCTCAAGCGCTTACAAGATCGTCTACCCAACTTCTGTTTATCCTACATCCCTCGCACTATTAATCTGAAGGCGGACTGCCTAGCACGTTCAGCCCGAACACGAGATTTTAATTTTTCTTATGTAAGCAACATCCTTCCGGTCTGGATTCCAAGATTGGAGGGTGTTTTCTGATTAATAGTTAGGTTGCCAAAAAAAAAAAAAAAAAATTTTTTTTTGTAAATTTGTGTCAACAAGTTAAAACATCAAACAAGAGTTGTAATACAAAAGAAGCAGAAAGAAGAATCCATTTTCCTCTGTCTTACGTAGACGAAGCAATTTGCTTCAGAATCTCAGTATTTTGGTTGAACATGTTTCTTAGTGTTTTCATATAATAAACACGATTAACTAAAATTATAATATATGAAGGCACAATTATTGCTGAGATAGAGAACATAACATCCCTTCCTAAGTAAAAGTCAAATAAGTCAAGTAAATGTAACTAAAGTGGTTGATAAAAAAAAAAAGGTAACTAAAGTGAACATGCTTCTTCAACTACTATTACTACAACTACTACTAGTCTACTACACTCTGTTTTTGAGCCAAAAAGAATGAGTAACTCATAAAGAATCTGATGAGCCTTTCCCAGCTTTGATGGCGCATTTGATTCAAAAATCCTCGTCAATCTTGAATTCGTAGTTCTTACTTCCATTTTCGAGGCTCGACATAACCGATGCCTTCTGATACTCTCCCACTCGTTTCTCAAAGAAGTTTGTCTTTCCTCTGCAATTTTGTCATAAAAGTACCAGAAACCCACTTAATCAATGAAGATAATACTATTCTTGAAAACTTGTATTGGCAAATTCCTAAAATTTTCAGGTTTGTCTGATCCTAAATTGAGAGAAACAAAGCGATTTATCGACTACTTACTGCAGAGATATGAACTCCATCCAGTCAAATGGATTTTCTGCTTTGTACCTCCTTTCACATCCCAAGGTAACCTACAGGAAAAAAAAAAACGCTACCAAAATTAAATCCAAGGGTACAAACGAAAAGCTAATCCGTGTTTCAAAATGCCGGAAACAAAAGGGAACATGATGGAGTTCTTTTACCAGAAGACGGTCTGCGACAAACTGTATGTACTGACTCATGAGGTTTGAGTTCATTCCAATCAGATCACACGGAAGGGCCTTGCAGACAAACTCTGTCTCAATTTCCACTGCCTCGTGAACAATCTGATAAACTTTCTCCAGGGGAAGCTGCTTCTGCAGCAAACTGTACAAAGTATGTATGATAAGGAGCAAATGGATCATAGAGATACTCATAAAAACCAAATGTGGCTTGCTGTTACCATACAGAACTATTATTGTTACCTGTACAAGAGACAAGCAAAGTCACAGTGGAGGCCCTCGTCTCTAGATATAAGCTCGTTTGAAAAGGTCAAACCCGGCATAAGACCTCTCTTCTTAAGCCAGAAGATGGCACAGAAGCTGTCCAAAAAACATGTAATGTATACACAATCTCTGCTTTTAAGAGCTACATATACGATCAACCAGAAAAAGATACCTTCCTGAGAAGAAGATTCCTTCGACGCATGCAAAAGCAACCAGCCTCACAGCAAAAGACATAGGACTGCAGACAATGGTATACTATCAGATAAAAATTAGATCATCTACTATAATTCCTCACGTTTTGTTACTTCAACGAACTACACATTCTTAAACTGAACACTAGGTTGGGTACCTTTGAATCCAATCTAATGACCATTGTGCCTTCTTGGAGATGCTAGGAATGGTCTCAATAGCATTGAACAATCTATCCTTCTCCTGCGAATCCTTTATATATGTCTCCAGGAGCAAGCTGTACATCTCTAAAAAATTGTCGACAAAAAAATGAGTGTTTAATCAGTTTTACTTGGTAGATGCATCAGTGGAACACTACTCAGGTCGTAGTCCTATTTAAGGCAATTCGTATAAATCTAGAAACAACGAAACCATATCAAGCTCCAATTGGCTACTAGTTACAAACAAGTCTGATGGCTTGGTCCTCGGATGTTATGTAATAGCGTAGGAATCCCTATATTAACATACAATATATTTAACTAGGCTTGTTTTCACCCTTCAGTGAATTGAAACAGAAAACATTTGAGAATATGCAGGT